>OX596077.1:55460874-56660874 GCA_951394005.1 Protophormia terraenovae | reverse complement strand
TTTTTCCTCTCTGCTTAATACTTTTATATAAAAAACGTTTATAAAATCTTAATTTTTTCAAGGATGTTATTTCGCTTTTTAACATTTGATGTTATTCCTCTTTGAGCTTTAACAAGTCTTTTTAATACAACAATATCTTGTTCTAGAAGCAACAAACACAAGTTCAAAATAATATTTATAAAAAAAATATAAACAGATTCTTTATATAAGTTTATTAAACAAATACTTTGTAGAACCCAGATATTCCTAGAAATTTAAAATTAATATTCTAGAAACATAATAGCACATGGTAGGCAGAAAAACACACGTACTTTTTGGCAAATATAAATTAAGAATATTTTGCCAACAGCTATAAATACCAGCAAATGTAGACATATACAAACCAATAATACATGTGGCAATAAACAAAAATAGTTGGTTTAATTGCCTGTAATAGAAAGGCGGAGTGATGAGAATAAAACTGGGTGTAATATTTAATGTTTGTTTCGGAAATATTCATTATTTAAACGTGTTTGTAACAGTGGAAAATAAAATAAAGTAACACTTTTGGATACATAATTATATATTGTTAAAATACTGGCGTATAAGTAATATTAATTTTATTTTAGTACTAGATACTAAAATTAAACATTCAGTGCAAAAATAACTGAAGAATCAAATAAAATAGTTTTAATGTTAAAGAAAATTTAAGCTTATTTTATGAATATTCATTTAGACTTATAAATAATGTTGGTTTGATTCTATTTGTTTTTATTAGAACAATATTAATCACACTCCTATATTGCATAGTGGAGCAGAATCAAACATTTTTGGAAATAAATCTGTAACTGCTAATCGGCTGGTTTCAATTTACATAAGCGTAGCAGAGGAGTGTACAACTTTATGTTTGGAAGTGGAACATATCGTATCGCTCAGGAGCAGAGCTATGGGGCTCAAAGTAGAGTACCTCTGTCATAGACAATTTTTTAACGCTTGCCAATTTTTTGTTTCTTATCTGATTTTAAATATTACATTTTACAATTACAATTACATCTTATTAAAGCCCTCGATAAGGCCTATAAAAATATGTTAATGTGATATCTTTACTTTCTCCTAAAATAAATTATTTTGAATTTGAAAATTGCAAAAACTGTCTACACTCTTTTTTCTCTAAAATGTAATCTTCTTTAACAACGTATAATAATTTTAAACCTTTCTTCACAAAGATAATTCTAAAATGAAAAAAACAATCCAAATAACCCAAGCGGTCTAGGTACACACCCTCCCGAATTCGTTATATTTTATATGAAAGTTTTGACTTTAGTCTATATTTTCTAAAATCCCAAAGCATGAATCTGCAAAAAGAATGCAGTTTAGGAATGTTTTTAAGAGTTTTCAATCATATTCTCTGGGACATTGGGAAAATATGGATTTTATAGGCGAAAATCTGAAAAATCACATTTTTGGGATTTTCGGCGTTTGTTGGAGAATTATGGGATTCGTTTTCAATAATATGAAAGGTTTTTACACTTTTTCATTCCATGAAACAAAGAGTATATTCACAGAAAATTCACAGAAAATTTCGTTAAGATATCTTTAGGAATAAAGATTTTATTACAGATAAAATTGTTTAGTTTCTTTAAAATAGTTTCTCTTAATTACGTTGCCTAGTTGGCATAATTCTTCGTTATATAATAGAAAAAAAAAAAAAAAAAAAATGAAATCGATATCCTTTATAGAACTGAAATTAGGCTACTTTAATTTTAATAAGTTACAAGCACACCTTTAAACATTGGCCATGAGAACAAATTATTTATTTACTTATGGATTTTTCACATTCACAATACTGAGTATAATGTTTTTTATACCCACCATCAAAAAGATGGGGGTATATTGGTTTTATTATTCCGTGTGTAACATGTTGAAGGAATCATTTAAGATCCCAATAAAGTATATATTATCTGGGTCCAGGTTAGATTCTGAGTCGATCGAGCTATGTCTGTCTGTCTGTTGAAAGCAGGATAGGTCTTGAACGGGGCAATCTAGGGAGACGAAATTTGGCTCTAATATTTATCTTATATAAGGTTTGTTTGGTATTGAAAATGAGAAAAATCGGTTAATAAACAAAAAGTTATGGGCAAAATACTAGAAACACAGGGTGTCCATTGTAGCTTAATTTCATACTTTTCTGCTGATATCTCTTAAACAAAAGCATCTACGATAACGAAATTTTGTACAGATAGTTCGATGGTCGATATACATGGAAAGCAAAAATGGGCGTGGTCCGCCCACCTCTCATATAACGTAAAATTTGAAAAGTTGATGGTGGGTATATAGATTCGGCCGAGCCGAATATAACATTCGCGCTTGTTTAAATAAAAAAAGGTTTGAACTTGTGTACAAATTAACCATTAATTTTTAATGACTAATGTCTTACTCAGTACACCATCTCGCATTTAATTTTCAAAGTGACAAAAACTTTTTTTTAGTGTAAAATATCTTTTTAGACATTTTAGCATCAGAACGGGTTTGAACCTAAAACCTTCTGATTGTTAATCCAGCGTTCTAGCCTACTGATACACGTGTTGGAATATTTTTCTTCTAACGATCTAACGGTTTTAACGATCATAAATGCCTTAAATATAGCAATATTTTAATGAGACTCGATACAAAGGAGTTTTGTATAAGTGTCAATCTTTGTACCAAATTTCATCAAGATCGGTCAGCAATTGACCATAGCTCCCATATAAATCCTCTTTTCCGAAAATGACTTTAACGTACATAAATTCCATACAAATGATAGTATCAAGTTAATATTCGACACAAATAAGTTTTATATAAGTAGAAACAAAATTGTCAAAATTTATGAGAATTGGTCCATAATTTACCATAGCTCAAATATAAAACCACTCCCGGGAATCGCCCTAAAGGGCATATAATCATATAGATGTTAGTATTAATGCATTATTCTGTATTTGTATAATTTATTTTACATTGAGTAAAAGTGTTTGTCTACAATTAGCTACAGGTCTAATTTTTAGCTCATACAGAATGATGTAGGGTATCATATGGTCGGTCTTGACTGACTATACTTTCTCTCTCGTTTTTTTTTAATTTTAATTATTTAAGGCTTTTGTTGATTTTAACTTCAAAAAAGCCTCTGTAGTGCGATTCAGTAAATTTTAACGATTCGACAATCGATAAATATGTCGATGGCTTTTGTTATTTGCAGTAACGATTATATGATTCAGTATGTACGTTTAAACAACAATAGACAGCTTTTGTTTTCGTGTAGCATCTCTGTTAAAATAAACAGATAAAAATTAATTTTTATTTGTTCAACTTCAATCCAAAACTCTCTTTGAATTGGAGATAAATATTAATCATATGCATGTAAAAAGTAATGTACACATCCCATAGTGGACATTTAACGTGGACATTGTTTTGCATAATGGATAAAAGTTCTGTACTACTTTAATACCATGTTGTGTGCATATGTTGCATCGCTTTTACATTGCGATTATTGATTTTCAAACTTTACCGCGTTTTGTGGGTGAACTTTTTTGACAACCGCGAAAAAGTAATACCATTTTTTTAAACAATTTTCGATGGCCTATTCGACTATGCTAGGGCCATTTTGATATTTGCAAAAAATGTGAAAAATTTATACCCCTAATGTACATTAAAGTGCCTTGATTTGTATGGGGACAAAAAAAGTTGCAAATATACCCCTCTAAAATTAAAGATTGGTATGTTTTAAGCTAATTCCCAAAATATTTCAGTTCAATTATTCCATTTACGTGAGCTGGACCATTTTCAAAATACCTCCAAAAATTTTGCTTTCGATCAACAGTACACACAATTTTTAACTTTTTGTCAAAAAAAATTACAACATATAATAGAAAAACGACGTCTAATATACACTGAGCAAAAAATATTTTAAAATTTGTTTTCATTCTCGAGAAATTAAAATTTTAGTCAAATATTCAATGATTTTATTTTAAATAGTATTTTATTAAAGTTTGAATATTTTGGACATTTTTCATCGTAAATTATATTTTAGGGCATCATTGGAAAGGTCTCATTAAATGCTATTGATATGTACATTCATTTAACCCTTTAGTTGCACAAATAATATTTTGGAATTTCCGGTCCATAACTGGTTAATAGAGTGCTCCAAAAAAACGAAGTTTCGAATAAAACAATTGTAGTACTTAAAATACATCTGTAGTTACTTGAATATGAATTTTTGCCTAATAGAATAACGTAAACCTGTTCTCATCTATGGTCAAAAAATTTTAATATTTTTAACGGTCGTTTCAAAACTCAAATTTCAGTTTTTTTGATACTTTGTTTAACAAATTTAAATATTTTTGGGAGATCTCATAGAGATTTATGGACAACAGATTACTGAATAAAATAGTAAAAAAAATAGGTCAATACCTTTTATAGTTTGCCTGTACCTGCATTTTGAATTCAGCGGATTTCGAGAAAAACCCAGTTTTATGTAATATTTTGGCAAATCAGCCATTTTATTACATAGTTGTGTATTTTAAATAGAACTTTTTTAAAATTTTATAATCCACATAATTTTAAATATAAATCAAGAGTTTCATACAATTTGGATGACATTAACCCATAAACTTTAAAGGTCAAATTTTGTAATATTTGCAATTTTTGATGGAAACTAGTCGAAATTTTATCTATTTTTCGGTAGATTATCATAAAACTTAAGAAATTTATTTATTAACAACCGATATTTACAATGATAGTGAAAAAAATGAAATTAACCCTTAAACGACCCTGGGGTCAAAATGACCCCGACGTTTCAAAAACATGCCAATTTGAATATATTTCAATAAAACCCGTTTGCAATCCCATTAATTCAGCAAATTGATAAAAAAAAAATTAGGCACAAACCCTTTTTGAATATGGTGTCTCATTAATTCAGCAAATTGATAAAAAAAAATTGGGTATTAACCAATTGAAAATTGAAAGGTTTAATACCCAAATTTTTTTTATCAATTTGCTGAATTAATGAGACACCATATTCAAAAAGGGTTAGTGCCTAATTTTTTTTTTTATCAATTTGCTGAATTAATGGGATTGTTTTTAAAACGTCGGGGTCATTTTGACCCCAGGGTCGTTTAAGGGTTAATTTCATTTTTTTCACTATCATTGTAAATATCGGTTGTTAATAAATAAATTTCTTAAGTTTTATGATAATCTACCGAAAAATAGATAAAATTTCGACTAGTTTCCATCAAAAATTGCAAATATTACTAAATTTGACCTTTAAAGTTTATGGGTTAATGTCGTCCAAATTGTATGAAACTCTTGATTTATATTTAGAATTATGTGGATAATAAAATTTTAAAAAAGTTCTATTTAAAATACACAACAATGTAATAAAATGGCTGATTTGCCAAAATATTACATAAAAATGGGTTTTTCTCAAAATCCGCTGAATTCAAAATGCAGGTACAGGCAAAGTATAAGAGGTATTGACCTAATTTTTTTATTGTTTTATTCCGTAATCTGTTATCCATAAATCCCTATGAGATCTCCCAAAAATATTTAAATTTGTTTAACAAAGTATCAAAAAAACTGAAATTTGAGTTTTGAAACGACCGTTAAAAATATCAACATTTTTTTACTATAGCTGAGAACAGGTTTACGTTATTCTATAAGGACAAAAACTCATATTCAAGTAACTACAGATGTATTTTAAGTACTACAATTGTTTTATTCGAATATTTTCAAAAATATATATATTTTTTGTTGTAGGATAACATTGTTTTCCCTTCATACAAGCTTGGAGCACTCTACTGGTTAAGTTAATTTTTATGGCAAATAAATGGTTAGTTGAGGATATAAATGTCCCCAAAAGCATAAATTAATCAAAAAATCTGCAAATTCGTGCAAAATAGGGACAAAATTTTTAAATATCGCGATTTTTATTGTAAAGAAAATGTTTTAAATTTTACTAGGAATCACTATATGTTCAATTTAAAACCGCCATAAGTTTAGCGCCCCTCACAGGAAATTATTAACGTGGACTGATTCTACATGCATTCGAGTCACTTTATAAGTATACAAAAGGATTTTAATGTGCCATAAAAAAAAAATATATATATATTTTTGAAGGGCTAAAATCAAAAAATTTTTATAATTGCCCATATATATATTAAACTAAGTAAAAAATACTGTAAATATTTAGTATGTTCATATGTATTGCTGTATAAATACTATGTAGATTAGATTACCCATGAATACAAAATTTTTGATTTTACTTGCTCCACCGGCTGTTTCTGATAGATGGGGCTAAAAAAATAATATGTTTTGACATATAATTTTTTAGCCTACTATGACTTGTTGTGATGTTATAAGCAATCAAAGTAAAAATTTGTTCATGAACTTTTTTTAAGAAAGCCCTAGTTTTAATATGGGTCTAGCCTGCTAGAAACGGTTTTTATTATTTTGTAGAGCAGGATTTTTAGTTTTTATAAATCGACAAGTTTTATCACATTTGTTTAATATATTTGGGTAGATTGATATCCAAAATCTGAATTTTGGGTGTCAATTTTTTATTTATTATACAAATATTGGTACTAAATGTAGGATGTATAATGAAATTTTGAATCATTTAAGATAGTATTTTTAAATAGTTATCGAATTAAACAGTTACTCGAAATTTAGGTGTTGCCAATTAACCAAAAATTTTAAAAGTTGACATCTTAACATTTTAACATATAAACAACTTTTTTATCTCTTTTACCTTAAAAATCGGTGATATATATTAAAAACATAAATCTTTTTTATCAACAGCTCGCATATAGGTAAATAATTATGTGTAATATTAATGACAATTTTAATTTTTTAAATTTAAACAGCAAGTGATGATGAGGAATTTCTAAATGTAGAATGGAAGTAATTAGTTTATAAAACCTTGTATTTAAGTAAATATTTAAATATCCTGATAAATAAATTCCTGATAAATACATTGGAACTGAGAAAAAAATTACAATTTAAGTGTTCAAGACAATGCATTACGTAAATAAAATGGTTTACTTTTAATTAACCTTTATTATGTCATGAAACCTCAATAGATTTAAATTATAAAATAAATTGCATAATTGTTCCTTTTTGAAAGAAAACTAAACAACAACAGACAAAAAATATTTCTGATGGAATCGAAACAAAACTAAATTCAGTTATTATAAGAATTTAAATCATGCAAGGTTATATACTAGTTCTTTTGAAGTTATATCTTTATTTATTTCCAATCTATTATGAGAAATGTTATCTATTTTTGATATATATCACCGATTTTTAAGGTGAAATAGATAAAAAAAAGTTGTTTATATATAAAAATATTAACATTTCAAGTTTTAAAATTTTTGGTTCATCGGCAACATCTAAATTTCGAGTAACTATTTAATTTGATAACTATTAAAAAAATTCTCTCTGAAATGATTCAAAATTTCATGCTACACCCTACATTTAGTACCAATATTTTTATAATATGTAAAAAATTGATACCCCAAATTCAGATTTTGGTCCATCTACTCAAATATATTAAGCAAATGTGATAAAACTTATCGATTTATAAAAACTTCAAATCCTTTTCTACAAAATAATAAAAACCGTTTCTAGCAGGCTAGGCCCATATTAAAACCAGGGCTTTCTTAAAAAAAGTTCATGAAAAAATTTTTACTTTGTTTGCTTATAACATCACAACAAGTCATAGTAGGCTAAAAAATTATATGTCAAAAATTTCTATATTTTATTCTGAATAGAAAAGCTTATATAGTATTTTATCGGAAAATGTTTAATTAAAGAGTTATAGAGCAATAAAAATATTATTTACTTTTAAGCCTTGTTTTAGGACAAAGCTCAAAGTCGACTGGCCGGTTTACGATCGATCGACCCAATTTTTGCACACGTATTATTTTTATAGCCCCATCTACCAGAAACTGCCGGTGGAGCAAGTAAAATCAAAATTTTTGTAAAATCCATACATTTTATGGGTAATCTAATGTAGATTGGCTTTATTTACAATAAAATCTCACACAAATTTTTTATACATACACATGCACATAAACACATGTCATTTGTATTCTTAATGTTAATGCCACAATCTATGTGTATTTGTATGTGTTTTTTAATTGTATGGGTGTGCAAAACTAATTTTTATTAACATTTTATTATATTACTTTTTTTTCTCTTTTTTTTGCTATAGATTCTTTAATTGTTGCTATGTTTATTAAACATTTGTTTTTATTCTAATTGTATCTTTTATTGTTTTATGATAATAAATATAAATCGGAAATGACTTTTAGTTTTTATTATATTGTATTCTTTATTGACCAATAATAATGAATTGTTGTTGGTACCATGTAAATATATACACACACACGTACGTATAGAAGATATAAATCTGTTATAAACGTTAGTACATAAATTTTTACATAAACATTTTATGTAAATTAATTTATATATATTTGATGACTAAATTTATTTTGTAAATTTCAATGGAAATATTTTAGCATTAAAATTAGAAAAAAAAAAAAAAAAAATACAAATATAAATTTTAACAAATAAAATGGAAATTTAGCTAATTGTTGAGTATCCTGGGGAATTTGTTGCTATTATTTGGTATTTGGCATTAACAACTTGTTTAAATTTATTTATTTGAAGGAATTAAAAAGTTTTGTTTAAATTAAATGTTATGCTAAAAGGATTAAAAAATATAAACATTTTTAAAGTGTAATGGGAAACACTCTGTTGATTTCTGAACTCTGAGTAGTTGGCAAAATTATTGTTTAATAAATACTTTGTAGATTTTGATGCTAAATATGAATTTAGAATTCATGGAAACCATAAAGTAAACGACAATATGTATTAAAAAATATATTATATATTTCTTAATATAATTTTAAGTTTCTTATGTAGGCGTATGATTGATATTAATTGTTATTATGTTAAATACAACTTAATAGAAACTTTTTGTGTTGCTTACGAATTAGTTTACTTGTAAATAAATATGTATATTGAATTGAATTCACTAAAAAATTTAAAATTTTTTAAATTTCTATTTTACTTTATATATTAGTGTGTAAAATTATAGTATATAGTATATTGTTAAGAAAGTATAAATAGTTACTTCACTATCACAAGCAATTTATAAAAGAAGTAGAACGTACAATACTTTGTCGCAAACCAAGTTTATCAATTTGTATGTCATTTTAAGGCGGCCATACCCTATGTAAAGTAAGCTAGGCTGTGTGTATATTTCCTGAAATTACTTTCTAAATTTAGTCATTTTTCGTACGCAAAAAAAATTATCTCTTAACTGGCTAAAGGTCAGAAATTTTTTAACAGCATTTTTACTAACGATTTTTCCATGAAATTTTAAAAATAAAAAGCATATTGGGGACAAGTTTGACAACAAAGCCATCTACATATTCTGGCATGTTAGTCCATTTAAAAACGACAGGATTAACTTGGGAAAATGATCCTAGTGGCCTGGCCTCGATCTTAAGCAGCACCCAATAAATTTTTATACCCTACACCACCATAGGTGGGGAGGGTATTATGCGTTTGTGCTGATGTTTGTAACACCCAAAAATATTGGTCTAAGACCCACCTTAATTTATACCAATCGGCTTAGAATCACTTTCTGAGTCGATTTAACGATGTCCGTCCGTCCGTCTGTCTGTCTGATCATCTGTCCGCCCATATAAACCTTGTAATCAAACTATAGGTCGCAATTTTGAACCAAAATGTATGGAATTTGGTACACAGGTTTCTTTTGGTCCAGGGACGCAGCCTATTGAAATTGGTTATGATCGGTCCATTATTTCACCTAGCCCCCATACAAATGACCTCCCGGAAAAGGGTTTAACGATCATAAATCCCTTAAATATAGCAATATTATAATAAAATTTGGCACATAGTTTCATATAAGTCTAAATAAGTGTGCCGATTTTTAAAAAGATCGGTCCATAATTAACCATAGCTCCCATATAAACCCCTTTTCAAAAATCACTTTAACGAGCATAAATCCCATTAAAATATTAGTATCAAGTTAATATTCGACAAAAATAAGTTTTATATAAACATAAATGATAGTGCCAAATTTTACAAAGATCGGTCCATAATTTACCACAGCTCCCTTATAAGGTCTTTTTTCGGGAATCACCCAAAAGTGAATAAATTCATATAAATGTTGTATCGACGTAATATTCTGTATCCGTATGTTTTATTTTACATTTAATATGAGTATCGGTTCACAATTGGCCCCAAGTCTAATAAAAGACCCCTGCCCGAATTTTTGATGTACACAATGGTGTAGGGTATTATATGGTAGGGCTTGACCGACTATATCTTCTTCTCTCGTTTTTATATGACTGATGACAATGTCGCTCTGCTTGTTGTGCAGAATTTCTATACCCTTTGTTCAAACAAATTGTCAAGATTTGTAGGAATCTGTTGCCATTGTGTTCTACCATAAATCATGGACTAATCATCGAGACTGTCTTCAGGACATAGATAACTGGGACAGGTTTTTAGGGATCAAGTTTTCATTTTCTCTTCTATAGTATGAAGAATTTTTAATCAAGTGTAAAAGACAAAGTTAACCGGAAATAAGTTAAGTAAAAAACGAATAGTTATCTATTTAACTTCATAAAATGTAAGTAAAGATGAAATATGTGTGAATGGTGAATGCGGACAAAAATTAAAATATGATGCATCTCATTTCACAATATTCGGTACATTTCTTTTACCGTTTATGATTTTTGTCCGGCTACGAAATATGTTTTCTTTACAAACAGGTGTCCGCATGCACCCAAGAGAGCGTCCGCCTGGCGGAGATAAATTTATTTTAAAAATGCCACCTAAACCATGGGACCTAAAAAATTGTCCGCCTAGCGGAGCTGTCCGGCTATGGGAGCTGTGCGTTAAGGGAGCTTTTACTTTATATGCTAAACTATGTATGTGGTACAACCTTATTAATTTTTTATATAAAGGTTTACCTCGAATTCAAATGAGTCAATTCAAATAAAGCTTAGGAATCCAAGAACACATGTACATTACAGTGCCTTGATTTGTATGGAGATAAAAAAAAGTTGCAAATGTATCCCCCCTGCAATTAAAGATTGATATGTTTTAAACTAATTCGCAAAATATTTCAGTTCAATTATTTAATTTACGTGAGCTGGACCATTTTGAAAATACCTCCAAAAATTTTGCTTTCGATCGACAGTATACACAGTTTTTAACTTTTTGTCAAAAAAATTACAACATATAATAGAAAAACGACGTCTAATACATATTGAGCAAAAAAATAATTTTAAATTTGTTTTCATTCTCGCGAAATTAAAATTTTAGTAAAATTTTCAATGATTTTATTTGAAATAGTATTTTATTAAAGTTTGAATATTTTGGAAATTTTTCATTGTAAATTATATTTTAGGGCATCATTGGAAAGCTCTCACTAAGTACTATTGGTATGTGCATCCATTTAACCCTTTAGTTGCGATTTTAAATGAACTTATTATGCTTATCATATATATTTATCAAAATTTAAGTAATAAGTACTTCCATGCTATTTATTTGTAAAAATTGCTAATTTAGACTTTTGGGAACTAAATGCATAAAATTGAGCCTTTGGCTCATAACGGGTTAATTACGTGTTATCTTCAATAGTAACCATTTCTATGGTAGATTAAAACCTAATATATTTTGAAAAATTTCCGAAATATATAGAATTACATGTTTGAAAAAAGAAAATATGATAAAAAAATTTAGTAAAATCTTAATATTCCGTGAATGAAAAGAGACATAATAATTATTTAAATGAATATTGAAGGTCGTAGTATGTATCTATTACAGTTTGAAGTTAATTTTCTTATAACTAAAATTTTGATAATAATATTGAAATAAATACGTAATTTCAGAGGTGTTTTGAAAATGGTCCAGCTCACGTAAATCTTAACATTGAGATGTAATATTTTGGAAATCATATAAAAACATACTAATCTTCATTTCTAGAAGGGAACATTTGCAACTTTTTTCGTGAGGCACTTTAGTGTACATAAATTGACTGAGAAAAACTTTGCCATATAAAAAACTTAATTTTTATTAAAAGAGTATATGATTAGGGCTTGTTGTTTCTGTAAATTACTTAAACTAGAAAGAGAGTTGCAAATGTTTTGAACACTTCTTCTATTTCGACTATAATATTAAATGTCTTTTAATTTTGCTGAATTATAAAAAAATTATAAACAAATATTTGGGGGTAGAAAAATAAAAGTGAAATATTATCTCATTTCCAAATGTTTTGACTACAACTTTATATGATTCTTAAAAATTTGATTAAAGTTTATTTTATATTTTAATTTAGGTAAGGTTAGGTAGGTTAGGTTGTGGGGGCAGCTCGCAAAAATTTAGCGAGTTCACTCGGAGGCCTGATGTGGCCCATTGTGGTTCCCTGGATAAAAGAAAAACCCACCATTACTGATTGCCTCGCGTAGGCGCCTCGAGTACACGATTTCTATGAAACCACTGTGTACTCTGGATAAAACCTAAAAGATTGCCTAAAGATACATCTCTCAAATCGTCAAGATTCTGAAAGAATCGCATGCCCAAATGATGAAGTCTGCGCTCCTGCAGTGCCGGACAATCACATAAAAGATGCTCTATAGTTTCTATCTCCTCCTCATCTAAACAACTTCTACAGAGATCAGTGCGGAAAAGCCTTTGTATTCGGACCTGCGTCCTATTATACAGTGTCCCGTAATGATGCCTATTAGAAGTGAAATCATCTTTCTACTAAGAGTCAAAAGGGTCTTAGTTCTTTGTTTATCAATTGAGGGCCAAAGGGTTCTAGATATCCTGCAAGTGGTTGTGGACCACATACGGGACCTTTCCTTAAGCGCCCAATCTTCTATCACATTCGACAGTTCAACAAGAGGAATATCTACTTCCGTTATGGCCACCCTTGCGTTCATTGACGAACCAGCTCTTGCACACTCATCCGCCTTTTCGTTGCCAAGAATGCCTTCGTGTCCTGGTACCCATACTAGTCTTACACCTTGCGTGCGCAACTGGGAAAGAGAACGATTGCATTCAAGTATACATTTCGATTTCACCACATACGAATTCAGAGCCTTAATCACGGCCTGACTAACTACAAAGAAGTCAACAATACAGGCTTCTGAAATAGGTTCTCTGGTTCGTCTAGCAGCTACAGTTATAGCATATATCTCAGCCTGGAATACTGTACAAGTATCCGGTAATCTCAGAGATATTGAAAGTCCTAGGTCTTCGGAGAAAACTCCTGACCCGGTTCCGGAATCTGTTTTCGACCCGCCAGTGAATACTGAGATTGCACCCTCCTGAAAAACTGAATTTGTTTTAGTTTTAGCCTCTACCGTAGGACAGAAAAAGATAACTGCCGCTCCTCTGGAGTCAGACGCAGACCAGGATGCCGCTCACTATGAGTCAGACGCATCCTGGAATTGAGAGAAGACCATGTCTTTCGGACAGAACAGACCAGATTAACTTTCCAGCCGCCCTTAACCTAGGGGACAGACGCTGGATAAGTGAGTGTTTCGGACCTGCACCTCATATGAGGCCAACGCCATAGACCCGGACAGACTTGTACGGACTGGAGACCGGTAGCCGCCCTTAACATAGGGAAACAGCCGCTACCAGGCCAGGGACGTGGTCGCATAAACGACCAAAAGATGGGTCTAGGAATTCACACAGCCGCTCTTAACATAGAGAACAGACGCTGTGGGAATTAGGGATATTTTTAATGCAACATTTAGGTAATGTTGCATTAAAAATATTTTTATTAGAATTGCAAATTATTAAAAGTTAATAATATAAAAAATCGTTTTATTTAATTAAATTCAACCAATATTTTTATAGAAAAATTTCTATACAAAATATCTATACGTAAAAAAAGAAAAAAACACAGACCATTACTGTCTTTTTCAAAAGAAGTGTGTCAGATTATTTTTGTTCTTTTTTTTTCATAAAAAATAATGGCTGCTTGTTTTTAATTTATGTATGTGTACGCTGACATGCTCCTGTTTTGGTCAGTTTTCCCAGGTGACATTCAATGTGCCCATTCGTTTTTTTTTTTTTTTTTATATTTCATATTATTTATATTACTGTTTGCTTTCATCATGATGGGAATGATGATTATGACGAGAACGTTGATAGTGGTTTTATTTGTATTTTTATTTAATTTTTTTATTTTTTACTTGTTTCAACATTTACATTTTTGCCTTGGTTTTATTTTACAAATACTTTTCATTTTGTTTTATATTTTGTAGCACGTTTAAAGTAGAAACACGTACCAGAGACATGTATACACACACACACTTATAAACTAGGGATACTCATGTATAAATATACATATATACATCTATATGTATTTAAAGATATGTGTAAAAAAGTACTTTGTAGCATGTTATGAAATTAACACTCTACACATTTGAAGTTTTTATATCTAAAAACCAAAAATATGAACAGTATATTAAATTTTTTATATTGTTGGCAACACAAAGAAGCAAAATTGTAGACATATTTTTTAAGGTTTATAGAATTATAAAACCATCTAAACATACATACATACATGTATATTTTATGTATATTATGTTTCACTGTCTAAAAACACGGCACAGAAAGAGCAACTCACTTTTTTTATCTTGATATTTGTCAAAGGGTATAAAATATTCGACATATTCGATTATAAAATTGTTCCTTGTTTTTTTCCTGTTTATGTATTTGATTGTGTGTGTGTGCACATTTTACTGTTTATATATATGTTTACGAACAGCTGTGGTCACACGCAACATGCTAATCGCCTGACAACAACAAAAACAACAAATAAAACCCAAACGGTTATACGTGAATTTACACACACTTATGTAGATTTATTCTTGCACGTGTATGTGTATGTTTGTATTACAACTTTGCTTGATTATATTTGCTTTTATCCGTTTCCTTTTAAAATTGTTTTTCAAAATGGAAATTTTTGCTGCAGCTACAATTGATTTTTTTTTTTTTTTTAGAAAATATTGTACTTAAATTTTTGTGGAAATTTTTTTAATCAGATTTTAAACAAAATACGTGTATAATTCTAGATTTTTTTTATAAATAACTGGCCCATAGTGTGCGATTCAAAAAATGAAATGGAAATAACTATGGAGTTTCGGAACAGTTGTTCCAATTTTCACGAAATTTCCAATGCTAGACTTAAAAGATTAAAATTTTTACTTTTTAGCCTGCCTTGGTGAAGTTTTTTCGCTACAGTACACAGTGATTCGTACCCATATAAAGACAGGACAAAAATAGAAGGAGTTATTCTAGACTTATGAAATTTTGTATACTATTAAAACTTGGAATAATTAAGAAAAATACGAAGTTTAAAAAAAATTGGTGCACTTATACTCTTATACCCCCCATACATCCTAAAATTTCAAAATGCCATATATGCCACAAACTGAAAAACAAAATTCTAAAAGTTGGTCTTGTTAATACTTATTTGACTATAATTGTGTGTGCGATTTTTTATTTATAATCGGGGCAAGGACTATTGTAGCTGTCATATATCCTTTTTACTAAAAACGTCCTAAAACTGCTAAAACGACTCATAATATAAAATAACTTTTTAATAGACTTACAGTTGGCAACGCTCCTATGCGTACCAAATTTTGTTAAATTTGGACAAATAACATACAAATTGTGGAAAAATATATATTTTTTTAATAATATAAATAAAGTGCTCATTCTTACTAAAATTTTATGTAGAATTGGTGTATAAAATAATTTTTTTTATAAATCAATTGGATTCGTTTCTGCGCAAAATGGCGCTCAAAAAGTGCGTTTTTAGCCGAAGATATGCAGGGGAAGGAGTTGGAATTTTAAAAAACAAAATACGCCATTATTTTTACTGATGCAAAAACCTTCTAAAAACGCATGATATCCAAATATCAAAAGAAATTTTTCTTTTCGAAACGAACCCTAATATATATTACTCATACGCACGCTTGTACATGAAAGTAATACAAATATTTCTGACAAAGTTATATTAGAGTGCAAAATGTTTTTAAATGATTATTCCTCTTTAATGAAATTAAAATAAATTAGATTTAGCTTTTCTATCTACAGATAAGGCCGTGAGTTAAAGAATGTGAAATTAAAATTATTTAATGAATTTTTACATTCATTTGTACTAGAATAATTTTACAGAAAATTGTAATTTTTCGTTCCTAAAAAAATATAAATTACAAAAATACTGAGCAAAAAGTGGCTCCGTTCTTTATAGATTACTATTAAAAATAAAAAGGAAAATTAAATAGAATAATAAAAGTTTAAAAAACATGCATTAATTTTCCTTATATATTTAATCAAACTTTGTCAATTTTATATTTTTAACACAAAATAAAGTCATATACAAAATTTATGAAAATATTTAAATTTTTATAGAAATTAAGTACTAACGTTTTATTTTGTTAAAAATTGTGTTATTTTGAATTTAACTACATAAAAAATTGTTGAAAGAAATTTAAAAATCCATTCAAATTTATTTAGAAGGGAGAAATGTTATTTATCCCTTCTACAAAATATTTTATTATATAAATTATAAGCAAAAGGTGGTTACATTTTTCACTGTTTTAAAAATGTCATATATCAAGCTATAGCAGCAGCTTCAAAAAATTAAAATCCATGAACTAATCTCCTTGAAATATCTTTCCAAATTTAGTCAATATTTCTTATTTTTCCTGTAAATTCAGTTTTGTTGAAATCCAAATTTCCAAACTAAATTTTAGTAATAATTTAAGAAAAAATCAAAAAGATAAAATATATTGTTTTTAGGCGAAGTTATATAGTTACGTTCCCAAAAGAAATAACAAAAGAAACAGTTGAAATATATTTTTACCAATTATTTAAGTAGATCCATCGAAATTAATTTTTTTCAATACACACATTTTTGCTATATATCTGATTTTGGCATCCTCTACTGGCATGATTATGTTTTCTAAAAATATGGGACATACATTTTTGAAAAGCTCAAATTATTAGCTATAAGAAAAATGCAAAATTTCTTAAAATTATTACTTTTGTATTTTTGCCAATGAAACGAATCACTGTGCAGCGGGTCCAATTTTAACCCGATGTTTTTAAAATTTTACTTATTTCATTAACAACAAATTTTCTTTTCTTTTCAAGTATATTTAAAAATTTTTACAATACGAAAATTTTTTGAAGACTTTTTGCAAAAAACACTGAAAAAGTATGAATTTGTGATTTTGTGCATATTAAAAATACTTAAACTATTAACTAGTTTTTAATGAGATTTTATACCTAAGTAGATTTTTTGATGCTTAATTTCAAGCGCTATTTACTTTTTTTTTAGATTTGTCGACGGAAATCCCGCTATTCCCAAAAAATGGGATTTTTTACTTTTTTTGCTATATCTTTTCAATCGATATAGGGAAGCAAAAAATTTCAATTACAAAAAAATCAAAAACACTTCAGACTATATAAAAATTATAACTTTTTTTGATTCTAGCTTTGCTATTTGAGAAATTAAGGCGAAAATTCGAAATTTGTTGAAAAATACATTAAATTTGGGAAACCTTGGTTTTCGCCAAAATCTATTTTAAAAAGTTTTTTTCCCTTTAAAGTATTTTGTGTTTAGTTATCTTTCAAAAAGATATAAATATTATACATGTTACTTAAGAAAATTTGTATATAACAGAAAAAGAATGTAACCACTTTTTTTGGCAAAAGAAAAAAAAAAAAAAATGGAAACCTTGTCAACTTTTTTGAAAGCTTAAATTTAAATGCTTTTAACTTTTGACTCCCTAAATATTTTTTCAAAATTCTTTCTTTATATAATTTTACTATTTGATGTTAATCATAGCTGTTCACTGTGAATATTTTTTTCAAAATATTTGTTAAAAGTAAATTATTTTAATATTTTATTTATATTTTTAGAAATAAATTTGTTTCAAATTATTTTATACTCATTGTAATATGATTTTCAATTACTGGAAATTAATTTGAATAAAAACTATTTAAATATTATTCCATTTGTTAACAAGTTAGATAAAATAAAATTTCCACAAAAGTATTCGAATATGAATTTATAAAATTTAAATCAAATTCCAAAGGCTTTAACTAATTTGCAAATATATTTTATTTCTTTAGTTTGAATAAAATTGCTCTTTCCCAGGAAAAATTGTATTATGTATGTAAATATGTACAACTAGTTTTAGAACACATGAAAATAGCCTGTACTTGTTCTACTTTGGCGTTACGACCAATGATTTGTGTTTGAAATTGTCACCTCCAGAATTAGTTCTGTGGAAGAGCTAGCTAGCCAGTACCTCAGCAAAAACTTCGCTTACCTTTTTTGCTTCTATTTTTGGTGCTATAACTGATGAATTTTGTTCGAGATGTCCTAAATTAAATAAGTTTTTTTTTGGGTTCCAAAAGAGCTGTTTTGGATGCTGTTTTTTTTTACGCACAAAAAAAAAAACATTTGGCTCGGTTGAGATTTGAACCCACGCATCATTTGTTAGTCTGCAGTCTTACTCGCTACACCACAATCGCCTTATATTTTTGTGCGCTAAAAAGTAGTTTTCATATAGGGAAATAAATAAACACAATTTATAAAAAAATGAGTTTACCTTGAGTGGGAGTTGAACTCTCTTTAATTTTAAAAACACGTTTTTTTAGTTAAGCGCTCTAGACAACTGATCCACTTAAAAATCAAATTACTTTCATATTTACTAAATACCAGTTATTGAAGTAGTGGCGAATAAGGCTACAATGTAATGCATACAGAAAGCTGTTGATTTTAAAAATAGAAGCTAAGTTTTTGCTGGGTACCCATTCTATGGAACGGTTCTAGAACTAGTTCTTTTATCAATGATTTTTGTTCGAAATTGTCGCATTCGGAACAAGTTCCATAGAAACGTTAGGAACCGGTTTCAGAATCAGTTTTTTATTTTTTATTTTTTTTATTTGTTAATTTTGTAAATACTCTTTTTTTAATTTTTTAAATTTTTTATACAAGTATTTTAAACAGTTCCTAGAACTGTCATTCGAGAACCAGTAATTTGTTCTCAGAAGTGATGTAGAAGTCATACAGAATTAGTTCTTAAGCACCAGTTCTCTAAAACATTCTTTAAAATGAATTTAGAATCTGAATAATGTTCTACTCCATTAGTGTCAGAATTGGTTGTGATAACACTAGTTCTGAGGATGTTATTAAAGAATCTGAAGAGGTTCTGATTACACCAGTTTTCCTGGGTTATTTTATTTCCCATTTTAAAAATAAAATAAAATCTGTTTGAAAACATTCAATTTTTTTTATTCATAGTAAATTTTTGAATATTTTTATTCAACATGAATTTGTTTGAATAGTTTTAAGTTTGCTTTGAAAAAGAAAAATAAGGAAAATATTTTTTTTATACTTGAATATTTGAAAAAATTTTATAATTTTTTGTTATTCAAGCCTTTTGAGGCTGAATATTTTTATTTTTTGGAGTTTTTGTTGAATAAAATAATAAAAATATTTATTTAAAATTTTTCTATTTGAATATAAAGTATTTGAATAAAAATCAGGAAAATTTTTTGAACTTTTTTTATTTAAATAAAATACATATGAATATTATTCAACGTTAGAATAATCAAATAAAAAACTTTTGATTATCTTCTTATAAAAATATATTTGTTATTCTTCTGATTAAATAAAATATTTTAATTTTTAATTTATTTTGTTTAATCAGATACAAATTTATAATAGACTCAATTGTTTTAGTGTAAATAGAAATTCTTAATATTATTATTTAAAAGTTAGTAGATGGATTAACAAATATTTTTAATTAGAAATAAGAAATGGAAATAAAATAAAATGTATTTTAATTTTTTATTTCATTCATAAGTTACAGCTATGATGTTAATTAAGTTAAAAAAGTTTAAAAAAAGAAAATTGGGTTAAAACTGTTTGAATCCTAATATCTCTTAAACTAAAAGAGATAAGATATTCATACGACGATGATTTTTTGGATCTCGACTAGCAGAATCCTCCTATATAAAAATTCAGATATAAGGAATCAGGATCGTTTTTAAAAAATTGTATGCCCGAGGTGTCCAAGTTTGTGACCCTGTGGACTCGCGCAAAACTTAGCCGCCGTTCCGAAGTTGTATAATTATTTCCATTTCTTTTTTTGAATCGCACACTGTGTGGCGTTTAACCAGCTACTGCATTAGTAGACTTAAGGGACTTTAGCATACTCCAGATAAAAACTCGGTACACTAAGGGAAAAAATTCGATTCAAAATCAACAACGGTTGTGCTCACATTGGTAATTTACGGTAACCGCTTTTTAATACCTTTCGTTAACAAATTTAGTAGAAAACATATGTAATTTAACAATTTGATACCGAAATGGTTTCAACTTAGGTATCGATTTTTAATAAGAATTGAACACGCAGTGTTTATTTTGAACACATACGGTGTAGATTCACTATTGACACAGAATGGTATCGTTTTCAACACGTATGTGATTGATATTTCTCTGGGTGTAGCTTTTATGTTTTTACTATTACAATTATTGAGATAAATAACAATTTGACAAATATTAAGTTTTCGTTGAAGGTTACGTGACAAATTTGATTTCGACTAATTAAATAATTTAGAAAAACTTAAATGTACTATAATAAATGAAAAATGGGACCACTGCGCCAAACTTTAACATATTAAAAGTTCACCTTAAGAACGTTTAACTTGACGAAAATGTACAATTTAACCCTAAATATTTTCCTACATCATATAGCATTAATTTCATGTTGCAATGATTATTAATTTGAAAATAGTAATTAGGTATGAAGAAGTAGTTCCTATTTATCAAAAAATAACACAAAATATTTCATAAGCGTATTAGAGGAGTGTACAATTTGTAAGTCTGGAAGGGGCTCCACAGACTATATAGGATCAGATCTATAGGGGCTAAAAATAGGATACCTCTGACATAAGTGTTAAACAATTTGTAATTTGAAAATTGTATTTCCTTTGGCCGAAGAGGTTTGTATACTCTTTTTTATCTAAAATAGAAATTTCCTTAAGAACATATAATGATTTTAAACTTTTTTTAAAGGTATATTTACGGAGATGATTTCAAGATTATAAACGAGTTAATTACCCAGTAGAGCTAAATAAAGATCTTGCCAAATTTGACTTATTTTGTATCGAAATTTTAATTTTTGCATATACATCAGGGACCGTAAATAACATTTACCCGGAAATTTTGAACTCAAAAACTCTCCATGTTAAAGTTAACGGAGACCTATACTGACATATACCAATAGATTTGTATATTGAAGTGCTCTTTCAGAATCTAAGCTCCACAGTTATTTTTCAAAAGATCGGGTGAAACACTTAAAAAGAGAGTTTTATTTTGCCGTCATAAAATAAAACTCTTCTTTTTTTTTTTTTTTGTAATTGGTTCTATCTAATATAAAGTGTGTAGTAATTTATTTCTTTAATTTAACGAACATAACTTTTTCCAAATTTTCTGTGAAAAGATTTTAACGCAGGTCGCTTAATACCAATTTAAGAGCATATAAAGCTCTTTCCACGCTTACTTGGGTTACAGGAACACACTGTATAGTTTTTGCCAATTTGTAGAAGTACGGATAATGTATTTTTTTGGAAAGCTTTGGGTGTCAATTTACATAAAATTAATTTTTTTTCTGACGGTAAAAACAAAACTCTCTTTTTAAGGGTTTCATTCGACTTTTTATTTTTACTTTAAAATATAACTGTTTTAAATGTATTTTTTTTTTTTAATTCACAAAATAACTGTTACGGTCCCTGCTATATATTCTAAAACCCCAAAGCGTGGGTCTATAAGCAGAATGCAGTTTGAGAATCTTTAATGTGTTCTAAAGAATTTGTCAGTGGTATTCTTTAGACCTGCAACATTGGACAGTTTCTTGGAAAGTTCGGGGCTGCTTTTACCAAGGTCTTAAAATTTTGTATACTTTATTGTTTTAAATTACATAGTTAAAAATTTCCGAAAATTTCATTGGGTTATGTTAAATAACATAAGTTTAATTACAGATACAATGTACTTTCTTCAAAAAATAATTATATCAAAAATTTTACTTGTATTCCAAGAATAAGAAAATCTATCTATGGATTACAATTTTTTCAAGTAAATTCTGTTGTCTAATATATGTAATTCGAAGATAAAATATTTTACAGTTCCGGATCGACGCCACTTTAATATCATGCAATTTTATAAACGATTCTAATTCTATTGCGAAAAAAATCAAAATTAAATCAAATTGATATTATTAGAAAGAAACGTAGTCAGTCGTAAAATTTGTTTTTCCTCTTTCAAAAAAAGAAACAAATGTGAACTAGATTAACCAAAATTATTCTAAATGCTAAACAAGAATCTGCTTTCAGTTTTTTTTTATGGTCATGTCTAATATTTCGCCCTAAATAAGCAGATTATTCGAGTATATTATAACTCAAGAACGGTGTGCACGATGTCTATAAATGGTAAACCAAAATATGCAGAATAAAATTATCTTTAAGTCGTATCGATACAAATTTTTATCCGATCAATAGTTTCGGAGTTATAAAAGTCCAAAAAAATGTTTGTTCATGTAAAATTTAATTTTTTTACTAAAACATCAAAAATGTTTCAGTGTATCATCTTCATCTCAAAGCTGGCAAGTCTACGAATAAAATAAGTCACGTATCTTCAAAATTGATACACAAATCTTGATTTCATTCACAGTTAAGTGAAAATACCTGTGTGTATCTACAATTAAGTGTAGATACACTGGTGGTCAAAAATAAAAAATCGGTTGATTAGATGGAATTAAACGTGCTAAACAAGAATCTGCTTTCCCTTTTTTTCTATCACGGATTGATTTTCTTTTATTGACATGACTATTATGATCCCGCCTTTAGGCAGTCACACTTGTATAACTCGAGAATAGGATTTTTCTAATAGTATTTTTTTCTTACTTTATACGTCTTCAGGCTAGTTTTCCTTTCAAATTTTCTGATAAAGATTCAAAGCATTTAACTTTTTATGACACTTTCCTTCAACAGATTAGGGGATTTTCTCTCCAAATCCTTTCTAGTTTGTCTGAGTCCTACAGCTAGAAGATACCATTTTTCTTCCACTACCAGGCTTCCATACAGTGACCATGACTTCTTTGTATAATATTATGACTCAAGAAACTGTATTTTGTGACGCGACCGTCTTCCTAGCAATTGCTCTATATGACCGATATAAGATTTCATGAAAAATTTGAATTATTTGTTTAGATGTTTTTTGTTTAATCTCAATTTTAAGAAAAACTAGTTTTGCTATTACCATGAAATTTAGCACATTGCTAGTGAGCATAATGACAAATGTAAGCCAGTTAACAGAATTATTTATTTTTCACAACATCAAAAGTTATAAGCCCAAGAGCATGCACGGATTTTTTCGTACGCAATCCTTAAATTAAACTCCAATAGATAGCGGATTCAAATTATCTTCGAGGTGATTCATATAATTTGTTGTTGACTTAATAATTCCATAGTTATTCAGAAATTAGTAGCGAAAAAATTAATTTTTTTTTTTTTTTAAAGTCGGGAAAATTTTGATCACCTCTGACCTCTTAAATTTTTGAGCAAATAAAGAATATGTTAATACCTTTTCGTCTGCATTTTTTGGTGTATCATTTATCAAAATCGTGCAGACGGTTCTTGAATTATAGTCTAAATTGGACAAAACCATTCTCGAGTTTTATAATGTGAACGCTGAATAAGGTGATGATATTAGTCATGCCCATAAAAAAAAAAAAAAATCCAGACTTAATGGAAAAAGACTGAAAGCAGATTCGTCTTTTGCATATCAAAATGCATCAAGTCCAATTTTTCGTCGTTGGGTGATAATTTTTTTTTTGTCAACCAGTGTAATAGACAAATTCATACATAGTTTCCGATGAAGATGTATTTATACCCTACACCACCATAGGTGGGGAGGGTATTATGTGTTTGTGCTGATGTTTGTAACACCCAAAAATATTGGTCTAAGACCCACCTTAATTTATACCAATCGGCTTAGAATCACTTTCTGAGTCGATTTAACGATGTCCGTCCGTTCGTCCGTCTGACCGTCTGTCCGTCCATGTAAACATTGTAATCAAACTACAGGTCGCAATTTTGAACCAAAATTAATGAAATTTGGTACAAAGATTTCTTATAGCCCAGGGACAAAGCCTATTGAAATTTGTTATGATCGGTGCATTATTTCACCTAGCCCCCATACAAATGTCCTCCCGGAAAAGGGTTTAACGATCATAAATCCCTTAAATATAGCAATATTTTAATCGAATTTTGCTCATATAAGTTTCACATAAGTCTAAATAAGTGTCCCGATTTTTAAAAAGATCGGTCCATAATTAACCATAGCTCCCATATAAACCTCTTTTCAGAAAATCACATTAACAGGCATAAATCCCATTAAAATATTAATATCAAGTTAATATTCGACACAAATAAGTTCTATATGAACATAAATGATATTGCCAAATTTTACAAAGATCGGTCCATAATTTACCATAGCTCCCATATAAGGCCCTCTTTCGGGAATCACCCAAAAGCGAATAAATTCATATAAATGTCAGAATCATCGCATCAAATATTCTGTATTCATATGTTTTATTTCATATTTATGAGTATCGGTCTACATTTGACTCGAAGTTAAATAAAAGACCCCTCCCCGAATTATAATGTACACAATGGTGTAGGGTATCATATAGTCGAGCTTGACCGACTATATCTTTTTCTCTCGTTTTTTCGATGCACTTTTGAGAGGGTCCTCCCCTACGATTATTTTTCAAAATAAATTTAAAAATGGTAAATTGGCTGAATTGACAATTACAATTACACAGAAATTATATGGTCTATTAAACGAGATAAAAATTATTCCAATTTCTTTTTTAATTGTATCAATTGCAAAGAGTTAAAAAATGAAGAAAAATCTCTGCGGCAGAGGGTTCCTCAGTATATTGGGATACACGTTATTAATAAAAACTAAACCTCTAATCCTTTTTTTTTTTTTTTTTAATTGACTCTAGTTCTCGCGATAAATCTTCTTATATTACTTTTTAATATGGTCAGCAGTTATGGATATTAAATAGTATTATTTAATAAAATTATGAGATTTAGATAGTTTCTTTTCGATCGCTTTTTAGTGAAATTGGATTGCAACTAGTGTTTATAAAAAAACCGACTTTTCAAAAAACCGGTTTGACGGTTAACCGAAAATTGGGTAAAATTAAAAAACCGGTTTTTCGGTTAACCGTCTACTAAAAAACCGGTTAAACCGGTTAACCGACGTTTAAATAATTGCTCTAATTTGAAGCTTAATAAAAATATTTTTGGTTTATAAGTGTTTTTCAACTTATTGGTTTAACCAAGCACCAAATAATAAACAGTGCACTGCAGTATTCTTTATAAATTGCGATTGATTTACATCGATTTACATTAATACTTTTTTTCAGCCTTTAGGCTAGATTTAATATAATTAATTTATAAAAACAAATTTTATGGCATCTTTTAGCACAGCTTTTGAAGCTTAATAATGATCTAAAATTATTCTATAAAGTATTTTTTCAGTTTTATCTTTCATTTTTCTAGCTTAAAATTAAATTATCGAAAATTTACAAAAAGGAAGCTTTAGACCTAGGATGATGTGCATTATATTATGATTCACCGCATTTAAAGTTTTTGTCTCAAGGAAAAGCTTATATAATTTTTATAAAAAAAAATGTAATAAATAAAATTTAAATAAATAAAATTTTTTCTGCTAAAAAGAGATTTGTTTTTAATTTTTAGATGATTATTAATCATTTAGAAGATTATTAATCAAGTACATAGAGTCGAAGGCCATTGTCGCTCGCACTTTCTTTTCTTTATTTATATAATATCATGTATTGTATTATAAAATTCTAATAAAATAAAAAAATAAAATAAAAAAATAAAATAATCAAGTACATTTTCTGCACTTATTTAGTTCTACTTTTGAAGTCTTTATTCTTGTTATCCTATATAAAATCTTATTTTTATCTTAAGCTATACATTAGTAGGTGTAATGTTATTTCTTCTTTTGGAAAATTTCATTCGCATGAAATTAAAGTTTTTGTAAATGGAATGCTTAATTATATATCTGAGTTATTGTACATACAGTTTTGAAATATATTTAACTTCAAATAAGTAAATATATCATCTGGCTACTTGTTAACTCAAACAGTAAATATTTTTAATAGTTTAAAAATATTTTCTTATATTTTAAATTCAGAAAAAAGCAACTAAAGGACGAAATTTTGTGATATTTTTATCAAATTTTTGAAACCGGTTAACCGACACAGAAAAACCGGGTAAACCGGTTAACCGAAATTGAATATTTCAAATTAACCGGTTCGCAAATAACCGAAATTTGAAGAAAAAACCGGTTTTTCGGTTAACCGGTTAACCGGTTTATAAACACTAATTGCAACTTTAAATGTTATGAATATTTTTGGCCATTTTCTATAAATAAAAATTGCAATTAAAATCGCGAATTTTTCGAAATTTAAAAAATAAAAATGAAGATATTTATCTTATTCTCTAGCGTAAATATCTGCTTAATTTCAAGAAAATAGGAGGAAACAAAATTATAGTTATCGATGGCATTTTTCTTAGATTTCTCCTTGAATTCATGATACAAAAAATATAGTGGGTATTAAAGGATATTAAAAGAGAGAGAAACTATAGTCGGTCAAGACCGACCATACACCATTACACCTGTGGCCAATTGTAGACCAAAACTTTTACTAAATGTAAAATAAATTATACAAATACAGAACAATGCATTTATACTAAAATCTATATGATTTTATGTCCTTTAGGGTGATTCCCGGAAGTGGGTTTATATGGGAGCTATGGTAAATTATGGACCGATTCTCATAAATTTTAGCAATTTATTTCTACTTATATAAAACTTATTTGTGACGAATATTAACTTGATATTATCATGATGAAATTTGGCACAAAGATGACACTTATATAAAACTCCTTTGTGCCGATTTTCATTAAAATATTGCTAAATTTAAGGCATTTATGATTGTTAAACCCCTATTCCGGTAGGACATTTGTATGGGGGCCAAGTGAAATAATGGACCGATCATAACCAATTTCAATAGACTTCGTCCTTGTATCAAAATATTTATCTGTGCCAAATTTCATCTAGATATCATTAAAATTGCGACCTGTACTTTGTTCACAAGGTTTACATGGACAGACAGCCAGACGGACTGGCGGACGGACGGATGGATATCGTTAAATCGACTCAGAAAGTGATTCTGAGTCGAACGGTATACTTTAAGGTGGGGGTCTGATAATTATTTCTGTGCGTTACAAATATCAGCACAAACGCATTATACCCCAACCACCTATGGTGGTATAGGGTATAAAAAAAATTACTCATATATAGCATTATGTTTTTGATTTCGTAAATATTAGCTAAATATAAATGGAGCTTATTTAATTAACTTATATTAATTTGTTCAAAATCAATATTCTTCATTTATTTATTGCTTTTATATTAAATATTTTTACTTTATTTTTATTCAAACTCTTTTATACTTTAAACATTAAAATCCTATTTTCTACTTTCTTTTATGCATAATAATTTTACAACTCTTTAATGTAATTAAAACTTCTTCTTTAAAATTATTACACAATTTAATAAAATTCTTATACAATTATAAGTAGTTATTAACTTGACACTAGCTGTAGATCTTTTCATTATAGCTAAAACTATTAAACAATTATAGTGTGTCAGTATATGTGTATGTTTGTAAATGTATTTGTCTGTGGTAGCTATTTGACTCCAAAACATTTAATAATTGAAGCGCACTCACGTGTAAAATACAATTATGAATGAAAAATATTAAATTTCCATAGTAAATGCAAAAATAAAATATGTAAGATAAAAAAATTAAACAAAACTATTAGGAAAAACTATTATAAAATTGAGAGTTTACGTACAGTGTCTCACTAAGGTATTTGAATTTTTTTAATAATTCTTAGATTTATTAAATGAATTGTGTTTGTCTATTTGTTAACATTATAATGCAAACAACTACAATCAAAAATGTTGCTTTGTTTTAAACTTATTCCAGAAATAGTATGAAAAGACATCGAATTCACCTCACAAAAGTATTTGAATTTTTATCACCTTTGTATTTGAGAATGTCAAACAAAATAAAAATAGATGAAATTATTGTATTTTTATTAATAATAGGTCATAAGTATCACTATTAAATGTTTACTGATTTATTTCACCAATTTGGAGTTTAAGTTTGGGAGATTTTTAGTCCAATTTTTTATTTAATGGACTTAAAAAATTGATTAAGGAAGAACACGAATATTTTTTTTCTATAATGACAAATATGATAATATTTTTTGTCATAATAGTAAAAAATAATAAGTATAAGTATTTAGTTTAGTTTGTTAAAGCGCCCATTTTGGTACCCTTCGTATCAAAAATTTATTTCAAAATATTGTGAAATATCTTCCCGAATATAGCCATTGATAAATTTGGAGACTAAACACCTGGCTTTACGATATAGCTCCAAAATATATCCCGACATAATTGTAATTCTCTAATTACTTAGGCATATTATTTTTGGATTAATAACTTGCTCTTCAGAAATGCTGGAGCGGAAAATTTTCAATTTTATTTTCATCAAAGTAATATTAACAGAAAACTAAACTTGAAAAAGGTATATCTATGTAAGTCTTAATATACGTCATATCGCGTTTTATACTATGGCACCAATTGGCTCTGTATTTTTGTAGCCGGTATCCAAGTCTCCCACAGCTAATATCTACAAAATCACAAGTTTTATTAAAATATGTGGACCAATGCGTCAGTAAAATGGGCTTAATGTTGAAAATTTTGAATTTTTAATGACAAAGTCCATTTATATTTCCAAATAAATCAAATTAAATTTAAGAAATAATTTAGGAAAAATGACCCGAATATTCAATTTTTTTTTTTTTTGTAAGTTACATGTAAATTAGGCGAAGTAGTTTCCCCAAAATTTTATCCTCAAATTTATAAAAAGAATTAGTAAATGCTTAACAATGATACTTAATTACAATTAATAAGGACTGAGATCGAAGAAATCTTAACACACATTTTGCCTCATAACTTTTTTCGGAATCAATATTCAAAATTTTTTTTTGATCTAGTCATCATGGAAAAATACTTCAGTTATTATTTTTAATAACAACCATGTTAATTTGTCCTTATTTTCATTAAAATAAGTGACGAAAAGATTTACGTCCTACAAGTTATTAAAAAATTTCAAAAAATCCAAATAGGTCTTACAAATAATTGGCCACAGAATTAAATGTCGTCCGTAAAACCGTTTCTAATGTTATTAAACAGTATCAGGAGAATTTGACTATTGATGTGAAACCTACTTCGGTAAGAAAAAAGGACCACATGATATTGGGAAGGCCAGAAAATTGAAGGCATATTGAAAGGAACTCCAAACACATCTGGTAGAATATCAGCTCAGTTTTCTCAGTGCTTCGACTATTTGGTGCGAAAATTTAAAGCTAATGGGAAAGTTGATAACATATAAAGTTCAAAAAATTCCAAACTGGAATTCTGCAAAAAAAAAAAAAAAAAAAATTACAAGCCAAAAATAGGACTCGGAATTTAAAACCAAATTTCATACAAAAATACTCAAGCTGTATAATTGATGATGAAACGTAGGTGCTGGCAGAATCTTCGCAGCTTGTGTCTCAAACATTTTTATTGCTAATGCTCGAAGCAATGTTGCAGATAAGTTTAAGACCCAAAAGCAGCAAAACTTTCTTACAAAATTCATGGTATGACAAGCTTTTTGCAGTTGCGGCAAAACAGGAAAGTCATTTGATACATTTGGATCTATTAATACCAAAATATACATAAAGGAATATTTGCAAAAAAGACTTCTTCTTTTCTTAAGAAAGCACAACGTGTCCACATATTTTTGGACCCATTTGGTATCATGTCACTACGGTAAGAAAGCTCTGGAGTGGTACCAAATCAATAACATTTTTAGTACCAAGAGAGGTCAATTTTCAAAATTGTCCTTAGCTTAGACCAATGGAGAGATATTGAGATATTCAACAGCACAAAAAAGGTGTCCCAAAATAGTGAACATTTTAAAATAAGATGTGCACACTGTTCCAAAAAAGTGACTGAAGCAACTATCAAATCTCCAAAGAAAGGGTTTTCAAAAATGGTCCACAATTTTATAATTAGTGGCTAGAACCATAAACCATATATTTCTGTGCTAAATTATCAAATGATTAAAAAAATAATGAAAACTCTAAGATCGACCGTTTCCAAGTTATTGAATATTATGTATGTTAAGAATTTTTCGATCTCACTCCTTATAAAAAAATATATATATTTTTTTGTCCTTTTTTGTTTTTTTTAGTATTTTCAAATATAAAAAATTCAAATACTTTTGTGAGGTACCTGAAATGACTGCATTTGTTATTTTTCTCAATTTCTCGGAAACGATTCAACATTTTTTGCTATTTTTTGCAGCATTTAGTAGAAGAAAAATCTGACAAAAAATCCATTTCATAAAAATTTATTATTTTTTTATTTACCTAATGTTATAACTAAAAATAAAACATTCTTTTATTTAAAAATTAAAATTTACTAATTTATGTGAGACACTGTATATTCCTGAATATACATATGTATATACAAACAAGTATAAATAAATTAAGTTTATGGGTGAATATGTGTATTTATTTTTGTTTGTAAATATACATATATTTAAATACTCTACATAAATATGAGTGTGTACTAGGGTGATCGACTCGGTTTTTCAACCGGTTTTTAAACCGGTTTTTTCAATCAATGTGCTGTCGATTTTTTCAAAATGTTCAATTTTCGAATGTCGAATAGACCGGTTTTTTTTAACACAAAAAACCGGGTTTAAAAACACCTTTTCATTACAAAAACCATGCACTAAAAATTGATATTTGAATCGAAATTTATGATTTTTTTTTAATATTCATAAAGTATGATTTTTAATGGCTTAAAAATATAGTTTAAGTTTAAATAAATAAGTAATAATTATCCTTAATGTAATATTTTTGCACCTAATTTAAATGTTTTAGTTTTTTTTTTATTCAACGAAGAAATTGTTTTTCAAAGATTTTGTTTTAAAAGAGTTTCACCTGCAGAATCCTTTCAATAAAATTGATTATTGCTTTTTTTATATTAACCCATGGTTTCTGTTTATCCTAAATAAATGTTAATATCATTTTTGATGATTATTTTCTTACAATTTTTATACCCTACATGCCTATTATGCGTTTGTACTGATGTTTGTAACACCCAAAAATATTGGTCTAAGACCCACCTTCATTTGTACCAATCGGCTTTAAGTCGATTTAACGATGCCCGTTTGTCCATTCATGTAAAACTTGTAATCAAAATACAGGTCGCAATTTTGGTTTCTTATAGTCCAAGAACGAAGCGTGTTGAAATTGGTTATGATAGGTCTATTATTTCCTCTAGTCCCCATACAAATAACCTACCAGAAAAGGGGTTTAACGATCATAAATTCCTTAAATGTAGCAGTAATTTTTGCACATCTAAGTTCCATATATGTTTAAACCTGTATGCCGAATTTTATGGTGTAGGTTATTGTCGGCCTTGACCGACCATATCTCTTTTTCTCGTTCTTAATGGGTTAATAGTTATTTCCAAAAATAAAAAAGATTTATTGAATTTTCTTTGAGAAATATAGTTTTTTGATAGAAATATTAACTTCTGCAAAAAAAAAACGGTTAACCGGTTTTTTCTGAATTTAAAAAAGTACAACCGGTTTTTTCAAAATACCAACTATTCGAACTATTCGAAAACCGGTTTCTCCAAAAAGTCGAATAATCCATTACCCTAGTGTGTACATACGATTTAAAGAAAGTGTGTTTGTTGATACATATGTACATATTAAGGAGGTCCCTAATTGTAAATAATCTTTGTTCCTAGCTCAAATGAAGCTTTGTTTTATCAAATATTCATTCTGGCATTATCATTTTACGAGCTGGTTGAAAAAGAAAAAAGCTGGCAGAAATTAAAAAGAACTTAAAAGAAATCTTTTTCATTTTGATTTATCTTGCATTCGCCAATAAATGAAAAAAATTTCGCTTAACATTTTTTTAATGAACGATAAAAAATGAATTTTTTTCTAAAAATTACCATTTTCAACCAATGCTGGATGTAGGGTGCAAACCTAAATCAACTTAAAATTTCTTTATAAACGATTTATGAAACTTTGTCTTTTAAATTAAAAATTTTAGAGCGCTAACTTTGAACATTTTTCACGTCTAGACGAATGGAAATAATAAAAATTTTTTCGGCATATTATTTCGGAATATATTACAAATTATAGAATATTTTTAAAAAGATTCACAATTCTCAAAAAAAAAAAAAAACGAAATAAAGTAGAGGGAAAAAATAAAAATTCAAGCCTAAATATCTTTTTAACTATAATAGATAATTTAGGTGATCTATTATAGTTAAATCGGAATTCGGACTTGATTTGTAGATTTTAAGATTTTCTAAAACTTGTACAACTTTGACACCAGGTAGCTTATCTCATGTTATCTCGTGTGACAACAAAATGATTTCTATGAAATCCTAGATCCTCCTCTACAACTCTTCAATACATTTCAAATCGATCCGAATAGTTACAGATTTATTACCAAAAATTTTGAGTTTGGCCCCACTGTGCAACGACTGAATAATCATAGGTTCCATATGATTGAGCAAAGAAAAAAATTAGATTTTTCCCCAAAATGGTCTAAGAAATTCTAAATTTTTTCACCTTAGGACTTTGGTCCCTTAGAGTTTATATTCCATGAATATCCCTAATACTTTACATATATTTTCCTTGAAACATATTTATTAATACTATCTTTCGTATATTACACCTTATCAAATGTTCTTAATCTTCTTAATTTTATTTTACTCATTATTATTTTACTCTCTATTGAATTAAATTATCCAAAACTTGTTCTTATCGTTATTTTTTGTACAATATTTCTAAAAACATAAATCATAAATTTAAAAATTATAAAGGCAGAGTTAAGATAACCATCAACATGTAAAGTTAAAACAATTGAAAATAAAATAAAAATAAAAACACTTCATTTTAAATAATAATTAATGAAACATGAATTAGTTTTAATAAGTGTTTTTTAAAAAAAAAGGAATTTTCAAAAAACCGTTTTGACAGTTAACCGAAAATTGGGCAAAATTAAAAAACTGTTTTTCGGTTAACAGTCTACTTAAAAACCGGTTAACCGATATTTTAATAATTGCTCTAATTTGAAGCTTAATAAAAATATTTTTGGTTAAAAAAAGTGTTTTTCAGCTTATTGGTTTAACCATGCACCAAATAATAAACACTGTTCATTATAAATAGCGACAGATTTACATCGAAAGTTTATACTTTTTTTTAAGACTTTAGACTAGTTTTATTATAATTTATAAAAATAATTTTTTTGTCACCTTCTATATTAGTTTCTTTTTTTTTAATTTTTCTAATTTGAAAATAAAATTAAATTATCGAAATTTTAGAGCATCTCAACAAAAAGGAAGCTTCAGACATAGGACTTTATATTATGATTTATATACACCGCCTTTGAAGTTTTTCTCTTAAAGAAATGTTTATATAATTTTTATAAAAAAAAATTTAATTAATAAAAATATGTATAAAATTGGAAAAATAATTAACATTTATTTTTGTTAAAAAAAGAGATTTGATTTTAATTTTTAGAAGAGTTATTAATCATTTAAAAGTATATTTTCTGCACTTATTTATTTATACTTTTGAAGTCTTTCTTTTTTCCTATTATCCTATATAAAATCTTATTTATCTCTTAAGCTATACATTAGTAGGTGTAATGTTATTTTATTCTTTTGGAAAATTTAATTCGCATGAAATTAAAATTTTTGTAAATGGAATGCTTAATTACACAAATCAACAAAAATTTTTATATCTGAAATAAGTCTAAAAAATTATTATTCCTTAGGCTTGATATAGTGTAGAAAGTCAAAGGAAAATTTTTCATCACGTCACATTTTTAACTCATTGAGAACCAAAGAATAATTGTTTCCTTGGGAAGTTTTTACGTTTTAAAATCTTCCAGGTAATAGAGGAAATTTTTCACAAATATTTTATAGGCAAGACATGGGGCTACAAAAATGTAGTACTAGTAAAGTCTCTAACTTCTCACACATAGCCCCTAGAAGTCGTTAAAGTTGTAAAAATCAAGAATTTCTCAATTAACCCTCATAAAACTATTGAAAAAATGAGGGATAAGGAGTGGGTGTATAGGGGAAATTTGTATTTGATATAACTAATACAAGACCGCAGATTTCAAAAATAGTAAAAATTTTAAAGTCGCATTGACAGAAAATGCGTAGACACGAAAAGTTTGAAAATAATAAAAATCCAAGTTTAAATAAAAATGCTAACAAAAAATAGGCATTAACCCTTTTTGAATATGGTGTCTCATTAATTCAGCAAATTGATAAAAAAATTGGGTATTAACCCTTTTTGAAAGGTTCAACAAATTGATAAACAAAATTTGTGTTTTAAACCTTTCAATTTTCAATTTGATGAACCTTTCAAAAAGGGTTAATACCCAATTTTTTATTATCAATTTGCTGAATTAATGATACACCATATTTAAAAAAGGTTAATGCCTAATTTTTTTTTATCAATTTACTGAATTAATGGGATTACAAACGGGTTTTTTTGAAATATATTCAAATTGGAATGTTTTTTAAACATCGGGGTAATTTTGACCCCAAGGCCGTTTAAGGGTTAATTTCATTTTTTCACTATCATTGTAAATATCGGTTGTAAATAAATAAATTTCTTAAGTTTTATGATAATCTAACGAAAAGTAGATAAAATTTCGACTAGTTTCCATCAAAAATTGCAAATATTACAAAATTTAACCTTTGACCTTTAAAGTTTATGGGTTAATGTCGTCCAAATTGCATGAAACTCTTGATTTATATTTAGAATTATGTGGATAATAAAATTTTAAAAAAGTTCTATTTAAAATACACAACAATGTAATAAAATGGCTGATTTGCCTAAATATTACATAAAAATGGGTTTTTCTCGAAATCCGCTGAATTCAAAATGCAGGTAGGTACAGGCAACCTATAAGAGGTATTGACCAAATTTTTTTACTGTTTTATCTCGTAATCTGTTATCCATAAATCCCTATGAGATATCCAAAAATATTGAAATTTGCTTAACAAAGTATCAAAAAAACTGAAATTTGAGTTTTGAAACGACCGTTAAAAATATCAACATTTTTTGACCATAGCTGAGAACAGGTTTACGTTATTCTATAAGGACAAAAACTCATATTCAAATAAGTACAGATATATTTTAAGTAATACAATTGTTTTATTCGAATATTTTCAAAAATATATTTAATTTTTTGTCACATTTCGAATTCAAGTGCTCTGAGACACGTTAATGGCCTGGGGAATTTTCAATAACTTTTACATTTTTAAAACTAATTTTTGTGTTTTATATATTTTTGCCAAACTCGGCTCTAAAATTTGTTTTATTCATTTTCAATGCCATTTTACGTACTGGCTACTTTCCAAGTACTTGGAAGTTGTCAGAGATAGTAATGATACCCAAACCTGGAAAAGACGTCACTCAAGTAACATCTTACCGTCCAATAAGCTTATTATCAATTTTTTCGAAATTGTTTGAGAAATTGCTCCTTGAGAGCCTATTATTACATCTTAATAATGATAACAGTATACCTAACCATCAGTTTGGTTTTAGGAGAAAACATGGTACTATTGAACAAGTGCATCGAATTACAACTCTCATCAGAAGAGGTTTCGAGAGCAAGCAGTATTGCTCTGCGTTATTTATTGACATATCTCAAGCTTTCGATAAAGTCTGGCACGACGGACTAATACATAAAATGACCACGTTACTTCCACAGAACGTTCATAAGTTACTAAAAAACTATATAATAAATAGATCTTTTCAAATAAGATCGAAAGATGTGATTTCTTCACGCAGAAAAATTTCCGCAGGAGTACCTCAAGGAAGTATTTTAGGGCCTCTTCTTTATATACTATATACGGCAGATATGCCCACGAGCCCTATGGCTCATACATCAACTTTTGCAGATGATACTGCTTTTGTAAGTATGCATACAAATCCTGTGATTGCATCCGAAAAACTCCAATCCCATATCACTGAGCTGGAAAAATGGCTATATAAATGGAAGATCAATGTGAATGCTTCGAAATGTGTCCATATAACATTTACCTTACGCAGGGAAAGTTGTCCCCCCATTCGAATAAACAATGTCCAAATACCTGAACAGAATAAAGTAAGATATCTTGGTATTCACCTAGACCGGCGTTTAACATGGACTCGTCATATAGAATCCAAAGTTACTCAAATAAAACTAAAATCTGCCCAAATTCATTGGTTAATTGGTCCAAAGTCAGCCCTAGACTTGGACTATAAAGTACTGTTATATAAAGCAGTAATAAAACCTATATGGTTATATGGCATACAGCTCTGGGGAACAGCCTCTTCATCAAACATTGAAAAATTACAGAGAAGACAGTCCAAACTCCTAAGAATAATAACAGGTGCACCATGGTACGTCAGAAATAGCAACATCCACAAGGATCTCAATATTCCTACAATTCGTGAGGAGATAAAGAACAGTAGCATCAAATATATGAAAAAATTATCTGAACACCCAAACCCTCTCGCTAGGGATCTGCTAACTTTGAACATCCTGCAAGATAACATTTTTTCCTTCATACAAGCTTGGAGCACTCTAATATATATATATATATATATATATATATATATATATATATATATATATATATATATATATATATATATATATATATATATATATATATATATATATATATATATATATATATATATATATATATATATATATATATATATATATATATATATATATATATATATATATATATTTATATATATATATATATATATATATATATATATATATATATATATATATATTTATATATATATATATATATATATATATATATATATATTTTTATATTTTTCGGTTAACCGTCTACAAAAAAACCGGTTAAACCGGTTAACCGACATTTTAATAATTGCTCTAATTTGAAGCTTAATAAAAATATTTTTGGTTAAAAAAGTGTTTTTCTACTTATTGGTTTAACCATGTACCAAATAATAAACAGTGCACTGCATTGTTCTTCATAAATTGTGGTTTACATCGAACATTTTTAATCCTTTTTTTTTTTAGCCTTTGGACTAGTTTTAATATAATTTATAAAAACAACTTTTTTGGCAACACAGCTTTTGAAGCTTTATACATTTTACAAAAAGGAAGCTTTAGACCTAGGATAATGCACTTTATATTATGATTTATATTCATAATATAAAAATATCTGCATAAAATTGGAAGAATAACATTTTTTCTTCCAAATACAGATTTGTTTTTAGTTTTTAGAATATTATTAATCATTTAAAAGTACACCAAATGATTAATAATCTTTTAGTTCAACTTTTAAAGTCTTTAATCATATTCTATATAAAATCTTATTTTCTCTTAAGCTATACATTAGTAGGAGTAATGTTACATATTTTCTTCTTTTGGAAAATTTCATTCGCATGAAATTAAACTTTTTGTAAATGGAATGCTTAATTATCTGTCTGATTTATTATACATACAGTTTTAAAATATATTTAACTTCCCACAAGTAAATATATCTATCATCTGACTACTTGTTAACTCAAACAGCAAGCATTTTTAGTAGTTTAAAATATTTACTTATATTTTAAATTCAGAAAATAGCAACTAAAGGGCGAAATTTATCGATGTTTTTTAGCAAATTTTTGTAAACCGGTTAACCGAAATTGAATATTTCAAATAAACCGGTTTGAAAATAACCGAAATTTGAATAAAAAACCGGTTTTCCGGTTAACCGGTTTATAAACACTAATATATATATATATATATATATGTATGTATATATATATATATATATATATATATATATATATATATATATATATATATTAGATTGCTCCAAGCTTTTTTAGTTGTTTCAAAAAGTGTTCTTATATTTAAAATTCAGAAAAAAGTAATAAAAGGAGGAAATTTATTGAAATTTTTAAAACCTGTTAACCGACTCAAAAAAAAAAAAAAAAAAAGCCGGATAAACCAGTTAACCGAAATTGAATATTTCAAATTAACCGGTTTGCAAATAATCAAAAATAACACTAGTTTTAATAAAATTATTCTACATAGAAAAAAAATATTATTCTACACAGAAAAAGATATCTTTCAAATTGCGACCTGTACTTTGTTCACAAGGTTTACATGGACAGACATCCAGACGGACGGACATCGTTAAATCGACTCAGAAAGTGATTCTGAGTCGAACGCTATACTTTAAGGTGGTGGTCCGATAATTATTTTCGTGCGTTACGAACATCAGCACAAACCTATGGTGGTGTAGGGTATAAAAACAGTAATAATAAAATCAATTATTCTAGTTAACTAATATTACCAGTTTGTTGATTGGAGCAAACTCAAAGAAAAATTAATGAATATAAGTAATTTCGTAATTGAAGTCCATTTTTATTTTTTTTCTATTAGGGGGGCTATTTAGACAATTTTTGTGTCTCTTAACAGGAGCTAAGTTTTGATTTTACACCCATAGTTTCTTGGGGAAGTTTTCTTAGAATTCTTCCTAGATTACGTTTTTGCTAAGTATATAACTTTTGATAAAAAATATTGACTCACCCTAATGTATATTTGTATCTGTGAATTTGTTACTTATAGTCATAGAACTACAAATGTGTATATGTATGTACCTACCCAGTGGTTTTAAAGGTGCCAATTTACCCTTTAGCATTAGATATATAACTACTTAGACGATTGTCTAGTTACTTTTGGTAGTACAAGTGGTTGCTTAACGATTACCTTCTGCATTACATTTCTCTAGCGAAATAAGTAATAGAGAATATTTAATGTTTTAATTAGAAAATAAAATATCATATTAGAAACTGCCACTTCTATGTTTACATGTAATGCATAGAATTGCCGTTAAGAGTTTTAAAAGTATCAATTCAGAAATGTTCTCTGGTGTTATATATGAATTTGCAACCATTTCACTAATGAAATGTAGTGCAGTTGGTGGCTCTAAGTCTTCAGAAATTCACATTAATATATGCGAAGTCATTACTATTATTAATTCAGTGAATTTACTATTGAAATGTATTGCAGTTAGTGCCCAGTCGGCAAAAAATTATTTTGTCTTTATAAATTCCCATGATTATATACGAATTCATTACAACTGTTGTGTTAGTGAGTGCACTATTGAAATGTAATGCAATAAGTGGCCAATACGCATCAAAAATTCGTATTATGAATGTGAATTCGTTGCAATTACTAATTTGGTAAGTTCACTATTAAATATAATGCAGTTAGTGGTCTCCTATTGGTTATACAAGTATCTGATAACAATTTTGTACTTGCAAAGTTAGTACTTTTCGATACACAATGTACAATTTTACAAAAGTTGTTAATTTTATAATTAAATGTAACGTGTATTATTTACAATATAGATACGCAGGAATTTAAATAAATTTAAAAAAAAATATTAGCTGCGTTTTGTTGCTTACGTTCGTAAGTAATTTTACACAAAATTCAAATTTATATACGTTATGAGTTAAGGTATAGAATTTTACAAGTTAACTAACTTTAAATTCGATAAAATTGCTGTCAATACACATTGTGGTAAAAGGGGTTGAAAATGGCAATTAATTCAGGGAAAGGTGATATCGATATTTTAATAATCACGTTTTATTTTCTTATTGATTATTAGCTAACAAAAATTAAGTTTTAGAATTTTAAGATTTTTTTTTTTAGCTGAACGGTAACGTCTGTCCGTCCGTCCGTCTATACATTAGAGTTAAATGGGTTGAAAATTATGCATAATTCAGAGAAGGGTGGTATCAACACTTTAATGACCACGGTTAATTTTCCTATTTATTAGTAAGTAAAAAATGCTTTTTTGGAATTTAAGATGTTTTTTGGCTGAATGGTAATGTCCGTCCGTCTATACATTTGGGTTAAATGGGACGAAAATGACGCTTAATTCAGAAAAAGGTGATATTCAAATTTTTATAATATAACGTTCTATTTTTTTATATTTATTAGTTAGTAAAAAAAATTCATTTTTAGAATTCTAAAATATTTTTTGGAATCATGGCAATGTCCGTCCGTCTATACATTTTTGTTTAATGGGTCGAAAATGCCACTTAATTTAGGGAAAGGTGATATCAAAATTTTAATACTTTCATTTGGTTTTCATATTAATCGAGAAGTGGAAAATTTTTTTTTCGAATTTTAAGAATTTTTTGAAAGAATTCGAATGTCCGTCCATTTGTCCGTCTGTTTGTTAATTTTTGCAAACTTTCCAATTCAAAATCTTTTAACTTTTGACTCAATAAAGATATCGACTAAAAATTTTCTTTGTTCGATAGATAATTTTGCTATTAGAACATTTTTGAGTCCCTTAACGGGAGCTAGGTTTTGATTTTACACCCATAGTTTCTTGGGGAAGTTTTCTTAGAATTCTTCCACACATAACAAATTATTACGGTCTTTTTTTCAATTAACATAGTTGTTTCATTTTACATCGAAATTTAATAAATTTATTCAAAGTAAAATGAAATAAAAATAATATTTAACTATACCGTCCGTCTGTTTGTTAATTTTTGCAAACTTTCCAATTCAAAATCATTTAACTTTTGACTCAATAAAGATATCGACTTTAAATTTTCTTTATTCGATAGATAATTTTGCTTTTTGCAATATATGGAAAAATCTTAACCAAGATCTTGTAAAGTTAAGATTTCTAAAATTTTAAATGTATATAACTCTAAAAATATATAAGATAAATAGTACATGCAATCATGTTTTCTAAAGGATTTATCAAGGACTTTAAGGTGATATAAAAATCTTAGAAATCGGGTAAGGAACAAAAATTCGCTAGTGGTTAAACATTTTCCATGACACTAGTACCTATTTTGAACCCCCATAGTTCCTCTCCTGATGCGTATATTGGATCCTGTTTCTAAACTTGAAATGCCACTGTCGTTTGCTATGCCTGTGTGAAATTTCATGTAAATCCAATAAGCTGATTAGAAGTTACAGATTTACTTCGATTCTTCCCCACTGTTTAATGTTTGATAAAGCAACGAAAATGTCTGCACTGAAGCTACTTTTTTGTATGAAATCTACTGGAGTTTTTTTTAAAAAAAAAAAAAAAAAAAAATTGTTTCCTCAAATCGGGCTATATATCCGCACGATTTTTTTTTCATAATATTAAAGCGGACAATATATACTATTTTTCAGAAATTTTTCAGAACAAACATCTTATAACATTTTAAGTTGCATTCCATGAAATTTGAAAATTAGTGTATTTTAGGACAACTTTCAAAAAATAACAAAAATATTAGGACAAAATATAATTTACAAATACTTGAAGAAAAGTACCCTTAAATATCTGAAGTTGATGGTTACATTTAAAATTTTTACCTTAAAAGACTTTTTATTTAAAGTAAATACACTGAAAGTTGATTAAAACTGAATTTTTTTTACTATTTTTCAAAAATGTAAAAAAATTTTAACTTTGACAGCTCCTTATAATAAAACAACACAACCTATCTTAAAGATTTTAATTGATATTGATACATAAATTTTTATTCGGTACCCAACTTTATTACAAAACTTTAAATTTTAAAATTCAATTAAGCGCAACTTTTGACACATTTTACCCCAACGTGCAATGTATGAACAAATTCAAACTTATTATTTATTATTATTTTATGAAAATTAAATTTTTCTAAAAATATTAGTTTAGAAACTATCTTGCAACAGCAATTTTATATTTTTTCTTTCAAAGAATAATATTTTTTCTTTATAAAAAATGAATTATTTTAAAATAAGACTAAAGTACTTTTTTTAAATTGTTAAGAAAACAAAAAGTACTAAATATTTCATTGGAGTACTGGAGTACGATATTTTTTAAGTTCAATAAGTACAATGGTATTGAATTTTTCATCACTGTTAAAGAATAACATTTTTATGTCTCATGTCAAAAAAAGAGCAATATTTTCAACCAGGGTCGCTAATTGATCATAGAAAAATATATGTACAAATTTAAGGAGGATGAGAATATCTTCCTTAAAGAGGTTGTAAGGAAAGTAAAATATTTAAAAAAATTTGCATTCTTTTAAAACTGTACTTTTCAAATCAAATGAAGCATATGAAAATAAATATTTTGGTACCCTACATTATCACTTCACTTATCCCAAAAATTATAAGTTTACTGATGATTAATTCTCTAAATATATACATTTTGTAACAGTCTCATGTAAATAACCAAAAAATCACCATTTAAAAACATTTCGAGTGGGTTCAACAATAACTAGTGGTAGTACTTAGTGGCTAACGAATTCGATGTCAGAGAACTAGTTCGGCGAACTGCTGGGCACATACATATATTTACCTATACAAATTTATTTGCTTGTGTGTGTGGTATAAAGTATATTCTTTTAAATGTCCATATTTTGTTAGTAAACCATTTTTACTACAGTCGAACACGGTTATAACGAACTTGAAGGTTCCGACATATTTAGTTCGTTATAAACATAGTTCGTTATATCCGTAAAATTCCAAAAAAGTTATTGCTTAACAAAATACATGTATTTCATTACAATACTAATATTTGGAATTACAGCGTATTTCTTTCCTTTAATAATGGGCGGTATTTATGATTTTTAAATATAAATGATTAATATATCAGTAATAATATTTTTTGCATTCATCATTTATTTCACAAATGTCAAATTGTGATTAATTATTTTTTGTATACTAATTCAATGTTTTCTTATATTGCAGATGCTTTCAGATATATACTTTTTGAGGAATAACGATTTTCTAATATTTAGTGTTTAATCCTTAAATAATTTCATTTTTATTATTAGCTATTTTCAAAAAATGTATCTTTTGTTAAAAAGATCAGCAACTATATATGTAGAATTCATCTTTTATCTGTCGATAATTTAAACTAAAATTAATGAAAATTATTTCCATTCGTCCAATAATTTAAATGGAGATAAATAAAAATTATTTCTGTTAGTTTTAAAATTTTTGTAATTTTTTTGAAATTTTATTTACCTAAAACAAGTATTTGTGGGAGTTCATTAAAAACGTAGTTTTTTGTATGAAAAATTGTTCTTGGGGCCATAAAAATGTGTTTGTTAAAAAAAAGTTCGCTATAACTGTGTTCGTTATAAACGTAGTTATTTGTATGGAAAATGTTGTTAAAATCAATGGGACCGAAGAAAAGTGATCGCTATAGCCATAGTTCGTTATAAACGTGTTTGACTGTACTAAAGTATAGGGAAGCCCCTCAAATATTTTAATGCATTTTTCTTACTTTTTCATTTCCAGGAAAAGGCTTTAAGGTCTTTTCTACTTTAAACCTACACATTTACGTATTTGTATTGTAGATTTTCTGTTTATATATGTTGCTGTCAATTGTCCTTTTTATTTGAACATTTCATTCTGGTATTTCATTTTATTTGCTCAAAAAATAAAAAGATTAATTTCACTCGAAAAAATATTCAATATAATTTTTTTTATTTATTTCACTTTTTCATTTGAAATTCCTAAAATTTTTAAATGAAATTTATAAATTGCATTACTATTATGCTCACGATTTCGTTAACGTGCTGCAAACATAAAATGTGCTGAATTTTTTCCTCACAAAAAGAAAAGAGAGGAAATAAAATGTTGATGATGCATTATAATTAAAAAAAAAAATTTCATATAAAAAATACATATTAAAAGAATTATATACACGTAATATTTATAAAAATACTTATGTATATAGAAAAAAAATTACAAAAGCTAATGTACACACTTTGGCTTTATAAATAAAAATGAATGTATAAATAAAAAATACATGAACTTTAGTTTAAAAATAGAAAATAAAAATTCTAGTTAAAATTCAAAATATAAACTGGGTCATCTACATGCTACAACTATTTTAAGAATTAAATAGACTAATACTTTTTCTGGTCTTAAATTTTTCTGTTTATTTTTTATTTACGATAAAATGACTTCATTAAGCTAATTAATTAATTTTAAGATAATTTCTTTCTACTTCCGTTAATCAGTAATCAGCTGGTGATTATCGCCAAAGTAAAATCCAATTTTCTCTTAACATATTTATTTTTAGCTTAGCTTAATTTAATATTGAAATTTGTGCCCAAAGAAATATCACGTAATATTTAATTTTACCTGTCCAAAATTTGACTGAGCAGTTAAATAACCAATGTGCATTTGTATTTATTTATGTGTATATGTATTTCTTTTTGTATATGTATGTATTTTCAATATTAAAAGTTCATTTTGTTGGTTGGTTGGTTGACTGACTGGCTGGCTGACTGGCTGGCTGGCTCTAAGCCATAACAGGACATTATTTACAATTAAAATATAAAATATGAAAGAGAAATATCAAAACCAACATCAAATACCGTGACATACCAAATGAACAAACATACCACATACTCATATACAAACATACATAAATGTTCGTAAATAAATCCAAACACATGAATACCTTAGTAAAAAATTAGGGGACAGTAGATAAAATACACAGTAAGAAATTTTGTAAATTTTAAAATCTAGAAACCTAGAAATCTAGATTTCCGAAAATTATCACTGCAATATTGGTAAAGCCATTTACATCATATTTTAAATTAATTCACAATTCAGACACATTTAAACTGAAGAGATCTGTCTTCTTTCTGATGTAACTATTTGATGCATAATTGAGTCGATCGCAAAAAAATCTCCTAAACTACTGTTTCGATCGAAAATTAGTGCATTGGAATATTGTAGAGGAATCATTTTTTAATCACCCTGTGATAATATGGGGTAAACTACAGGGTCCCATGAGTTGAATTAATTCTTTATAGGAACAAAAAATACTAACACTGGTCGACAAAAAAATCCTCCACAAACGATGAATAGTTGAACTTGATGCATTTTGAAGTGCTAAACACGATTTTTTTTTATGGGCATGTCTAATATTTCGACCATAGTAAGGCCATTACTCTAGTATATTTCCTCATAACTAATGGACGTTTAGTTTCGAAGTTATTTTGAAATAAGTATACAAAAAAAAAAAAATTTAGATTTTTTTGTTACTAAAATTTTTTTAATAAATGAAAACAAATGTTTCAGTTTATCACCTTTATGTTAAAGCTGGTAATGCTGCAAATAAAATAAGGCATGTATCTTCAAAATTGATGCATAAATTTTGATTTTATTCACAGTTAAGTAAAAAATACCCATGTCACATCCAATTGAGTATAAATACAGTGGTGGGAAAAAAATTTTTTTTTATTTTTTCTTGAATCAAAAATACGTGGACTAGGTGGATTTTGACGAGTTAAACAAGAATCTGCATTCACTTTTTTCTATCACGGACTGATCTTTTTTTATGGACATCACTAATATCATCAGCGGTCACACTATAAAATTCGAGAATGGTTTGTCAAATTTAGACAATAACTCAAGAACCGTTTGCACGATTTTGATAAATGATACACCAAGAGATGCATACTAAAATTGTCTTTAAGGTATATCAACAATATTTTTTATTCGCTCAAGAATTTCAGGGTTATGGATCAAAATTTTCACCATTTTTCAAATATGATACGTGGCTTTATTTACTCATAGTTTTACCAGCCTTAAGATAAAGATGATAAACTGAAACATTTTTGATGTTTTCACTTTTAAAAATAAGTTTTAGTAAAAAAAAGAAATCTTGAATTTAGCATAAAAAAAATTTTTTTTCGGACACTTATTTCGTAATATCTACTAAACTCTTTGTTAGTATAACGGCTTAAAGCCTATTTTATCCCACACATTTTGGTGTGTTACTTATACATATAAATCGTGCATTACGTTCTCGAGTTATAGTGAAATATATTCGAGTAATCGGCTCATTTAGGACGCAATATTAGACACGCCCATAAAAAAATCTCGACCCGATGGAACAAAAAACTGATAACAGATTCGAGTTTAGCATGCGGAATTCCATCTAGTCCATATATTTTTTTTGAAGGAGCACGAAGTTTAATTAGTTTAGTCTTAAATATATAAAACTAATGTGAAATAATTGTTGAAGGTGAAAAGTCAACATAAATAAGTGAGAATGTTATATTCGGCTTGATCGAATCTATATACTTACCATCTGCAACATTTTAAAATTTCGCTTTATATAAGAGGTGGGCAGACCACTTCCAATTTAGTTTCCGAGTTTATATTGTTCTCTGAACTATTTGTACAAAATTTCGTTCTTGTTTTACTTTATATGGGATGTGAGCAGTAAAGTGGGTGGATCACGGCCATTTTTGGCTTCCGAGTTTATAGGTGGTCCCCACCGAGCCCTATACTGCTTTCAACTGACAGAGGGACGGACTTAGCTAGATCAACTCAGAATCTAACCAGGACCCAGAATATACGTATATAATTAACGGGATTTTAAATGACTTTTTACACACAGGATGACAAACTCAATACACTCACCAACTTTTTGATGGTGGGTAATGAAGAAAAAGATATTCGGTCAAGCCCAACTATGTATATGATACCTTACAACATTCTATATATATATATATATAAAAGTTCGGGGTGGAATCTTATATGGGACCTGTGGCCAATTGTTGACTAATACTTGTATTAAGAGTATTGTATAATTCTATGAAACATACGGGACATTATCAAAAATGTTTAACCAGGCTGAAACTGACTTTAATCATTAATTAGTTTTGTCGTAATACTATTTCTATATCCAACATCAAAAAGATGGGGGTATATTGATTTTGTCATTCCGTGTGTAATATGTTGAAAAAATCATTTAAGACCCCATAAAGTATATATTCTGGGTCCTGGTTAGATTCTGAGTCGATCTAGCTTTGTCCGTTCGTCTGTCTCTCTGTTGAAAGCAGGATAGGGCTCGAACGGGAAATTCTAGGGGGATGAAATTTAGCTCAAACATTAATCTTACATAAGGTTTGTTTGGTGTTGAAAATGGGCAGAATCAGTTAATTAAACCAAACACAGGGTATCCGTTGTAGCTTCATTTCATACTTTTCTCCTGATATCTCTTAAGCAAAAGCATGTACGACAACAAAATTTTATACAGATAGTTAGAGGGTCGATATAAAATTGGAAACCAAAAATGGGAGTGGTCCGCCCATTTTATCACCCACCTCCCATATTACGTAAAATTTGTGTTACAGACCTGAATTGACAAGACTTGGAACTCATAGAGTGAAAAATTTTAGCATCATAGGTTTTTTTGTATGATCATTATTGTTGTTTAAAGTCCTCAAAATAACTTAATTTTTTCCATTCTTCTACAATTTTTGGCTTCCGAGTCAAGAAATACATTTTTAAAAAAATTGGATAAGGATAACCTTTAAAATACGGAGGTCAAGGTTAAAATTAAAAAAAAAATTTATTTGTAAGGAAAATATAACGAAAAATAATTTATTTTTGTATGGATTTCGATGCAATGAATTCCATGTTTAATTTTAATAGTTTGTTATAGTTTTACTTGAAATATTGAAGTAATTTTCATTTTATTTTTTCAAGATATTAATCAATAAAATTTTCTTTTAATATAATTATGAAGAAGTGCGTGGAAAAAAGCAGACCCCAGGTTCAGTTGAGGGTTAAATTTGCTTTTTTTACTATTGTGATTTATTTAGTTATATTTCCATTAAATTTCATCGAAATCCATGCAAAAATAATTAACTTTTTATTGTATTTTCCTTAAAATTTGTAATTTGTTCTATTTTTGATTTTTGACCTCAGTACTTTAAAGGTTATCCTAGTCCAATTTTTTAGAAACTTTAGTACGGCTTAGAAACTTTAGTAAGGCTTAGTCATAAAAAAGAATGTAAACCTAATTCTTTTTTAGCTTTATTTTCTATAGTGTTGTTTTTCCAAACTTTTTTGAAATTTGTTTAACAAACCTTTTTAAGGTTTGAAAATGGAGTTTTGAAACGGTCTTAAAAAATGTAAACAATTTTTAAACGAGCATTTTTCAGTAATTATATTTCAAATTGAACTGAAAATTACTTTTTATTTAAAAATTTATCAAAAAATTAAAAAATTTTTTCTACACTCCTTACACAAGTGTTCTAAAACACGTTAATGGTCTTGGGAATTTGTAATAACTTTAACATCTTTTAATCGATTTGCTCTTTTTAGAACTTATTTGATAGATAATTATGTGTAGATTACAATTTTTTAATATTTAGGTGCAAAACAAAGTATTTAATAGCAAAATTTTTCTAAAAACTGCAAAAAGACCAACTTTTTCCCATATAAACGCACCCTACAAATTTCAGGTCCGATGCGGCACGGGTTAGCGATATCCGATTACACTAATATTTCACACAGTATGTTTTTACAACCCAAAGAACAATTCTAGGGGGAGTTACGGTCAAAATTCGAAAGTTGGTAAATTTTGGTGCAGCCTAATGTACATTTAAGGAAATTCTTAAAATAACTGAAAAATAACATTTAAATGTTTAACTTAAGCCGATTTCGTCTATAAATTTTAATAAAATTTAATTATGAAAACAAATTTTTTTAAACTTTTAATTATTGCATTCAACTCCGAAAGCAAATCTTCATTAGATGCTTTAAAGGATTTTTGTATCACCATAAGTTCGTGCGATTAAATTTTCTCAAGTGTTCAAGTTTTCTGCCGAATAATCTTCCACGTTGTGGTAAAATGTGTCAAAAGTGGCGATTAATTGAATTTTAAAAGTTAAATTTTCTTAATAAAGTCAGGTACCGAATAAAAATAGACAAAATGATGTGTCAATACCGGTTCCAAACTAGTCACGTGACAGGTTCTCAGGGTTAGTGACCGGTTCCAGTTCCGGAACTTTATATGGGAGGTACCTGTCACTTTTACATGGGGTTGTCATTGCAGGTGGCTAATTAGTTCCTTGGAACTGGTCACAGGACTGATAATGGGATTTATCCAAGAGCACAATTCAAATTTCGGTAATTGCTTACATTTTAAACATTTTTATATATGTATAGGGTAAGTACACCTAAGTTCGGTATGTATCAGTAGTCAGAAATTTTTAATTTTAATATAAATAAATAAGAATAGCGTTTGTCAAATATTACCATAAGATCAATTTTACATTGTTAACATATTTTATTTTTAGTTCTAATGATTAAATTATGCTAAGATAAGTACTTCTGTAGTATTTTTCCTCAATCTGTAGCAACACGTTTTGGATAGCTTTTTTTTGAAAAAATTAGTGTATAGACCAATTTTAAAAAGGCAATTAATCATAATAATTTGCTTTATATTTTATAAAAAATGTATTCTGAGAGTAGATATCTATTCAAATAATGTTTTGAATGTGTACGTCGTAGTGAAAAATTATTGCATTTCATATTTTAGTGGTTGCCGACTTTAGGAAAAAAAAAATTTTCATATATTCCTATAGTCGGCATAGACTGCCGACTACAGGTGAATTCAATATTTTCCATGAATCCTAAAGTCGGCATCATCTTCTAGTTATTATTTTATTAAAACTTGTAGACCAAGAGGTCTCGAAATAGCATACTATGTTGGGGTATGTAAAGTTTTTTGACAATATTTATATCAAAGCTCATGGTTTTCATTTTATTTAAATTCTAATGCCATAAGTACTACAAAAGTATGCTGCCTACTGAAAAATACTTAAATTATATTAATTTTTATACCAGCGAATGAAATTCACGAGTCTTGTATATTTGGCAAAAATGCTCCACATTTTATTTCTCAAGAATGATTTCACATTCGTAATTTTTAACTTGTTGTGAAAAAATATTAATCATTTCGGTCTTCTAGAGGCAAATATTTTCAAAACTGTGACAAAATTAATGCTTTGAAAATAGTTTTTTCTGAAACTTAGATCTACCTAAAAGTATTGTAAACTAATTTTTCGTCCGAAATCCTAAAAAATTCTCTTGTAAACCGAAATCGTTTCACTTGATGGTCAAATTATTTATATTGGTGACTTTTTTTAAGTAATTTGGCTATAGATATAGGTCCAAATAATTACTGATGTCAATATTAAAGATCTATGTAATTTGGTTTGTCCTTTATAACTTTAAATATTGGTCTTGGACAACGGAATGCTTTACCTAATTTAAATATATATTTTTCCTCCATAATATGTTTTATAGAATAATGGACATAAAAAAACGATTTTTGGTGTAGTGACCTTTTATTTCATTAATAAAAATGCCATGCCGACTATTGGATCATAATTTGCCGAATATTGGTAAATACATGCTGTAGACGGTTAATTCGAAGTTTTTTATAAAATATATTAATTGGGCATATTTAGCAATATTTTTTTAGCAAATGTCTTGGTAAATCTGAAACAACATCCTTTACTAAGGTGTAATATCTATTTATCCTTCAAAAACTAAGTAAGAAAAAAAGTTAAACTACCGACTACCGGTACATTTACCCTATATATTTTTTTAAATTTTTATTTTATAATTTTTAGTAAATGTCGATTGCGTCACTCAGATTCGAACCCACGTTCTTCTAAAGTATCTTACATGTTGTAATATTCAACGCTAACCACTTTGTACTTTTCCTCATTTATTTGTAAATTATATTTTGTCAAAATATATTTGCTATTTTTTTTTTGAAAATTGTTCTAAAATGCACTAAATTTCAATCTTAATGGAATATAACCTCATGTTCTGAAAATTTTCTGATAAATAGTAAATATTGTTTACTTTAATACTATGAAAATATATAGCCCGATTTCAGAAATACAAAATCGCACTACAGCTAAAGTGCAGACTGTTTTATTTGCTTTATCAAAGATAAGACAATGGGACAGAATTGAACATTTTTAGACATTATCCTGTAACTTCTTATCGGCTGGTTGTATTTACATAAAATTTCTCAAAAGTATAGCAAAGGAGATTAATATTTTAATTTTGGAAGGTGAATCCTACATACGTTTCAGGAGCGGTACTTATAAAATAGGGTACTTGGAACATAAAATACATATGTACCAAATTTCACAAAATTATTTTTAAATTGCGACTGTTTTTTGATTACAAGGTTTACATGGAAGGACGAACATTGTTAAATCGATTCAGTAAGTGATTCTAAGCCGATTGGTATACATTAAAGTAAGTCGTACATTCCTCTTACATTGGCAGAATTTTATGTTTCGTGTTCTAATAACATTGAGAAATTTAAAGTCGGATTTTTTACATATTTAAGTAGTCTTATAATTTAAATATTTCTCAGTTCAGAAATTACTTTTTCTAGCATTTTAATAAACTCTTTAAAGTTAATTATTCGAATTGGATTCAAAGCAATTTAATCACATAAAAATATATTTGTTTTATTATGATAAAGTTTAAAATAACATTTTTTGTTGTTTTATTTCCCGAAATTTGCGACAAAAAAGTGAGAATTTGGCTAAATTCCCGGGAAATACTCGGGATAAAAACTCTAGTAATAGCCCATCAAAACATAGTATATATAAGCAATATATTAATTACCTTATTACATAAAGCTACAAAAATGTAATACAATATATTATGGATATTATACAAAAATCATATTTCCTTACCATAATGCTCCGAAGAAGCACAAAAATCACATTATATTGTTTCTATCAGCTGATATCATGCATTATAAATGTTTAGTAAACGAAAAATTCTCAGTGTAGGACAAAAATAAAGTTATGACCAGTTGTTAAAATACGACAAATAATTTATAAATCATAAACATTTAAAAAACAAAAACAAAACTGAAAACAAGTCTTAACAAAGTACACGCAAAGTAACCGAAAAATACATTATAAATTGCACTGAAGCATGACATGCTATTTTAACTATGGAAACTCTTTCACAAATACATATATAAATAAATGCAAAATACATTCCAATGTGTATGTATTTATATAGTATTTGAATGTGTAAGTTTACGGTTATTAATGTATGTGAGTGTGTGTGTATTTTGTGGCTGTTTATGTAGCTTAAGGTATAAACAATAAAGTCACTTTTTTCCACTGTTGTTGTATTAAAATCAAAAACAGCAACCAACAACATCAGCAAACCATCATCAACATCATGTTACAAATACTCTTATTGATACACACACACATACTCAGACTTTCACATCCAAACACGTACTTCCGTTGTGGCAAATAGAATGTGGTGAAATTAAGTAGAGAGTTCAATGAAGACCCACTGTACTTGGTATGTTGTTTTTCTATGAAAATGAAAATAAAGACTAAAGGCTAATAAAATCAAATATGGTTCAGGGTATAAACATTTCATTTCTGTTATTTGTATTACTGCTGCAGCTATTTTCATTGTACTTTTGTTTGTGTGGATCTGCGTTTATTTATTTTTTTGTTGTTTGTCGCACAGCAGCAGGATTTTTATATTTAGGCCAAAATTCATCATGATACATGCAGGCATGCATGAATTAACTAGCAATAACACAAAAACAAGAAACAAGATTGGTCACAAAAAATTTCAGAATAATGTTAAAACAATAATCTTTTTGTTTGCAAAATTGTAACAATAATCTAGACTAAAATATAAACATGAAGGACTACAACCGACAAACTACATATACATTCCATTCATTTGCATACATAACACGCTAATATTCATGCATGGATGTCATACCAGAATTGTCAAATACAGAAGGGTCAACCATACAATACATTCTCATATGTATGAATGTACATACGTATGTAGGTAATATACAATATGCAGATTTAGGCAAATGTTAACGAGGGTAGATTAAAAAAATTTCAATAAATTTTCTTAGGAACTGAGATTTACAATTATTGTACAATAAAATTAAATCTCAACAGAAAAATTCTGAAGAATGTTTATTTAAAGACATTTTTCTTTAAATATCCCAGCAAAAACTTGGTAATGACATGTAGTTACGGATGTAGTTACTTTGTAATGATCATGTATCAGATCAGTAATCATTTTTAATGATTTTTATAATGCAGTTAACAATTCATATATTTTAAGAAGGGATACATAAATGTAAGGCAAAATTTGCGTATGAATTAATTTGTAATCTAAAATACTTAAAATCTTTTTTTTAAAAAAAAAAAAAAAAAACAATTTTATATCCTGCCTACAATATAACTAGTTCCTATTGTTATTACTAATCGTTACTAGTAATGCTTTAAAATCAATGAGTGTTTGAACAGCTTGGAAGCAATTAGTTATTGTAATAACATCTAAGTAATGTATAGGGTAAGTAGTTGCCACCGTGTAGTTGCCATAATGTCAACACCGTGTTAAAATAATGAGTTATTCAGCTAATGTGTAAGTAATGAGAAGCTTCTTAACTAATTACATGGCAACCAAAGTTTTTGCTGGGATGTTTGCTTAATTATATTTTTATAGGTAATTTCATTTTTATACACAATTTTAGAGAAAAGTTTTGTTTTTTGCCAAAAATTTTAAAAACATTTTCCTTATAGAAAATTTGTAATAAATTTTCTTTTCTGATTATAGAGAAACTTCTAAAAAGTTTCTTTTTATACAAGTTTTTTTTTTATGAATTAATAAATTTTCTTTATAGAAAATTTTCCATAAATATTCTTTTTTATTTTTTTTTTTTTAGGGAAAATGTTGATAAATATTCTTTCTTTCTATTCTATTCTTGTGGAAAATTCTCGATAAAATATCCTTTTATAGAAAGTTTTCATTTAATGGAAAGTTATTTGTAAATACATAATATGTGTGTAATTCCATATCAAAACGGACAAATAACAGGCATTTTCGGTTTTCATATATCCGATTTCAATGAAATTCGCTACAGTTCAGACTGAAGACCATTTCCAGTCCAAAAATATGACGTTTTAAAATTGAAAAAAATATCGAATTTTTTCCAAAGGTGTAAATACTTTATTACTCATAACTTCTTAACTACACATTATAAAATTAAAATGACATATAGAAAATTATTTACTTTGAAGGTTCAAAGGTCAAAATCGATGATAAAAAGATCAAAGCTGAATATCTAAAGAAACTGTATTTTAAAATTCTTTAAAAAATATATATATTGATATAATTATACTCGAACCAAAATTAAAGTTGGAGACTCTTTTGGTTTAGGAGTTATGAAGTAAAATATTGTATAAAATTATTTTTGTATGTAAAAATTAAAAATATTAACAAAAATTAATTTATTTTTTTTTATGAATTCATATTTAAGAAATAAAATTTTATATACAAAATTTGACTTAGACCGGGTTAACACACAGCAATTTAACTTGCCGCAATTCTGAGTTTATAGTAGAGAGAGAAGAAGGCAAAACTAAACTTTTACATTCTCTTTACCTCACTCGCCTACGAAGTCAGAATTGCGGCAAGAAAAATTGCTGGTATGTGAACCCTGACTTAGTTTGTATTTTGTTATAAATTTTTTCAGAATTCTAAAAATACCATTTTTGATAAGGAGTGCGTTCGAAAAAATCTTAACATATATAATATTCAATAACTTTGAAACAGTTGATGTTAGAGTTTTCATTTTTTTTTTATTTAATTGATAATTTAAAACAGATCACAGAAAAATATAACTTTCATAGTTCTAGCCACTACTTATGAACTTGTGGACCATTTTTGGTAACCCTTCCGTTAGAGATTTGATAGTTGCTTCAGTCACTTTTTTGGAACAGTGTGCACATCTTCTTTTAAAATCCTCGGTATTTTGGAACATCTTTTTTGTGCTCTTCAATTCACTTTTCACAAGAGCTCAATATCTCTCCACTGGTCTAAGCTATGGACAATTTTGAAAATTTACCTCTCTTGGTACTAAAACTATGTTATTGATTTGGTACCACTCCAGAGCTTTCTTACCGTAGTTACATGATACCAAATGGGTCCAAAAATATATGAACACGTTGTGCTTTCTTAAGAAAAGAACGCAAATATTTTGCAAATATTCTTTTATGCATATTTTGGTATTTATAGAGCCGAATATAACAAATGACTTTCCTGTTTTGCCACAACTGCAGAAAGCTTGTTATACCAGGAATTTTTTAGGAAATTTTTTCTGCTTTTGGATCCTAAACTTATCTCTAACATTGCCTCGAGCATTAACAATAAAAAGTTTGCAACAGAAGCTGCGAAAATTCTGCCAGGGCATACGTTTCTTCGTCTTTTTATATCTTTTATATGAAATTTGGTTTTAATTTCCGTGTCCTATTCTTGACTTCTAAATTTTTTGCAGCATTCCTGTTTGGATCTTTTTGGACTTTATATGCTATCAACTATGCATTAGCTTTAAATTTTTGCATCAAATAGTCAAAGGACTGAACTAACGGGACTGTTTTTCTATCAGATGTGTTTGGAGTTCCTTTCAATATGCTTTCAATTTTCCGGCCTTCCCAATATCATGTGGGCCTTTTTTTTCTTTCCGTACCAGGTTTATATAATGATTTAATTTGTATATATCTAACTTTGACCTTTGAACTTTTGATGTAAAAAAACTTTATAAATATCATTATAAAGGTTATGTCTTTAATATGAAACTAAAACCAGACATTACCTACCATGTATAGTTAAGAAGTTATAAGCAATTAAGCAAGTACACCTAGTCAAGTCCGATTGCTGTCCGTTCTATATATTGCTGTTTTATAGAAAATTTTTATTAATTTTTCTTTTTATTGGAATTAATTAATTCAAATTAATTTTTTTACAAATTACAAAGAATTATAAAATTTGGTTCAGAATAAAATATAACCTATTCAGTGCTCCTAATTGAATATAAGGTAAATTTTTTTGACATTAAAAAAATAAAATATTAGTTTCTAAAAAAAATTTAAAACTTAAATAAATCTAAGAGAATTAAATTTAATTTAATGTTTTAAAAATAACTGCGATATAGGAAGGATGCACGAATGAAGCTCTGAAATGTGAACGTTCTGAATGACGAAGGAACCAAGTAAGAATTATAACGTGTTTAAAATTTTTTGAAATAATTAATATGTATACACATTTGTGCAGTGTCTTTGCCAACATCAAGGTTTTTGTCCCGCAGATAGAATGTTCCTACAATACATAGACCTTTCCCTTGACTCCGTCTGTGCAAATTCCTGCTAAAATCAAGCGTTTTGAACTCTTTTGTCCTGCAGGAAGTATCTGCCTGGAACATGTAGATGCCTTATTGAATTTCGTCTGTCATGCGAAGGAATTCTAAAGTTCATGATTCATATAATGAAGGAATTACTATAATTCACATTGCTAATTGGAACATTAAAATTAAGTTGAAGCTGTTTATGTAGTATTTGTTAAAGTGTGTGTTTTGATATTGTTGCCTTTTTAAATATTTACTAGGTCTTGGTTAGATTCTGAGTCGATCTAGCTATGTCCGTCCGTCTGTCCGTCTATCTGTCTGCTGAAAGCAGGATAGGGCTCGAACGGGACAACCTAGGGGGACGAAATTTAGCTCAAAATATTTATCTTATATAAGGTTTGTTTGGTATTGAAAATGAGCAAAATCGGTTAATAAATAGTTATGGGCAAATTACTAGAAACACAGGGTGTAGCTTCATTTCATAGTTTTCTGCTGATATTTCTTAAACAAAAGCATGTACGATAACGAAGTTTTGTACACATAGTTCAAGGATCGATACAAACTTGGAAACAAAAAATAGGCGGGGTCCGCTCACTTTCATATAACTTAAAATTTAGAAAAGTTGATGGTTGGTATATAGACACAGCCGAGACGATTCGCACTTGTTTTTTTTTTTTTTTTTTTGGGTAGATTTTTTTTTCCATACAAAATATTTGAAATTGCTTAACAACTCAAAAAGTTATTAAATATTTTCTATACTTTATAAATAATTATAAAAATTTTATTTGATGTCTCGCGAAGTATCACCAGGCATTGTTTGCTGTATATCTTTTAGGCAAAAATTAAAAAAAGTATTGAAAGAAAAACATTTCGTTTAAAACTATAACATCATGGAATTTTTTCTTACGAAAAATGTTTATTAAATTTTTCTTTTATGGAAAATTGTATTTAATGAATAATTTTTTTTTAACAAAATTTTTATTCATATAAAATTGCACATTTTTATAGAGTTTTTTTTTTTGTGTTTCACACCTCGTTCTTTTTACATACAAATTAATATACTCGTACTGTATATTCGTGCATATTCATGTAACTGTAAATGTTTTATTAGTGAAACAATTATTATTGAAATGTATGCAATGGAATGTACATGTCCATTATACACTAACTATATACATACTATATTTGGACTAATGCAAAAAGGGTAATTTAAGCTAAAAGATTTAAATACCACAAAAAAAAAAAAAAAAAAAAAAAAAACATTTTAATTTTTATGAGGAAGTAAAATTTTAAAAATTGTGACCCAGTTCTTTGTTTTTTTGTAATGAATTTTTAGAAATATCCTGTCAAAAAAAAAAAATATTTTGGTTTAGATAATTTAAAGGAAATGTTTATATTAATTTAACATGAAAGATTGTTAAAAATGATAAAAGAGGAATTACAAGATCTGGTTATATGCTTAGGGGTAAATTAGTATTTTATTTAAATGTTATTTAAGATACGTATAACTTTTTTAACATTTTTATTCAAATACTTAAAGTATAAAAAGCATCATACAGCAGTTTGTTTTTTGTAACCATTTATTTAAAGCATAATCTCTAACTATTTCTACAACCTTAATTTTTATTTTTCTCTTAATAAAATCTATATATAAATCTTTAGGTAAAATACATACAAGTAGCTATTTTCCAAGATAAATAAGCAGTTTCAAGTAAAATATGAAATAAATAAATTGACTACAGTCATAAAAAATATATTGAGGCCACAAATAATAAAACACTTTACTTTTCTTATGTAGCTGTAAGTGACAGCAGCCTATTTATATTTTTCTAGTTTTCTTATACTTTTCCTGCTACTTAAATATATTTACTCAAAAAATATTTACAACATTAGTTAATATTTATCTACTCGAGTATCTAAGCATCTCTGTGCTATAGTTGTATTTATTATTTATTTTTTTATTTATATATAAAAAAAAACATAAATTATTTATTTTATAATAGTAGTTTTGTTGGATTGTGGTTATGCTCTTTCACTTGTCAGCCAAGTTTATAGTTTTCTACTACCATTACAACTACTACAGTTATCTGAACTATAATATTGACCTAAAAACAATATAAAATTTAAAAAATAACAACAATAATTATATATATGAAAATACAAGCAACAAGCCATAAAAATAATGATGATGAGAACAAAAAATATTGAATTATTATGCTGACACTTAAATGTATAAATAAACCTAAATACATACAAACATATTTTTAAAAATATGTGTGTATAAGTATCTCATATTTCCAGCTTAGCAATAAAAAACTATAAAACTAGTTGTCTTGTTTAAATATGTAAGAAAAAAGGTCAAATCATTAAGAAAAAGGTATTCAATACCCAGACACATTTTGTATATAAAACGAGCTAAAACCCCTTAGGGAAAGGATTATAATAAAAAGTAAGAAAAATAAAAAGTGACAATGTAAATAAGAATTATCTTGAACATCATGACAGGCCTAATTTTTAAAACTTTTATAGGTTTAGTTGTAAACCAAAAAATAAAAAATATAAAAACGAGAACGATAATCAGGGGAAAATTTTAAAAATATGGTGTATTGCGAGGCTTACTATATGAGGATTTAAAAAAAATTTACTTATAAATGGTTGAGAGATACATTTAATCTTAAAATGAAAAATTAATTTAGCATTTATATTTTTTTCTTTATTAAAAAATTGGATTTTAAATTGAGTGCCAAAATTTCTTGATATACTAAATAATTTTATGAATGAGCACATTATAATACGGGGGTATTGTAAGGTAAGAAAGGTATTTACCATATCACTGTACAGAAGTTTTAGGGTATAAGTTAAAAAATTATAAAATCGAGAGAGCATTAAAAATAAATTAAATATTGTTTTTTTACTGCTAAAATGTTTATATATTTAATTTTACGGGATGACAGAATAAATTTTCTTGCTGCAAAGGATATCTCACTCAATTCAGATATGTGTTCAGATATAATTGTAAAATTAAAAAGGTTACATTAAATATTGAAACTAGAGTATTCACTCGAATATTGTTTGTTCGATTAATCGACAAATTAAAATCAAACAACTGTTCGATTAAATTAAAATCAAGAATTTCGAGTAACAATTCATTCGAGCAAATTATGCCGATTAATCGAATAATCCGAGTAAAAAATTGTTTATATTCTTTCTTAACTAGTTTTTACGATGTTTTAATTTTAGTTTTCTAAAAAATTTAGCTTAAAAACAATGTTTCAAAATTTGTATAGAATGTTTAGAATCTAAAAGTACCATAAATTGTAATTTTATTAAAAAATAATGTATTTAGTAAAAAGAACCGAATATATGACTAAATTACAATACATAGTTAAAGGTCTTTTTTTAATTACAAAAATTAATAAAAATATAAACGTCCCTTTAAAAAATTATAAAGTAGAATTCAAATAATTTCAATATAAACATAATAAATAATAAGAAATAAATTGAAGGATTTTAAACTTGATTTGGAAAACATATTATTGGTTCTACGAATGAAAGTATATAGTTTATATACCAATAAATGCTCAGTCTGGCGTAGAGGATATGATAATGAAATTTGTTATATAGAAGAAATTTGGACTTAAAATTAAATTTAGCATGTAAACTTGTTCTTTATGTTAAGAATCGCTGAACTACTTTATCTAAAAAAGGATAGTCCAAAGTGTTTTTTGTCATTTTCAAAATGCAATAACTCAGAAACTAATAAATATATTTTCACAATTCTTTCACAGCCTAACGGACAAAAATCCATATAATATTTGTGTAAAATATTATACTTAGTCGGTTTTACTAGATTATAAAAAAAATTATAAGAAATGAACGATGAATTAGAAAACATTCTAAAAATAAATATGGGTTTAGTAGATTTCCGATACTTAAAAATATTGTACACCCAGAGAAATATCAATCACATACGTGTTGAAAACGATACCATTCTGTGTCAATAGTGAATCTACACCGTATGTGTTTAAATTAAACACTGCGTGTTCAATTCTTATTAAAAAAAGTTGAAACCATTTCGGTATCAAATTTTTAAATTACATATGTTTTGTATTAAATTTGTTAACGAAAGGTATTAAAAAGCTGTTACCGTAAATTACCAATGTGACTACAACCGTTGTTGATTTTGAATCGAATTTTTTCCCTTAGTGTACAAACATTTTGAATATAGCTGAAAACCTCTGTTGTACATAGGTTAGTATGTGTCTAAATTAAAAAGTGAGGTTATGATACAAAATCGCACTTCGGACTACCCTTAATAAAAAATTTGTTAGACCTATTTATTTAACTATCAATGAATATATTAAATATAGAGAAACAACGACATTATCAAAGCAAAAAACACAAATATTCATAAATATTTGCGCAAATTTTAATTATATATTATTTTGGAAAGACTATTTCTTATTTTAAGCTATATTTTTGTATTCCTTTTTTATATGCATTGAAAAATCTAGTAAAATTTTAAGGTATAAATTAATCGAATAACTCGAGTAACTTAAAAGATTTACTCGATTATTCGAGTAATTTAAAAACTTCATTTTCGAGTTATTTGATTATTCGAACATTTTGATTATTTGATTATTCTATTTCGAGTAAAATGAATACTCCAATTGAAACATATCTCGAAAACGAATTGTTTGATTTGGTTCAATAAAATAAAAAAAAAAAAAAGAATTGCCTTTAAGTTATATTCATATTATTTTGTAATGCATTCAACAGTCTATTTTGTAAAAAAAATTCAAAAAGTATATATATATATATATATATATATATATATATATATATATATATATATATATATATATATATTATTTTTTTTTTTTTAAATCATAAAAATTCTTTAATGGTAAAAATGCCAATTTTTACTCATTGATCATAAACATAATTTTGTTGCAGGCATATTTAATTCAAATCAATGCATAAATTTTGTTCTCAAATTAGTAAGGATTCTCATATGTAAATTACACATTTTAGTCAAATTTAAACCATACTTACTGAAATATAAATTTTGACTTCTTTTGATTTATTAAAAAAAAACTTAGATTTTTATTATGGCTATTTTAAAACCCGAATTTTAATATTTCAAAATTTTGTTGAAAAATTTTCAAAAAATTTATAACAAAGCTATGCTATTTTATAGGCAATACCATAGAAATTAAAAATTAGAAAGAGTTAGATATTTTATAAAATTTCCGTTTTTTTTTTTTTTTTTTTTTTTAATTTTGTAGGGTAATTTTTTTGGTACTAGTATACAGCTTTAAGAAAATTATAGAATAAAATGATAAAATGGATTGCATTATAGAATAAAATGATAAAATGGATTGCATAAAATATATTCCAAAATTTTTAACATATTTGGAAAATGTTAGCCATTAAAACAGACAGGTTAAAAGAAAAATTTTGGAATATTTGAGTTTTTTAAATAAACCCAGCAAAAACATTTTGGTTTTCGGTAATGACGACTACTTATTAAAGTACTTTCCTGGAAAGTAGGCGTCATTATTATTTGCCTTCTCTACATTACATAAATAAGCACTCAATAGTATAATTGCAGTGTAAGTTACAATCACATGGATCAGTTGTCTAGAGCGCAGGATTAGCAATCAGAAGGTTGCCGGTTCAACCCCATTCTGCTGCTATTCGTTTTTTTAACAAAATATTTTAAAAATATATTTTATGCTAAAAACAAGTTTTTGGCTTTGAATATTAAGTGCGAGATGGTGTATTGTGTTAGACGTTAGTCATTAAAAACGACTAGTTTATAGGGTCCCAAGTTCAAAACTCACTGACGGCAAATTTTTTAGTTTTTTGTTTTTATTTTTATTTTTGTTTAGGTACATATTTTTTAGTATCACTAGAGTCTAAAAATAACTACTAGAATTCATGGACAACTCGAACAAAAATAACTAGTTATTGAGACAAAAAATAAGTAGTTTATTTTTATTTCCAATTATACCTGCTAGCTTACCAGGAAAGCAAAGTTTTTGCTGGGAATAAATTAAATTATTTATTTTTATTTGGATTTTGTAGATGTGTTAATTAAAACAGTTCTTTCTTATCAAGAGAAGAATTTTGATACCCATATTGACTATGTTTATGCAAAGCCGTCTTAATATATGGCTTTGGCAGGATTATCCCGTTTTTTTTATCTCTAAGAGTTACTTATTCTATTTCTTTATTTATGTTTTCTATAACATTCTTACCAATATTTAAGTTTAACTTTTTCGTACAATGATCGTCTTCGCTACAGACAGATCTTAAATGTACTTTCTTTGTTTTTTTTTTTTTTGATGGCTTCGATGAAGAAAGACGTTCCAAACAGTGTGCATTGTTAAGACGAATACGTACAAAATATTTAAACATTTTTCATCATATATTCAGTTACCGACAGACCACTTTTTTTGGCCAAAACTTCACCACACGTGTAAAGGGTATATAAAGTGCCCGGCAAAACTAGAAGGTCACTTTTCATTGCACCGTGTATTAAAAATACAATGGGTATTTAGTGGTACTACTAGCTAAAATATTTATTACTAAGAGGTGTTCCATTATACACCATTTAGTATCATTTATTTGACATTTGATCTTTTTATAGACAAAAGTGTTTAAAATGTGAACTTTCCAGTGAGCCAAAATGATAAGTGATCTTTGATTATCTTTATTTATTGATTTATAGAATTGTTTAGGAAGTTAATTATTTAAATTCCGGAAGTGTTCCCAGAAATTCATCCCGCACCTATCCCTCTGAATTGTACGATGGTTTTGCAAGATAAAAGTGCACAACTAATTCTAAAATGATCTAATTAAAATTGAATTAATGTTAAAAATGTGAAAATGATAAGATTCCTGTATAACAGACAGTCTAGGGTCCTCAAAACTTCATAACAGAAACTCTACTCCGTCCGTCCATGTGTCGGTTGAAATGGCGTTATTTAAGCCCACCGATAACTGGCATATATAATATATATATCAAACGAAAGGAAATCCTTTCGAGAATTTTGCTATTGAAATTCGGTTCATAAATGGCAGAGATATGCTTAAAAAAACGGTTTTTAGAACCGGTTTTCCAGTTTCTGAAGCTTCTGTATATACTAGGGACTACATTTTTGTAAAGAAGGATCTGACATTTTTTTCTGAATTTTTGTACTGAAAAAATTAAATAAATTGGTTCAATAATAACTGAGATATCGGGGAAACACACATTTTTTATTTTTGAAAGCCCTTGTTTAAGCTACAGATTTTTATTTTTATACAGATCGGTCATAAATATTTGTATAAATTTTCGGTTATTTGAATCAAACAAATGGTGGTTCGTGAAGCAAGAGCTTGTGAAAATAGCTGATTTGAATTTGTAAACAAGATATTCAAATAAAATCTCTTTTTTTTCCTAAATTTTTCTAAATCCCGCTTTTTCTATAAAATTTTGTTCAGGATCCCGCTTTTTAATCGTTCCGGTCACGCTTTTTGACAAAAACCCTCTGGCCACGTTATTTATAATACATATAAGCAGTGTTGCCAGGACTTGAGAAAAAAAGAAGCTAAATTAGACTTCAAAAAAAAGTCAGAAAAGGCTAAATGTCCCAAAAAATAAAGCCAGAAAAAAGCTAATATATTGTTTTATTTAAGAACGCATTTATTTATTTTTTCTCATTCGATTTTGGTATTTCTTAAAGATATTTTAGTGAATTTGTAAATATAACATAAATAGTTTTTATAGGTAACAAAGTTTGTTAAAAAATACTTATAATATGTTCGTAGAATGAAGCGCCGCAGGCTAAAATTTTCGTTAAATATAAATAATTTAGATTTTTTGTGCGAACTAATACACAAAAATTCTTAAATTGATGATTCTGTAGAACAACGGTTCTCAAATGGGGGTCCGCGACCCACAAGGGGTCCGTACAGGCATTCGTAGGGGGTCGCGAAGAAATTCTGAAAAATGTTGTTGGACAAAGAATTTTTTTATGTAAATATTATTAGAAGTTTAAATAAAAATTCTGATGAAACTATTTCAAAATAGAAAGATATTTTTATACAAAAATTTGATCGAATGGAGTGACTTCTCAATGCAAAGTTCACAAAACATTTATTTCGCAGAGAAAGTTGGGGGCTGTAAAAATTAATTTTGCTTAAACGACTATAATTCAAAGGCGTAAAAATCCTTTCAATATGAATATTAATAAAATACCACATTCATTTCAAAAAGTGTTATAATGTAACTCATGGTTTAAATTTTTATTCTCAATCTGTAGATTTAAAAGCAATTTAGTTGAAATATAGCAATGTTTATCCGCTTGTTGCCCCCGAAATTCTAAAAGTATTGGAAACATTTTTATGTGGAAATGTCATATTTGCTCATTTGTCCATCAAAACTAAAGTATCGAATTTTGTGTTCCCAGAGAATGATATTAGAAATGCATTATGCGAAAAAGTCTCTAAATATTAAAGAAATCATTAAGCAGAAACAATGTCGCAATTATTAATATTATTTTATCTTTATATAACATTTTATTTGATTTTTTAACAAGTCAAAGTTGTAGTGGGTCCCGCTTCCATTGCAATGTCAAAAGGGGGTCGCGAAGCAAGATCTTGTGAGAACCCCTGCTGTAGAAATAAAATGAGTAAATTTTTAGCCTTTTTAAGGCTATTTTAAAATTAAAAAAGCTAGAAAAGAGGCTAGAAGCTAAAACGAAAATTTTGAGGCTAAAAGCAAAATAAAAAGGTTAGATTTAGCCTTAAAAATGCTAAATTGGCAACACTTCATATAAGTAATATGCAATCAATTACATATTAATCATACGTCCTGGGTTTTGCTAAAGAATTAAAACAATTTGTTAGTTTATTCTAAGACCAACCTCTCTTGTTTCACGACCCACTTTACATGTTAGAACTTGAGGATGACCGACCACAAATTTGGAGCTACAAATGAAATGAATCCTTATAAACTCAAATGTTTAGAAAATTTTTATTTTTTATTTACTTCCTTTACCATTACATTTGAATGTTAGAAAAATTCTAGACTAATGTAAAAAGAATGTAAAGAAAAATAAAAATCTTAATTTATTGTTGTGCTTTGTTAAAGCTTTTTGTGTCAGCTTTTATGAACTCTTATTCAGTTTATACAAGTTTTTATATGTATAGACAACTTTAGCTTTTCTAAGCCACCAGTGAAATGCGCATAGAAACCATCATATCCCCACAACAATAAATTAATTTTTTTAAATATTCTAATTTTTCAAAATTAGATTTGAGAATTAAGCCCGAAAAAATCCAATGTTTAATACGAGTATTGTCAATTAGGTTAAAATTTCAATTAATAGTATTTTTAATTTTAAATTTGGAAAAGGTTAATTAAAAAAAAAAATAATAATAAAATTTGGAAATTTTCAATTGAAATTAATACTTTTCATTAAGATTTCAGAAAAGAACAATTGATAATGAGATTTTCCAATTCTAATTTAAAATAGATCAATTGAAAATTAAACTTTCCATTTAGAATTTTTCAAAGTAAAATTGAAAACTAGATTTTAGTATTAAATTCTGAAAATAACAATTTAAAATGGGAATTTTTATTTATAATTTAGAAAAGAACAACTGTTTCAAAATCAAAACGAAAAAAATAACTAAAAATTAATTATTGATTTTTATTCGAACTTTTTGGTTACAATTATTTTTTTTTTTTTTGAAAATTATTCAGCAATAAAATTGTTCCATAAATTTCTTTTTTAATTTAATTTCTGTTTAAATTCTGAATTTTGTTTTAGTTTTTCAACAATTATCAAATCAGGCTAATTTATGAAAACAGTGAAAATATTTAATTTCTAATAATTATGAGTTTAAGATAAATCCTTTGTATTTAAAAAGGAATTTGAAAAATAGATATTAAGATCTTAACCTATGGAAGAATTGTCACTAAAAAAATCAAAGATGTTTCCACGAAAATAGTGAGAAATGAAAAGATTTGGCGTTCATTTGACATAAAACATTTTTCAAATCAGTCAATCAGATGATATATTGTATGGGAATAAAGTCTATTGTATTCTATATAAATGTCTGATAATATCAAGTTTGAGTATCAGGAGGATCAGATTTTTTATTTAAATCATGTAAAAGTTTTCAGTTTTTTTATTTTAGATTTTTTTGAATTTTTTTTTTTTCGAAAAAATGTACACTAAGTTAAAATTTTCGTAAAAGATTAGATGAAATATTGCTAAGATTTATGCATATAATCTTAAAATTAACAACATTTGCCAAGGTTTGGATAATGGATTTTGCATTGTGGCTGGCATTTTTTATGATTTATCAAAAGCTTTTGATCATGAAATAATGATTGAAAAAATATATTATTATGGTCTTAATCAAAGCGCGTTATCTCTACTAAAAAGCTATTTAACCAACAGGCAGCAATATGTAGAAATTAATCATCTAAAGAGTAGTTTCGGTACGGATGAATATGGAGTTCCATAAGGAAGTGTATTAGGTCCACTATTATTTGCAATTTACCTTAATGACATACAAAATCTTCAACTATTTGGAAAGCTTTTTATCTTTGCTGATGACATCAGTGTGTTTTATCCGTATAAACACGAAACTGTTTCGAAAACCCATATATAATATGTTGCAGCATTAATTACAGAATATATGAGAATCAACAAACTCAGCTTAAATGCTAAAAATACTAAACTAATAAGATTCAGACCATATCCGCTAAATGAACAAAGCTTTAACACATTTTGTAAATGGAAACAAAGTAAATGAAATTTTTAATACAAAATTTCTTGGTATACATTTACAAAGTAATCTTTTATGGAACATTCATGTTAAATATATGAAATCAAAAATAGTATCTGCCACTGGTTTGCTATTGTTATTTGATTCACAGCCACTTAAATTACTTGCCTGATATATATGCCTGTAAAAGAAGCTAGGAGCTGAAATCATTGCAAAGATGCCAGAATAAAGCGCTAAAAACTGTTTATAATATGCCACTTACTTTCCCGACAGTATCTCTGTATAGAAATGTAGCTTTCACGGTGCTACCTGTATATGGACTTTATAGACACGTCTATTAAAATACGTTTTTAAATCTTTAAACAAAATTGGATATCATACTATTTTGTATTCAAGAAATCAATCAATATATATGGGAAATTCTTCAAACTCGTTTACTTTTGATGTTCAAAAAATGTCGAAAATTTGTAAATGGCACATCAACGATATTTAGTACCAATATTCCTTGGCTCTAGTGGAACACAGATCTGTTCGCTTGAATGACTTTTACCGAATGGCATCAATGTTATGGCGGTTTAAGATAAAAATTTATAAAAAATTGCCAAAATTCTATTTATAGTCCTAAATCAAAAATTATTGCATTTATGTACTCTACAATGGCGTATCTAAAATACAAATTAAAAATATCGCGATATGTTAAGTATTCGGGGATATATTTTAGCGATTTAATAATTATTAAACCTTCTTATAAAACTTGCAAAATTCTGTTTTTAGTGATGTAGTGTTTTTCATATTCATCCATTTATTGCAAAATTCATAATTTTTTTTTTTATAAGTCATAAGACAATGTCATTTACATAAATTTTTTAATTGCACTTAGTCAAATCTCTAAAGCTGCATTAAATGAAAAATCGTCCTTTTTTTCGAACGCCATATTGATTTTGATATATGCAGCTAAAACTAAAAACATCGAATTCTTAACCCATGGAATCCGTTGATGAATATTTTTAGTGAAATTATATTTTCTGCGTAAGTAAAATTTTACACAGAAACTTATTTCAGTTTAAAATTGATTTATAATGCCAACATCCGCTGTAACAAAATATGCAAAATTGTTCAATTCTTTAAAATAGCTATACACGTTTAGCAAATTAATATTTTAAAACGCCACAATGATTTTTAAATGTTATTTGGAAACCTTTTTTGATAACGCTATACTCTAGCTTCAGTGAAATAACGTTGCGAATATGCCTCGCGAAAAAGTCACCTCTTGGAGCCATTCACGTTTTTTCTCTCCAAGTTTGGGTGCCTCCATTGCATTTTTGTTGAGGGCACATTAATGAGATATATGTCAAATGATGCATAATTTCAAGAGCTATTAGGCTCTGTTTTGAATTTTGAAATATCCGAAACGGCGGAAAATCCCCAGTGAAAAAACTGCAAAATTTTAAAATTTTTTAAAATTTGGTTTCACGACTTTTGCACAACACAATTTGACACTGGTTGATGGCACGCTAATTAAATCGATGCTGGTGCTTTTCTACAAGTGTTTATAGTCTACATTAGAAGAATTGGACATTTATGCTAAAATTTGCAACTATAGCAATAAAAAGAAATAAAAAAAAAAATTTGTTAATTTCAAACACTTTTTTTTGAATTTTTGACTTTGGGTGCTTGCCGGCACTACATGGAACCGTTTCAGTTTTTGAATTTTTTTTCTGTTACAGCAAAAAGTGTTATTAACATAAATGTATCAAAAGTTGTTTAAAAAAGTCAGAATTTAAAAAAAATATTTGAGGTTGAAGGTAGGTTTCATAAAGGCAAACGTAAAAAGAGAATTGCCCATATATGTATAACTTTTTTATTATTGAAAATGCCTTAAAGAGGGCTTCGGCAGCAACTTTTGTTCTGCGACTTTTTCATAATTCCGTTATTTACAAAATTACCGTTATTTTTAGGTTATTGAAGAAAATCTAAATTTTTATCTTCAAATTTCCAGAATTCGACCAAATGATGTTTGGCAACTTTGTCCAAAATCCTTCGGTGAGTATTTTTGCTGAACATATGAACTCATAATATTTGCAAATACAGGGTGTCTTGATTCATTTTTAATAAAAAATGAATTTTGCGCCATCTAGCAGCAATAATTTGCACTAACTATGTTCAGCAATTAGAAAGGTAATTTGAATACCTTTCCAAAAACAACTTTCTTTTGAAAATCGGTTTAAAAATAACCGAAAATCAGTAAAAAGTGTTCTTAACAAAAACATTGATACAAAGAAAAACAACAAAAAGCAATAACTTTACAAATGTAAACAAGCGCGAATGAGGTATAAGAGGTGAGCGGTAAAGTGGGTGAACCACACTTATTTTTGTTGCAGTGTTTACATTTGTCCATGAAGTATTTGTACAAAATTTCTTTGACCTTTCACCTTATATGGGAGGTGGGCGGACTACGCCCATTTTTGCTTCCAAGTTTATATCGACCCATGAAAATTTTTTTATAGTACATACTTTTACTTAAGAGAGATATAGCAACAGACACCCTGTGTTTCTTTCCAAATTTTCTCGTAAACGAAAAATGCGATCGTCACGCACCACCGAAGAATTTTAGACTTTGAAGTCATTAATAATTGTGTTGAATGACAAGACATAATATTCAGCCCAATTTGTCGCGTTAAATGTTAGCAGTAATATTTTCTCACTTCCATGTTTTGTTGTTGCCATTTTATTTTTCTCAGTATATTATTGCAACAATATTCGAAAGTGAAAAACTACTACCCAGACTAACTATCCAACTAATAAAAACATTGAGTTTGTAGCTGTTTACATAAATAATGCGTTAAATTCATAAAAAGTTGAAAAATCCGAGTTTTAAAGGCTACCCTATATTTCCATTTTAGGACAAGTGAGGGACACCCTAATTAGATATTAAGGTAGCTGATTCTACCTCCGAAGCATTACAAATCATTCGACATTCTTAGCTTGAAAAAATGAAAAAGTACTTTTTTTTGGCATATTGCTAATCATATTACAAAGAGTATAAAATAATTTGAAACAATTTTATTTATAAAAATATAAATAAAATATAAAAATAATTTATTTTTAACAAATATCTTGAATGGAAATATTCACAATGAACAGCTATACATATATATATATTTCAACAAAAAATATTCTAGAAGTATACAAAGTGCTTTTAAGTAGAAAGCACTAAATTTAAATAAGTAACATCCATCAATCTTAACTACTTAAACTTTAATATGACTAAAACACCTACCTTGCCATTTTAAATATGAATGTAGTTAGTAAGTATTTGCCATTAAGACAAATCCAAAAAAAAAAAAAAAAACATAAAAACGACCTAAAGATTTTCTTGGAATAAAGCAACGCCCGCCTTTCAAAAAAAAAAAAAAAAAAAAAAAATACTATTAGTTAAAGAAAATCATGTTGACCCTTTTTTGTTTGAATATTATAGTTTCCTGCCACTATACTTTTTCTGTTTTATTTGAGTGTAAATTTAGCCTTACTATTATGTGTTTGTTAGCATGTGTTTAAATATAAAAGGTCTTGTGTTTTTGTATGTGAATGTGTGTGTGTGTGAGTATGTACAAGTCTTTTTGTGCAAAATTCACATTAAACCAAAATGACACTATGATCCCTGAATTTGTTTGTTTGTATATATATTTTAGTACTAAAGACCAAAAAGAACGAACGAACGAATGGAAAAACAAACAAAAAAGAGCATCAATTGTAAAATAACAAGAGAACAGGATAATGTTGTTTACAATGAGACAAACAACAACAACAGCTGCGAAACAGCTACAATAACAACTTAAATCAGAACACAACTACAATGGTTGAATATTATGATGATGATGATAATGATGTTGATGATAAAGCCTGTCATAAAATATATTCTTAAGTTCCAACAACAACAATAGCACCAACAGCAATAACTAACTATATCAAGATAAAAATAAGATTTTGTTATGCCCCCTTTTTCCCTCTCTATGTCTCTTTTTCTGATACTTTTCATGTTTTTCTGTTGACGTTTTGTGTATTTTTGCTTGTATGTATTTAGGCGCAATTGTTTGTTTATTTCTATTTATAACTATTAAACCAGTATGAAAATATATTTTTAGTTTGGATTTTAGCTTGGACTATTTAAATGACGTACCAGTTACCCTTATGATCACTGGTAGCATGTAAAGTAGTGAATATGGTAAAAAAATATAAATTAATATAAAATTATGTACTTTTTTAGATCCCGAAAAACTTTATATCTTTAGACTTTAGCTTTAAAAGTAATTTTAGTAAAAATAGAATTCGACTCCAAGTTTTTTTTCTAGCAAAATTTGTTATATTATAGCAATATATAGCAGTAAAACCCTGATTGGTTATACATATAACTTATTTTATTATAAATATAAAAGCTACTTTCCCATAGATGATAGTAGTTTTTTATTCAAGGGGTTGAATTAAGATTTTTTTCTTTTATTTAAAGAGGGTTCAGTAATTCCCAACATAAATTCTCAAAGCTCTATTGAGAAACTAATTGAAACCATGAACAGTTTTATGTCAAATATGCAAAATATGTTACAGCAATTAATACAAAATCAAAGCATGCTCATGCAGATTTTGCTAAGTAAAAAATGAATTCCTTAAGAATATGTTACTGGAATGCTAACGGCCTTAGCCAACATAAACACGAAGTCCAACAATTTTTAACGTTGCAAGATATTGATCTGCTACTGGTATCTGAAACTCACTTTACTCAAAAGAACTGTTTCAGAATAAATGGCTACTATACCTATGACACAAAGCAGCCTAACGGTAGGGCATGCGGAGGGACAGCAATATTAGTTCGTAAAGATATAAAGCATTTTCCAATGCCAGAATACAGAACGGATCATATTCAGGCCACTTCAATAAATATTCCCGATAACAATATAACAATATCCTCTATATATTGTCCTCCAAGATATTCTATTAATCGTAATCAATTTCTTGATTATTTTGCAACTTTAGGCCCAAGATTTATAGCAGCAGGAGACTATAACGCAAAACATACCTTTTGGGGCTCTCGTCTAACAACACCCAGAGGTAGGCAGTTATTTGAAGCAATATCATCCAGCAAACTAGATTCCATATCTTGTGGCCAACCTACTTACTGGCCTACAGACCTCAATAAGGTTCCCGATCTTATCGACTTTGCTGTAATTAGAAATGTAAAACGCGAATGTATATCAGTGATTCCTTCACTTGATCTTTCGTCAGACCATACCCCAACGATCCTGACACTGATTAATAGTCCAAGTCACTTTGAAACACAAAGCTCTTGTTTCCCAAACAAGAAAACAAACTGGTTAAAATACAAAATGTACATAAGCTCCCACTTACCACAAAATATTCCACTGAAAAGCGAAAACGAAATACAATCTGCAGTTAATATCTTCACGGATATCCTGACTAATGCAGCTATATTATCCACACCTTCGCGTTTCTCACGAAGGCCAAAATATATTAAATGTTGCTCAAATGTTGAATCTCTTATTAGGGAAAAAAGGCAACTAAGACGTCAATGGCAAGATTCTCGATCACCAGCCGTCAAAACTAAACTTAATCAATGTATCAAAAGATTACGCTTCGCTCTGAAGAATCAAAAAGAATCCAAATTGAAAACATATCTGCAAAACTTAGACTCTACTAAGGAAACTGATTATAGTCTATGGAAGGCGGTGAAAAATATGCAATGCCCTATTGCATATGAGTCTCCCATACGCCTCCAAAATGGCCAATGGGCAAAAAGGTCTAATGAGAAAGTTGAAGCATTCGCTAGTCATTTAGAACACGTTTTCACTCCAAATAATACAGGTTCAACTCTAAGACCTGTTGTAGTTAGCGACCATATTCACTCTCCATTAAAATTCCGGCTCTCTGCCGTGAAATTAGCAGTAAAAGGTCTGAAGGCAGGAAAATCTCCTGGAACGGACAAAATTACCAGCACAATGATTTGTTTCTTGCCAAACTCGGCTCTAAAATTTATTTTATTCATTTTCAATGCCATTTTACGTACTGGCTACTTTCCAAGTACTTGGAAGTTGTCAGAGATAGTAATGATACCCAAACCTGGAAAAGACGTCACTCAAGTAACATCTTACCGTCCAATAAGCTCATTATCAATTTTTTCGAAATTGTTTGAGAAATTGCTCCTTGAGAGCCTATTATTACATCTTAATAATAATAATAGTATACCTAACCATCAGTTTGGTTTTAGGAGAAAACATGGTACTATTGAACAAGTGCATCGAATTACAACTCTCATCAGAAGAGGTTTCGAGAGCAAGCAGTATTGCTCTGCGTTATTTATTGACATATCTCAAGCTTTCGATAAAGTCTGGCACGACGGACTAATACATAAAATGACCACGTTACTTCCACAGAACGTTCATAAGTTACTAAAAAACTATATAATAAATAGATCTTTTCAAATAAGATCGAAAGATGTGATTTCTTCACGCAGAAAAATTTCCGCAGGAGTACCTCAAGGAAGTATTTTAGGGCCTCTTCTTTATATACTATATACGGCAGATATGCCCACGAGCCCTATGGCTCATACATCAACTTTTGCAGATGATACTGCTTTTGTAAGTATGCATACAAATCCTGTGATTGCATCCGAAAAACTCCAATCCCATATCACTGAGCTGGAAAAATGGCTATATAAATGGAAGATCAATGTGAGTGCTTCGAAATGTGTCCATATAACATTTACCTTACGCAGGGAAAGTTGTTCCCCCATTCGAATAAACAATGTCCAAATACCTGAACAGAATAAAGTAAGATATCTTGGTATTCACCTAGACCGGCGTTTAACATGGACTCGTCATATAGAATCCAAAGTTACTCAAATAAAACTAAAATCTGCCCAAATTCATTGGTTAATTGGTCCAAAGTCAGCCCTAGACTTGGACTATAAAGTACTGTTATATAAAGCAGTAATAAAACCTATATGGTTATATGGCATACAGCTCTGGGGAACAGCCTCTTCATCAAACATTGAAAAATTACAGAGAAGACAGTCCAAACTCCTAAGAATAATAACAGGTGCACCATGGTACGTCAGAAATAGCAACATCCACAAGGATCTCAATATTCCTACAATTCGTGAGGAGATAAAGAACAGTAGTATCAAATATATGAAAAAATTATCTGAACACCCAAACCCTCTCGCTAGGGATCTGCTAACTTTTGAGGGTCACAGACGCCTAAGAAGAATGGAAACACTGGATCTTGGAAGATAATACTACTAATGAAAACTCTACGTTGGATTTTGCAGTGGCAATATCAACAATAATTTAATTTTAGGTTAAGATTTTAATACTTATTGTAAATTTCTGAAAAAGAAAGATTCAATAAAAAACTAATATATATGTAAAAAAAAAAAAATTTAAAGGCAGTTATGTATTGTTGTCATTTAATATATTTTGAATCTAGTTATTTATGTATTTTTATTTATACCTTCTCTTCTTATTATTTTTCCGGTCGTTTTGTTTATGATTAAAAGAAAAAAATAATAAATTGTTTGTAAAATACTCGTAATAATATGGAACACTGAAATAAATGTAGAAATACATATTTCAACAAGATATGAGTGCATTTATATGGGTCACAAAAAACAAAAATATTTTCATAAATATACACCCAGAGAAAAATCTAACATATGCGTGTTGAGAACGATACCAATAAATGTCAATAGCGTATATGTTTAAATTCAACCCTGCGTGTTCAAATCATTAAGGAAAATTGATATCAATTGGTATCAAATTGATACCGCTTCTGTATTGAATTATTATTTTCTGTTTTGTTTACTTATAATTTGTAAGCGAACGGTATCAAAAAAATTTGTAAACGAACGGTATCATATCATATATTATGGAAAAAATACTTAAATGTTGAAATATGTACATGACGCGAATTATGATCTCCAAAGTTGCAACTTATAAAAACATTTTAATTTTATTTAAAACTTTTGTGAAGAAGTATGTTAAATTTAACTTCATATATCTCAGTAAATACTGCAGATATTGATATGATTTTTTTGGTATGTAATAATAATTATATCCAAATTATTCTATTTTAATTTGCTAAGTTAAAAAATCAATACTGAATATATTGGTTTTCATTTAAAAGAAATCATAATATTAAAAAATATAGTTTTTGGGAAATTCTATTTTTAATGGACTGGAACTAAAAAGTTCCAACGAGTTCCAATCTAAAAATACGATTGTTGTAAAAAAAATCTCCCAGGAAAAATTTTAGAACATGTTCTAAAGTCATTAGTTCTAGAACTAATGTAATCAGAATCACTTCAGATTCTTTAATAACATCCTCAGAACTAGTGGAATCACAACCAATTCTGACACTAATGGAATAGAACCTTATTCTGATTCTAAATTCGTTTTAAGGATTTTTTCAGAGAACTAGTGCTTAAGAACTAATTCTGTATGACTTCTACATCACTTCTGATAACAAATTACTGGTTCTCGAATGTCTTCCTAAAACTGTTTAAAATACTTGTACAAAAAATTTTAAAAATTAAAAAAAGAGAACAAAATTAAATTGATTTCAAAAGTGGCCTTTAGAAAATAGCTCATTAGTATAAAAAATGAAAAAAAAAAAAAAAAACAGATTCTGAAACCATTCTCTTCTATGGAACTAGTTCTGAATGTGATAATTTCGAACAAAAATCATTGATTAAAGAACTAGTTCTAAAACCGTTCCATAGAATGGGTACTGGCTAGTTAACACTTCCACAGAACTAGTTCTGGAGGTGACAATTTCAAACAAAAATCATTGGTCGTAACGCCAAAGTAGAACAAGTACAAGCTATTATCATGCGTTCTGGAACTAGTTGTAGAACTAATACAATTTTTCCTGGGCTATTAAATTATATTTGAGAATATAGGCTGCGACTTTTTGCGATCTTTTAAAATATTAGAAAAAATATGCGGTACCTCATATTAGCAATTTTTGAAGAATTGTTTAAGCATTTGAAGGTAATGGCTGAAAATTTGTTATGAAAATTATACACTAAGACTGGTGTGATTAGATTTTGCCACGCCTACGTTTCAAATATACTTTATTTTAATAAAATTTACATAAATATGTCCGACATTCATACAAATAATGTAATTTTTTCAGTATGGAAGTGGCAGTGATTCTTCCCGCCCATTTTTAGTGGGAATGTTTACGGCCTTATCTATTAACATACGAGTAATATATAATTTTTGACCAATATTTCCAAAACTGGATTTTTTGTTGTTCTAAAACTGCCAAATGTGACACTGTGCAACGATGAGATAAAAATAGAAGGAATTTTCATGGAAAACCGAAATTTGGTATGCATGTTACTTTAGGTTTAAAATTAATTTTTTTTTTTAAATCGGCGAAAAGACATATCTACCTTTCATATATCCTGAAGTTAAAAAAATAATTTTTTTCTAAAATACTAGTCTGAACTTTATCAAAATTTGTGCCAGCTATTAAAAATAGATTGTTTATAAGTCTGCTAATTTGTTTTTTAATCGTACCAAGGGCATGCCTACCACTCATATATTCTGAAATGGGAAAAACACATTTTCTTCTAAAACACTGGTCTAAACAGTATCAGAATTTGCGATAACTATTGAAAATAGGTTTTTTATGGGTCATACAATATTTGATTTAATAGGAGCAAGAGCATATATACCTCCCCAAGCCTTATCGCTTTTTAATATTATTTTAATTTCTGCACCTACATTTTCTCCTCAGTAACTAATTAATTTGCTTAAAAATTTGTCTGATATCAAGTCCAAAATTTTTATTATTATTGTTATTATTATTATTTTTAATATTGTATTAAATTTTAAATTAATGTAGATTTAATATCACGAAATATTTTAATATAAAGAATTCTTAAACTTTTATATAAGAAAAAGAAATTTCGATTTTTTTTATATACTAAAAATCAATAGAAAATTAAAAAATCAAGCGAAATGATTTTATAAATATAAAATTTTTAAAAACCCATGCAATTTTTATATTAGAATTTTAAATGCGTATAATGTGATGATATATATATCTATATATATATATATATATATATATATATATATATATATATATATATATATTTATATATATTAAGCAAAAATATTTAAAATCAAAAGGGTAGAAATTTCTTAAAAATGCATCCGAAAATTTAATTTTTTTCTTGAGTGCATCATTAGCAAAAATATTATTTTTGATTCATACAATATAATTTACAATATTTATCGTAATAGGCTTTATACTAGTTTTTAAATCAATAAAATCCGACGTATACTTAAGGAGTTATAAACATTTAAAGCTACATATTACTAAAAGAGTATAATCAAAAAAAGTTGAAAATCAAAATTTTTTGAAAAATTTAAATTTTTGTATGAAAAAATTAATGAAAATTTGTTTTTTAAATATTAAAGATAGTAGATTTTATTGTCCCAGAACAGTTATTTTTGCATTTTATAATAAAGATATTGCTTTTTAACATATTAAAAAAAAAAAAAATTAAAATCGAAAGGGTAGAAATTTAAAAAAAATTCATATTAAAATTGCATTTTGTATGCATTATTAAATGATAATATTATTTTTATATTACTACATTAAAAGAGAACATATTCATCTTCTACATGCAGTTTAAATCATTAAAATCCGTTAACAACTTTTAGAGTTATTGATGTTTAAAATAACACACTTTTCCAATTTTTTTGACTCTTCGGAAAATCAAAATCGTGAATAAATTTTGTTCTTAAATTATCTAAAGAAAAAACAAATAAAATCGGTCGGAAATACTAGGATATATATGATAAAAACTGGACCAAGAACATGCAAAATTGAGGTATTTCAAAATTCAAGCGCAAATAACTCAAAAACTATAAGAGATAAATAGGACATGCAATCATGTTTTTTGTAGGTCTTATTTGAAATTGGACGAGAAACAAAAGTTTTGAAAGCAATTAAAAATTTGTATGTCAGAGGTACCCAACTTTGAGCCTCTTTAGCACCACTACTGAGGGGTGTGTTCGGTCTCCCTTCCAAACTTAACATTTTAGACTCCTCTGCTATTCCTGTACCTGATTCATACAAATCCAATCAGCCGATCAGAAGTTACAGATTTATTTCCAGAAATGTTCGATTCTGCCCCACTGTGTTATGTTAATGTTTTTATTTTTATTTTGGTCTAAGTGAAAAAACACTGTGCGTCGTGAATTTTATAACAAATTTTTTCTCTCAGTGTACATGCAAATATGCACTCAAACATATACACCTGCATTCATGTGATAATCATTAATGGAAAGATTTTTTTTAGAAAAGCTGTTTTATTAAGTAGGTGTATACTTATTTTATGTTGCAACAAATTAAAATATTTAGACATTTGTGATGACAATAATGCATGAGTAAATTTTTTTCTCAAAATACACTTTGGAAAATATATTAATAAGTTAATTAACCGACTTATAATGTAATTATACGTATGAATGTTGGATACAAAATTTCTATAAAAATGGTTTTTGAAATAAATCACTGTATAAATCATGCAAATTAAATGTGTAACAAATCTTTCAATTTCTATTAAAAATTTACCGTCAGGCCACTTTATTATTTAAGAACATCACATTAAAATTTTCCGAAATTTTTAAATTATTTCAATACGATCTGAATGTCCCTGTGTTGCATGGGATTTAAAAGGTTAATAAAAAAATTTAGAAAACGTAAAAAATAGCTTTGCCCCTTCATTTTCAAATATCAATGTTTCCCGTAATGCTTCTTTTCAAAAAATTAATATAAGTTTGATGTGCAAAAAAACTGCAATGTTTTCGCTACTTTCATCAATTTAATTTTAATTTATATCTTATAGTTCCTTCAAGCTTAAAGTTCATCTATATTTAAAATTTCGTTAAAATCGGTTCAGTGGTTTAGGCTAGATTGCGTCACAAACAAACAAACACACACTTGATTTTATAATATTAAAATGGGTATGGATTTGTTGTTTCTTCATAAATTTTACTACAAATATTTATGGTGCATAAAATAAATTCCATTAAAATCTCTACAACATTTTAGCAATTTACATATATGAGCGTAAGTATTTTTGTTTACATTTACCCAACATACATATTATTGCTAAATTTATGTACTTAACTGTTTATTGATGCATGTATACAAATATAAAAGTGTAAATTTATGTAAAAGTATGTGTAAGTACTTAAGTTATATAAAAATGTTATAGTTCATCATAAGAATTTGTTTCTTTTTCTTGAAATGAAAAAGGAAAAAAAAAAAATTGTTTACACCTTCTTTTAAATTTTTAACACATTTTATATTTATGTATGTGTATGAGATATGTAGGTGTATGTATAATTTAAGAAATAAACTTTTTCCCATATGAATTTATGTACATTAAAGTAGGAAGACCACTCAAACGATGTTTATTGATGAGCAGAATATAAAATGAATTTTAATTACAAATTTACATCGATCCTCGAACTATTTGTATACAATTTTATTGTCGTACATACTTAAGTTCTTTTCTCTTTATTTGGTCTATAGATTTAAAAATCCTTACAGACTAAAGGTATATAAAATAAAGTTTCTACACGCAGAGAAAAAACATGGTTACAGCATGATTACCACAACTATTTAATTATTATATAGCCGTTTTTCATTGATTTAACTATACTGTGTTCATGATAGCAACGTTTATGATTCCGTTTAATCATTTAATGATTATCCACAATCATAATTTTAATATGGTTCACTGAATTATAATATGTATTTAAATATGTTTATATGAAATCATATTTATGAATAATTCCAATCATTTAGCCAATTCTACAACAATTTAGTTAATTAAATAACCATTCATTCCATCTTACAAATTTGGTTAATTCTACAACCATTAAGCCATTAACTTTTAATGCCTTTTGAATACACATTTTCCAGTAGTTATAATTCTCATTTAGTTTATATATGAACAATTATAAATTGACAAGTTTTGTTTTTATTCAGTATGATGAATGTACCACATATCGTGGTACAAATGAATATAAATATGAAAATATGGGATCATATATATGATAAAATTGGATTATATATATATGATGACATTAGTTCATATATATGATAGAATGGAATAATATATATGATAAAATGGAATTATATATATGATAACATGGAATTATTAAATGATAAAACATGATGAAATTGAAAGCAATACTTAAGAAAAGGTTATAAAACTTACTAAAAGTTATTAATAAGGTTATGAACCTTACTAATAAATTATAAATTGGAATCATAATAATGATTACGTACAAATATACTTATTGTAACCTGGAACCATATATAACAATCATAGTATGTTGCTCTTAGTTTATGGTCACAGGAACCACATTTTTTCTTTGCGTGTACTTAACTATTTAAATACAGAATAATTTTTCTTTGCTCTAGATTCAGATAGATTGATACAATGGTAATATTTATTGAAGTTTTCACATAAAGAATGAAAAGGGCTATTATTAGCGTAATTAGAGCGTAATTAATGAGTTGGAAGTTTCGAGAAGGTCTTGTTGGAACGTTAACCCTAATTAACGTTAATCTATACCCGTGGTACCCGGTTACCATAGTATAATTTTCGTTAATTTTATTAAAAAATAAAATAATTTTATAAAAATTTTTTATTACGACCATCTAATTGGCTACATATCTTGAAGCAAATCGATAAATACATGTAAATAAACATGTTTGAGTATTAAAGTGATGTCCGTCCGTCTGTCTGGCAGTCCATATTAAACTTTTAATGAACCTCCAAATAGCAGTTTTTGAGATAGATAGATGAATTTTGGCTTTATATGATGTAGAAACTATCTCTGTTAAAATTAGTTGATTATGGTTACCTATTATAACCAAGTCCCCATAAAATTTTTTCCAAAAATGGGATTTTGGTGATCATATATTTTTTTTTGTTTGGATAACTTAGAACATATAAAACGATTGTGGGCGTTAGAAACCTTATTTAATTTTATAAAATAATTTTTGTAAACGTAAAAAACAATCTATTAAATTTTTTATCAGCTTCGCACCTCAAAAATTTATAGCTCACATATATGGCTCATTTCCGAAAATCATCATAAAGTACATAAATTAGTATAGTTAGACATTACTTTTTTTGTAAAAAAAAAAATATATAAAGTATAAAATGCGATTTTAAACTTTACAACAAAACTTGATCTATAATAGCACACGTTACATATAAACTCTCCGAGAAAATCCGTCAAGGCAGACTATATCGTTCTTACAGTCATAAGGAATGTTAGCACTGACTTCATCATTAGGAAAATAACTTTCTTTAGACTAAGGAATGTTGTCAGTGTTGGGATAGCGTTATATCAAGTTTGAAGCTACAACATGGAAAGTTTGCGTTCCGTAGCACAAAATTATATGAAAAAAATTTAATATCTTTAGCACTTGCTTGATATTTTGAAGTAGAAGTGGTGTATATTATTACATGATATTCAAAAAATAAAACGAACTCATAAAAACTTAAGTCAATGCGGTGGACGATTAAAAACGGCTAAAAAGAGCGCTATCACAATGATATTCATAAATGCTGGCTCAAAACAGTAATAATTCGAAAAGTTTTTAACTCGTCACATATTATCCTTTACTACTCTTTCTAAGGTTCCTAAACAAACTAGAAATTAAAATATATTTACAGTGAACTCGCGGTAATGTGAACATCCAATAAAATGAACTATCCACTAATGTGAACACTAATTTTTTTTATATGGGCGCTCTAAATAGTGAACAAAGTTTAATGGCTCTAAATAGTGAACAATTTTTTTTTTAATTTTTGGGGATTTTTTAATTTGTAGAAGCATTTATTTTTAATGTTGGGAATCCCCGAATTAATAAATACCATAGTATGCCATTTTTTAAAGGTATTTAATGCTAGTCGCTTTATGTAACTTGTTGCGGTAGGTTCGTGAATTTATTTTTTAAATTAGTAATGTCTAAAAACAGTCGAAAGTTTTTATCCTTAAATGAAAAATGCGAAATTTTGGAATATTTAAAAAAAGGATCGAGTGTTACAGTGTTAAGTAAAAAGTATAAAGTTGCAAAATCAACGATATGTTCAATAAAAAATAAAAAAGACAATATTTTAAAATGTGTGAACAATACGTTTTATGGACCCGGAAAACGCAAAACATTACGATCTTCAGAGCTTCCAAAAATGGAAAAATCGCTCTATAAGTGGTTTATTTGCATGCGGAATAAAAACCTCCCTGTAAGTGGGTTGATGTTGAAAGAGAAAGCCAAACAAATTCACAAAAACATAAGTGAAAACGGAAATGACTTCAATGCTAGCGATGGGTGGCTACAAAAATTTAAAAAGAGATACGGAATTCGGCTCCTTCAGATAAGCGGTGAAAAACTTTCTGCGCAATCTCAGTTCGTAAATCCTTTTAAAATTAAATTGAAAGCAAAGATAGAAGTTTTGGGTTTATCCAATGATCAGTTGTATAATGCCGATGAGTCTGGTCTATATTGGAAACTTCTCCCACAAAAGACATATGTAACGTCATTGGAGAAAAGCGCTCCAGGTGCAAAAATGGAAAAGCAAAGGATAACATTTTTATGCTGTGCAAATGCGTCAGGATCTCATAAAATAAAACTTTTAGTAATAGGAAAATCGAAAAATCCTTGCAGTTTTAAAAATTTTATCTGTCCCGTAAACTACAGAAATTCAAAGTCTGCTTGGATGACTTCTTCCATTTTTAAAGAATAGTTTCACAACTATTTTGTGCCAGAGGTAAGTAAACATGTAAAAATAGTTCAATTGTGATTCTTACTGTTTTATTTTTCATTAAGGTGACAGATTTTTTAATAAAGAAAGGATTACCAGTAAAAGCTTTACTCCTAATAGATAATGCCCCATCCCATCCACCAGAATCCGACCTTAAATCCGAGGATGGTTCCATAGAAGCTATGTTCATGCCTCCAAATGTAACGGTTCTGATCCAGCCAATGGATCAAAATGCAATTAGAATCACCAAACTTCATTATAGGAACAGTCTTCTGGCAACAATTATTGCAAAAGAGGGGGATTTGCTTGAATCGATGAAAAAAATCACACTTAAAGAAGGAGTTTCTATTCTAGAGGCATCCTGGAACCGAGTTGGTAAAGAAACTTTATCTAACTGTTGGAAAAATATTTTGAATATGGTAAATAATGAAGACGATCCTGAATTTAATGTTCCTTTAAGCGTTTTAAAAGAAAAGTGGCAATCAGAGGTTAGATCTTTAGAAAATACTGCTGCAGATCTTTTACAGACATTATGCCCTCAGGAAGTATTTACTGCTGTAAACATTAGAGATTGGATCAATAATCCTTGTGAGGACGTCACGCCATTTGATGAAAATGATTTAATTGAAGAGTCCGACGATGATGACGACTGTTTTATTGAAGCGCCTGAAAACAACATTAAAGCCAAGGAAGCTGTCGAAATTTTTAACAAAGCTGTCCAATGGGCTGAATTTCAAATGGTCGATCAAACTGACATTAAAGTATTGAAAAAAATCAGGGAATTGGCGGTAAATAAGCTGCCAATAAATAAGAAAAAACAGAAAATAATAACCGATTATTTCCATATTTAATTATATATGTATGTACCTATCTTTTTTCATTGTAAATTTTATTTATTTTTTTGTCGTAATATTTTGTTTGTTTTTTTATGTACATACTACCTACGTATGTACTCTTTATAAAACGGATTTTTAAAAACTTTTTATGTTCCAAATAAATTACAAAAAGTTTTTTTAGTAATCTTTGCATTTTCATTCCTTGCAGAAATGATTTTTAGAAAGAATAACTTAGTAATATATATAAAAAAAATCACAACCGAAAATGTGAACAAATTCGAAAATATGAACTACCCCGACATTAATTAGTTCACATTATCGATAGTTCACTGTATATATATTTCTAAAACTAGTTTGTCTTCAAATCCCATTTCATATAATTTGGAAATTTTGACTACCATAGATATGCTTTTTCACAAATAAATAGTTAAAAAAAAAAAAAAATTAATTGTAGTTCAAAATACAAAAATTATATGGGGGTACCCGGGTACCCGTAGGTGTCAACTTTAAAGCCATTTTACGTATAGACCAAGGTAATAAAATTTAGCTTTTTTCAGTTTTTATATTGTATAAATACCTTAGACACGACGATTTGAAGATTCGTGGCTATATCTTTATTAATAAAGAAATGCGAGCACTTTAAAGTTAAAAGTGGTACCCGGGTACCCGGGTATGTACCGTAGGGTTAAAAGTAATTTTACTAAGCAGGTACTCTGACTCGACTTCACCACATATTAGAACCAGTATAAAAAATGTTCAGCATTAAACGGCGGCTTTTTAGAGTTGGAAGTTTTATAACACCAAGTCTACTTTCATAGGATGGTAGTACATACGAATTCCATCCGAGGCCACGTAAGCAAAATATTAAAAATTGTTTTTGTACTGATTCAATGCAGTTTATATATGTAGTATAGGAAGGAGTCCATATTATTGATCCGTACTCTAGAATTGGTCGAACTAATGATTAAATGAGCACAGCCAATTAATTGAAGAATCACTAAAGCCCATAACTGGTAATTTACCTTATCGAAGGCTTTACTAAAGTCTGTATAAATTACGTCAGTTTGCATTTTTTTGTAAAGCCATCATTTATAATTGTGGTAAGTTGCAGGATGTTTGTTAATATAGAACGAGATTTACGAAGACCGTATTGACATGGTGTTAGAATGAATAAAATTTGATGAAACAAGTTATCTGTAAGAATTTTCTCCAATAGTTTAGGAATCGCACTAAGTTTAGTAATTCCTCTATAGTTAGACACCTCATGTTTACTTCCACTTTTGAACAATGGAATTATATACGATTATTTCCATATCGGGGGTAGATAACATGTTTCAATTGATTTATTGAAAATAATAGTAAGTGGATAATACAGAGCCTCTGCACAATTCTTTAGAAGGGAACTTGGAATTCTATCTGGACTGGGATTAAATGAAATTTTTTTAGTGATTTTAAATTAAATAATACTGTTGTGTTACTGATAGACATAAAATGCATTCCAGATGATTGCGATATACTGTAAGAGTAGGAAAATGTTTTATTATATGATTTTTTACAATATATGGTAGCAAAAAAGTCAGCAAACATATTGCTGATTGATTCAGCGTTATCAGCTTCAAGAGCTCCGAATTTAAGAAATTTAGGATTATTATATGATTTACGTTTGGAGTTGACGAATTTATAAAATGATTTAGGATTAGACTTCATTTCAGACTTCATACGAGTAATATATTTATCGTATGCTAATTTATTTGTAAAATTATATTCCGAACGTGCAATCGAGTAATATCCATAATCAATAGATAAGCCAGTTTTTGTATTTCTTATAAAGTTTGTTTTTCCTATTTTTAGCTTTTATTATTCCATGGTGGACCGTTGCCATTATGAATAGTACTTTTAGGAACAGTCATCGAAATGCAATATTGAATACAATTTTGATATGGCATCGGAAAAATTATTGACACATATTAAAAAGTTCCAATCAATATTAGATAAAAGTTATTAAGTTTTTCGTAGTTAGTGCGAGGGAAACAGTAAATTTTTGTAACGAGGGTAACAATTTTCTTGATGAATAATTAGAGTCGAATTATATAGAAATATTTCCTTCGAGTGATTTACAAATGAAGGGTCTAAAAGTTTCCCAAAAGGATTATATACGTGGTTAATTTGGAATAATCTCAAGCTTAATAACGAGTTAATAAATGCATTTGTTTTTGCAGGAACTAGATAATTCAAATCATCAGATTTATTCCACAATACAGCAGGGAGATTGAAATCGCCTAGAACAATAAATATATATTGTGGTTTTGATTGTTGAAAAAGACTTTGAATTTAAAGAGATAAGAGCGGAAAAGTATTTGTCTATGTATTGTTTATGAAGCGATTTTGACCATTTTCAATACCAAATAAATATAAAACGAGAAAGATGTAGTCGGTCAAGCCCGATAATTTGATACCCCACACCATTGCGTTTGGGCAATAAAATGATTGCAGAAATCTTCGGAAATGGACCTAATATTGGACCTATGACAATTTATGAACTCAGAAAATGATTCTGAGGTGGGTGTTAGAATATTTTTTTGTGCGTTACAAGCATCAGTACAAACGCATAATACCCCAAACACCTATGGCGGTGCAGGGTATAAACATTTTTTGAACCAAATTTCGTCCCCTTATTCTGCTTGCAAACAGACAGACAGATGGATGGTCTTAAACAATTTCTTCGACATATTACACACGGATTGACAAACTCAATATAACCAATTTTTTATTTTTTTTTTATTGTGAGTTAAAAATGAGGTGCTTGTTTGTGTATTAATCACATCTAAATGACTATACCGATTTTCACGAAATTTGGCACCCAGATAATACCAGTGTAGGAGGTAGTTATAGGCTACGTAGGATTTCTCTAATATTATACAACTATCTTATCATATTACATTGATGAAATGAAAATAGGATAGATCGGCCAGACGGAAGGATAGCCCCATATAAATAATGGGGCTGCATTACTTATAGCTCTTGATATGTGTAATAAACCCTCCAAAGGATTTTTCGCTGGTAGGCAAAATTTTTGTTTTATGACAATCTAAACTTTTCTATTTTTTTCACCAAAGTAGTCTCAGATAAATCGTAAAAAAATAATATAAATATCAGTGTTGCCGTTTGGTTACATTTGTTAAATTTTTCGTAACTTTTTAACGCTTCACGTAACATGTAAATATTTTACGTTTTTGGCCTTGTTTTCGTAACTTTTTATACCCATAGGATCAAACATTTAGTACATAAAATTAAATGTACTTAAATGTATAAATTCCTAAATATTTTACAAAAGCAGTAAATCAGTTCAGATGAAGAGTTAAATTTTAAATATTTATATGAGATATTTCTTGCCGATACTAATTTTCTGTTTTCTCTATCGGATGATATTATTCAAGTTTTTGATGAATATTTAGGAGTCTGTGAGACTCCATCGTTATTTATATTTTTCAAACCTAAGACTGAATAATCAATCAAGAATAATCATAGTGCTAAATCCTAACTAATCGGATCCTTCTTAAAACCAGTTGGCATTATTAATCTTGAAATTTTGTTTCAAATAAAATAATTTTAAGTAAAAAATCTATTAAGAACTAAAACTGGCGGAAATTTTAATTGCGCCAAATTCGTCATTGTACTTTTCAAGTTCGACTTGACAACAACTTTGATATCCCTGTTGTGTAAAATATTAAATGATTATCTTTCTATGTAAAGATCGTCACTAAAAATCATCAAAATATTTGAAATTAAAGAAATAACCACCCTAATTTCACGGAAAAATATTTATTAAATGAACTTTCTTATTTAAAAAGTTTTATCGTCGAGAAAGTTTTACTCACGGAATGTAGTTAATGCGCGCTCATCGATAACAAGACGATCTGATGCTGTTTTGTATCAATATAGGAATTTAACTTTCATTTAAAAATTCGTGAGATGAGAACATTTAGATTTTTTTTAAATAGTTGAATACAAAACATCCAAAAAATATTTTAAGCAATATATATATAAGTATTTTTGTATTATTTTCCCTAAAATATAGAACTAAAAATGTTTATTACTATGTCACACGTCTACATTTATTTACAATTTATTTAAAAAAAATGCAAAATGTAACCTTATGACCAAAATTTTAACTTTTTGATAAAAAAAACTGTAACTTTTTTCAAACTACCCCGGCAACACTGATAAATATAGGTCGAAGCGAAATTTTTTTTGCATAAGTGATTAGGGCATATAACGGGGAATATTTCATGAGAACTTTCAATTCATTCATCTTACCATATAAGGGTTATTTCTAGTCCTTTTATAAGATATGATATGAAAAACGATTAAAACTTGGGTTTAGATATTTTCTTCGTCAAATTTTACTAGGGGTCTCCAAAGATAAAAACTTCATCCGACTTTGTTGTTAAAAAAGAAAATTGTAAAATTTTCCCACATTTCTTATAGAAACTCCTTAAAATAGGCAATGAAATAAAACATAAAATTAAAAGTTTTGTTGAAATGGTAAACAAAATTACTAATAATTTCATTTTTATTATTTTTTTTTTGGATAAACCATATGAATTTTCGGCCTTCGGTGACCACTAGTGAAATTCGACATAGAAAATTTCTGTAGAATATTTTAACCTTTAAACCCAAGTTTTGAAAGACTGTTATGTGATTTTTTTTTTTTTAACGGACTAGAAATGACCCCTTATTATTAGAGATAAATTAATAGAAAGTTCTAATGAAATATTGCCATTTAAATGCTCTAAACATTTATATTAAAATATTTGAGCTTCGAACTATATTTGTATTATTTTTTCTATTTATCCGAAATTACTTTGATGCAAAAATAGAAAAATTTTAAAAGGTCATAAAGCTAAAATTTTGCCTATCTGCGGAAAATCCTTTGAAGGATTTATTACACATTTCAAGAACTATAAATTTCAGATAGAATGATTCCACCCACACGCATTGATCCTCAATTTGTCACATAGTGTAATTTTCGTATATCTAAAGGAGTACTTCAGTGAAAGTCTTAAACATTTTTAGAAATGATTTTCATATTAAATGTCTATTAGAGCGTATAGGTCAAGGAGAAGTAATAGCCTCTATATAAAAAAAGGAAAAAAAGTTTACCGAGATTAGCTAGTATTAAAAAAGTTTTATTAGTAATCTAAAAAGTTTATATTTTTCTTAACCTCTTCGATGCAATTTCCTTTTCACTTCCACAAGATTTAAAATTTTTGCCTTTCCTGTACTCCTCACTTTTCTATTCACATTTGTAGTTTAAAGTATATTTATTTCTATGTATGTGTGTAGGCTGATAAAGATTTACACTTGATTTATTTACATACTTATTTTCTACTTCATTTACTCTTTATTTTTCATTTCTTATAAATATATTGTATAAAATACAAAAGAAAAGAAAATAACATTTCATTTTTATACCCTTCACCACAGGTGTAAAGGGTATATATAAGTTTGTCATTCCGTTTGTAATTTCCACAATTTTCGTCGGAGAGCAAAAAAGTTTATATTTTCGGAATCCTTGTAAGAAGCGATGACGATTGGACCATGTCCGTCCGTCCGTCCGTCCGTCCGTCCGTCCGTCCGTCCGTCCGTGTGTCGGTTGAAATGGCGTTTATGAAGCCCACCGATAACTGACATATATAATATGTATGTCAAACGATCGGAAATGCTTTCGAGAATTTTGCTATTGGAATTCAGCAAGATAGGTTCATACAATGCGGAGATATGTTCAAAAAACCGGTTTTTTCAACCGGTTTTCCAGTTTCTGAAGCCTCTGTATACACTACGGACTTCGTTTTTACAAAGAATTCTCGGACATTTTTTTCTGAATTTTTGATCTGAAAAAATGAAATAAATCGGTTCAGTAATAACTGAGATATCGGACAAAACGCATTTTTTATTTTTTGAAGCCTTGGTTTAAGCTATAGATTTTTATTTTTATACAGATCGATCACAAATATTTTTATAAAATTTCGGTTTTTTGAATCAGGAAGATCGGTTTATAAATGGTGGAGATATGCTTTAAAAACCGGTTTTTAGAACCGGTTTTTTAGTTTCTGAAGCCTCTGCATATACCAGGGACTTCGAATTTTTAAAGGGGGCTTGAAAATTATTTTCTGAATTTTTGTTCTGAAAAAATTAAATAAATCGGTTCAGTAATAACTGAGATATCGGGGAAAACGAATTTTTTATTTTTGAAGCCCTTGTTCAAGCTATAGATTTTTATTTCTATATAGATCAGTCATAAATATTTTTATAAAATTTCGGTTTTTTTAATAAACCAAATTCGTTCATAATCAACAGAGTTATGGCCCAAAAACAAATCTGTTAAGAATATAAATACACCAACAAACATGTATATTAAGCATTGTAATGACTATTAGTGACGTTTTTTGTTTTTTGTATAGACAAGTAGTTTAGTTATGAACAGCAGTAATATGATGAATAACAGTGTTGTTGTTCTTTGTATATGCAGTCTGTACAAAAATAAATAGATATGGAATTGTAGTTGTTTATTTTTAAAAACTAAAACATATCTGTTAAGAATATACATAAATACATACACAAACATGTATATTAAGCATTGTAATGACTATTAGTGACGTTTTTTGTTTTTTGTATAGACAAGTAGTTTAGTTATGAACAGCAGTAATATGATGAATAACAGTGTTGTTGTTGTTGTTCTTTGTATATGCAGTCTGTACAAAAATAAATAGATATGGAATTGTAGTTGTTTATTTTTAAAAACTAAAACATATCTGTTAAGAATATACATAAATACATACACAAACATGTATATTAAGCATTGTAATGACTATTAGTGACGTTTTTTGTTTTTTGTATAGACAAGTAGTTTAGTTAGCAACAGCAGTAATATAATGAATAACAGTGTTGTTGTTGTTCTTTGTGTATTCAGTCAGTTTGTACATACAAAAATAAATATATATGGAATTGTTGTTGTTTCTTTTTTAAAAGCAAACCCTGTTATGATTGTTTTTTTTTTTTTTTTTTCATATTCAAATTTTCGTAGTTTGAAAAAAATTTAGATTTAGAAAATATGCAAGCATACGTTAAGGCGAAAATTTTATTAATTGTCGGTAATATGGTAATATGATGTCGATAAGATGGTAAGATGGTAATATGGTGAAGGGTATCAAAGATTCGGCACAGCCGAATCTTTTTTCAATTTCATTCTATCATACATTAGATAAAAATCTAATCTTTTATATGTATAGTTAGTGGCTGCTTTATTCTTAGAAAATATATATTCCTTTTTATAAATTACATTTACTTACATATTATGCCTAGCATACATACCCAGTTGGAAATTTCTTTAAGACGTCTTATAAGACAATTTCATGACGCGTCAGAATCACATGACAATTACTGACATATTCATATATTTTGTAAAATTTTTTCAAGACGTAATCAGCATGTTGTCAATAGTACTGAAAAATTTGTGACATATTTTAGTGATGTTTACATGATATTGCATTTAAAAATTCCATGTATTGTGAGTGACTTTTTTCTTGTTTGGTCACTACTGCTGACATGTGTATAAAAATATCAGCATTCAGTCAATAGTGCATACGTGATAAGTACTAACCTTCATATTGATTAGATGCATTTATTAAAAGAAATACAAGTTTTGGATATAATATAAATTAATTTATTAAAGATACTATAAAGTATTCTAACATAAATTCAAAATTTAATAACAATAATATCAATATTAAACCCAGTTGCAATTTGAACCAACGATATTGGTAAAAACTGTTCTGGTAACAGAACATTTATTTTATATCCGTCTGCAATACATTAGTTTCCACTTTAACCCATTAATGCCCACTGTTACGTATATGTAATGCGACAATGTCTAAGTTTAGAACTATATTGTAAAAAATGGGAATAATATAAACTTAAATTTTGTTATGAATTGTGTAATTTAATATTCGTCCTGCATCCCCAAATGTTTTTTTCTTCACTTTCTCTCCTGTTATTGCGGTAAAAAGTGATTTTGTAAAGTTCATTATTTGAAAGCTTGCAAAAACTCGATTTTAACAGCAGGAGGTTTGCAAAAAGGCTTATTATTTACGTTCAACATATTTTAACGAAAAAGTTTCTTTGTTACTAAAAGAAAACACATTAAATCTGTTTATTTGATTGTTTAAAAGTATATAAGGTGTATCCGATAAAAATTAGAAAGTGGAAAAAGAAAGTGTTACGTATATGTAACACTGGGTCATTCTCAGTACCTTTTGGCCCCTTCTATTTTCAATACAAAAAGGACTAAATGACAAAATTTTTTTACAATTAATATACTATTTGAGCAGTAAACATGATAAATTGTTTAAACAAGTGATTGTAGCATCGTTCTCGTTTATTATTAGCAGTTTGATAAATATTGTGGGTATTAATAAGTAGGGGGCCTACGGAAAATTTCGCCCTAGGCACTATACACGCATTCAGTCAGATTTATTTTTGAATATCTTTATTCTTGTGACACATATGTGTATGAAAACGCAGATCATGAGGACGTCGCAATCCTACATCAAGCAGGATGTATTCGTTCCATATCGTCGCCCGGGGATTTAAGTGCTCTATACGCCATTTTGACAATTTTGAGTTAAGGACGCCACCATAGGTTTTCGACCTCAAATTTTTCAAATCTGCAATCCGTTTTCGGCTATCTCGTCTGGTTGCTGAGATAAATCGTGTCCATTCTGCTCTATATCCTTCAAAACAGAACTTTTTTGTGTCATTGACTGGCGTATAGAGTAAAATTTCAATACAAAATCTTGAAATTGATTTGTGCTGAACATTTTGCTCTACATGGAGTTAAAATTGTTGAATGCAAATATTTTTCAATATTTTTTTTTGTTATAAGGAATTATTATGAGTTCTTCCTATTGTATAGAATACTGTTGTATCTTATAACCAAAACTAAATAAATACATACCGCTCATTTACTACAAGAGCGGCATAATCCAAAAAAGTCGTTTTGAGATAAATGGCTTTGAATATTTATTTATGGCATATCTGCAAAAATGGTTGAGAAATCTTCGGAAATTCCAATGCCTTTGAGAAAAGGTAGCAGAAGATCGAATTTTATCCAAGAAGAAAGAGTGGAACAAGTCAGACAACATATACGAAGTTTTCCAACAGTTGACTCCCATTATTGTCGCGCATCACCCAGCAAACAATATTTAAGTGCAGATTTATCAATAACAAAAATGTATGCACTTTACGTGGAGCAACAACCAATTTCAGAAAGATTTTATAGAGATCAGTTCAACCACAATTTTAATTTGTGCTTTAAAAAGCCTAGAAAAAAAACCAATGCGACCGTTGCGTACAATTTTTAATAAAAAATATGAAAAAACTGGGGACGAAATTGAAGTATTTGATATTCACAGAAATGAAACGAATGGCCTTAAAGTGGAACATGACGTAGATCGCCGAAACCAAGACCTTTTTTCTGTTATTGTATGTTTTGATTTGCAAAGCGTTTTCAACCTTCCTAAAGGTTTTGCATCGTCATATTATTATAAGCGAAAAATAAATGTTTATAATATGACCGCTACAATTATTTTTCCCAATAAGGAAAAATTTACTTATTGTTGCGTTTGGGATGAATTTAATAACAGTCGTGGAGGTAACGAAATAAGTAGTTGTATATACAAAATACTAAATACTTTGATGATAGAACATCCAACTATTCAAAATATAGTTATGTGGAGTGATTCGTGAGTTGCTCAAAATAAAAATCAAATGATGTCCACAGCAATTTTAAAATTTTTGTCAGAACATTTACAGGTCAAAAGCATTATTCAGAAATTTTCTGAGCCTGGTCATTCACAAATCCAAGAAGTCTATTGCGTTCACAGTGCTTTAGACAAATATCTGAAACATTTAGAAATTCAGAGTATTTTGTCACTCGTTAATTATTTGAAAAATTTTAAAACAAAAAAAATTAAACTTAAGATTGTAGAAATGCAATTTCCAGATTTTAAGAATTTTTCTAAGAATTTTTCATTTACTAAAATAAAAGCTCTTCAAAACTCAATTTTGCAGCCTAATTTCCAAACTGCAAATATAATAAAAAAAGGTTCCCAAAATCAATTACCAACACCTTTAAATATTTTTGAAACAGAGTTAAGTATCTTTAAGAGAAAAGAAAAAATTCAAAGTGAAAAAATTACTGATTTAAAATTGTTATTTAGTTTTATATCTGAAACAGACAAAAATTATTACTTAAGTCAAATAAATTGAGACATAAATTTTTTATTTGTCATATTCTATAATAACTTTGTAAATAGTTTTTATTTTTGGTTTGATGTAAATGAATAAATTGTGTTTTTTTTTTTTTTTTTTTGTTAAAATTTTTAGGTTTATTTTATTGCTTTGCTAATGCTACTTTGCTCTACGTGTATGTATTTGCAAGGAAATATGCTTAAGATGGCGTATAGAGCAAACGGCATTTTTAATATCGTTAAAAAATATCCCGTTGTAGATGAGATCGGGGAATAAAAAATTTTCCTCAGAATCTTCATTTCAAAACAAATATATGGTAAACAAATCACAAATTCCTATCGAGCAGTTTTTTTTGAAAAATGAGGTTAAACTTCAACATCGATTTACTCAGAATGCATTTTTGGCATATAGATCACTTAAATCTCCGGGCGACGATATATGAATTTAGAAATAAAATTAAGTGACGAATTAGTATAAGTATTGTAAAACTTCTTTAATATATTAATTTAATTGTGACTTTTTTCAAAAAAATTAGCATTTTTTAGGTTTTACTTATATAGCCCATGAGATTTATATAGACCTTATAGAATATCAAAAATATTTTGATATTCTGTGTTCGACAACTTTAAAAAATAATAAATATTTCAGTAAAATTTTATTTAACAACAACTCTATGACAAATTAATTAAAAAAAATATATAAACTATGAGCCAGAATGCAGCCATTGCTGCCAACAACAATGAAATTAACCCATTAATGCCCACGGCGATCTAGCCAACTTAGAGATTTAAAACTTTGAACATCATGTCAAGTGAGGCAAATAAACACATTGACGGTGAAAAATGTTTATATTTGGTTTAGTAAGGAAGTTATCAGCCGTTACATATACGTAACAGTGGGCATTACTCAATAATTTTTGGAACTTATTATTGAGTATTAATGGGTTAATTTCATTGTTGTTGGTAGCAATGGCTGCATTCTGGCTCATAGTTTATATATTTTTTTTAATTAATTTGTCATAGAGTTGTTGTTAAATAAAATTTTACTGAAATATTTATTATTTTTTAAAGTTGTCGAACACAGAATATCAAAATATTTTTTTAATGAATTACCCCTTTAAATGGTTAACTATTTAAACAGTTTAACAAATGTATTAACATTTTAAAAGTTAAATAAAATATGAGTGTATTAATGAAGTTAAATTTTTCTTGGAATTTATGCATTTAGATCTGCCTTATTTTCTGCTTTATAAAAGAAAGAAATAAAATCATATTTATTTCGCTGTAGTTTTTAATATTTTTTCTATCTAATTGTAGATTTTCTAGCTATCAAAGTCATTCAGATTTACACCTATTTTCATATGATAGTAATCTGAAGAAAAAGTGTTGACACGTAATGTAGTCATTCCGTAATGAATTTTACAATATAAGTCACTTATGAAACAGTTTTCAAGACACAATTTCCAACTGGGTACATATGTAACTACATATATTACAAGCCTACAATATGTAATATAACTCTTGCTTTAGTTATTTTTTTTTTTTTACATTTTCATGTCGAATCCATTATAACTTGTCTCTGTTTTATACATTCGTAACACATTTACATTTTATGTACGTGTTTAGTATTTTATATACATACATATCTACAATATGCAATGTATCTCAATGTAATTTAAAAAAGAAAAAAAGTATCTATATTGCAACATCTTTTGTGTGCTAGTTTGTACCGTAAATGTTCACATCAGAAAACAATTTACTAGAAAATACAAGAGTGAAAGGAAAACGGAAGGATATGGTATGAATTTAAGGTATGTACAAGTATTTCCGCATTTATTAAAAAGAATCAAGCATAATGTTAGAAACAAAAGTATCTATTTATATGTATATGAATATATTATGTATTCTCTCTCTCTTTCTTTCTCTCTATGTTTATATAATGTCTGTGGTTATATGAGCATGTGTTCGTTTGTGGTTTAGGTGGTAAATAAAATGAAACTTCAACTTAATATTTAATATTATTTACTTTTAGAGAAAATATATAAAGAAAATGTTTGATGGCTTCATTTAAGCTGAAAAAGGAATTTAAAAAAAAAAAAAAAAAACTCATTTATTTTTTATTGAAAGTAATAAAACAAAATTGTTGTGTAGTTATTTTTAACAGGGATTTTTGGTTTAGGGATAAAGGATTTAAGAATAAAGAAAAAAAATTTATATATTTTTAAAAATGTAATCCAATGTAAATGTATTTATATGACATTTTAATGTCAACCAATTGGTCCTATTTGGTTAAAACTACTATTAATTAAAAACATCTACGGCACAAGATTTCTCAATCAACTTAAATACAAGCGATCGTGGAGTTCTAAACCCATAAATCACTTTTTAATTAACTCTATGAGTTTTAGTATTGTTGCAACACTTCAAAAAATAATTATCTAATTAGGTTTAATAAAAGTCCAAACAATTTAAATACAAAATATTATAAATAGTGAATTTAGGCCATTAAGTTTTATTTTTGAATCGACATGTATATACATGCCACTTAAAATCATTTAATGTAGCTAGTTTTAATATTTTTAATGTTAGTTCTTAAGGTTTTTAAATTATAAAGAAAATAGTGCTTTGTAACAAGGTGTCACAGTCATTCTCACACATGAAAAAAATCTATATACGCACGAAACTAGAGACCGTCCGTAGTAAAACTAAATAAAATATCTTTTTGAAAATGTTACCTTTTACCATTTATTTTCAAGTATACATCAGCCTACAAAAATCATTCTCACATATGAAAATATCGTTATATGGATAAAACTAGAGAACATCCATGAGAAAATGTGTCATCAATTTTGCTCCAGGATGTCAAATTTCCTTTCGAAAAGATTTAAAATTTTCGAAAGATGCACAATTTTGAAGAATATTATAAAATATTTATGAAGATTATATTAACCTTATATGGGTGTCAAATAAAACCTACGAATCCCTGAAATATAATAATATTTTTTATTTAAATGTTGCGGTACAAAAATTTAAGAAAATATCTTTCTAAAAATTATGAACCAATCTTGATGAAATTTGGCACAAAGATTGGCACTTATACAAAACTCCTTTGTACCGAGTTTCATTGAAATATTGCTATATTTAAGGAATTTATGATCGTCACACCCCTATTCTATGAGGGCTTGGTGAAATAATGAACGGATCATAACCAATTTCAATAGGCATCATCCTTGTATCAAAATGATTATTCCTGCCAAATTTCATCAAGATATCTTCAAAATTGCGATCTGTGCTTTGTTCACAAGTCAGACGGACGGACGGACGGACGGACGGACATCATTAAATCGACTCAGATTCTGAGTCGAACGGTATACTTTAAGATGGGGGTACGATAATTTTTTCTGTGCGTTACAAACATCAGCACAAACGCATAATACCCCAACCACCTATGGTGGTGTAGGGTATGATTATTTTAGTATTGCTTATTTTCGGCATTTTATTAAACTAAATTAAACAATTCGTTCTTGAAATATATTGCAATATGTGGTGCAACTTCACTTATTTTCTTAATAACTATTTATTTACAGTAATAATCACATATATCTAAATTGATTAAGAAATCCATGGCATAGAATTAGTGTTGCCTATGTTATTGATTACACTGTGTCATAGTGAAAACAATATGATTGCAATGTTAATATGCCTCTCATTTTTAACTAAACATCACCTTTGCAATTATATTTGCTGACAAAAAATATTAAAAACTACATAAATTATGTATAATGTCATTTATTAAAATTCTCCCATTTGCCCCTTAAACTATGCTTTATTTTTTCACATAATTTCATATTTCATTCTAATAGTATTTTCTACTAAATATGCATAAAAGTGAGTATTTTAAATTACTATACACAAATTATTTTATAACTATTTCTAACTATTTGGAAGCAGGAGGTGGTGCTTCTAACTACTTATTTAGTATAAACTTTAGAATTTTCAAAATGTTGTTGTGCAAAATTCTCACCAAACTTTGTAATAAATATTATGAATAGAAGACAGAAAATACACATACATTTATAGTTTTACATTGTATAAGAAATAACTTTATGTCAATGTATGTGTAAGGCAAGGGTTAATATGTTGAATAAAATTTGTTCCATTTTGTATTAATTATAATTAAATTACTGTATAGTAAAAGTAAGTAATATTTTAGGATAGTAAATGTGTAGTTAGAATGTTTTATATTGTATTATGTATGTACATATGTATTTACATTCATAGCTATTGTTAATAATATGTATATTTGTTGTAGTATAAGTATTTATGTACATACGAATATTTTAGTAAGCCACGTGTGTATAAAAGCGTAAACGTTTTTAACACATGTTTATAATTAAATATATTGTTAAATTTTATTTTAATGCTTTTAAGAACTTGTTAATATACATACATAAATAAAATTATATTTAACAAATTATATTGGAAGTTTGAAAATTTATTAGATTTTTAAGGAGAATCTTTTAGTTTCTACCGTAGACAGAAATTAAATAAAATCTTAATATGAAAACAAAATAGCCTATTGTTGATAGTTTTGATAATTACACTCTGCCTGGTCAATAATATTAATTATTGCCACTCAAATGTTTATGAAAAGTTCAGAATAGAAAAAGAAAAAAAAAAAAAAAAAAAACTATTGAAAGCTAGAACAAAAGAAGCCAGTCCATTATAACGTTTCAAACCTTGAACTTTGATATAAGGTCTTTAAATTTTTCTAAAATTATAAGGGATGTGAAGTTGCTGTGTGATAAATTACAGCAGAGTCTCATTAAATCACATCATAAATCACTTGCTGATTAATATTTTGTTTCTGAGCGAATGAGAAAATTTGGATTTCTAGTTGTTTTCTATGTCTAGGGGCAAAATTAAGCCCTCCAAGTTTAAAAAACTAAAAAAAGGCGAGGCTAAAAATGAGGTAAAAATTTATTTCGACTCGAATATCTCTTAAACTAAAAGAGATAACCTACACATGTAAGCGTATTTATTTATATATATTTGAAGAGATTTACAAGGACTATCTATTTATAAAATTTCTTTTCTGTCATATCATAAATGAATTTTTGGCGATTTTTTTAAAAAATTACATACCCGAGATGGGCCACCCACTCCCCCCCTGACCTGCTAGGGATCTATACTCCTCTAAATCAACTCGAGAACACCTTAGCTCTGACCATGTGAAATTTTATTGAGATACCTCTAACGGTTCTTTAGATACTGAATTATTTCCAAAAAAAAAAAAGTTTTGGAACCACTGTGAGTCGTATTTGATGATTCCATGTCAAAAGTAGTAAAAATATGAATTTAATCATTAAATAGATTTAAATTGATTTGACACTAAGTTGTTTCCCGCCGGCCAAAAACGAAAGCAGACTTCACATGAAAAAAATTAAATTTTTTAAACTACTTTTTTTTAATTCACAGAAAAGTATAGAAACATAATATATTCACTATTATTTCATATGTAATGTATAACATAAATAAGGAGTGCGTTCGAAAAAATCTTAACATATATAAAATTCAATAATAAATATATTTTTTGTGCTATTCAATTCTCTTTTCACAAGAGCACAAAATCTCTCCAGTGGTCTTAGCTCCGCACAATTTGGAGAATTGACCTCTCTTGGTACAAAAACTATGTTATTGTTTTGGTACCATTCCGGAGCTTTCTTACCGTAGTGACATGATGCCAAATTGGGCCAAGAATGTGTGGAAAGGATGAAGCATTTTTTGCAAACATTCTTTGATATATATTTTGGTACTTATAGAGCCAACTGTAATAAAAGACTTTCTTGTTTTGCCGCAACTGCATAAAGCTTGTCATACGAGGAATTTTTAAGAAATATATTTTGTTTAGCAACATAAAAATTATGATCTGGAAGGTGTGAAAAATCTGTTAGCACATACGTTTCGTCGTCTATATATAAGCGATTATTACGACCATTATATCGATCAACAACCAAAACGCGCCAATAAAGTTATGTGTTACGTATACGCACATATGGAAATAATGTAAAAAAGTTAATTTGGTGAGAGTTGACTTAAATCGTCAGCTTTGAGACCATGATATAATGCTTTTAAAACGATCTATATATATACATATATGTTATACATCAATGAATTGATAAATAAGTCTATTTTTATATTCTTGTAATATTTTATAAGTTTTGGAAAGTAGGCGGAGTTTTGCTTTACAAAAGATTATTTTTTATATCTTTTTTATATTTATTATTTTTGAAAAACTGCCAAAAATTTTTTTGTAAAGCTTTTTAAATGATTTTTGCAGGTGTGAAAGATCAATATATTTTATACATTGCATAAGAAATAATGGGGAAAATATTATGCTAAATGCTTTTTTATGCAATTTAAAAGAAGTCGTTTAAAAATTAATTGTTTTCATAAAATCTGCAGTTCTGTATTCGTTTTTAGCCGGCCGGGAAGCAGCTTAGTGTCAAGTCGTTCTAAATCTATTTTTCTATAAAATATTGTCAATAAATTTAAAAAAGCTGGAGTGACAATTTTGTTTGTTTTATTGATCGGTAAAAATGAAACTTTTTTCTAAAATTAAATATTTTCGATCAATGCCTGATGTAGGGTGCAAACATGAATTAATTCAAAATTTCTTTATTAAACATTTTTGAAGCCTTATCTTTTGAAATACATAAAGAAAGAATTTTTTGTTAACGGAACTTTGAAAAAAAGTGAAAGAATTATACTAAGTATATATTTGTAAAAAATAGCAGTTTTTCATACTAATTTTTCTTTATCTTGTCAAGCACTTTACAGAAATATAAAAATCTTTAAAATCGGACTTCATTTGTAGGTCATGATTTTTTGAAGCTTTTACATACTCAAGGTGGTCAACTTGTGTTATCACGGGGTGACTACGAGATAATTTTTCTGAAAGCTTAGGTCCTCCTCTACAACTCTTCCATACATTTGAATTTAATCCGACTAGTAGTTTAGGAGATACATATTTATTACCAAAAAATTTACGTTTGACCCCACTGTGCGGCATAGTATCAACATATCGTCCCTGCGCTGACTAAATTACCTATGTAATTTTTAATAACTTTTCAGGAAAGCTGAAAAATTGTTTAGTTTTGCAGTTTCTTTGTTACTTCGCTAAATTTTTAAAAATTTTCTTCGTTTATGAATAGGCTTAGTAACACAAATTATGTGTTTTATAAAAAAAGAATGAAAATTTGGTGCGTTTTGGAGAAAATCAAAGAAAACTTTACATAAGTAATTTTGTGGTACACTGAAAAAAGTAATTTCAATGAATGAAGTACATTAAATGAAATTCATTATTTTTTTCCAAGAATTTATTAACTTAATGTACAAATTCATTGCTTCAATTAAAATATTCATTAAAATTCAATGAAAAAATTAACGCTATTATGAACATTACATTGAAACCATTCATTAAATTTATTTCTTAATACAATAAGTAAATCAGTTATTTGATTTAATGTATTAGTTCATTGAATTAATTTATTCAGTGTACTACTACATTGATTTAATTAAGAAGAAGCATTACACAATGAACAAAAGCATTGAACCAATGAAATATTTCATTAAATTATATTAAAACAAATGCTTTCTAACGGCAAATAAAGTAAAACGAAAACAAATGCTACTCATTTTTATTTTATCTCTTAACAAGAAATGACGCGTTTTAAACAAAAGACAGAAAATATAAAAAAAATCAGTGATGTGTTAAAAACAAAAATAATTAAAAAGTAAATATGTTATAAATCGAATTATTAAAATACAAATATAATTTATTCGGAAAGGAGAAGTCGAGCAGCATAATTGAATAGACCAAATCAAATTAATTACCCAAAACAAGGAATTTGGAGACTTGCCTTCCTAACACGTAAGTTTAATAATGTTTATGATTTTAAACAGTTTTAAATATTACATTTCATTTATATTTATGTAGATAAAACAACTAAGACTCAGAAGAATGTGTTATTAGCCTCAAATACAAGGGTTTCAAAAAATATTGTGATTTCAAAACCAAGAGAATTCTATTCGTAAGTATATACATAATTATATGAAATATTTTAATTGAATTCTTAAAAAAATATATTATAGACTGATCAAAATTTGGATCCTACATCTGGTGATCGTCAAAATAAGGGAGTTCAAATATTTTAAGCAATTGAACGAATTTTAAAAATTTTATTTATAAACTTCTTTTGATCAGGATAATGATGTTGTTATATTAATGTGGCGTCTAAATGGATATTCCATACCATCATTGAGCAATGGAATTGAGCAACAGGAATTTCTATATTATTATAAATGACAAAGCAAACACGATCACATCTGTAATATGCATTTTGTTTACTTACATTTTTTAGTGATATGTAATATTTTTATATTTATATTTAAGTTTTGCTTATATTAACTCAATATCATATAATTTAATCATTTAATTTAAAATAAAATAAAAACCAAAAATACAGAACAAGCCTATTATTATAATACATTTTTAATGTATAGTTTCATTGGGACAAAACATGTGTTCATTGAAATCAATATACTGTTCACTGGAATTATTTATTTTATTTAATGAATGAGTTCATTGATTCAATGTAAGAATAAATTTAATCAATGAACTTGTACATTGAATTTTAATATTAATATATGGCAATACATTGTTTCAATGAACCTGTACATAGGGTCAAAATTAGTGCACAAATTCATTGTAACAATAAACTTTTTCATTGTATTTATGTACCTTTTTGGTTCAGTGTAAGATATGATTGTGCTTTTATTTTAGCAGGTTCTTAAGTTCGTTTAAATATAAGTTTGAACTATGGAAGAAGGTGTTATTAGTAATATATTGGTCAAATTTTAACTTCCTAAGATAATTAAACGGTAATTTGTTGATGATCCCAGAAAAAATCTTCAAAAAAAAAAAATTCACCAATGTATCAAACGATAGCTCAAGAAAAATTAATGAACCCGTATTTCATGATTTTCAGAAAAAAGATTTTTAATAAGATAAAATTAACGATTTACTAAAAATTCCCGAACTCAATAAAGTACATCAATTTGTGCGAAGACAAAAAATGTTGCAAGTGTACCCTCCTAAAATTAAAGATTTATGTGTCTTAATCTAATTCCGAAAATATTAGGAATCAAATTTTTCACTTTCGTGAGCTGGACCAATTTTAAAGTACATCCAAAAATATAATTTTCGGTCAATACTATACACATTTTTTAATTTTTGATTAAAAGAAATCCAACATATAATAATTTAACGCTCAGATGTCATTGACTGTATGGTCTCCCTAGCTTTTTCCAGTTCTGATTATTAAAAAAAAGAAAAAAAAAAATTATAATAATCTGAAACTGAAAGACAGACGGACAGACATCATTAAATCCTAGTTTGACATTAGTCTGTGTCAGTTAATTTTGATGTAACTAGTCTTGGGATGTATACTTTCAGGCGGCATATCATAAGCATGAAATATTAAATATTTTATGTTTAAATTTAATTATTACCTTTTTCTCTAAGAATATTAATAATATTAACTTGCATGAAAATTATTTACATAGGTAATTTTGTTGGAGCATTTTATATATGGTTTTACATAGGTAATTTTGTAAATACTAAACTAGCCGAGATATCGACATATGCTTTGGTGGTAATATGTATAACTAGTAGGGGATCTAAATGTAGCAATAAAAAAAATTTCCAAAATTTTTACATAGGTAATTCAGGCAGCGCAGGGACGATATGCCAAATTTTATAAAATTATTTTAAAATTTGCTACGCACTTTGGTTCTTTGTAAATTTTATCAATTCGAGAAAGTCTTTAAAAATACCACTTAATTATATTTTTCTTTTGAATATGTGTTAAAGTTCAATCTTACAATCTATAAGAAATATCCTTTCTTTTTATATAACTTTTACTTTAATAAATAAGAAAATAAAAATAAAAAAAAAATAATCTCTTACCTTTATCATCGTTTGATGTTGGTGTTCTATCATTATTACTCATCTTGATGGATTTTACGTGTTAAAATTTGATGATTCGTTGTGGCTTTTTGTTGTTGGATTTTGTATTATATGTCAGATTGGAAACAGAAACGAAGACCAAACTAAAAATAATAATAAAAAGTAAAAAATAAAAGAAGTATTTTCTTTTAATGTTGCACAAATCCTTTGCAATTTAGAATTGTATGTCTTTGTTTTAGTAATTTATTTGAGGATTTTCTATGATCACTATGAAATATTTCCTTTTCTTGTAGATTTTGTGTTTAATTTAAAGAGGGGAGGATTTCATTTATGTTTTAGTAGTTATTCTATGGTTTATTTATTTTTCTGTTGTTATTAGTTTTTCTTTTTTTGTGTTCTTAGAAATATTTATTTACATGTTTGTTACATGACTTTTTTTTTTTTTGTTCCTTTATTTTCTTTTGTAGTTTATTTTTTAGGTGATTTTAAAAAATGCTGAGGCAAGTCGTTTAAGGTTTTTGTTTCTTTCAAAATGGAAATTTTTTAATTTTTAGTTTTGTTTCTCTTTTTGTTAGTTTTGTTTATTTTACGTTATTTTTAGTTTAGTTTAGTTTCAGTTTTAGTTGAGTATTTTAAACGTAAATTTTCGTTGATGTTCTATTAAAGTCTCCTCATACAGCTGTAGCTGTTTTAGTTGTTGTTGCTGATGTTGATGCTGCTGCTGTTCTTGTTGTCCTTGTAGTTTTAAATGTTCAGCTCCCTGTTGCTGTTGTTTGTGATTGTAGTACTTTAGTTGTTGCTTTTGCTGTTCTTGTTGTTGTTTGTGTCCTTGTTTATATTTTTGCTGTTTTTGTTGTGGTAGTTGTTGCTGCTGCTGTTTTTTATAATATTTGTTCAACATTTTGTTTGTTTGTTTGGTTTCTATTTAATTGTTTTTGCCAAGATGTGAGAGGGGTGAGGGATAATTGTGAAAATGAAAAGTTAGATATTTGTTTTATTTAATTTTGTTTTCCAAGAGCAATTATATGTTTACAACAACTTTAACGTATGTTTTTTTTAGCAATTGAGTTTTGTTGTACATTTTTATTTTTGTATTTGTTTGCTATTTATTCTGGTCAGTTTCACATTTTGTACCTGAAATTAAAAAAAAAAGAATGGTAAAGAAAACTTTTATTTGAAGAAAATGATGCGAAAAATTGTTTTAGCAAATAGAAATAGTTTGTTTTATTTTCTTTTGTTTGAAATAATAGTTTAGAAAATTGTTTTTCAGAAATTAAATTTAATATAAAATTGTATATTTGAAAAAACTATGGTGTATGATTGTTACGAGGGCGGATCAATATTTCCGTGACTTTTCTAACTTTTCTCGCAGTTATATGAAATGCAACACTGTTCCCATCAAGTACCACTTGTTAATAGACTACTGTCAAATTTTGAGCAAGTGTCGTCATTTACTTTGCGTTTAACAGCTGTTCAAAACATACAACCTCGTGTATTTTTCTAAAAATGGAAAGAAGTGAATTTCGAGCGCTCATTAAACATTATTTTTTGCAAAAATAACCAAGGAAAAGCTCGATAAATACTATGGAGACTCTGCACCATCGATTTCAATGGTAAAAAAGTGGTTTACTGACTTTCGTTGTGGTCGCACAAGTACAAATGACGCTAAACGTTCTGGACGGCCAATTGAGGTCAGTAAACCCGAAAATGTCGAAATAATCCACGATATGGTGTTGGCCGACCGAAGAGTAAAAGTGCATGAGATTGTTGATGCCATAGGCATTTCATATGGTAGTGTGGTTTCGATTTTAAATGATCAGCTGGGTTTAAGAAAGTTGTCTGCAAGATAGGTGCCGCGTTTGCTCTCAATTGACCATAAACGTAAACGTGTGACAACTTCAAAGAATTGTTTGGAGTTGTTTAACCGCAATCCAATTGAGTTTTTGCGGCGTTTTGTAACTGTGGATGAAACATGGATACAGTAATGGAGACCAAGAAGCAGTCTAAACAATGGGTTTCTCCGGGTGAAACCCATTTGTCCGCCAATAAGGTGATGGCAACAGTTTTTTGGGATGCACGCGGGATAATCCACATTGGTTACCTTCAAAAGGGAAAAACAATAAATGGCGAATATTATGCCAACTTATTAGACCGATTTAATGAGGATTTAAAAAGAAAACGACCCCATATGGTCAAGAAAAAAGTTCTTTTTCATCAAGATAATGCACGGGTGCACACGTGTGCAGTCTCAATGGAAAAACTCTATGAATTGGGCTACGAATTGATACCTCATCCGCCATATTCTCCGGATTTAGCCCCAAACCTAAAGAAATGGCTCGGTGGAAAGAGATTTAGCTCCAACGATGAAATTATTGACCAAACAATTGCATATTTTAAGGACCTGGAAAAATCCTATTTCTTGGAAGGGATACAAAAACTGGAGAAACGTTGGACTAAGTGTATTGAGTTAAAAGGAGATTATGTTGAAAAATAAATTTTTGTTTTGCAAAAAATACTGTGTTTTATTCAAAAAGTCACGGACATTTTGATCCACCCTCGTATTTTAAATTTATTTTTTTTTTTTGATTTGATAATGTGTTGATAAAAAAATTATTTCCATAAAAGGATTTCCTACCACAATTCTTAAGATTTGTAATTATTAATATTTACTTTGTACAAAAACTTTTCATCCTATTTTAATTTCAATTGATAAGAAAAGTTATAGCTAAAGGTATAAATAACCGAGGTGAGTTCAGTACCTTTTATGTACTAATCTTAGTATTTGTAATAATCCTATAAGTCACCGGAGCCACATACAAAGACCAAACTAGTACTTTTCACTAGGAAATTTAAGGTTCCGGTTTTCAAGCTACCATGTCTCGATGGTATCACCATGGAACTCTTGAGAGAAGCCAAGTATCTTGGCGTGATCCTAGACTCAAAGCTCTCATGGAAACATAATGCTAAGAATCGTATGCAGAAGGCACTGTGTGCTTTCTATACATGTAAGAAAATCTTCTGGGAAGGAAAGGGCAGACCTTTGTCCCTAATTCCTCCGGATTTACTTTACACATTAAGATTTCTTTTGAAAACATTAAAAAATGATAAAGCTCAGAACAGAAAATTAATTTTATCACTGAATAAATATTGCCACCTTTTTGGAAAAAAACACAAAAAATGTGTAATTTTTTTAAAGTTCCATATTTAGGTTAAAATAATTTTTTAACGGATTCATATAATTATATGATTCTTGCAGTAATATTATTTAGAATTTTATAGGAAATCTGGCAAATATTTTAGAAAAATTCTAGGGGAAAAATTAAGCTCGCCAAGTTTAAAAAACTAAAAAAAGGTGATGCTAAAAATGAGGTAAAAATTTATTTCGACCCGAGTATATTTTAAACTAAAAGGGATAACCTACACACGTAAGCGTATTTTTTGTAGAGATTTACAAGGACTATCTATATGTAAAATTTCTTTTCTGTTATATCATAAATGAATTTTTGGCGATTTTTCAAAAAAACTACATACCCGAGATGGGCAATTTTGGAGGGCCACACACTTCCCCCCTGACCCGCTAGGGGACTGTAGTCCTCCAAGTCAACTCGAAAATACCTCAGCTCTGACCGTAAGCAATTTTGTTGAAATACCTTTAACGGTTCTTTAGTTACTGAATTATTTCAAAAAAAAAAGCGTTTTGGAACCACTGTGCAGTGTTATTTAAATGCAAATAAAACACAAAGCGTATAAGTAACATTTAATTGCTATAAATGTAAATTATACGCATCAGTGGCTTTATATTAAAATTAATCATTAAATGATTAATATAAACAAAATAAATTAAATATTTTTTTAATTCACACCTACACAAATTTTCCTTAAATTAAGTTTTTTTTTTTTTTTTTTTTTAATCAATCAAAATATTGATTAATGAACTTCCTTTTATAAGCAAACATTTCGAAATTTTGTTAAAAAGATAAATTGGTTTTACACAAAGGACTCAAATTACTTAATCATCTAAACACGTTTCCTGGGTTTTATATTCCATTTTCAGTTTTCAATAGCTAAACGCAAAAGAAATCCTTGTTAATCTTTGAATATTGATAATTTAATCAAAACACATGAGTTTTGCTTCAGTTTTTTTTTTTTTTTTTTTTTTTTTTTTCAAAACATGTTTTTATTTGTACGTGACAGACCTACAAATATATTCATTTGTTTCCATGCCTTCCTTGAATTGAATTTACTTTACTTTAGTCATCTTGCTATAATCAAACATCATTTATTGTCATCAAATGTCTAAGGAATTTCTGCTTTAATATACACAATCTGACAAAGACATACATATTTAAACATAAATTTTAAAATCAAAATAAATTTAATATAAAAGAAAGCAAAACTAAGCAAAATTATTCATAAATTGAAGACATTTATGTTGAGAGCCAAAGAACGATATCATCAGGGCTACAAATTTTTTCTTATAATTTTGCTTCTGGTAGAACAACAGCCTTGTGTAGGAAATGAACATTCAATTGAAATGTTCATTTCTTCATTATTTTCTCAGTGTTGTTTTCTTCTAAGACAAGTCCTTTGCATTTTCATAAAGTTTTGTATATTTTTGTGTGTAACATTCTTAATATGGTTTTATAGAATCTGCTGCAGAAAATCCCTATTATATAATTTCATTTAACTTTTTGTTTTTTTGTTCAGCTCTTTGTCTTGGTTGTTAGACTAAAAAACAAATATAGAATAAAAAAATAACTGAATAAACCATATTTTTTTATATTTTTCTTTCTTTCTTCTCTTAAACAATTTTCCAGAGTATTGTTATTAAAGCTAGAAAGAAAAATAACTACTGAAACAATGTTTTTTTTGTGCGTAAAGTCACTGGTGAATCCTTTAAAGGATTACAGCTGGGATTAGGATTTAAATGTAGAATTATATTAGTTGGTTATACACAGAAAAACAAGAAAAACACTAAACGACTTAAATCCAATTTTACGGTTTCTTTGTAATTGTTAGCCATTGTATTAGTGTATAAGAATATATATATATATATGTGTGTGTGTATACACAAAATTGTAATACTAGTACAAATACATATATTTAATATGCATGTTTGTATGAAAATGAAAATTTAATAAAATTTTCTCAGTCTTGTTATACAATCTGCCAGTACAAGTGATTTCTCCTTTTTGTTTCGTTTAATTAAAAAACACTCTAAATCTGAATGTGACTTTTATAAATGAATTAATTTATTTTTTTGTTAAACATAATATTTATCTGTGTATGTTGTATTATGTCTGATAATTGTATCCAAATCTGTTTGTTGTTTTAATGAATTTTTGACTTGACGTCTGTCTTGTTAGACCACATGCCTTGGAAAAGCTGACAGTTTCTTGAGAATTTGTATAAGAAATCATTGTGTCAAATACAAGAGTGATATAATTTATGTTTTCTTTAGAATACTTGAGGTTTGATTAAATTTTAAGATTTTTATTTTAAACATAAGCGATTTAATTTCAGTCCTTCACTTAATTGTGAATAATGTTGATATTTAAGTATTAATCGATTTTAATGAGATATACACACTTTTATTTTTGCCATATACTGTTTTATAATAAAAGAGAAATATTAAGCAATAATAAAAATTATTGCTCAAGGATGTGCTGTTTTTTGTACTGAGCTGTCAAATTAAAAAAAATTTTTTAAACATTGGAAAAAAAATCAAATTAAGATGTAAATTTTTTAATTAAGAGTCAAAACTTTAAAATGGAACCTTCGACTTCAGATATTTTAATCAAGTATTTGCATTTTTTATTTTAAATTCTTTTTTATTTTGGGTACTAAAAAGAAAAACAAAATTATGTGTCAATAGCAACTAAAATCCAGCAACTAACGTTGCACAGTGCTTTGATCTCATACAACGATGGGACAAAAATAGAAGGAGTTATCGTAGCTAATTGAAACTTGGTACGCATATTACTTTAGGCTTAGAATGAATAAATACGAAGTTTTGAAAAAAAAAAAAAAAAAAAACAATTACACGCCTACCTCACATATATCCTGAAGTTAAAAAAATATTTTTTTTCTGAAATAATGTTCTGAACTTTACCAAAATTTGTGCCAGCCATTAAAAATAGATTGTTTATAAGTCTTCTAATTTATTATTTAATCGGAGCAAGGACACGCCCACTTCTCATATATTCTGAAACTAAAAAACGGATTTACTGCGTGAAAACTGGTCAGAATTCTATCAAAATTTGTGATTACAGTTAAATATAGATTAATAATGAGTCTGCCAATTATTATTTAAATCGCAACAAGAACACTCCTACCTCCCATATATCCTGAAATGACAAAAATGTATTTCTGGCTAACATACCGTTTTTAATTTTATAAAAATAGAAAGAGAAGTCGCATAGAAAATATATACAATGTTTTAAAAAAATCGGAGCAAAAACACGTCTACCTCCCATATATCCTGAAATATAAAAAACGCATTTTCTTCTAAAATAATGGTCAAAACAATGTCAAAATAGCCATTGGAAATAGGTTTTTTATGGATCAGACAATATTTTATTTAATAGGTGGACATACCTAGCTCCCCCAAGCCCTATAATTTTTAAATATTTATAGTTGTGGGTGAATAAAACACGAATATATAACACTTAACAACTATTTACTATTTATTCATTTAATAAAAAGGAATTTACATTTACTTTAAATAAAAGACTAGAAAGCTACATGTGTAGCAGCAAAGACAACTCGAGGAATTAATTTCTGCTTTCGTCTGTCAATTCGTTTGCTTCTCTCTGACGCGTTGCCAGACGGTTGGTTTTGTAAAACAGGCAGGCTCGGTGCTGCCACATATTATTTAAATTTCTGCACCCACATTTTATCTTCAGTAACTTATTAATTTGCCTTATTTCGCCCGATTTCTGGTCCAAAATTTTAAGTTTTTTTTAGTTTTCAATATTGTATTAAATTTTAAAGCAATGTCGATTTAACATCACAAAATATTTTAACATAAAGAATTTTTTGACTTTTGTGTAATAAAAGGAAATTTAGAAATTTTTTTAATTCGATTTTTTTTTAGTTGTGGCAAAAAATAGGGAATAATTTTTCTTTTCAATACTAAAAAACAATACTAAATTTCAGAATCAAGCAAAAAAAAAATGTATTTTAAATACTCCATCGAACTTATGTAATTTTTGTAATAAAATTTAGAAATACTCTATAATTAGCGCCATCTGGAAAATTTTTAACGTAATATATTAGGTTCAAAAAATATATTTTTCTATTCCTTAGTTGTTTCTTAAATTTCGAAATATTTTTTTTTATTTTAATTTAGCAAAATAAATTACGTCAACATTGAGAACTCTTTGAAATTGAAGTAAAAACCGAAAATCAGATACTTTTTCAATTTAACTTTTGTTAAAGTTGTGGCAAAAAATAGGCTCTAATTATTTTTTAATACGTTAAATTACTCTAAAGACTTATATTAACCGTAAAAAAAAATTTATAATTTTTTAATTTTTTATATCCCTCATCAAATTTAATGAGTTTTAAGGTTTTAAGTAAAAAATATGTGTAAATTTGAGCAACAATATATATTTATCCGAAACACTATATTTTAAAAATAATATTAGTTTTAATTTACAAATATCCTGAGGTATTGAAAAACTAAAACTTCGACACTTTTTATCAAAAAATGAATTTTTGAAATTTTTTTTCCTAAAACTGTTTAAAACCAGCTTTTTGGTTCATTAATGTTTGCTTTAAATTCTCTTACTTTAGCGCCCTCTAGTAGTCATAAAAATATTTTTTTCCAAAAAATCTTCTTAAATTAAATGATATATATTGTTACCTTTCTAAAAACGTATATTTCAACACAATTTGAAAAATGTTATTATTTTGATTTTTGTCTATGGAACAAGGCACCGTGCGTTGTATTGTTTTCTTATACGGAACTGTCAATGTAAAACATTGTTTTACATTTCGGAAAAAGAGTAAAAAATTAAATTTCATAAACTTTCGTTGTATTTTTTTTTTTTTTTAATAAAAATCTTTTAAAGTAAAAATTTAAAAAAAGTTTCATAAACTTCAGGTATTTAAATATATTTTTCTTTAAATATTTGCAAATTATATTTTGTTCAAATATTTTTGATTTTTTTCCAAAAAAATACGGTAGCTCACATACAAAAAACAACTTAAGTGCAGAATTTTTTTCCTTTCCTTTTTAGTTTGGTGGGCTGGAATAGCTGGAGCAGAGCTATTTTTCGAGTTATCTGCATAGAAAAAAATCATTTTTCTTCAAAATTTAATAAATATATTCAAGTAAAAATAAAATAAAAAGTAAGTTTTTTTTACTTATTAAAATTTTTAATTCACTCAGTCATCTATCTCCTTGATATATTCATTTCGGAACGATGTACATCAGAATTGTCTCAAGAAAAAAAATAAAATTCCAAAACTATTTTTTTTTTTACTTTTCGTTTAAAACAAAAACCAAAATACTGATAACACATTTTCCTGAATTAATCGCCATTTTCGACCCATTTAACCCCAATGTATAGATGGACGGACAGATAAGTATTACCATTCTGCAAAAAAAGGAAAATAGGCTATTAAAGTATGATGTCATCTTTCCTTGAATTAAGCCACATTTTCAACACCTTTAATACAATAAAATGCGTCTAAAAAAATACGATATTGCGAGATAAAAAAAGTTAATCTTCTGAAAGATGTTATAAATATATTACTAGAAAGAAAATATTACGCAAATATTTTTTTATAGAATATATGAATATTCTAAATGTTTGTAGGGTAGTTAAACTAAAAAAAAAAAACAAGCACGAATGTTATATTCGGCTCGACCGAATCTATTTATCCACCATCAACTTTTTCTAATTTTACGTTATATGGGAGATGGGCGGACATTGGTCCTTGAACTATTTGTACAAAATTTCGTTGATGTTTCACCTTATATGGAAGATGGGCGGACCACGCCCATTTTTGGTTTCCAAGTTTATATGGGCTCTCGAATTATCTTTACAAAATTTCGTTATCGAAAATGCTTTTGTTTAAGAAATATCAGCAAAAAAGTATGAAATGAAGCTACAATGGACAACCTGTGTTTCTAGTAGGGTGATCGACTAAATAATGATATTTGAATCGAAATTTAGGAATAATTTTTTAAATATTCATAAAGACTTATTTCTTATGTTTTAAAAATATTGTTTAAGTCTAAATTGGAATTTATTCTGTAATATTAAACAAATAATTAAGTAACAATTATCTTGCATGAATTTTTTAATCTATTGTAATATCTGTAATATTTTTACACCTAATTTAATTTTTTATGATCCAATATTTCCTTTATTTTTTAAAGGTGTTGTGTTAAAAAAGTTTCACCTGCAGAATAATTTCAATTGAGACAGGCTTCCATATTAAGTCATGGTTTCTGTTCATGCTAACTAAAATTTAGTCTAATTTTTGATGATTTTTTTTTTTTTTTTGTACAATTTTGAAACATAATTATCCTCTAGTCATCTAGATATATAATTTGCTTAGCATTTTTTCTCTTTCCAGAGCTTTCTAAAGCTCCCAAACTACGTAGAAAATTAAAATTTGGCTTAATTATAAAACTTTTCGTCCAACAAATCCTAACGGAGCCATATTTTGAAATTTTTTTCTCTTTCTAGAGCTTTCTAAAGCTCCCAGAAGACGTAGACAATTAAAATTTGACTTACTTATAACCCTATTTGTCCTTCGAACGTGGATCTATATATATGGATTTATATATATCATTCCTAAGCATTGTTTTCTCTCCAGAGCTTTCTGAAGCTCCCAGACGATATATGAAACTAAAAATCGGCTTACTTATAAAACTATTCATTCTAGAAATTCTAACGGACCCAGATGTTTTTATCAGGGACCGAAAAGTCTGTTTTTGGTACTAAGAACTTTTGATTTGCTATACTTATTATTTGCTCTCCAAATCCTTTCAAAAACTTATTCTGCATTTCGGTCAGGGAGCGCATTACGATGATTTTTTTTATTTTGAAAGGTTTACGAATTTAAAACTTTAATCAACATTATCCCAATAAATTCTAACGGCTTCAAATAATTGACTTCGATTAGTGAGAGGAAGGTGTCCATATGTTGTTCATATTATTTTTTTTTTCTTTTAATTTTCGGATTTGTTTGTTCATATAATATTATTTTTTCCTGGCATTGTCAGGTTTATACGCTTGTATTTAATAAATTTTAACTTGAATATTATAAGAATTATTGATTTTTTTAAAGAAATGTAACCTTTTGATATAAATATTAATTTCTGCAAAAAACCGGTTAACCGGTTTTTTCTGAATTTCGAAAAGTGCAACCGGTTTTTTTTTAAATACCAACTATTCGAACTATTCGAAAACCGGTTTCTCAAAAAAGTTGAATAATCGATCACCCTAGTTTCTAGTATTTAGCCCATAACTTTTTTGTTTATTAACCGATTTGGCCCATTTTCAATACTAAACAAACCTTATATAAGATTAATATTTGAGCTCCCTGTTTTTAGATGGTGGTATGAGGCTATATTTGAAAATTTTTAAACTGTTTTATGATGTCTTTTAGAACATTTTAACTTACGCTACATCTAATTTTTTACCTAAAATTATTTTAATTCATATAATAACTATATTAAATGATATTTTAATCATATACATATATTACAACTCCCGCTGTTTATGTTTTTCTGAAGCAGCACCCACTGTACAGCAAAAGAAAGAAATAAAAAATCTTGAAACAAAACAAAATAAAATCTCCTACAGCGTTCAAAAAAATAATGTCCTTGTACTAGTTTATCATCTGCTAATTTGTTTGTATAATAAACGATGTCTTTTTAATATCCAGCTATAAATTTCGATTTAATCAATATTTTGTTAATTACAAACCAAGTTAACAAGTTATTTATACATATACATACACACAAAGCCACTAATACACCCACTCAAAATAAATAAAATGTCCTTTATTAATGTGGCTTTTGTTGCTTCTATTACTATTTAATAAAATGGCCCATAGCGGATTTACTGCTGATTTTAGTCCCCATTACTATTTTTGGTTAAACAAATCATGTCATTCATTCAATCATTCATGCAATGTGCGTATGTATTGGTTTGTATGTAAATAATATGTACAAGTATATTTATACATATATGTTTGAGATGGCAGCATAACTGTGATTTATAACATAGAAAAACTGATGTTTTTTTTTTTTTTTTTTTTTTTTTTCTGGTTAGTTATTTGTCTCTTCATGTTTCATTTGTGTTGGCAAAGTTCTTGTCTAAAATCATTATTCACCCTGATTAAATTCTTTATTTATTACAAGCATTAGCACGAACAATTGTGTCATTTTCTGTATAAAAAAAGTTTTTTCCTTGTTTTTTTTTTTTTTTTTTCTTTTCCTCTTAATTTGAGTATTTTCATATTTTATTTATTTTGATGAATACAATATGAACTCTATTCAGATTTTCAAATCACCATTAATAATTGATGATTTTTTTATGTACATAAAAAAAGTTTAAATAATATAAAATCATAATAAAACATCAAGGATGTTTTATTAAACAAAAAACCAAATTTATTTAAATATAAATCATATTTATGAATAATTTATATAACTTATTCATAACAAAGAATTTACTTTTATAAAAATGTTTAATAAAAAAATATAAATGTTATTAAACATTTTTATATACAATTAATTTTATAATTAATTATTATATTTAAATATATTTATCTACATAAATATTTTTGTTACAAAAGCATTTAAGATTATTTTAAAAAACCAACTACATTTATTTTTAGTATTCTCTTTCCGGGTGAATGTTTTCTTTTTATTATTTTTTTGTTTTTAATTGTGGCAAACTCTTGAAATGGCAATAAACTCTAAACAAGGTAAATCATAGTCTACTCTACTCATATATTTGAGTTCATATTCTTTAAAGAATATAATTTTACTGAAATAAATATATGTATGTACTTTGAAAATGAAAGGAGCAGGGCAATAACGAATTTTAGGTTTACTTTACTAGCCAGAAAAAAACTTTACTGGAAAATATTGTTTTTTTCTTACTTTATTTTTGTAAATAAGTGTTGATAAATTTTATTTTTATAAAAAATACAAATTTAGTTTTACCAAAATTTTTATTATAACAAACTTTTTCGATATTTACATTAAAAAAAAAAAAATTTCGTGTTTTGTTTTTTTATTGAGAAATTTTAATAAAATTTGTATTTATAGGTACAAAATTCTAAATAAATTTTAATATATGCTAAAATTTCTACGGATTTTCATAGACATTTTTCATTTAATATTATTTTTGTATTAAAATTTGTCGCTGAATTCTCTATATAAAGAAGAAAACTCATCGACAAATTTTGCAAATTTGCAATAAATTTTATTTCTATAAAATATTGTCGATATATATATTTTTTTTAACACATCTTATAGCGAAGTTTCTTTTTTTTACATATTTTTTAAGAAATTTTTATTTAAAAAAAACTGTTTGTGTATTTTCTTTTATAAAAAAATTTTATATTAATTTTATTTTGTTTTTTTTTTTCCGCAATTTTGAATGTAAATGAATGAAATTTGGCATACATGTTTATGTATAGTCCAAGGAAGAAGTCTATTGAAATTGGTTATGATCGGTTCATTATTTCACTTACCCTCCATACAAATGTATTCCCGGAAAAGGGGATTAACAATAATAAATCCCTTAAATAAAGCAATATTTTAATGTAATTTTGCACATATAAGTTCCATATAAGCAAAGACCGGAAACATTTTTTATTTTGTTTTTTACAAAAAAATATTTTCATTGAAGTTAAAAATTATTTTATAACATACTAAAACAAAAAATATAAAAAAAAGTTTTAAAAAAAAATGTTTTTCTTCAAGTACAAAATAATAAAGTTCTCAAAAAAAAATTTTTCCAAAGAAAACAAAACACAAAAAAACTTTTCTTTTTGTACAATAATTTTTCATTTCAAAGTCAAATATTTATGAAATTTAAAATAAAATATTGATAATAAATGCAAATTTTTAAGACAAATAATGAACAAATTAAATGATTTTGTTCATTTTGTATGGAGAATTTTATCTGATAACGATGTTCTCATCTCAAATGAAAATTTATTTCATTCTAAGGTACCGCGTCTCAAAAGTTTGGTTCCTATATCTGCCGAAGGAGCAATATGAAAATTTGGTATCGTAAGAATGGACTTTGGGGCTGGTATTTAATGACGTAACAAAAATTTAGGACCAGGTCCAAATAAGTCCAAAATGTTGCAATTTTTCACAAAAAATTTAAAAATTTGAATTTTTTACACAAATATTTAAAAAATTGGAATCAAAATAATACAATATAATCCTATAGCAGTTATACCAAAATAAGTTTTTCTATTTTTATATACTACACCACCATAGGTATGTTGGTGCATTATTTGTTTGGGCAGAAATTGTAACGCAGAGGAAGAATCTTCGGACCCACACCTTAAAGTACACAGTTCGACTCAGAATCACTTTCTTAGTCGATTCCGTCTGGTCGGCTTTCTTGCTGGCTCGCTGTCCATATAAAGCTTATGCGCAGTTTGAAGGTAATTTGATGAAATTTGGTACATATGCTTTCTTCAACACAAGGACGAACCAAAATTTTGATCTTATTTGAATCTGGTCCTAAATTTTTCTTATGTCATTAAATGCTCGCTCTAGAGTCCTTTCTTACGATACCAAATTTGTATATTGTTATTGAAAAAAGAACCTGTTTTCATTTTGATCTTGCTCACGAAAGGATAATTTCAGGACCAACATTTTGAGAAACGGTACCTTAGAATGAATCAAATTTTTATTTAAGATAGGAACATCTATACTTTTCATTTCGCGGCCACCCTAATGTATACCATTTAAAACGTTGCTTTTTTTCGATAATCCGCAGCGACTTTTGTCATTTATTATATTCAAAGTCCAATATGATTACTAAGCAACTACCAAATTTCCAGTTGTTTAAAATGAATTCATTTCTAAATTCATATTTTTAAATTATACAAAGAAAAAGTTTTTTCGTACTTAAAAAAAAAAACTTTTTTTTTAAAACATTTTTTTAAAGTACAAAATTATTTTGTACTTTAATTAAAATGTTTCTTTTAATAATTTTATTATTTTGTTTTTGAACAGTTAAGAAAAATATTCTATTTTGAACTTAAGTGTTTTTTATTTTTTCAATGAAAACTTAAAATTTTATGTTTTTTGTTCGTAATTTCTGGTCTCTGCATATAAGTCTAAATCTATGTGCTAAATTTCAGGAAGATTGGTCCATAATTTACTATATAGCTCCCATATAAACCCCTTTGCAGAAAATCACTTTAACGGGCATAAATCCCATTAAAATTATAGTATCAAATAAATATTCGACCCAGATACGATAGTGCTAAATTTTACGAAAATAATATTATTTTATAGTTTTCTTAAAAATTGAGGATCATTCGAAAATTTTGAAATCTTTTCAAGAGGAAACTTATATCCTGGTGCAAAACTGGTTACACAATTTTGTCATAGATGTTCTGTAGTTTTATCCATATAACGATTTTTTCACGTGTGAGAATGATTTTTGCAGGCTGATTTATACTTGAAAATAAGTAATGGAAGGTAACATTTTCAAAAGGATATTTTCTTAAACTTTTTGCTGCAACATTTAAATAAGAAAGATTATTATATATACACAGAAAAAAATATTTCAGAATACTTGTTAATATATTTTATAATTAATGTTTTACAAAATCTTAATTAAATTTTTAATTTCTTTTACTTTTTTACTCATTATATTTGATAACCCTTAAAAATATTCAATCGAAAAAAAAAACGTTTGGAAAATAAATTAAAAAAATATATTATGCCAGAAAATATTAAAAATTTTCTCTGAAATTGTGATGAATTTTGTCTCTGTTTGGGAGTTCTGTACCTTATACAAATAACCATAGAATAGAACTAGAAGTTTATGTGAGAGCCACCCTATACTAAATTTTCAAAAAATTTACTCATTTTTGTATGAATTAGGTTTCTGACAATTGAATTAGATTTTTTCTCTCACATAAATATCTAGTTGTTAATCTGTGCAGATAACATTAATTTGAAGAATTGTTCTGTAATTATATGTTTTGATTTTTATTTTTATTACATCACTAAAATTTCGATTCAATTATAAATGTTATTGTCAATGGAACAAAGGAAATTTTTGTAAAAATGTGTCTCTAAAGGTAAAAATTACATAGCGCATTAGCAGGCTTGGGGCTGGTTCATTACTGCAGAATTGATCGCATTGAACTGTAATGGGTCTTCCGAAGGATATGGAGATTGCGGTCAACTTTACATCCATACTAAATTTTATTTAAGCTTCTCAATAGTTTATATCTCATTATGAGAGACATTCTATTTCAATAGTTATAAAATGGCACAAGAGTCGATAAAATCTTGGGCTTAAAATGCTTAAATTTTATTCAAAATTTGAGATGAACCATCAGAAGGTTTTAAAGAATGCTTCCTACAAAGTGTTTTAAGTATATTTCATTGTTTGTTATTTTTTATAAAACTATTTTGGTGCAAAGCGCCAAATCCTTTGAAGGATTTACTACACTAATCCCATTAGTTCAAATTTCCTTGGAATGATCCAACCCCTTGACGATGATCCTCAATTTGTTAAATAATATTTTTAAAACATGCTTTTATAAATCGTTAAATGTTGCATCTATTGTTCCATTCTCTAGGTTTGAACTACTCAAGTAACATTTTAACCCTATCAGTAAACCAAGACGATTGCTTTATGAAAACAAAGTATAAGTGGCTGCAGAACACGCATCTATTATATAATAAGTATACACATGTTAGATAGTTTTCGCATTTTAATATAATTATACCCTACACCACCATAGGTGGGGAGGGTATTATGCGTTTGTGCTGATGTTTGTAACACCCAAAAATATTGGTCTAAGACCCACCTTAATTTATACCAATCGGCTTAGAATCACTTTCTGAGTCGATTTAACGATGTCCGTCCGTCCGTCTGTCCGTCTGACCGTCTGTCCGTCCATGTAAACCTTGTAATCAAACTACAGGTCGCAATTTTGAACCAAAATTTATGAAATTTGGTACTCAGCATTTTTTTGGTATAGGGACGAAGCCTATTGAAATTGGTTATGATCGGTCCATTATTTCACCTAGCCCCCATACAAATGTCCTCCCGGAAAATGGTTTAACGATCATAAATCCCTTAAATATAGCAATATTTGAATATTATTTGGCACATATAAGTTTCATATAAGTTTAAATAAGTGTGCCTAGTTTTAAAAAGATCGGTCCATAATTACTCATAGCTCCCATATAAACCCCTTTCCAAAAAATCAATTTAACGGCCATAAATTTTACTAAAATGTTAGTATCAAGTTAATATTCGACACAAATAAGCTTTATATAAACATAAATGATAGTACCAAATTTTATAAAGATCGGTCCATAATTTACCACAGCTCCCATATAAGGCCCCATTTCGGGAATCACCCAAAAGTGAATAAATTCATATAAATGTCAGCATCAACGACCCCTCCCCGAAATATACTGTATGGTGTAGGGTATCATATAGTCGGGCCTGACCGACTATATCTTTTTCTCTCGTTTTTATTATATTTAATACCTTAGTAATTTATAATTGTAAATTAACTTTTTAAAAATATGTGAAATAATATTATTAGTTAAAAATTATTTTATATTATTTGTTGGTTTTATTTTGATGCAATATTTCATAAATATTTTAGTTGAATATATACAAAATTTAAATAAACCATTTAATTTATCTAATTAAAAAATTGTTTGAAATTATATACAAAATTAATTAATTATTGTTAATAAATAATATCACTTTGATGATTAGAGCAAAATCAATAAAATTTTTAATTGATATTATTAATTTCGTAATTGAAATCCAATTTTATTTTTTGCTGTATACATATTGTATTAGTATTATATTTCCATATATTTTTTATTTTTTTTTAAATGTGTTCTATTTAAAACTTTATAGTCTATTTTAGAGGAAATTTGAGATCCTAGAAAATAAAATATTCTAAGATATGAAATACCTTTTGAAAATTTCCATTTTTACTACACAGAAAAAAATATTTCAAATTATTTTCCAATAAAATTATTAACTAACTTTATACTGAAATATATTTTTTATTAATATAATTAATTGTTTAATTGGTTTACAACTTTTTTTTTTTTTTTTTAATAAATTGACAGCTATTAATAAAATATAAAGAAAAATTAAACATTTGTCTATAAAAGTATAGAAATAAAATAAATCTAAGTCAATTTCTAACAATTTTCGGTTCATTATATCTATTTTAAAAAGAACCAGTAATAATAAAATCAATTATTCTAGTTATTAATATTATCATTTTGATGGTTGGAGCAAAATCAGTTAAAAATTAATTAATATAAGCAATTTCGTAATTAAAATCCATTTTTACTTTTTTCTGTGTATTTATTTCCAAATATACAGATATATTTCTTTTTATAGAGAGTTTTTTAATATTTCTTTTTTAAAGAAAATTTTCAATAAATTTTCTTTATCGTAAACGTTACAAAAATGTTTGTTTGTGAAAACTTTTAATTAATGCTCTTTAAATAGAACATTTTTGTTAAATCTTCTTTTCCTAGAAAAGTTTTAATAAGTTTTCTTTTGATCAACAATTTTCGTTAAATTTCGGTAATTTTTTAATTTCCATTTAATAGTTTCTACAGTATCCAACAGTCTCTCCCAACAATTACACTCATGCATTTTATAGCTAAAAGTTTAATAAACTTACAGTTACATTTGTATGGTGAATATAAATTATAATTTACTTAGGCTAAATGAAAATGTATGCATATTTATGTAAGTGTTGGTCTGAATTTATCTGAATATATGTTTAGATATTTTTTGTAAAAGTATTAGGTTAACATACTCTAAACATGTTCACTTGAATACACACAAATACGTACATTCTAGCGAGGAATAGTAAAAATATTAAAATTGTTCTTTTTTTTTCTATTTTTAGTTGCATACATTGTCCTTTACATAAACAAGTATGCTTTATGTAATATTTTAAAAACAACAACAGCAACACAAACATTGCCAAGAAAAAACTATAAAACAGTAAAGTATAATAAGTTGTTATTTAAGTATACTGCTACTATGTATACAGACGCATATTAACAAATTCATACATATAAGAAACACTTACTATTTACTTTGCTTATTTTTCCCTTTATCCCTTATATACTCTTATTACACTATCAGTCGTTTTGTCTGGCACTTTTCTTAAAAAAAGGGCCTCTAACTATTTGTGATGATGTCTTGTCATGATGCTGTTTTTTTATAGTATGTGTAAGTTAATACATGTATACATATATGTATTTTGTTTTTTTTTTTTTTATTATTGTGCTGAGATTGAATGACATGAAACATAAATAAACAATAACAAAAAAAAAAAACAAGAAGTAATGTTTTACACATGAAATAAAACAGTTCCATTTTCAACACAATAACACAGATAATACATAACAAATGCATACATACATACATGTATGTATTTATGTAAATGGGTATGCAGAGAAAATGAATTTACTTGTAAATGTACATATGTATATATGCCTAAAAGTATACAAGTGTAAATATTAAAAACATCTTAGAAATGAGATTTACTTGAATAAATAAATGAAAGATAAGAGCAAAAAATAGAATCATCACAAAAGAAAATTAAGATGTTTTATAATTATAAACTTTCACGCAATATTTTGTTTTTTTTTTGTCTTTTTACAAGAGACTTAACAGACATTTGTTAATTTACATAAATATGAAAAGATTTTATTTAAGAACACTTTACTATGGAAATATTTTATATGGTACAATTTTAAATGTAGACAATAAAATATTTAATACGATTCAATTAGAGATTACAACTCGGGATTTCCCCTCCCGGGATTGCCGGAAAATTTGCTATTTCTCTTGTCCCGAACGAAATTCCCGGGAATTTTAAAATCACTTAAATAGAAGAAAACAGCATGAATTTTAACAAGAACTTACAATTTGAATAATGTTTTAAAAAATATTAGGTTAAAAATCCAGATGGGAACTATATTTTAAGCACAATGTCATTCATAAAGTTTTATATACAATTCATTAGATGATTTATATGGAATGACTCTATAGCATGAATTCAATTTTATATCTTAATAAAATATTAGTACTAAAACCCAGCAAGTGAAAAAGTATATCTGTTTGAATCAATCATGCAGACATCTTAAACATATATGTATGTATAATGTATATTATAATTAGCAATATGCCAAAAACGGTTTTTTTGCGAAAAATAACTTTTTTTATTGTTGAAAATGGTTCTCTAGGGTTTCAGCAGCAACTTTTGTTCTGCGACTTTTTCATAATTCCGTTATTTACAAAATTACCGTTATTTCTAGGTTATTGAGGAAAATCACAATTTTGATCTTTAAATTTCCAGAATTCGACCAAATGATGTTTGGCAACTTTGTACAAAATCCTTTGGCGAGTATTTTTGCTGAACATATGAACTCATAATATTTACAAATACACGGTGTTTTGATGCAACTTTAATAAAAGATTAATTTTGCGCCATCTAGCGGTAATAATTTGTTCTAACTTTGTTCAGCAATTAGAAAGGTAATTTGAATACCTTTCCAAAAAAAACTTTCTTTTGAAAATCGGTTGAAAAATAACGGGAAATCAGTAAAAAATGTTCTAAACAAAAACAGTGATACAAAGAAAAACAACAAAAAAACAATAACATTACAAATGTAAACAAGCGCGAATGTTGTATAGTAGGTGGGCGTTAAAGTGAGCGAACCACGCCTATTTTTGTTTTCGTGTTTAAATTTGTCCATAAAGTATTTGTACAAAATTTCTTTGACCTTTCACCTTATGTGGGAGGTGGGCGGTAAAGTGGGCGGACCACGCCCATTTTTTGTTTCCAAGTTTATATCGACCCATGAAAATGTTGTTATAGTACATGCTTTTATTTAAGTGAGATATAGCAGAAAAGTATGAAATTAAGCTACAACGGACACCCTGTGTTTTTAGTATTTTGCTCATAACTTTTTTGTATATTTACAGATTTTACTCATTTTCAATATCAAACAAACCTTACATAAGATAAATATTTGGGTCAAATTTCGTCCCCCTACATTGTGCCGTTCGAGCCCTATCCTGCTTTCAACAGACAGACATAGCTAGATCGACTTAGAAACTAACCAGGACCCAGAAAACATATACTTTATGGGGTTTTAAATTAAAAATAGTGTGTATGGTCTTAATTACTACTGTAAAATTCATTTCAGTAACATAAACTCCCGTTTTTTTAAATATGCACTATATTTTTTAAATGAATGAGTAAAATTTTCCGAAAATAGGCTTTATTTTTTTTTTTTGTACGGCACAAATTGGACTGAATGTTATGCCTTGAAAGTCAACATAGTTGTTGATGACAATAATATCTAAAATTCTGCGGTGGTGCTTTAAGATTACATTCCTACTTCAAAAGCTATATATGAATGAATGTGAAAAAAACGCATTTTTTTCAATTTTTTTTAAACATTTTCCAAATTTTTTCGTAAACGAAAAATGCGATCGTCATGCACCACCGCAGAATTTTAGATATTATTGTCATCAACAACGATGTTGACTTTCAAGGCATAATATTCAGTACAATTTGTGCCGCGTTAAATGTTAGCAATGGTATTTTCTTACTTCCATGTTTTGTTGTTGCCATTTGGTTTTTCTCAGTGTATTATTGCAACAATATCCGAAAGTGAAAGACTACTACCCAGACTAACTATCCAATTAAGAAAAAAATTGAATTTGTAGCTGTTAACATAAATAATGCGTTAAATTCATAAAAAGTAAAAAAATCCAAGTTTTAAGGGCCACCCTATATTTCCGTTTTAGGACAAGTGAGGGACACCCTAATTAGATATTAAGGTAGCTGACTCTACCCCCGAAGCATTAAAAATCATTCGGCATTCATAGCTTGAAAATTAAAAAGTACTTTTTTTTTGGCATATTGCTAATTATAAGATGTATAAACAACATGCGGAATTTGTCTCATAAAAATTTTACAAAATATTAAGAAAGTTAATATAAAAAGTATGTAGTGAGTCCGAATTGCTTTTTGTAATTTCTGAAACGCTATAAAATAACACTAAGGACTGCACTAAGTAAACTCTAATGATACCCAATTAAAGGTGATTATCTTTACTTTTGACCCAAATAAAAATTAATATTGAGCTCTTTTCCACTTTTGAATAATTTGCGGTTTTGTCTCATAACCTCACTTTTCACTTTGGATACGTATTAATCTATGTGCTACACAGAGGTTTTCAGATATATTCAAAATGCCTTTAAAATATTTTTAAGTATCGGAGATATACTAAAACCTGATTTGTTTGGAGCATAAAATGTCTTTATATGGTTTAGTTATAGTGAAAACATATCACAACATATTTAATATCAAATTTTAATTCATTGTTTAATTATGTTCAATATTTAGAAAGTATTCAGATGATCATTTATTATTATACAAATATATACAGTTTTAAGATAATTTACTCTTATTTATATTATACTGATCTCGTGATTATGTTTCAGTTAAATTTTGTGCCAAAATATTTCGCAACTTTTACTTAGTAATAAGTCAAAAATACAATTAGTTAAAACTAACTACTTTTCTCGATTTAATAGACAATGTCAAAAAATTTTTTTCATCTTTCTTCCTATTTTTTTTTTATAATATAGTACATCCGACCAGTATATTATTTTACACAAATATTAATTATATAGACTTGTGTCAGTTAGGCTGTAAAAAAAACTGAAAATATATTTATGAGTTATTGCATTTTGAAAATGATAAAAGGCACTTTGGACCACCCTTTAACAAAAAGATAAAACAAATTGCAATCAAATTTAATTTCATTTCGATGACCGTGTATATGATGTTCAAAAGTTTGTGAAGGTACGTTAAAATTTGCAATATATTTTTTATATTTTCATATAATAAATTAAATATAATAATGGATCACCCATTGAATCTACAAAAAATTTAATATAGTTTTAACACACATTTCAATTACCCCAAAGGGTTTCGGAAAAACGATCTGCTTAATATTGTGTCAATATCCACAAATCTTTTTCACGACAGCATTCACTGGAGTTAATTAATAAATATTAAGCAATTAAATATTAAATTAAGAAACTGATCAAATTTCTTTTTTACAATTCTGTTTTAAATCGCTAATGCAAAAATACATATCCCTCTGGGTCTAAGTTGTTTAACTAATGAGAGTAGCATTACTTATAGTTTTTAATCCGGAATCCCGGGAATCCCGGGAAGTCGAAATTTTTTTCCCGCTATCCCGGGAAATCAAAAAGTCCGGGAAATTGCGATCGATCTCTAAATTCAATAAATACAGCGTATTTAGTAAATGATTTTATAAGCAGTTGTTTCCTAAATAAATTAAATAAAGGATTAATTTAGAATTTGTAAGATTCCAGCTTTAGGAATTAAGGAAAAAATAACTAAAATCACAATATTGATTTACTTAAAATATGTCAATTTTAAAGGAGTCCCGATGTAAAAATGATTAACTCTAGAAGGGCACAGGACTTTCATAAAAGTAATATCTATAATAAAACCTTTAACTTTAAATAAAAACAGAAGCGAATGCTTCTCCTTCTATCCCACATACATATGTTCTTATAGACAAATTTTGCTTAAATTTCTTCATAATTTTTCACTTCCATTAGGTTATTAAAAAGACTAAATTTTACCTTAAAAAGGATTAAAAAAATAGTGTTTTTTATATTAATCAATTATTTTTTATTGTCTTCATTAATTTTTTATATGTTTTAAAGATTTTGCATAATATTTATAAATAAAATAATTTAGAACAGTTATCAACAAAAGAACACAAACAACAATCGACCACATAGATTCCATAAATGCTTATATGGATCCTGAAAGATTCATACCTCGAGTATATGAAAATGTCAAGCTTATGTAAACAAATATTTATGTAGTTATTATATTCCTGTAAGAGTAGTCTAATTATTAAATAACTGAATTTAGCCATCAGTTATTTCCTGTGATACCAGTAAGATCAACTACTTACCCAGTTACACAAGACAGACTTTACATATTTCCTCGTGGAAATATTAACATCTGAAGTTTCTTTCTTAAGCAAAGATCATTTCTCATGTGACCCTTTTAAATTAGTATAATAGTATTTTAAGAATAGTGCTGGCAAATTCTACTGCTTTTGAATTCTTTTTCATTTGGGTACTCGATACTTAATTTGAAATAAAATTTTTAATAAATGTTCTTTTTAATTTTAAATTTAAAATTAATACAAATATATTTAACCAATTACCAAATATATATGAAAATAATTCATTCAATTATAAACTTGTTTAAATTTGCACCTCTCACCAAAATGATTATATCAATTACTAAAATAAAAAACAAAAAATATTTCCAATTAATAAATTAATTAAATCAATCAAGTAGATGATTGAATGAATTAAAAATGTGTATAGGAAAAAAAATCATACTAAAATTTATTTTTTTTATTCTCTTCTTGAATATATTTATTAAACTTTGATGCAAAATTAAACAACTGATTTAATTCTAAAAAAGATGGTAATAATTTTTTCTGTGTAGAAATCAATAAAATTATTTTAATATATTTAAAATTTTACTTGTATTTTTATACAGAGTTGTATTTTAGCCGTTATATTTTTAATATGATGTCATAAACTTTGAAAGTATTGAGCAACTACTTTACATTATTGAGTACCCAAAAAAAAAAAAAAAAACGGGCAAATTCTAGATACTTAATACTCAATACTTGCACAGCACTATGAAGGAACAATAAACACAATAAATGTATGATTTTAGAGGAGTTGTCATAAAAAATTAATAAAATTAATTTTGGAAAAATATGTTCAAGGACGCGCCTACCTCCCATATATCTTGAAGATAAAAAACTAAATTAAAAAAAAAAAAATAATAAAAATAATGGTTTAAATTTTACCAACATTTTTAACAGCCATTAAAAATAGATTTCTTATAAGTGTTCTAATTTATTTTTTAATCGGAGCAAGGAAACGCCTACCTCCCGTAAATCCAGAAATTAAAAAACGAATTTACTACTCGAATACTAGTGCACAAGATTTTGTGATTGTAGTTAAATATAGATTGTTTGTGAGTATGTCAATTTTTGTTTGATTCGGAACAAGAACATTTCTGTCCTGAGATCAGAAAAACACATGTCTTTGCATTATTCCTTTCTGTAACAAATTGAAAATATATACTTTTTTTATTATTATATTTAATATTTTTTTGGTCTGTTGCAAGCAGGACAGGGTCCTAGGGGAGTAAATTTAGCTCAAATATTTCTGTCATATAAAGTTCATTTGGATTGAAAACGCTTGATAAACAAAAAGATATAAGCCAAATAGTAGAAAAAACCTATGATCCGCTCACTTAACAGCCCACTTAACCGATCATTAGCCATAAAAGGTGAAATTTTAAATTAGAGTGGCGCAAAGAAAATTGCAGATGTTGGGTCTAATATATTCAGTCAAAACGAAAATAACATTCATACTGATTTAATACACAGAAAAAAGTCACCATTTAACAAATATATATGAAAATAATTCATTCAATTATTAACTTGTTTAAATTTGCACCTCTCACCAAAATGATTATATCAATTACTAAAAACTATAAAAAATACAAAACAGAAAAAAATTCCCAATTAATAAATTAATTAAATCAATCAAGTAGATGATTGAATGAATTAAAAATGTGTATAGGAAAAAAAATCATACCAAAATTTATTTTTTATTTTACTTTTTCTTGAACATATTTATTAAATTTTGATGCAAAATTAAACAACTGAGTTAATTGTAAAAAAGACGGTAATAATTTTTTCTGTGTATTAATGAACAACATAACTTTTCATTATTTAGTCAACATTAAACAATTCCTTCCTACAGATAATTTGATTTTTCAACTAATTTTCCCTTTCTATTAAATTCTCTTTAAAATCATATTTTATATATAAAATTGTATTCTTTCCACACATATTTACATATTTTAAAAATCTTATCATGTGTTGTGTATAATGAAATTTAAAATCTTCCTTTTTCCAGTCATTAAAATTTTCTCCTTTAATACTTTTTAACCAACAAAATATTAACAGAAATAAAAAACGGAAGTCGTTTGTAAATATGAAAAGATAGCAAAACGACTAAATGAACACCAAACCTAAAGATATTATTGCTTTAGTATGGTAATTAAAAAAAATATATATATATATAAAAGGGAGTATATGAGTGTTGAGTAAAAAATTATTCATAAAGATAAAGAAATTATTGTTTTAAAAACGAGTCATACACAGAGAATACGGTTTGGTTGTGATAACGGAATTTTTAGCCAATCAAAATTTGGATGATTGCACTAACTATTAGATATGCTGATTGAGAATGCTATATATTTCAGTTCCTAGCACTAAAAAATTAGTAAAAATACATATTGTTAGAACAATAATTCAGTTGGAATAATTGAAAAGAGCAGTAGGTGTAACAAAAAAATTGTTTCTTGTAATGGAATTATTTAATTGGAAAGAAAATGAAATGAATTTTGATTTTTATTTTAAAATTAGTTTCATATATTTTTATAAAACAAAAAAGCACATATAAAACAACACAATAATGAAAAAACAGTTATTAAAGGGAAATATATGGTTTTGCAAATTTTGTGGATTGCATATTAACTCATATAGCGTCAGGAAGCATAAATAGGTATTCACTCATTAATTTGTTTTTGTGCTAATGTATACCAAAGTTAGGGATGATATTCATTAGAGTGTCCCGAGAATATCGTTTTTCGATATTTCGATGTAGGAATAACCTCTCAAACGATGCGTAAAAATTAGCTGAAAATGGGAAAAATATTAAAAAAATTTTTAAAATTGGTCTTCAGTTCCCTACCAGCGATTTTAAAATCATGGGTCCCATACATTTTGGTAAAAAAAAAAGTTTCGATTTTTTAATCAAAATGGGTATCAAAAAATTCGTAATTTTATGCTGGTTATGGAAAAAATATTTTAAACATTTTTCTAATGGGATTTTCGTTCGCTAGAAAACTTTTTAAGGTATTTTGATGAACAATTTTTTTTCAAAATCTGGAAAATTACATATTATCAACAGTTCTTACTACAATGTAATTTTTTAAAATTTTAGCCTTAAAAGGAACAAAATTATAAAATTTTTATCTATTTTTTTTTTAAGAAAAATATCGAATTTTTTTTTTTTTGCATGATGTACTAAAATGACGGTTTATGGACCAAAATTTTTGCGAACATTTTTTAAAATATTTTTTCTATAATTGGCTTAAAATTACGAATTTTTTGATACCCATTTCAAGACTAAACTAAATAATATTTTTTTGACAAAATGTTCTAGACCCATTCAATCGCTGGAAAGGAACTGAAGATCAATTTAAAAAATTGACAAAAATTTTTGTCTACGGGACACTCTAATATTCATCTTTTCAATAATGACTCTTGCTATACATAAATGTTTCTTATGGCTCTTCCATCAATTCAGTTCTGAAGAAATAAAAAATTGTGACCATTTATAATTTGTAGATTGAAAAAATGTTTCTTTGGTCCGTATTACTTACACTTTATCCCTTTCTTTTGCAAAAATATAGTTGTTTTTTTAAGCTTTGAGTCCATTTTATCTTGAATTAATGAAACCTATTTCTAAGATATTTTATTTCTTTCGTGTTTTGCATCTACAATCTTACAATATAATTTTAATACTTTTTTTTAGAAATGTCAAAATGAATTTAACCAATTTTACGATCAAGTCAACCGAATTGGTATACTTTTATTAAAACCGAATATTATAAATAATAATAATAAATTAGTTACAGTAACTGAACATTCGTTTCTTGTATCACAAAACATCTTTTTAACAATTTATTGATTACCACAATTAAAATATTCGATATAAAACCAATGATGAAAGTACTAAATATGATTGCCTCTACTTAATTTTTAATAAATAGGATATATTGGTTATATTAACCAGTTATATTATACTAGAAACATTCATTCAAATATTAGTTCATTCATACTTTTACGTTTAACAGAAAATTAGTTCGTACTGTTAAACTTTTTTAGTGGTAACCGACTTCTAACCAATCTTTTTTCTATGTGTATGTATGTAGGTATATAAGAGAAAATTAAAAAAATAATTTAGATGGAATTTCATGCTAAATAAAATACTTTTATTAAGAATTCAATATTTTCTTTTCATATTTCTTATATGTATTTACAAAATAAAACTTCGTTTTTCTGTCCAAGAAAAAGTAAAAATGGCAAAAATGTTGATCCCCACAAAAGTGTTTATATTTCTAATAACATTTTTTTATTTATTATTAAATTAATTCTCTTTTTTCTCTGCAATTACACAGGGAAACATTATTAATAAACCCTCAAATAAAACAATTTTCTTAAATATAACTTTCATGTGAAAGAAAAATTAATAAAAAAAAATTATATGAAAATAAAAAATGAAAAAAAAACTTTAACTTAATAAAAGTTGTTTATGTCTTTCATACACAAACATACAGTGGTGGCCACGAATTTAAGACACGACATGTAACGAACTAAGTTGTGATAATTATTACAACCCTGCAATATAAAATTAGATTTTGTTAATTTTTCAGTGTACCCTGTAATGTTAAGATCAATTACCGTTATTTGGTTTTGTTTGTGTATACATTTTGTTGCTGTTTTTATTATATTTTCGTAAAAACGTGCTTTTGAAGCTGGTCACGAATTTAAAACATATAAGAAATATTTGGTTTTTAAGTGATTTTTTGGTGTTTTTTGAAGCTAAAAGGTAAGTAATGAATGTTTTATTCCATTTAATGTTAGAATACATCAAAATATTTAGTTAGAAATGGCCAGAGGTACTTGGAGTTCGGATGCCGAGCGAAAATTGATCCAACAAATGAATACTGATGGAAAAACAGTAATGGAAATTTCCAAGCTACTAAAATGTTCCAGATCCAAGATTTACAATGCACTGGAACACATCAAGCAACATGGCACTACCAAAAATGTCAAACAGCACCCTAGAGCCCGAAAAACTACATCCAGGGAGGATAGCTTAATTTATAAATCAGCTGCTAAAGATCCTTTCAAGAGCTCAAGTAAAATTAAAAATGAGATTTCATCGGATTTTGGTATTAATATATCGTCCAGGACAATAAGAAGACGTCTGAATGAGAAGAACTTACGTGGGTGTATTGCACAACGTAAACCACTTGTGTCAAAAAAAAATATTAAATCCCGACTAGCGTTTTCAAGAGAAAATCTCAATAAGCCGATGACATTTTGGAAAAATATACTTTGGAGCGACGAGTCGAAGTTTTGTCGCTTTGGTTCTGATGGAAAACAGTACGTATGGCGTCCTCCAAACCTGGAGCATCACCCAAAGTACACCCTTAAAACGGTTAAGCATGGTGGTGGAAATGTCATGGTGTGGGCAGCATTTTCCTGGCATGGTGTAGGTCCCATTCAGAAGATTATCAATAAAATGGACCAGCATATTTACAAAAACATACTGACAAGCATCATGATACCATTCGCTGAAGACAACATGCCTCTAATGTGGAAATTTATGCATGATAATGACCCTAAGCACACTTCACGCCTATTGAAGAGTTGCTTAGAGGAAAATAATATCACAGTTCTGAAATGGCCAGCTCAATCCCCGGATCTCAATCCAATTGAGAACTTGTGGAATGATGTTGAGGAGCATGTACGAGCAGTAAAGCCAAAAAATTTGACTGATTTATGGGAAGAAATTCAAAAGGCTTGGTATGCCATTCCAAAGGAGCGCTGTATGGCCTTAGTTGAAAGTTTACCCAGGAGATGCGCTGCTGTGATTCAAAATAAAGGATTTCCCACCAAATACTAATATTGTTTTATGAAGCTGAGCTTTACTTTTGTGAATTAACTTTTATTTTGCCTATGTCCTAAATTCATGACCAGGCTTAAACTTGTATTAATCTGTATAATATGTAAATAAAAATTGGAAACTAAATATAGGTAACAAATTATTGTTGATTTTTTTTCATAACATTACTAGGATCTTTAAAAAATAACATGGATCTAAAATTTGTTCGATAAGATGTAAAAATTATCAGAAATATATAAGTGAAATGTCGTGTCTTAAATTCGTGGCCACCACTGTATATTCTTTGTCAAATTGTTTCGATATGTTTTGCTAACAACTGTCTCAATGATTTTTTATTATTGACATGTTCGATAGACCTCGCATTAGCCAAAAGCTAAGCAAGTCTTCACACACATTAATAAGTTTATATAAGAAAATATTATTGTTTTTGTATGTATGTGTTTAAATGAAACCAAAGCTACTAAAGTCTAGCTAACAACCTAAATGCCTTTAAATATTACAAATGCGTGTTATCTATACTTTTATTTTGTTCTTTCTTCCGTTATTTTATTTTTGTTTTCTTCTTTGGCCTTTCACTCTTAGGTAATTATAAATTATGAACATGTCTATAAGTTTAAGTTTCTTAATTACATTTAAAGCAAACATCACATAAAAAAATGCTTAAAACATACAAGAAAAAACAAATAAAAGTAAAAAGTTTCATTAGCGTTTTCCTTTAAAGTTTCTTTTTACTTTCTTTTTGCTTTTTCTTTTGAAAAGGATACAGAAGGTGTTTTGTTGCCAGGGCACGTTTATTTCATAGAAAACACATTATTGTGCAAATGACATTTGGGATTTGTGATCTCTTAGACAGAGTGTGTTTATAAGTATGTATGAAAATAGTTTTCTATTTTTATTTTTTTTTTTATATTCAATTTTTCTCACTATTTCTGTTTCTGTTATTTACATTTATTTCAAAAGATAACCTCCCAGGCAGATAGCTGCCATTCACATCAGTCTCTTAAGTATCATTATAATCATACCAAACATCATCAAATATATATTGATGTCGTATTGGGTAAATAAAATATCTCATTATTTTTATTATAGTCTATCAGAAGAAAGATAGAAGGTGAAGTAATAAGTTTTATCTATAAAGTAATTTAAAGAAATGTTTGAATTTATTTTACAAAATGTTTATTAAACAAAAATCTCAAGCCAACCAACGAATATGTAGTTCACTGCAAAAAAGCGTTATCGCAACAAAGAAATTTTTTCGCTACAATTAGTCTTTTTACCTCAAATGCGTGTTGTTTCCACAAACTGCATATATTTCTTAAAAATAAATTTTTTTACCAAAAATACTTACATTATTCGTTTAGAGTTATCTATGGAAAAATTGTCCTATTAAAGCCTTCTATAGAAAAACTCCATACGGATAAAATGTTTCATATAAAAACTTTATCCAGTTAAAGTTTTAAATAGAAAAACTTTATTCTATTACTTAATACGTTATCCGAACATTTTATCCAATTAATATTTTCTATGGAAAAACAGTATCCGATTAATATTTTGTAAAAAAGAGCTTTATCCATTTATAGTTTTCGTTGGAAAAACTTTATCCAATTAAAGTTTTTTATTGTGCTTAGAAAAACATATATTTTTAAATATTTTATAGAACAATTTCTATAAAAAAATTGTTCTTTAGAAAAATTTTAAACGATTAAAGTTTTTTTTAGAACTTTATCTGATTAAAGTTTTCTTAAAAATATTCCGATTTATGTTTTGTAAAAAAAAATTTATCCGATTATAGTTTTTATAGACAAACCTTTTTATAAAAGAACCTTCAAATTTTCTATAGAAACCGTTATCCTTTTCAAGCTTTTATAAAAGGACTTTATCCGATTTAAATTGTCTATAAAAAACTTTATCCGGTTAAAGTTTTCTATAAATAAACTTTATCAGATAAAAAATTTCTTCAGAAAAACTATATTCATTTAATCTTTTTACAAAAAAAAAAAAAAAATATTTAATTAAGGTTTTCAATGAAATAAATTTATCCGGTTAAAAGTTTTATTATCCGAATTAAGTTTTCTATTGAATCATTTTATCCGATTAAAATTTTCTTAAGAAGATCTTAACCCGATTAAAGTACTTTATAAAATACTTTATCCGATTAAAATTTTCAGTAGAAAATCTTTATCCGTTTAAAATTTTTATAAAAAAAAAAATTAGCCGATTAAAGTTTATTAAAGACAAGCTTTTAAAAGTATCTGATAAAAACTTTCTATACAAAAACTATATCCGTTTAAACTTTTTGTAGACGAATTTTGTCCGATTCAAGTTCTTTATAAAAAAACCTTATCCAATTAAAATTTTCTATACATAAATTTTATCCGTTTAAACTTTTTTTATAGAGCAACTTTACATAATAAAAGTTTTATATAAAAAAACTTTATCCGATTAAAAATTGTCCGTTTAATGCTTTTAATAGAAAAACTTTACCCTATTAGAGCTTTCTGTAAAAAAAACTTTATACGATTATAGTTTTTAAAGACAAGCTTTATCCGATTAAGTTTTTTTAGAAAAATTTTATATAGATCGACTTTATCCGATTAAGCTTTTCTATAAAAGATACTTTATCTGATTATAAATTTTAGAAAATAAGCTTTATCCAATTGAAGTTTTCCGTAGAATTATTTATTTATTAAAATAATAAAAAAAATTATCCCATTTAATTTTTTACAGAAGAACTTTATTCGATTAAAATTGTCTATAAGTAACTTTATTTGATTACTGTTTTATTAAATAAAAAATAACCGAATAATATTATTCGATTAATTAGCAGAATAATTTTTGTAAAACAAGCTTTATCTGATTCAAGTTTTCCGTGGAATTATTTATCCGATTAAAGTTTTCCTAAAAAAAAAAAAAATTTTAAATTATCAGATTAACCTTCTCACAGAAGAACTCTATCCGATTAAAATTTTCTATAGGGAAATTCATCTGATTAATGTTTTGTTTAAAAAAACTTATCCGATTAATATTATTCTTTTAAACTTTTTATAAAAGAAATTTATCCAATTAAAATTTTATATAAAAAACGATTAATGTTTTATATAGAAAAACTTGATTCGATTAGAATTTTCTATAAAATACTTTATCCGATTGCATTTCTAAAGAAAAACTTTATACGACTAAAATTTATTTTATTAAAAACTTTATCTGACTTTATCTGACGAAGAAAATTTTCTTTAAAAAGTAATTCTGATTAAATTTTTCTATGGTAAAATTTCATCTAATAGAAGTTTTCTATTTAGAAAAACTGTCTAAAAAACGTTATCAGATTAAAGTTTTCTATAGAAAAACTTTATCCACTCGCAAGGAAAAAGTATGGTGAATAGCAACCATAATCGAGTGTTGTCATGTTATGGTTGTCTGTAAATTATATTATGGTTAGATGTAGCACCATAATTTTGTTAAATCACAATAAAAATATTGTTGATCTGCAACCATATATTTAAAATATTTACACAATCTGAAACACATATGCAAAATATTTATCCAAATTTAATTTTAATTAAAATAATTTATTTTAAATAATTCATTTTTTTAAATATACGTTCAGTACATTTTCTAATATATTTTTAACACGCCGACAGATAACTAACTCTATGCAAGAAGCACACTAAACTGAATATTAATCGGCAAGTATACTTATTGTCAAGTAATAATAGTGTATATTGTTGCCAATACAAAACAAACATTTTGTTGTCAATTCAAAATTACAAACACAATAATATATTCAGGTATTGAAAATAATTTTATTGCACAAGTAATTTTAACAACAATAATGTGGTTCTAATTTAAAGATATTGATTAACATGTTGTGCCAACAATTTAATTTTGAATTGAGAACAAATGTATAATTGCTACAACAAAATTGTTGTAATATTCAACAATAACGATGTTTGCAATGAAAATATATCTTGGCGATAAAAATAATATTGTTGGGGCAAGCATATTAAGAAATGTTTTTTCTCTGCATGCAGTTAGAATTTCTAAACTAATTTTATCTGATAAGAGTTTTCTACAGAAACATTTTATCCGATCAAAGTTTTCTGTAAAATAAAATAATACTATTAAAGTTTTCAGTAGAAGTAAATTTTAATCGTGTAAAATTTACTGCAGAAGAACTCAACTTATTCCTAAAGTAGTTTTAAAAGCATTTTTGATAAGAAAGCACTTACTTGTTTAAGTAATTTGCACCTTTAGATTTATTCTACACCTTTGTTCTTTTTTTTACATTTTATTTTTTAAATTTTTCTTTTTACTAAACGATAATGAAAATCTTTTACTAAGCTATTGATGAGACACAGATAATACAAATGAATAAAAAAAAATTGGAAAGAAAAAATGTTATACTGTGAATCTTACTTGAGATGACAAAATTATGTAAATTTACAAAATAGGGTTATCAAGATAAACAGTGATAATTTGCCAGCAATATAGTAGCTGCAAAATGAAACAAACTGAGAAAAAGTCTCCAACGATAAGACAAACAAGTAGCTAACAAAACGTAAAGACAATTTAATCTATTGCAAACAATTCGATTAAAGTTTTTAGCATAATAAAGACAAAATATTTATGAGCAAGATTTTAAGGCTTTTAGGTGTGATTAGAATTTAAAATAAATTAATGCATTTAACCTTGAAATAAGGATAATTTAGTTAAAATTTAGAATTTTTAATGATAAATACTTGCAATGAGAATATTAATTGTTTAAGTTTTATTTTAGAGAATTCATTTTTAAATAATGAAAAGTTTAATATTTATAGCTTAAGTAAAAAATAAAATATGGTGAAATACTTAAGTAATTTATACATTGTATTTTTTTTTTAATTTAATTTTTAATTTAAATTAATCTTTATTTATTTTTTGCTCAGTTACAATATTTATTTTATAATAAAACCTTTCTTTAATTAATCTTAACATTTAAAATGTTCTTCCTGTCAATTCTAAACAAGGAAATTAATATAAATATCTACTATCGTATTACACATTTACAATGTACTAAAATAAATAAAAGTTGATTTTAAAACTTCCTGCTGTTATTTATTTTCCTGTCATTAGTTAAAACGTGAGTTATATTGTTTTATTAAAACAATCAGGCATCAAAGGATCAAATTTCATTAAAAACTATAACAACACTTTGTCAATATGTCCATTAATCTAAACTCTAAAGAATAAATAATTGAATTATTTGTTGATTTTTAGTTAGAAAAAAAATACTTATTTGCCCAAAAACTTTTGGGACAAAAGCTTGATATTTTCCAAATGATATTTCCCCCAACAAAATTTTAATTTCTTTGGGGAAAACTATAAGGTTTGTGAAAAATATAAGATGTCATATTTAATTTAATATATAAAATTTTAGAAATTTGTTCTTCTGTAATTGTGTGTATATAAAATAGCTTATAAATAAAACTAAAATGTGTGTCCTTATTTTCTCTTTGACTAGTTTTAAGCATAAATAAATAAATATTATAAATTTAGTTTTACAAAGTTTATGTTGCACATATTTTTATTTTATTTTTTTGTGGTAAGTTTCTGACACTCTTAAGTCAAATAGAAAGATTGTTGTAACAAATTCATAAGTTTCTCTTTTACGTTTTATCTTTCACACACAATTTCTGAACTTTAACCTTTTTTTCTTTTTTAAGTTTTATTTTTCCTAGTTGTTTATAGAGAAAGTTTTTCTGAATATTTTTTTATTTTTTGCTTTAAAGGTTTTCATTTTAATAACACAGAGTAACAATTTTTCTGCGGAACGGAATTTCTCAATGATTATTTCTATAAATCTATATTTTTTTAATGACTCTAGTGCTCCACATAAAAAAATTATATAGAAAGTTAATGAGTTTGCATTATGTATTACACTATAAACAGAAAAAATTATTACGGTCTTTTTATACCCTACACCACCATAGGTGGGGAGGGTATTATGCGTTTGTGCTGATGTATGTAACACCCAAAAATATTGGTCCAAAATCCACCTTAATTTATACCAATCGGCTTAGAATCACTTTCTGAGTCGATTTAACGATGTCCGTCCGTCCGTCCGTCCGTCTGACCGTCTGTCCGTCCATGTAAACCTTGTAATCAAACTACAGGTCGCAATTTTAAATCAAAATTAATGAAATTTGGTGCACAGGTTTCTTATAGTCCGTCTGTGCAAATTTAAATAAGTTTATAATTGAATGAATTATTTTCATATATATTTGTTAATTGGTGACTTTTTTCTGTGTATCTCGAGAATGACTTATCCGTTTTGGTTTAATAAAGTTATACTTAATAATTTCTGAATCTGCTCATTTGATTCAAAAATATTAAAAAATTTTTATCTAAAAAATTAAATAAAGAAGAATTTAAATAACAAAAGATTGAAAATTAGTATCTTATCAAAAATTGGCGAATACAAGTTTGGTACTTTTTGTAAAATCGTACATTTAAGGGATAAAAATCGTACCTGAATTTAGTACAAGTTTGGTACTTTTTGGAAATTCGAACGTGTAAGGGGTAAAAATCATACCAGATTTTAGTACTTTTTTCACAAAATATTTTTTTTTTCTTTTTACATGTGAATATTTTATCAGATCCCAGTACAATTTAGAAATTCACTGGAATACATTTTTTGTTATATTCAGAGGGAATAAAAAGTACTAAAAAAGCGATAAAATGGGGAAATTAAATTTTATTCAATTTAAATAATGCGTTTTTTATTATATTAAACATAGAAACATGAACATAAGTACCTAAGTGAGTGAGAATTCACAAGAGACCATTTTGTGGTACTTTTTCATTCTTCTAATGGTACTTTTTGAATTTTCTACAATACACAGTGGGGTAGAATCAAAATTTTTTGGAAAAAAAATCTGTAACTTCTGATAAGCTGGTTCGATTTGCATGAAATTTGGTATAAGCGTAGCAGAAGAGTAAATAATGTTAAGTTTGGAAAGGGGACCTGAAAGGGGCTCAAGGTTGGGTACCTCTGACATATAAAGTTATTTGCATTTGAATTTTTAAGTACCTCAATTTAGCATGTTCTTGGTCCAGTTTTTTTTTTCATATATATCCTAGTGTTTCCCACCGATTTCATTTGTTTTTTCTTTAGCTAAATAAAGAAATAAAGAATTTGAAATCGATATCTTTACAAAGTCCAAAAATAAACGATTTTTAATTTGAAAATTGCAAAAATTACGACTTTTTGTGTTTTTTTGGCTGAAAAAGTATCAGCACTATTTTTTCTCTAAAATAAAATTTTGTTTAATAACATATAATCATTTTATACCTTTCCAAAAGGTATCTTCACAGAAAAGACTTCAAAATAAAAAGCAAGTCAAATAACTCAAATAGTCAAGGTGCACACTCTCCCGAATTCGACCCATTTTATATGAAAATTTTTATTTTAGTCTATATTTTCTCAAATCTCAAAGCACGAATCAACAAACGGAATGCAGTTTAAGAATCTGCAATATATTGCTAAAAGTTTTCAATCAAAATCTAAGGGACTTCGGAAAAATGTGGATTTTATAGCCGAAAATATAAAAAAACCCATTTTTGGGATTTTCGGCTTTTTTTTGGTAATTGTGGGATTTCTTCTACAAAAATATTAAAGTATTATTCACTTTGGCATTTGATACGATAAAATCTACATACTCCGAAAATTTCGTTAAGATATCTTTAATAACAAGGTTTTTATTACAGATAAAATATTTATAGTTTCTCAAAAAAACAATTTTTTACAAAAATATTATTTTAATTGTAAAAATCACACACACAGAAAAAATCACTTGGAAATCGGTTTCCATTATAATAAAATTATAAAGGAAAGGGGAATTTTATTGTTACTATTTAAAAACTATAATTTTAACAGATATTAGGATTTGAAATAATACATCATTTATCGAATAAAGGTAATAACAACTGTTTAATAAGTTCTCCCGATCGATTTGAGTATTTAATAAAATGTATTAAGTAATTCTATGGAAACTATCGAATCTAACCTGTTACTATTGGCAGTTACAACTAAAATATTCGATTATAGTACAAAAATTACAAATTCGGTACTCATAACTATTTGAAACTAGAAAATTTCGATTGGCAAAAAATTCGGTTGCCGTTACGAATCTGTTTTCTCTGTGCAGGAAAATTATAAACTCGATTTTATTCATATAAATTACATTGTTTAGCTGACATAATTCTTTATTATACAAAATAAATATTCAAATCAATATCTTTTATAGAACCAAATCTATGAAACTTTAAAGTTTTATAAGTCACGGAAAGATAAATATTTGAGCCAAATTTCGTCCCCCTACATTGTTCCGTTTGAGCCCTATCCTGCTTCAATAAACGGACAGACGGACATAGCTAGATCGACTCAGAATTTAACCAGGATCCAGAAAGTATATACTTAATGGGGTCTTGAATGATTTTTTCAATATGTTACACACAGAATGACAAAATCAATATACCCCCCATTTTTTTTGATGGTGGGTATAACTTAAAAATATGAAATTAAAGATACATAGTCCTATGTGGTTAAGAATTCAAGAGGAGGAATGGTACTTTTTGAATTTTCTGTAATATTGAATATAGAAACATGAAATTAAAGATAGGACCATATGTGAAAAAAAAATTCAAGAGGGGGAATTTTTGGTATTTTTTTGTTCTTTTAATGGTTCTTTTTGAATTTTCTATAATATTTAAGCTAAAACCATGAAATTAAAGATATATGGTCCTAAGTGAATGAGAATCTATCAGAGACTACTTTCCGTTATTATAATATTAGTTTCGTTATTCTTTCCAACGTTAAAGATGTAAGAATTTTGGTAACTAAAATATTTAAAATTTCATTGATTTATTGTTTTTTATTGTTCTTAATGCCGACAGAATTCCAATATTATAACTTGTTTACGGGAGTTAGAAATCATAGTTTATTTTTACGGGTGTTTTCACTATTGGTATTTTTTTTTTTTTTCTAAATTAAAAGGCTACCGTTTTTAACTGGGGTATGTAGGAGTACTGCATGATCGGGTCAAATATAAAAGTGAATCTGTGTTTGTTTTTGAATTTTACTCTATTTTTGAATTTTACTCGTTGCTTTTATTTTATATCAATACAATGGGGTAGCGAAGCAATCTGTGTTTAAGCTATTAGAAATATTATTCAAAAATTTATAGTCATGAAATTATAACTTAATAAAACACAATAAATTGCAAATAACAGAATATTTTTAAAAATTTCTTCCTCATATACTTCAAGACTTATTTCCAAAAAGCAATATAAAGTCAAGGCAAAAAATTAAAAATTCAAGAGTAAATGTCTTTTTAACTGTAAGAGATAACTTAGGTGTTTTAGTTAATTTTTTCTTTACTTTGTCAAACACTTTAGAAAAATATAAACATCTTTAAAATCAGACGTTATTTGTAGGAGTTACATTTTTTTTAACACTTTTATTTGAGCCAAATTTCGTCTCCCTACGTTATTCCGTTTGAGCTCTATCCTGCTTTCAATATTTTGACACCCTGTAGCTTATCTTGTGTTATCACAGGCTGATTTTTCTGAAAGCATATATCCTCCTTTACAACTCTTCTTTACATTTCAATTCGATCCGAGCAGTAGTTTAGGAGATACAGATTTATTACCCATTTTTTTTTTTTGCGTTCAGAACCACCGTGTCGCAGAAAAAAATATACCTTTTTGTAGCCCTGTGTAATGTCTTATGGTTGGTAATTTTTTCTTTTTCATGTTTATGCCGGGCTACAAGAAACTATTATAAATATAAGTATAATGCATAAAACATAAAGGAACAAATCTAGGATAGTAAGATGAAAATTCCTGGGAGACCTATAAGATAGGACTGCTAATGTCAGGATGATAAACGGATACAATAAAACAATAAAATGGTTTATAATATACATATGTATGTAAATTTCAAAATATTCAAATCTTTGTTAACTATAAAAAACTTTAATTATTTTTTAACTTTCCAGAAAAAAATATTAACAAAGTTATTAAAACTCCTTTAAGAATTTTGTAATTAGCATTCTTTCATCTTCACCTTAATAAAATAAAACTTGCACATTTTCAATGATAATTTACCTTTTAGTAACTTTAATTTGCTCGGTTCTGTTCCTTTTTTCATCACGTTGTAAATTTTACAATTTCATTTATTTTAAAACCCCAACATAGACACACCCCTTAAAATATTACATATGTATTTACTAAGTATATGTACACACAAGAAACATAAAAAATGTTTTACTTTGTGTTGGTTTCTGTCGGTTGTGGTTTTAGGTAAATTTATAAAACATGTCCTTTTTTTATTCTTTCTTCTTGTTTAAACATACTGTCAAACATAATTTAAACACATGTTCAATTTCACTCTAAATGTAGGTTTCTTCCTCGTTTGTTAAGTTCATCATGTTTTTTGTATAAATGTTGAAATGTTTTTATTTAGTATAAATATGTGTGTGTATTTGTTTGTAAACCTAATATCCTTTTCAACCGAAAAAATCTCTTATTGTTGTATTTCATTGTCATTGCTGTTGTCTTTAGTGTTTATTGTTCGTGTTCATTTGATTTGTTAGATTTATTAAATACAATGTGATTTGACATATGAAAATATATATATGTAGGTGTATATGTAAAATTAGGATGAAACCACTTCAATGGAACAATATTAGGGTGTCGATGATTCCAAAACGCTTTTTTTTTGGAAATAATTCTGTAACTAAAGAACCGTTAGAGGTATCACAATAAAATTTCACATGGTCAGAGTTGAGGTGTTTTCGAGTTGGTTTGGTGGAGTATAGACTCCTAGGGGGACAGGGGGAAGTGGGTGGCCCTCCAAATTTGCCCATCTCGGGTATGTAATTTTTTAAAAAAATCGCCAAAAATTCATTTATGATATGACAGAAAAGAAATTTTATATATAGATAGTCCTTGTAAATCTCTATATAAAATAATCTTATATGTGTAGGTTATCTCTTTTAGTTTAAGAGATATTCGGGTCTAAATAAATTTTTACCTCATTTTTAGCCTCGCCTTTTTTTTAGCTTTCAAACTTTGCGGGCTTAATTTTGCCCCTAGAATTTTTCTAAAATATTTGCCAGATTCCCTGCAAAATTCTTAATAATGTTACTGCAAGAACTATATAATTATATGAATCTGTTAAAAAGTTATATTAATCTAAATTTGGAACTTTAAACAAATTTTAAATTTTTTGGGTTTTTTTCCAAAAAAGGTGGCAATATTTATTCAGTGATAAAATTAGTTTTTTGTTCTGAGCTTTATCATTTTTTTAATGTTTTAAAGAAAAATTTTAATGTAAATGCATGTAAAGGAAATCCGGAGGAGTTTGAGATAAAGGTCTGCCCACGAGCCCTATCTAAATTTAGTAAATTTTGGTATTTAGCTTTTTCTTTTTTTGTTATGTTCTCAAATCGCAAAGCTGGGATCGACTATTTTAATTTGTTATCCCTATATGTAAGGTATACACCCAAAACGTATTTTCTGACGGAGGCCCCTTATAACGACAGGGTGACCATTTCAATGAAAAAAGTCAATTTTTGAAGGAAGCTTTCTCCGAACTGGAATTTTGGGTATTTTGGAGTAAGAAAATGGGAATCTATTTGTCTTTTTCCTTTAAAGACAAATTTTTTTTATATTATACTAAAATTTTATTATGATAGCTTAATTAATGTAGATTTTATTTAAGTTCAAATATATATATAATATATATATATATATATATATATATATATATATATATATATATATATATATATATATATATATATATATATATATATATATATTTTAAATACAAAAATTTTCCGTTTTTTTGATGAATTTAATAAACAAATTTTGTTCGAATACTTTATTATTTATATATTATTATTTTTCAAGTAATATCCTTTCCAATGATATCAAATACTTGTATAAATCCTTTACACAATCGTTTAAATACTTACTGAAACTTGACCCCCCTTCAGCGAAATGTAAACATTTTCCTTAATTTCCATAGTAAATGTGTGCTGCAGCATTCTATATACATAAGTGCATAGCAGTTTCAACGTGTTTTTTTTAAATAATTGCGTGCAACTTTTAAACCACATATAATAAATTAAGACTTTTCTGAAAGGTATTTTCTCGGAGATTATTTTGAAATTAAAAACAAATCCAAATACCCAACAGAACTATATACAGAACCTTCCGAATTTGAGCTATTTTAAATTAATATTTTGATTTAAGTCTATGTGTCCTAAAATTGCTAAGGCTAGTTCTACAAACCGAATGCAGTTTTAAAAATTTTAACGTGTTCTAAAGAGTTTGCCAATGGTGTATTCCATACTTGCAATTGATGTAGACCTTATAGACAAAATTCCAAAAAATTTCCATTTTTATACCCACCATCAAAAAGATGGGGGTATATAGATTTTGTCATTCCATATGTAACATGTTGAAGGAATCATTTAAGACCCCATAAAGTATATATTTTCTGGGTCCTGGTTAGATTCTGAATCGATCTAGCTATGTCCGTCCGTCTGTCTGTTGAAAGCAGTATAGAGCTTGAACGGGACAACGTAGGGACACGAAATTTGGCTCAAATATTTATCTTATATAAGGTTTGTTTGGTAAATGGGTAAAATCGATTAATAAACAAAAAAGTTATGGGCTAAAAACTAGAAACACAGGGTGTCCATTGTAGCTTCATTTCATACTTTTTTGCTGATATCTCTTAAACAAAAGCATGGACAACGAAATTTTGCACAAATAGTTCGAGTGTTAATATAAACTTGGGAACCAAAAATGGGCGTGGTCCGCCCACTTCACCACCCTCCTCCCATATAAGGTGAAACGTTATCGAAATTATGTACAAATAGTTCAAGGACCAATGTAAACTCGGAAACAAAAAATGGGCGTGGCCTGCCCACTTAATTTTTATACCCTACACCACCAAGGTAGAGAGAGTATTATGTGTTTGAGCTGAAGTTTGTAACACCCACAAGTATTGGTCTAAGACCCACCTTAATTTATACCAATCGGCTTAGAATCACTTTTTGAATCGATTTAACGATGTTCGTCCGTCCGTCCATCTATCCGTCTGACCTTCTGTCCGTATATTTAAACTTTTTAATTAAACTACAGGTCGCAATTTCGAACAAAAATTTAGCACACAGGTTTCCTACATTCCAGGGACGAAACCTATTGAAATTGGTTATGATCGGTCCATTATTTCACGTAGCTCCCATACAAATGTCCTCCCGGAAAAGCGTTTAACGATCATAAATCCTCTAAATATAGAAATATTTTAATGAAACTTTGCACATATAAGTTTCATATAAGTCTAAATTAGTGTGATTTTTATAAAAAAACGGTCTATAATTGACCATGGCTCCCATAAAACCCCTTTTCAGAAAATCACTTTAACGGGCTTAAATCGCATTAAAATATTAGTATCAAGTTAATATTCGACACAAGTAACTTTTATATAAACACAGATGATAGTTCCAAATTTTACAAAGATTGGTCCATGATTTACCATAGCTCCTTTATAAGGCCCTCTTTCGGGAATCACCCAAAAGTGAATGGATTCGGATAAATGTTAGCATCGACGTAATATTCTGCATTCGTATGTTTTATTTTACACTTAATATAAGTATCGGTACTAGAGTATCAAAAAAAACCAACTTTTTTAGAAAACCGGTTTTCGGTTAATCCCAAAAATCTTATTTTAGGAAAAACCGTATTTTAAAAAGTATTTAAAAAAAAAAAAAAAAAAAAATTATAAACAAATTATACGTTCATATAAGTTTTACTCAAAGGTTCGAAAGGCTTAATTCTTTAATTAACTTTTCAAAAACGAATTAAATGTATTATCCTAGTCATTCCATTAAAGCATTTATATTAATTTAATTCACAGACTCAAATTCTTTGTACTCATATCAATTGCATTATTTATGTAAAGAATTAATTCCGTAAAGAATTAATTCGTCAATTATATAATTCAAGATTAGAAAATATATTCAATCCTTCAAATTTTCTTCAATTCAAATCTATTACAAAATAGCTTTAGAAAATATTTTTTTAAATTCATTTTGTAAAGGATTAGAAAACAAAATACTTATTTAAAATTGAATGAACGAAAAATATTTCCATTAAATTTAGTGATGATTTAATTAACAGAAAAAAAAAAAATAATTAATTCTTTATGAATTAATTCTATTCAAACAAAAGCCTTTGAATGAAGCTATAGAATTATGTTTCTGCGAATGGTATTATGGAAGGAAAAACTAAGAATTAAGATTTAAGGAAATTAAGCTAAGATTTAATTAATTCTTTCGAAGTTCTGTTTTTATTCTACAAAAATAATAATTTTTGGTAGGTGTAATTAAAAAATTAGAATTTTTTATTCACGCTAAAACTTTCGAGATTTTTTTTTTTTTTTTTATATTATTTCTATTTATTTTAGTTAATTACCTTTCTTTGTTTTATTCCCTATTCTAGTATTTGAAATTATGTCTTTCCGAAAATAAAATTTATTTTGTAATTGAAATACTTAGAAGTGAGCACGAAAAAATAGTGTATACAATGTTGGCTATAAAAATTATAAGTTTTAAATTTTAAATAATATTTTATTTCCTATTGGGGTTTAATAAAACGTGCAAGCTTTTCCTGAAAAGTTTTACTGTATATTCGGCAACTTTTTTGCTAAAATGTGTGCACTTCTAAGCCTTTAGCATCCTTTAAACATATCTTGATTAAAGCCCCATAAATTTTAACTGATCGGAGTTTTAAGGAATCTAGTTGATAAGGTTCATTTGGAACATATACAACATCATGATTAATAATGATAAATGTATTTGATTCTTAATGTATACATACATCAAGCGTTTTAAAGCAAATGTTTAAAGGCTAAACTTTTTGAGCGCACTCAATAGTTTAATTTATTTCAAATATTAAAAAAATAAAATCCAACTTTAATAAGCTATTTGTTATGTTTATTGCATTAAGCAAGTTACGAGAAACTTCATATTTTTAGTCACACAGAAAAAAGTTTGTACATAAATATAAAAATTTTGTTTCATTGATTTTGGTTCGTAATATTTAAGAATAATTTCTAAAATATTAAAACTTTTTTCTATGTGAATCAAAAGTCAAGAAGACTTAAAAAAATTGTTTAAATTATATTTAATATTTTCATTTCATAAAGAAATGTTTGAAAATTTTTCTGGAAAATTTTTAGTTTTTAATTATTTTTAGTTACATGTTGGGATCATTCTACAGAACAGAAGGGCTGTTTAATAAAATTATGTACATACTTATGTATTGCAGAGTGGCATAAAATTTGTGCAAATTTCTAAACATTATTTACCAACAACTTTTTCTCGGAAAATTGCCATTTGTTGCTAGTATTTTCTCTTTTGACTATTTCTATTTTGCATTTGCATTAGAATCTTAATAAAATTAATCAAAATTTAAGCAAAATTCCTAAAATTTTCATAAAGAACAACTTAATAATATTTATGAACCAAATTTTGTTTTCTATGAAATATGTTTGGGAAGAAAAGTCATAAATAATACAATATTTATGAACAAAATTTTTAAATAAGGAGTGAGATCGAAAAAATCTTAACACACATTTTGCCTCATAACTTTTTTCGGAATCAATATTCAAAATTTTTTTTGATCTAATTATCATGGAAAAATACTTATTATTATTTTTAATAACAACCATGTTAATTTGTCCCTATTTTCATCAAAATAAGTGACGAACAAGATTTACGTCCTACAAGTTATTAAAAAATTTCAAAAAATCCAAATAAGTCTTACAAATAATTGGCCACAGAATTAAATGTCGTCCGTAAAACCGTTTCTAATGTTATTAAACAGTATCAGGAGAATTTGACTATTGATGTGAAACTTAGTTCGGTAAGAAAAAAGGACCACATGTATTTAGGTTTCAACGAAACCGAAATGGGTAAGACACCACGAATGCTGATGAAGTGTGTAGCGGCACAGAAAATACGTATTCCATTCTGCTGGTGTCTAATTATAGTCCACAAACTCTGCTTTGGTACCGCCAAACAGAGACAACAAGGCAATTTACGATTGCAAACTTGTTTAACATGATATTGGGAAAGCCGGAAAATTGAAGGCATATTGAAAGGAACTCCAAATACATCTGGTAGAAAATCAGCTCAGTTTTCTCAGTGCTTCGACTATTTGGTGAGAAAATTTAAAGCTAATGGGAAAGTTGATACATATAAAGTTCAAAAAATTCCAAACTGGAATTCTGCAAAAAAAATTACAAGCCAAAAATAGGACTCGGAATTTAAAAACAAATTTCATACAAAAATACTCAAGCTGTATAATTGACGAAGAAACGTAGGTGCTGGCAGAATCTTTGCAGGTTGTGTCTCAAAAATTTTTATTGCTAATGCTCGAAGCAATGTTGGAGATAAGTTTAAGATCCAAAAGCAGCAAAAATTTCTTACAAAATTCATGGTATGACAAGCTTTTTGCAGTTGCGGCAAAACAGGAAAGTCATTTGATACATTCGGATCTATAAATACCAAAATATGCATAAAGGAATATTTGCAAAAAAGACTTCTTCTTTTCTTAAGAAAGCACAACGTGTCCACATATTTTTGGACCCATTTGGTATCATGTAACTACGGTAAGAAAGTTCTGGAGTGGTACCAAATCAATAACATAGTTTTAGTACCAAGAGAGGTAAATTTTCAAAATTGTCCATAGCTTAGACCAGTGGAGAGATATTGAGCTCTTGTGAAAAGTGAATTCAAGAGCACAAAAAAGGTGTCCCAAAATACCGAAGATTTTAACAGAAGATGTGCACACTGTTCCAAAAAAGTGACTGAAGCAAATATCAAATCTCCAAAGAAAGGGTTTTCAAAAATGGTCCACAATTTTATAATTAGTGGTTAGAACCATAAAAATTATATATATTTCTGTGATCTGTGCTAAATTATCAAATGATTAAAAAAATAATGGAAACGGATTAACCGGTTTTTGGTTGGGTTTGAATACTCTAAGCGGTACACATTTGACTCCAAGTCTTATAAAAGACCCCTCCCCGGCTTGACCGCCTTTATCTTTTTCTCTTTTTCTCACTTTTTTTTTTTTTAATAAACTATTCTGTCTATTTATTTAACCTCATGTTTTTATATAAAACAAATATAATTTATGCATTACTAGCAACAATAGGAATTACATAACGTATACGTAATATATAAATTATTTATGCCAACACTTATACGCCTGAGTAAATATTAAATGTCACAATATTTGACATTTAATTCTGGATGAAAAGTAGATAAAAAATCAAAATGAAAGTGACGAAATTTTATAACAATATAAAGAAATATTGTATTTAATTTATGTAAATTATTTCTAGTGAATAACTGTTTACAAAACACAATAATACTTAACATTAAAAAGATTGACTTAAGGACTGCGCACGAAAAAATCCGTGCATGCAAATCTGCTTATAGAAACTAAACCAATAGACGAATTTTTTAAAAATTATATTTTTATTAATGACTCTTATGTTCAAGTTCTAAACATAAAAGAATAAATTATTTTCTGTTGATTTTTAAGGAAATATCTGATATTTTCCAGAATTCTTCCAATTAAAGACTTTATTGTGTTACGGTCACTTTTTTTCTCGAATAAATCCACTTATTTTTAAACTCCACTTCATTTTAAGCTAAGCTTTTAATGTTCTTTAAATTATTTTTTACTAAAGCCCTATCTTTCAATTGCTCGGAGTTCAGGAACTTTTATGGATTAGCGTCTTTCGGCATAAACTCTAACAATTTCCATTGTTTTGTTGCTGTAATGAGAAGAAGCGAGAATAGGCCAGAAAAAAGTGGATACACTGTATTTTCTTAGGAAAAGGAAAAGTCTTTTCCAAAGGCACTCATTCACGTATATTCCTGTGTTAATGGAACCATTTTTTATGAATGAAGTGCTTCTTTTCCGCATATTATATGGCTTCCCAAAACAAAAGCATTCTTGGAAATTTTGATTTTTTTGATACACAATATTTCTCTGCCATATTCCCTCTAGCATCTTCAACATAAAATTCCTGGCCAGGAAGTTGAAAAAAGTTAGCCTATACGAACATTTCATCGGCTATTATACACTAATTATAATTACGGAAAAAATTCGTCTGTAGAACTTTCACGTTATTTTCTTACCTCCAAATTCTTGTTTTGCATTTCTAAGGAGTGAGATCGAAAAATTCATAACATACATAATATTCAATAACTTGGAAACAGTTGATCTTAGAGTTTTCATTATTTTTTTAATCATTTGATAATTTAGCACAGATCACAGAAATATATAATTTTTATGGTTCTAACCAGTAATTATAAAATTATGAACCATTTTTGAAAACCCTTTCTTTGGAGATTTGATAGTTGCTTCAGTCACTTTTTTGGAACAGTGTGCACATCTTCTGTTAAAATCTTCGGTATTTTGGGACACCTTTTTTGTGCCCTTGAATTCACTTTTCACAAGAGCTCAATATCTCTCCACTGGTCTAAGCTATGGACAATTTTGAAAATTTACCTCTCTTGGTACTAAAACTATGTTATTGATTTGGTACCACTCCAGAGCTTTCTTACCGTAGTGACATGATACCAAATGGGTCCAAAAATATGTGGACACGTTGTGCTTTTTTAAGAAAAGAAGAAGTCTTTTTTGCAAATATTCCTTTATGCATATTTTGGTATTTATAGATCCGAATATATCAAATGACTTTCCTGTTTTGCCGCAACTACAAAAAGCTTGTCATACCATGAATTTTTTAAGAATTTTTTTCTGCTTTTGGGTCTTAAACTTATCTCCAACATTGCTTCGAGCATTAGCAATAAAAATTTTTGAGACACAAGCTGCGAAGATTCTACCAGCACCTACGTTTCTTCGTCAATTATACAGCTTGAGTATTTTTGTATGAAATTTGGTTTTAAATTCCGAGTCCTATTTTTGGATTGTATTTTTTTTTTTTTTTTTTGCAGAATTCCAGTTTGGAATTTTTTGAACTTTATATGTTATCAACTTTCCCATTAGCTTTAAATTTTCTCACCAAATAGTCGAGGCACTGAGAAAACTGAGCTGATTTTCTACCAGATGTGTTTGGAGTTCCTTTCAATATGCCTTCAATTTTCTGGCCTTCCCAATATCATGTGGTCCTTTTTTCTTACCGAACTAGGTTTCACATCAATAGTCAAATTCTCCGGATACTGTGTAATAACATTAGAAACGGTTTTACGGACGACATTTAATTCTGTGGCCAATTATTTGTAAGACCTATTTGGATTTTTTGAAATTTTTTAATAACTTGTAGGACGTAAATTTTTTTCGTCACTTATTTTGATGAAAATAAGAACAAATTAACATGGTTGTTATTAAAAATAATAACTGAAGTATTTTTCCATGATAATTAGATAAAAAAAGAAAGATTTGGAATATTGATTCCGAAAAAAGTTTTGAGGCAAAATGTGTGTTAAGATTTTTTCGATCTCACTCCTTATTAGGATTTTTTGTACTTTATACGGCTTCAGGCTAGATTTCCTTTCAAATTTTTTGGTAAAAATTCAAAGCAATTAACTTTTTGTGACACTTTTCTTCCAGAGATGAGTGGGTTTTCTCTGAAAATCCTTTCTATTTTGTCCGAGTCCTATAGCCTTAACATACTATTTTTCTTCCACTATTAGGTTTCCATTCAGTGACCATGACTTCTTTGTATAATATTATAACCCAAGAAACTGTATTTTTTGACACAACTGCCTTCCTAGCAATTGTTTTATATAACCGATGTAAGATTTCATGAATATTTTCAATTATGTGTTTTGGTATTTTTTGTTCAATTTCCATTTTAAGAAAAACTAGTTTCACTATAACCATGAAAATTAGCACAGGGCTAGTGAGTGCAATGAAAAATGTAAATCAGTTAATAGAATTATTTATTTTTCAACACATCAAAAGTTATAAGCCTAAGAGCATGCACGGATTTTTTCGTGCGCAGTCCTTATCTTCAACAAAAATAGCTTTTTATATTGTCTTAATAGTTTTTTTACTATAGACTAGAAATCTTTATCATGATATAGAGTATGATTTTGAAACACTTAGCTAATTCCTTGTACTTTTCGTTCATCGTTATATTTATTTATTGACAAATATTTCAAATTATTTATTTTGCTTAAAAAGCTTCATTTAAATTTCCCCTAAAAAAATAAATATTTATTTTCATTTACAAAGTTTTCTCCAACTTTAGTTACGCAAATATTCGACTTATATTTGTGCATACTCAAGCCTAATGGTGTAACTAATATTGTAAGTCTGTATTTTATTTAAATCCTTTTATGGTTTTAGTTTGTTACCATCTTCTGCACACGTGTGCTACAAATGCTACAATTTAGTTTTGTGTCAATGTACATTTTTATTAATTAAAAATACATGTTAAAATTGTTTTCAAGTAGTTTTTGTATTCAATATTCTTTCTCTTTTCATTTCCTGCTTTCTTCAAATGGTAAAAGAAATAAAAACAATTTAAACAAAACCAAGCAAATGTATGAATGGTTAAAGAGTAAAAGAATTTCAATGTAAGTGTATTTTCAAGCAAATACTGCATTCATATCAAGTTAAATTTAAATTTTGTGTTTATTTTCTTAGGCCTTGTTTATAAATATATTTTGTAAAGTTTGTTTTCTTCAGTCTTATATGTATTAAAAGCTTATACATACATATGCATATTTATATGAAATCTGAAAAGTTTTAAAAACTATTTATACATAAAATGTTTTACAAATTGTATTACAAATGACATTGATAGATGATTACGAAGATTTTGATGTTTTAAAATATATTTGAATTGGTAATACTGTATGTTTGTTCTCTTAAAACAATTTATTTTGGAATATTAAATTAAATTAGTTTTGAGGTTTTTTGTTTAAGTGAAATGAAAGAGAAGAAAGTATGAAAGTTCAAGAGTGAAGAAATAGCACTAAGTATACATAATTAATTTCTTGTAGATACATACATATATTTTAAATAAAATCAATCAATCATACGTTTATGTGGACAAATCAATTTTGAAAATAAATTTGTTCATTTTATGAATTATTTAAGGACATTCAATTAAATTAGAAGACAAATGAATATTTTAAACTAAATGCATAGAAAGAAGGAAAAAAAAACTACTACAAAAGAAAATTAATTTGAAAATTATAATTGTGAAAAACTAATTTACATACTATTTACAAAATATAATGAAAAATATTACAATAGTATTTAACAAGTTTTTCGATAAAGAAATGCAAAAAAATTATAATAATAATAATTAAAAATCGTACTAAAACAATCAAACATTTTAAAGACAATTCCATGTCAAAACAGACAGCAGTCGGATTTGACATTACAAATGTCAATGAAATTCAATAGAGACTTGGACAATCATAAAATTTTAATTTCATGTCCTTTTCCGGCTTAAGAAACGGAAAACGCTAAAACCTTTACAAATGTGTACTTGTTTAATTCCTAATAACTTCTAATCTATACATGGTAGATATCTGGTTTTAGTTTCATATTAAAGACAAAGATTTTACCTTTATAACGAAATTTATAAAGTTTTTTTACATCTAAATTTCAAAGATCAAAGTTCGACATATATGTATCTTAAAAAATTTTATTTTTAAAATTCTTAAAAAAATAAATAAAAATAAAGTTGATGTAATTCTTCTTCCTATGCATGTTAAATAACAATTTGGGGACTCATTTAGTTTTGGAAGCTATGAGCCATAACTTGTGAACTATACACAATAAAATGTTAGTTTAAGTATAATTTTAAATATGAAAATATTGCCTTCAAAATGAAATGTGTAAGTTGATTTAATTGGAAAGTTCAAAGGTCAAAATTAGACCTTTATATCTCAAAAACAAACAAAAAATGTTTTTCAGTGTTAAACAAAGACAAATATTTAAGCCAAATTTCGTACCCCTAGGATGTGCGCTCCACTCCCTATCCTGCTTTCAACAAACAGACTGACGAACATCATTAGATCGACTTAGATGTTCTCGAGGACCCAGAATATATTTTATTAGATCTTAGATGATTATTTCGACATGTAACACACAGAATAGCAAACCACAATTAAGACTAAGATTAGGTATATGGTGGGTATATGAGATCTGGCCGAGCAGAATATATGTAACTTGTTTTTTTTACCCTCTTTCTCATTTTATTTTCTATTGAGGTTTTTTTTTACAAAAAAGGCTCTGATCTAAAAAGTTTATGATTTAAGAGAAACTTTCAGTAGGCAGTATCTGTAGTAAATTTCATTTAATTCAAAAATATCAAGTTCAATTCCTGTCTGTTTTGATATCAAAACAAAATTTTTTAATTAATTAAAAAAATGTTTGGTAAAAATTTAATTAATATTTGTTTTTTCTTTTTAATTTAAGCCCGAGTGTTTAACATTTTTATTATGAAATTTAATTTATTTGTTTGCACAAAATAGCCACAATTAGAAAAAAACTTAATATGATTAAAATGCGATTACATAGGTTTATTTTAATTTAATATAAAGAAATAAAAACAAAATTAAATCATTTATGCCGCTTTTATTCCCACTTACTTTGTATAAAGCTCTAAACAAAACTAAAAACTATATAAATTATAATTTGTATAAAAATCAGTAGAATGAAAACCAGCAAATTTGTCGATTTTTAAACAACTAAAAAGTTTACTGGAAACATGTCTATATTGTTCAGTGGAGCCCATAAAAAAAGAAAAAAAAAAAAAAAAATATTTGAGTCTTTACATCTACTATCTGCAACTTCTTAAAATTTCATCTTTTATTTGTACAAAGTTCTCCGTGAGTTATTTAACTTTAAATTGTCGAATTTTCGGTTCTGTAAAAGGTATTGATTTCAATCTTTTTCTATGTAGATTTTAATTGAAAACTTTTAACAACATATCGTCCCTGCGCTGACTGAATTACCTATGTAAAAATTTTGAAAATTTTTTTTATTGCTGCATTTAGATCCCTTACTAATTATACATATGACCACCAAAGCATTTTTCGATATTTCGACTAGTTTAAGATTTACAAAATTACGCATGTAAAATGCTCCAACAAAATTACCAAGGTAAATATTTTTTCATACAAGTTAATATTATTAATATTCTTAGAGAAAATGGTAATATTAAAATTTAAACATAAAATATTTAATACTGTATACTTATGATATGCCGCCTGAAAGTGTACATCTCAAGACTAGTTACACTAAAATTAACTGACACAGACTTACGTCAATTAGAGCTTTGATGATGTCTGTCCGTCTGTCTGTCTTTCAGTTTCAGATTATTATAAAATGTATTTTTTTTTTTTTTTTATAATCAAAACAGGAAAAAGCTGGGGAGACCATGCTGTCAATGTCATCTGAGCGTTACCTATTATATGTTGGATTTTTTTTTAATCAAAAATTAAAAGTTGTGTATAGTGTTGATCGAAAATAATATTTTTGGAGGTACTTTAAAATTGGTTCAGCTCACGAATGTGAAATAATTGATTCCTAATATTTTGGGAATTAGTTTAAGACACATAAAACTTATATTTTAGAAGGGTACACTTGCATTTTTTGTCTTCGCACAAATTGACGCACTTTATTGAGTTCAGGAATTTTTAGTAAATCGTTAATTTTATATTATTTAAAATCTTTTTTCTGAAAATCATGAAATACAGGTTCATTAATTTTTCTTCAGCTATCGTTTGATTCATGTAACATTAATATTGGTGAATTTTCTTTTTTAATTTTTTTGAAGATTTTTCTGTGATCATCAACAAATTACCGTTTAATAGCATGTTCCAATTATCTTAGGAAGTTGAAATTTGACCAATATATTACTAATAATACCTCCTTCGATAATTTAAACTTATATTTAAATGAACTTTAGAATCTGCAAAAAGAAAAGCACAATAATATCTTAACAAAAAATTGCTCCACAAAATTACTTATGTAAAGCTTTCGTTGATTTTCCCCAAAACGCGCCAAAAATTTCATTCTTTTTCATACAACACATAATTTGTGTTACTAAGCCTATTCATAAACGAAGAAAATTTGTAAAAATTTAACGAAGTAACGAAGAAACTGCAAAACTAAACAGTTTTTCAGCTTTCCTGAAAAGTTATTAAAAATTACATAGGTAATTTAGTCAGCGCAGGGACGATATTATAGATTTCTAAACTGAAATTCGCTTGCAGATTCCTTCTTTGAGATTTTAGAAAATATAGACTAAAGTCAAAATTTTCGTATAAAATGGGTTAAATTCGAGAGGGTGTCTACCTTGACCGCTTGGGTTATTGGGATTGTTTTCTATTCTAAGTTTACTTCTGTGAAGATACCTTTGAGAAAATTATAAAATTATTATATGTTGTTAAAGAAAATTTTATTTTAGAGAAAAAATAGTGCTGATACTTTTTCGGCAAAAAAAAAAAAAAAAAAAAAAAAAACACAAAAAGTCGTAATTTTTGCAATTTTCAAATTAAAAATCGTTTATTTTTAGACTTGGTAAAGATATCTACTTAAAATTTTCTTTATTCAATAGATAATTTTGTTCTTTAATTAGCTAAAGAAAAAAGTAATAAAATAGAGATAAATAGCAGACGCAAGCATGTTTTTGCAGGTTGGACAAGAAACAAAAATTTGTCAAGCGATTAAAATTTTTACAAGTCAAAGGTACATTAATTTATATTCCCTTAGCTTCTTACCTGTGGGATCTGTTGGGTCCCTCTTCAGAACTTAACTCCTCTGCTACCATTTTTTACGCTTTTGAAGCAAAACCAACTAGCCGATAAGAAGTTAGAGATTTATTTCCAAAAATTTTCCATTCTGCCCCACTGTGCAATGGAACTGTTATAAAGAATGGATTATTGTCTAACGTTTTGCATACAAATAATGAGATTATTTTATCTTTAGGTATTATTTCTTGTCGTTTTTATTTTTTATTTTTTTTTTTTAATCAACAATTTTTGAGTAAAAATAGAAATGTAGGGATAAAGTGAAAAGTATTAAAAATTTCAATTATTAAGATATTTTGTGTTTATCTGATCCCATTGAGATCCCATTTTGAAATTTTTGAACTATAACCACAATATAATTGCAAACATTATTTTATCACATAATAAGGAAAATAAGGGATTTTCGGGATATAAAAGGATAAATTATATCTTTTAATTTTAGAGGTCCTTGCGCCAGAAAGATGTGTAACTCTTATGATTTTATGATAAAGAGGAATAAAAGTCCTTTCCGTTGACACAATTTTTGTTAAAATAGCAAACCAAAATTAATTCAAAATTTCTTTATTAACCATTTATTAAGATTTGTGTTTTGAAACATGTAAGGAAAAATATTTATTTGAGAAAAAAGTATCCAGGAAAAAATTGGTAATGGCATGTAGTTATGGATGTAGTTACTTTTCAATAACAACAACACACCGTCTGCATTAAATAGAAGTAGTTTATTGACTGCTTATTTATAACCCAGTACGTATGTAATTTATTTGTTGTATTTACGATAAAATTTTTGAAAAAACTGCTTTTCATTGACTTTTATTTAATTTAGCAATTAATATATTTAAAGAAAAAATAAAAATGTGACGAACCAAAATTTGCGCATAATTTGATTTTTAATCTAAAATAGTTTTTAAAATATAAAATTTGTCCTCTTTCGAAGTTTAAACTTGAAGAAAAAAAAAAAAAAAAAACAGCAAATAATTCCTCTTCTTTTAAGTTATAATGATTTCACTAACACTTTAAAATCAATGAGTTATTGAACAACTTAGTAAGTAATTAGTTCTTGTAATAATATCTAAGTAATGACATCAGGTAAGTTGTTGCATCTAATGTAGGGTGATCGACACGGTTTTCCAACCGGTTTTTTCAGTCAATGTGCCTTCGGTTTTTTGAAAATGTTAATTTTTCGAATGTCGAATAGACCGGTTTTTTTAAACACAAAAAAAAAAACGGTTTTAAAAATAGCTTTTTATTTCACAAAACATGTACTAAATACTGATATTTGAATATAAATTTATGAATATTTTTTTAAATATTCATAAAATATTATTTCAAATTTTTTTAAAATATAGTTTAAGGTTAAATTTAAATGTTTTAGTCTTTTTTTTTTTTCATTCAATATTTTCTTAATTTTTCAAAGATTTTGTTTAAAAAAGTTTCACCGGCAGAATCGTTTCAATAAAATTGATTCTGACTTTTTACATATTAATCCATGGTTTCTGTTTATGCTAAGTAAAAGTTAATAACATTTTTTATGATTATTTTCTTATATTTTTTATACCCTACACCACCATAGATAGCGAGGGTATTATGCGTTTGTGCTGATGTTTGTAACACCCAAAAATATTGGTCTAAGACCCACCTTAATACAGGTCGCAATTTTGAACATAAATTAATTAAATTTGACACACAGGTTTCTCATAGTCCAAGGACGAAGCGTGTTGAATTGGTTATGATCGGTTCATTTGTAACCCCTGTACAAATAACCTCCCGGAAAAGGGGTTTAACGATCATAAATCCTTTAAATGTAGCAAAAAATTTTGCACATGTAAGTTCCATATAAGTTTAAATCTGTGTGCCGAATTTCGTGAAGATCGGTCCATAATTGACCATAGTATTGGTCTACAATTTCAAAAAGACCCCTCCCCGAATGGTTTATATACCGGTTAACCGGTTTTTTCTGAATTTTAAAAAGTGCAACCGGTTTTTTCAAAATACCAACTATTCGAACTATTCGAAAACCGGTTTCTCCAAAAAGTCGAATAATCGATCGCCCTAATCTAATGTCATCAGCATGTTAAAATAATGGGTTATTCAGCTAATGTGTAAGTGATGTAAAGCTATTATATTAGCTTTTTAAATCATGTAAAAATGTGCATTATCCCGGCAACTAAAGATTTCGCTGGGTACTTAAAAGAATACTTAAATATACTTAAGAAATGGTAACAAATAGCATTTTTTTCTACTAATTTTATAGTACTGACTTTAAATACTTTTTACGTCTAAACGAATTGAGATAATCGAATTTCTTTTTCAGCATATTATTTCGGAATATATTCCAAATTACACTGTGTTGAATTTCCCTCATATACCCCAGGACTTATTCAAGCGTATATTTCTTTTTAAGTGTAAGATATGATTTAGTTGTTTTAGCATATTTTTTTCTTGTCAAATTCTTTACAAAAATATAAAAATCTTTGAAATCAGACTTAATTTGTAGAAGTTACGTTTTTTTGAAGCTTTTACATATTCGGAGAAGTCAAATTTGACACCAGTAGCTTATCTCGTGTTTTCTCAGGGTGACTATGAGATGATCTTTCTGAAAGCTGAATATTTAAAAAAAAATATACCTCTTATTTATTAAATATATTTTGAGAAAGAAGTAAAAGTTTTTCACTACCTTTTTTTTTTTTTTAAAAAAAATTTAATAATTTTTCATGCTCATTTAAAATATCTTTACTAATTTCTTACAGCTAGAAAAAATGAGATATTTAAAAAACAATTATTAGCGCATTATTTTGGAATATATTGGGTATTGCTAGATATTTTCTAGAAGGAATAAGTTTTACAGTGTGAAATTTAATGTAATTTAGGATATTCAGATTTGTAATAATTTATTATTATTATTTTTACTGTGTGATTATGTACTTGATAAATTTACGTTTTTAAGCAACCATTAACGTACAATCCGTTTATATTTACGGTAGAGTAACAAGGTCTCCAATAACTAATTCCTTTATATTTAACTTTTTTGAACTAGTTAAACAATTTGACACCTGATTAATTTCCTTAATTAACAAAATATTTAAATAAAATGTTGCAAAATGAATTGTGAAAACACAAAACACACTTAAGTCGATGTGGTTAATTGTGTGGGTGAACATTAATATCACTTAACACATTCTCCTTACTTGCTATGTACGTCCGTTCCTCTCTTGTGTAGAAAATTTAAAGTGACCCAATTGACTACTGATGAAAGTTTTTAATTATACAAAAGAAATTATTTTGCAAAAAATTTCAATCTTGTCTTATCTGTCTTATTATAAAAATTGTTTCCCTTGTAGATTCTATTTTAACCAAAAAGTCTAGATACCATTGTGTTTGTCATTACAGTTCTGATCGAAAAGGAATTGATTATATGAATAAATAACTAGATTTTAGATTCGTTTGTGTATTGGTATGTAAACATATAAGTGTTTGTTTTCTTGTTTTTGTGCGACAACCTAAAACTTGATTAATTTATGTCAATGTTTATGTCATTCAGAGCTTTGTTGCTGTTACAGGATTCTATGGAATCAACAAAAAAAAAAAATCATCTTCTACTCGAACACACACAAACAAATACCATTTCACAGAGGCTCTCTACATACATCACTTGGCTATTGTCACCTAAACAGTAATATTGGGATAAAAAAACAACAACAACTATAAAAAATCAAAAGTAAAAAAAAGTAGAACAACAATAGTAGCAGCAGATTGATATAAATCCATTGAAGATGGATGGTTTTAAAGAGAAACAAGTTTATTTACAATTCTTCTTTTTAGATGCTCTACTCCAATGCTTTTATTATACAATGTATGTATGTGTTTGTGTGTGTATGAGTCTATGTGCTATTTAGCTTTTCAGCTTAAACCGAATCAGCATTAAGGTCAACTTGTTTATGTTTTTCTATTTTTATTTTCTCTTCTTTTATGCCCGGAATTGTTACAATATGGATCAATTGACATTTGTAAAATGAAATGAATAATTTTGTTGTTGGTAGCAAAGTCTTTTTTTTTTTTTTACAAAAAAATCTTTAAATTTATGGACAAATTTAATTAAGTTTCTTGGTGATATATTGATGAAAATTTGTGGTTTTTCTAAGAAATTTTTATGTCTTTTGAAAAGTATGTAAGTTCGTTGACAAAAAAAAAAAAAAAAAAAAAAAAATTTTTTTGAAAACTTCTTGAGAAATCGTAAGCATATTTAAACAAAATAAATTGGAAAATATTGGAATGAGTTTTCTAATATGAATTAAGACCACAATTATCGAAAATGTAAAAAGATTACAAGAAATTTTTCAAGCAACAGCTGGATATTTTCAAACAAACAAGTAAATATTTTATAATAATTTAAATGCTGTTAGATTTAAATTGGTTATTTGAATTATTTGTGCAAATTTAAATAAAAAAAATTGGAATTTAAATTACTGGGGTTTTTGGAAAAGTTCGTTAAAACTTTAAACTGTTTAAACTCAAGCACAATGCTAGTAATTCTACAAATGAAATGAGCCAGGATTCATTAAATTGATGCATTTATCTTTATTTTATTCAAATTGATTCCAATTATTTCTGAATAACTTTGACACCATTAAGCGGATAAAAAATGTTAAGATAACTTGAAGGTAATATTTGTCGGCATCCACTAAACTTAATTTATTTTAATTAGACAAACCATTCTCAATTAACACTAGTGTGACAACATTGTATATAGATACACAGTCATTCCAAAATGCTTTTTTTTGCAAATAATTCTGTAACTTTTGAACCGTTGAAGATATCTAAATAAAATTTCAAATGGTCAGAGATGAAGTGTTTACGAGTTGTTTTGGAAGAGTACAGTTTCCTAGCGGGAACATTTGCGTAAAAATTTATGAAAAATTGCTTAATTTGACTGGAGGAGGACAAGTTTCTATGAAGTTTTACGCAAAAGTATAAACTTTGTATACAAATATTTAGTATTTAGGAAACCGTTAGAATATGAAGATTAATAATTTATAAAAAAAAGTTAATGGAATGTAATTTGATCGCAGAATTTCCTCAAAGACTTAAAATTTATAATTTTGTTCCTTTTTTTTAACATAAAGTTAATATTTAAACTTTAGTAAAACTTAAACGAATAGTGATTTTTTATTGAAATATCAGTATAATATGTATAAATTTGTCTTAACATCAGAGTATTAAAAAACCTCTCACTTTTTTATATAAAAATACCCAAAATCCCAATACGTATAAAACATGTTAAAAAATTGACTTTTTTCATTAAAATGATCACCATGTCGTTTTAAAGGGCTTCCGTTAGAAAATACTTTTTAGATATTTACCTTACATATGGATATATATAACAAAAATAATTTAAATTCGATCCCAGCTTTACAATTTGAGAACTTAACAAAAATAATTAACATTATTTTCAAAATTAACAAAGTTTGGATAGGGCTTGTGGACAGATCTTTGACCAAAGCTCCTTTATACGCATTTGCATTAAGATTTCTTTTGAAAACATTAAAAAAGTGATAAAGCCCAGAACAAAAAACAAATTTTATCAGTGAATAAATATTGCCACTTTTTAGAAAAAATACAAAAATGTGAAATTTTTTTAAAGTTCCAACTTCAAATTAATAACTTTTTAACGGATTCATATTTATATAATTCTTGTACCAGTATTATTTAGAATTTTGTAAGGAATATTTAATATTTAAAAAAAAATTTAGGGGCTACATTAAGCCTGCCAAGTTAAAAAAAAAAAAAAAAACTTAAAAAACGTGATTAAAAATTGGGGTAAACATTTATTTCGACCTGAATATCTCTTAAACTCAAAGACATAACATACATATGTAAGCGAATTATTTGTAGAGATTTACAAGGACTATCTATATATAGAATTTCTTTTCTGTCATATCATAAATGAATTTTTAGCGATTTAAACAAAAATAATAATAATAATAATTAGATACCCCCTTACCTGCTAGGAACCTGTACTCCAAATCAACTTGAAAGCACGCCAGCTCTGACCATATAAAATTTTATTGAAATATCTTCAAAGGTTCAAAAGTTACAGAATTATTTCCAAAAAAAACAAGCGCGAATGTTATATTTGGCTCAAATTTTACGTCATGTGGGAGGTGGGCGATTCAATGGGCGGACCATGCCCATTTTTTGTTTCCGAATTTACAATGGTCCTTGAACTATTTGAACACAATTTCGGAAAAGTTTCACCTTATATGGGAGGTGGGTTGAAAAGTGGGCGGATCACACCCATTTTTGGTTTCCAAGTTTATAGCGACCCTCAAACTATTTATTCAAAATTTCGTTGTTATACATGCTTTTGTTTAAGAGATATCAGCAGAAATGTATCAAAGGGACACCCTGTGTTTTTAGTTTTAAACCCATAACTTTTTTGTTTATTAACCGATTTTTCTCAATCTCAAACCAACTTTATATGAAATAAATATTTGTGCCAAATTTCGTTCCCCTACGTTGTCCCGCTCGAGCCCATCCTGCTTTCAACAGACGGACAGACGGAAGGACACCAGGATCCAGAAAATATATATTTTGTGGGGTCTTAAATGATTCCATCGACATGTTACACACGGAATGAAAAAAATCAATATACTCCCATCTTTTTGATGGTGGGTATAAAAACAGGGTTTTGGAATCACTGTGCGATATATATTATTATTATTATTATTATTATTATTATTATTATTATTATTATTATTATTATTATTATTATTATTATTATTATTATTATTATTATTATTATTATTATTATTATTATTATTATTATTATTGGAAGCGCATGAGTGATATTAATGTGACTTACACAAACCAATCATCATACCACCCCTTGCACAGTGTGTGATCCAAGATATGATTGGGAGAGTTTAAGTTTTGATTTTGGTCCTTATAAACTTAACGGGTGGGTTCACAGGGTCCCAAATTTCGACCCATAATTTTTTTAACGATCATGATTTGTTTGAAAAATTTTTAGATGAAAGGATTTTGCTGATCGAGATCTACAAAAAAAAAAAAAAAAAAAAAATCCACATCTTTTCTCTTTTAATTTACGATATTTGTTACTTCTCTATGTACCTTGGTGAAGTCTTTTCGCTATACCACATCAATCATTGGTTAGTTTTTGTATGATATATAACCCAAGTTTGTGTGGGAATTTTTTTTGGAGACAATTTTTAATTTTTACAATATTTTTAAAAAATATCAAAAACTAAAGAACAAAATTCAGTTTTTAATAAAAAAAAAATGTACGCGTTTTTATGGCTTTATTTTTTGCAGCATTTAGTCTTTTTGACTTTCTTTAAAGTCCTCTTTTTTCTTACCTCCTGGCAACACTGGCGACCAATGTGACTGTTAAGCGTATGAGCTATTTTACTGTGTCTTATACTAATCAAACATCATACGCCCTAAACTACGTTTTTTTTTTCGAGTAATCTACTTATAATAAAAATAATGGTAATAAAAATATATACACTAAGGGAAAAAATTCGATTCAAAATCAACAACGGTTGTGCTTACATTGGTAATTTACGGTAACAGCTTTTTAATACCTTTCGTTAACAAATTTAATAGAAAACATATGTAATTTAACAATTTGATACCGAAATGGTTTCAACTTGGTGCCAATTAGGTATCGATTTTCAATAAGAATTGAACACACAGTGTTTAATTTAAACACATACGGTTTAGATTCACTATTGACACAGAATGGTATCGTTTTCAACACGTATGTGATTGATATTTCTCTGGGTGTAGAAGCGACAAAATTAATATATCAAGTGATCAAAACATTCCACAGTGGGGCAGAATCGAAATTTTTAAGAAATAAATTTGTAACTTCTAATCCGCTAGTTGGATTTGCGTGAAATTTGGTACGAGCGTAGCAGAGGAGTGTACAATATTAAGTTTGGAAAGTGGACCCAACAGACCACTAAGGGGCGGAGCTAAAGAGGCTCAAAGTAAGGTACCTCTGACATAAAAAAATTTTAATTGTTTCTCGACATATTTCAAATATTTTTATACATTATTGTAGGCCCTGATAAGACCTACAAAAAACTTGCTCGCATGTCCTATTTATTTCTTATAATTTTTGAGTTATTTGCGTTTGAATTTTTAAGTACTTAAATTTTGCATGATCTTGGTCCAGTTTTTTCCATATACTACATCCTAGTATTTCCGACCGATTTCATTAGTTTATTTTTTAACTAGTTAAAGAACAAAATTATATATTAAGAACAAAATATATATATAAAAAAATTAAGTCGATGTCTTTACCGAGTCCAAAAATAAACGATTTTGAATTTGAAAATTGCAAAAATTATGAAGTCCCATAGATTTTGATTGAAAACTTTTAACAACATATTACAGATTTCCGTTTGCCGATTCGTGCTTTGGGATTTCAGAAAATATAGACTTAAGTCAAAACTTTTATATAAAATTGGTAAAATTCGGGAGGGTGTGTACCTTGATCACTTGAGTAATTAGGCTTGTTTTTTATTATAGATTTATCACTATGAAGATTCCTTTCAGAAAAGTATAAAAGAGTGAGAGACCGATAATAAAATCGGTCGGAAATACTAGGATGTAAATAAAGAAAATTGAACCAAGAACATGCAAAATTGAGATTTACAATAATATTTAAAATCGGATGAGAAAAAAAAATTTGGCAAAAGATTAAAAAATGTTTATGTCAGAGATACCCTACTTTGAGCCCTGTTAGCACCACCCCTGAGGGTCCCCCTTCCAAACTTGACATTATACATTCCTTTGCTATGATTTTACCGAATTTCACGCAAATCCAACCAGCCGATCAGAAGTTACAGATTTATTTCCAAAAATTTTTGATTCTGCCTCACTGTGTATTTGAAACTGAAATAATATTTTACTTTTTGCATTTGTTTTTTTTTTTCTCTCCGATTTTTATTTTTTTTTTTATTTTCTAAAATGCAATTGTGCATTGTTATTAATAACAAAAACTAATACAAACAAAAAAATAATTGAATTGTTTAAACTCTTTCTTCTTGGAAGTTTCAATGGGAATAAATTGGTTTTAAAGAACGCTTTTAGTGCTTAAGAACAAGTAGCGATGTTTTTGTTCAATAAAAGATATTTACTTCATTACGTTTGTATATAATTAACAATTATGACAGCTAGATAGAAAAGTTTATTTAAGTCCAATTTTTCTGATTTTTGGAATTAAGGTAAAGTTTTTGTAAAAAATTGGTTTCTGGAGAAATTATAAATATCTTCTTTTTTTATTTGTTAAGATATCTTGACGAAATTTTTAACAATCGTTGACTTTAACATTTAAAATAGTAAAATGTAGAAACATTTTAAATTTGTTTATAGGAATTCCACAATTAAAAAAAAAAACCGACGAAAATGCCAAAAATAATTTTTTTTTTTAATTTTGCCCATAAAATTTGTTGAAACTGCATTCGGTTTGCAGAACTAGCCTTTGATATTTTAGAACATATAGACAAATTTCAAAATTTTTATTTAAAATAGTTCAAATTCGGTAAGATCTGTACATAGTAATGCTGAGTGTTTGGGTTTGTTTTTAATTCTGAAGTCTCTCTAGGTGATACCTTTCAGAAAAGTATAAAAATATTATATGTTCTTAAGAAAATTTTTATTTTAGAGAAAAAGGTGTGTAGAAATTTTTTAGGCCAAAAAAACATAATTTTTACAATTTTCAATTTCAGAATCGTTTAGTTTTGGACTCCAAAGATTTATCGACTTAAGGTTTATTTTGTTCTTTAACCAATTGGGTAAAAATTTTACAAAATCGTACAAAAATATTGGTATATTGAAGAAACTGGACCAAGAATTTAAATTCCAATAACTTGAAAACTATAAACAGCACAAATGAGCATATTTTTAGGCCTTATCGAAGGCTTTAAGAAGATTTAAAAATATTTGAAATCGCATAAGAAACAAAAACAAAAAAGTGATGAAAAATTTTCTATGTCAGAGGTACCATATTTTAAGCTCAAATATTTACACTCCTGAAGGATATATAAAGCGTTTCTTCCACTCTTAAAATGTTACACTTCTCTGCTACGCCTGTGTGAAATTTTATGTAAATCCAATCAGCCAATAAAAATTTAGATTTATTACCAAAAAATTTCGATTCTACCCCACTGAGCATATTCCCTCATATCCTAAAGTATCAACATAAGATTCTGATTATTTTATTTTATACTTAATAGAAGACATCGGTCCCCAATTATCCACAAACTCCATATAAGACCCATCCCTATAGTTTGATGTACATACGCAATGCCGTACGCATACTTGGGCTTGATCGCCTAAACCTTTCTTATTTCCTTTGAGTAGACTCTAAGGAGTGAGATCGAAAAATTCTTAACATACATAATATTCAATAACTTGGAAACGGTTGATCTTAGAGTTTTCATTATTTTTTTAATCATTTGATAATTTAGCACACATCACAGAAATATATAATTTGTATGGTTCTAACTACTAATTATAAAATTGTGGACCATTTTTGAAAACCCTTTCTTTAGAGATTTGATAGCTGCTTCAGTCACTTTTTTGGAACAGTGTGCACATCTTCTGTTAAAATCTTCGGTATTTTGGGACACCTTTTTTGTGCTCTTGAATTCACTTTTCACAAGAGCTCAATATCTCTCCACTGGTCTAAGCTATGGACAATTTTGAAAATTGACCTCTCTTGGTACTAAAACTATGTTATTGATTTGGTACTACTCCAGAGCTTTCTTACCGTAGTGACATGATACCAAATGGGTCCACGTTGTGCTTTCTTAAGAAAAGAAGGAATCTTTTTTGCAAATATTCCTTTAAGCATATTTTGCTATTTATAGATCCGAATATATTAAATAACTTTCCTGTTTTGCCGCAACTGCAAAAAGCTTGTCATACCATGAGTTTTGTAAGAAATTTTTGCTGCTTTTGGGTCTTAAACTTATCTCCAACATTGCTTCGAGCATTAGCAATAAAAATTTTTGAGACACAAGCTGCGAAGATTCTGCCAGCACCTACGTTTCTTCGTCAATTATTCAGCTTGAGTATTCTTGTATGAAATTTGGTTTTAAATTCCGAGTCCTATTTTTGGCTTGTAATTTTTTTTTGCAGAATTCCATTTTGGAATTTTTTTGAACTTTATATGTTATCAACTTTCCTATTAGCTTTAAATTTTTGCACCAAATAGTCGAAGCACTGTAAAAACTGAGCTGATTTTCTACCAGATGTGTTTGGAGTTCCTTTCAATATGCCTTCAATTTTCTGGCCTTCCCAATATCATGTGGTCCTTTTTTCTTACCTAACAAGGTTTCACATCAATAGTCAAATTCTTCTGATACTGTTTAATAACATTAGAAACGGTTTTACGTACGACATTTAATTCTGTGGCCAATTATTTGTAAGACCTATTTGGATTTTTTGAAATTTTTTAATAACTTGTAGGACGTAAATCTTTTTCGTTACTTATTGTGATGAAAATAAGGACAAATTAACATGGTTGTTATTAAAAATAATAACTGAAGTATTTTTCCATGATAACTAGATCAAAAAAATTTTTGAATATTGATTCCGAAAAAAGTTATGAGGCAAAATGTGTGTAAAGAATTTTTCGATCTCACTCCTTAGTTTTTAAGCTAAAACAATATATAGAAAATGTTACATCACAAATTGCAAAATAACTCGATAAAGCTTTGTCTGATGTGATTTTGTAAAATAACAAAAAAGTTATAATTCAAATTATATGTAAGTTCTGTCTATATAATTTTTACTAAAAAAATCAGAGATATTAATAAAAATGTTTTGAAAAATTATTTAACAAATGTAATAAAATATATCTCGTTTTAATTACAACATACGTATGTATGTATGTATATATGTATGTATGCAACTTTATAGTAAAGGAAAAAAAACTGTAATTTTTGGTTGCTTTATGTTTTTTGCGAAAATTTTTAAATATTTTATGTGAAATATACACTTTCTCCTATCATATCACTTAGTCTCTGCTATTGAACTTCTTGATTTATTTTCCTTTGTACTATACTAATACATTGCAATAATAAATCTAATTTGTTTTTTGCCACACACCTTAATAAACTTGTATGTGTATGTTTATATGTATATTTGTATTGTACTTCCCTTTTGTTTGCACTTAATTTTCAATAAATTTTTAATGCATAAAGTTTTTCACTTTTACTTTAGAACAACTTTTTTTTTTTTTTTTTTTGCAGTAAGGAAAGTGTTCATTGATTTTGTTAGAAATGTAAAAAGAAAGAAATAATAATCCCACAATATTTTCAAATTTATTTATTGATTCACTGAGGCATTCATTCATCATTTATAGTGGCATTTTATACTTATACACGTGTATAAATATAAGTTTAGGTATGAATAGTTAGAGCTCTCGTGCTTGTAGTAGTTTTAAAAAAATTTCTAACTTTTATTGTTTTTTTTTTTTTTTTTTTTCTGTTACGTTGACTTCCGTTGCTTTGTCATGAAAACGTGGTTTTTTATTTATTTAAGTTGTTGCTGTTGTTATTATTGTTGTTGTAGTTATAGGTGTTATTGTTGTTGTTGCTGTTTGAATTTAGTTATTTGTGGTTTCGTTAACAAACGCCTGTGGTATAAAAACGTTTCGTACTATTATATTCGTATATTGTGTTTGGCAAAGAAAACAATTTTGAAAACAATCAATGTTGGTTCATGTCGTGCTGCCACATACTTATACACATACGCACACACATATATATATGTACATATTTTCTAATACAAATCCATATTACGTTATAGACACATCTATACAAACACTTAAACCTGCCTACAAATACATTCAAACGAAATGAGCGAACAAACAAACGAATACCTTGAATTTTATGTACGAATCAATAAAGAAACGAATGAATGAATAAATGATGGAATAAATGAGTGAATGAAATGAAAAAGAAACAAATCAATTGAATTAAATTGCATGTATTCTTAAGTTTTGCAAAAGATTGTTTAAGTTGCTGCTTTTTATGAGTACAAAACTACAAAAGTATTGATATCGAGTATCCTCTATAATCTATTGGTTTGTTATAGAAATAAAACAAAAAATATCACCAAATATATAAAAAGCAGTACAAAATTATGTGGCATGATATGACATTACTAGAAATTAAATTAAGAAAATAATAATCAATTGCTATATTTGCTTCAATAACACTTTTGCTACAGTAAAAATTCATTCGATAAATGACAAAGCGTACATACAGGCCTTTTTGGAAATATAATAAATCATTTTAAAAACATAAGCCCTTAAAATTTTACAAGTTATACTCAAAAATAGGTTTTCTTTTCACAATTATTGAGTTTTTTTTTTTATTTTTTATTTTTATTTTTTGGAAATTGAAAAATCGGAAAAACTTGTTTAAAATTTGTGTAAAATTTTTAACAAGTTTTTTTTAGTTTTTCCAAAATTTTTCAATTTTTCAATTTTAACAGTTAGAGTTCTAAAATTTTGTCGGAGCCACTTTGGTATCAATATTAATATTTAAGAAAAATGTGGGCAGACTAGAAGTAGGCGGCATGGTACCTCCCATATGAATTAAATGCAAAAATTCGTATATCTGGGAAACTATTGGAGTTTGAATGCTCAAATTTTTAACAAAAAATTTTGACATCCATGAAAACATTTGTCTAATAAATTAGCGGATTATAGGGGTATGGTCTCTCCCATAAAAATTAAATACAAAAATTAGTATATCTGGAAAACTATTAGAGCTTGAATTTTCAAATTTTGCACAGGAAACATCTATCTATCTAATTTTTAAGAAAAATGTTTTATTTTAATTACTAAATAAATATATTTTTTTAATCCTTTAATTACTATGTATTTCATTTCGGGGGGTGGTGAGGCACACCGGGTATTAGCTAGTATATATATATATATATATTTCCGACTACTCGGATTTGTAATCGATTTTGTGTATCGTCACCGAAAATGCAAAACAACGTAACATCACTTTTCATAAATTTACAGGAGGGATAAAAAACTTTATAAAATCTAAACAAATTGTCCTACAAACAAGATTTTTGGAACATTACATCCTTATATGTTGCCTAATATATTGATGATGAATAATTAAAATTTTATTAAATATTTTTTAAGTTATGTGGTTTACGTTTTTCAAGATTTCAATTTTGTGAAGCCAAAAAAACGTAACATCAATAAAAATTTTACAAAAATTGTAATTAAAAGAATTTTTGCAAATTTTTACTCCAAAATTTTAATACATATTATATTCTTAATAATTTGCAATCTAAATTCGTAAAAAAAAAAAAATTTTATTTTTTTTTTAACCAAGTGATGTTACGTTGTTTTGACTTGATAAAATGATTGCTTTCGTTAATATTATCGTCATTTTTTGAGTTACAAGTCTGAAAATTTGTGATCACACGTATTTTGGAATAATAAACTATATTTCATCAAAAACTCAAATTTGAAAATTTTGATGTTACGTTGTTTTGCATTTTCGGTGACAGTCTATTACTTTTTATTGCTTAGGATTTGTTTTGTATGGATAAATATTAATTCGGAAACCCGTACCTGAACCCGAACTTCGGTCAATTTTGCAAAGTTCGACCGAACCCAAACAGAACCCGAACTTTTTGTTATAGTTCCGGGAAGTACTTTCTAGATGCTGTTTAAACGCATATAAATGAAATAGAATTTGAAAATGTATAGATATTTGTATTTTGAGAAGTTAAAGTAATTTTAATTTTCCTTTTTAAAATAATTTTCATCCTTTTCTTTGTGTTTTTTCGTATTTTTGATTAGTTAAATTCAGATTTAATAAAAAGTTCGGTATGCGGTAAAGTTCGACCAAAAAAATTGCCGAATACCCACCGAATATCACTTTTTACCGAACACCGTATCCGAACCCGAACGTTCGGTCGGACACTAAAAATTTTTGATTTTTAAAATTGGTAAAATTGCACATTTTTAGTTGTTTCTAATTCCCGGAATTTCCGAAAAAGATGCCTGGAAAGTGAAAAATTGCGGAAAATTCGTACCGGGTATTCTCGGGATAAATCCCCTATTTTTATGGCAAAGCATCTTTTCATATTTTTTGTTTAGTGCTAATATTTTGTGAAAAAAAATGAAAAATGTGAAAAATTGTGAATTTTTTTTTTTTTTTCAAAATTAAAAAAAAAAAAAAAAAAAAATTTGATATTTGACTAAAAAGCCAGATCCTTTTACTTTCCAAAGGAGTTTAAAAAGAAAATACCAAAAAAATAAATAACAGCATGATTAAATTATGAGGATTTATTGGAAATTTTTTAAAACTGGATTCTAATGCCCTTAAGAAGCTTATGCCATTTCTTGAGAGATTTTTCTTTTTAGCAGCGTTTATTTAAAAAAGAAACAATATTTTCTTTTTTGCTTAAATTTTTCAAAAATCTGTATCCCCGTTCATTGTGTTTGCTATACTCATCTATATATATAAACCAAAGTGCGTGTCACTAAATTGTGTTTCAAAGTGCTGCACTCTTCAAAAATAAAAATAAAAAATATAAACTATTTGAAATGATATTTATTTGCCACAACTTGCAATCATCTGTTTGTTTGCATTTTTATTTCTTTTTTTTTATTTTAGATATTTTTTTCTTTTGTAACAGCAAGAGCAATATTTCAAGTAGAGTTTGTGATTTATATTTTAAATCGGAAATAAATATAAATAAGACGAATTGTGCTTTCATGATTGTAAGTTTTTAACAAAAAGGAAATTGTTTGCAAAATTTAATAAGTATTTGAAAAATCTTTTGTGAAGAAATACAAGTAAAAAAATAAATTATTTCTGTTATTTTCTAAAGTTGTAAATAGTGACTTTTTGTATTTATAAACTTAACAATACGAAACTTTTTATATACATAAAATCCTCAATAGATTAAAATTTCTCAAAGGGAAACAACTTTTTGATTGTTTTAAACTTAACAAATTTTTTAACTAAATGCTTAAAGAAATGTGAATTTAGTATATTAAAATTTCGTCTTTCTAATTATAAATCAATAAATACAAACACTCGAATGAAACCAACATAATGAGATAAAAAACTCCACAAAATAAAACTCAAAGAAACTGAAAGTTGTAAACGAACGGTATCATATAGATGACCACAAAAATTGTCAGTGTGATTTGTATTTGGAATAGTTATTATTTAATGAAAGTCTATAGCTTATTTTTGTTACTCAAATGTCTCATTAAAAAATTAACTTTCCAGTTTTAAAATCAAAACACAAATATCTCAAATGACTTTAATTTCATATTTTTTAAATAAACTTTAGTTAAATATTGAAAGTTTTTGTACGTTTTTACAATCTATTTCCTAGAAATTCATTTTTGTTTATATTTTTATACCCTGACCAAATGGTTGCATGCTACATGTTATAAATTTTCCAAAAAAAATAAAAACACATTCTTTACTTTAAAAATAATCACGAAATTTATATACATTATTTTTATATCAACCTAAGTGTTATAAAGTAAGAAAAAAAAAAAACACAAAAAAATGTATTTTCAGCTAAATTTTCTTGGAAATAAAAAGAAAAACAACAATGGAAAGAAAAAAAATATATTGTTCTTTTTTTAACATTAAAATTCAACAGTTTTTTTTTTCACAAATACGTATTCGTATATGATGGTGCAGTAAAATTTTTTGGTACATTTCCTAAAAAAAAATATAAATACGAGGACAGTAAGAAGATTATATTCAAAGTGTTTAAAAAAGGTCAAAGGTGCTTTTTTTTAAATTTTTTTAATTCCTTAATACTGATAACAAGGATGAAAAAATAATTCTGCGGCACGGGTTTTTCATTCAATTCTGATATAGTTTTCATAAGAAAAAAAATTAAAACAAAAGCACATTAAAAAATAATGCAGTTTTTGTGAATAAATATCCTTTTTTAAGCTTCAAAAAAAGTATAAAATAGAGTGTCCCGTAGACAAAAATTTTGTAGGAAGACCCCTCAAACGATGCGCAAGAATTAGCTGAATATGGGAAAAATATTAAAAAAGATTTTTAAAATTGATCTTCAGTTCCCTACCAGCTATTGAAAGTCACGGGCCTAGAACATTTCGTCCAAAAAATAGTATTGAGTTTTGTCTTGAAATGGGTATCAAAAAAATCGTAATTTTAAGCCAATTATAGAAAAAATATTTTAAAAAATTTTCGCACAAATTTTGGTACATAAACCGTCATTTTTGTACATCACACGTTGGGGTAAAAGGGGTCGAAAGTGGCGTTTAATTGAATTTTGAAAATTTACTTTTTTAAATAAAATTGGGTACCGAATAAAAATAGACAAAATTATGTATCAATAACGATAAAAGTCATTAACATAGGTTGCGTGGTTTTTGAGTACTGAGCTGTCAAAATTCAACATTTTTTTATATTTTAAAGAGGAAAAAATTAAATTTTCATGAACTTTCGGTGAATTTTTCTTTAATAAAAAGTGCTTTAAAGAAAAATTTTAAAATGGAACCATCAACTACAGGTATTTGAGTTTACTTTTATGCAAGAATTTGTAAATTATTTTTTGTCCTGGTATTTTTTGTTATTTTTTTGAAAATAGTCCAAAAATGCACTAATTTTAAAATTTCATGGAATGCAACTAAAAATATAACAAGACTTTTGTTCTGAAAAATTTTCTGAAAAATATTACATATTGTCTACTTAAATATTCTGAAATAAAATCGTATTTGCCCGATTTTAGAAATTTACATTTTTGTGAAAAAACTCAAGTTGCTCCAAACCAAAAACAGGTTAAGTGCAGATTTTTTTTATTTTTTTACTTTGTTTTATTTTTCTTTATTTGACTATTATTTTTTGTTATTGTTTTGTACAATTATTTTAAATAAACAAAATAATTTTACTGCTTAATACAGTCAAACTCAGTTAAAATGAACATGATTTCATGTAATGTTTTTATATTCTACAAAGGGATGTGTCTTATATTGGTACTTGGTATTTAATATTGAAAAATTCAGGAACTATGCGAACAATACAGCCAGATACTACGTTGATAAATATCCATGGTATCGTATGTCTCCTATCCTCCAAAAGTTTTTTATTCACGGCAAAGAAATTATAAAACATGCTCTTCTACGAAATGGCCAACTTTCTGAGACACCCAAGAAGCAAGAAAAAAAGATTTCAAAAATTACCGGAAACATTTTTCACGAAAATGTAGTAGACAAAAATCAAACGAAGATATATTTAATAGACTTTTGAAAAAGTATAAAATAAAACATATAGACCTACCACAATCAGCAGTTGATTATTCTCACTGATGACGATTTTTTTTTTTTTTTTTTTTTTTTTTGTATGAAAACATTTCCATTCTGCAAAGAAAGCCTTAGAATTCTAAAAATGAATTTGTTTACTTACTCATAAATAATAAAGTCAAAAGTGATCACTAAAGTACTGATATCACTTTTTCTGATGTATGCTTAGTTTTTGACATGTTTAACCCCAATGTATAGACAGACGGACGGACATTACATATCAGGCAGAAGAAACTTGTAAGATTCTTGTAATGCTTTTTTTTTACTAACTAGTAAAAATCAAACAAGTTGTTATTATAAAAATATCGATTTCACTTTTCCTTGATGTAAGCGGCCATTTTAGATCCATTTTTTCACAATGTACTGACAGATGGACGGATGTTGCCATTTAGCCAAAAAAGATTGTAGAGATATAATGGTACATTTTTTTTACTAACCAGTAAAGAACAAAACAAGTTGTAGTTATTAAAATATTCATATCGCCCTTCCTTGAATTATGCGGCTTTTTTCTAGCCAATTAATTCTAATGTATAGACAGACGGACGGACATTACCATTCTGCCAAAAAATCGGAGTATTTTTAAAGTTTATATTTTTTAACTAACTAATAAAAAACAAAACATGCTGTGATTATTAAAATATTGATATCGCCTTTTTTTGAATTATGCGGCCATTTTAGATCCATTTTTTCCAATGTATAGACAGACGGACGGACATTACTATAATGCCAAAACAAATTCAAGAGTTCTAAAAATATATTTTTTTACTAACTAATTGATAAAATATTAAATCATGATCATTTAAATATTCATATCACCTTTCTTTGAATAATGCGGCGATTTTAGACCCATTTAATCCTAAGGTATAGACGGACGGACAGACATTACTATTCTGCCAAAAAAAATCCTAAAATTCAAAAAATACATTTTTTTACCTAACAATAAATATAAAAATAGATCCGCATCATTAAAATATTGATGTCACCTCTCCCTGAATCATGCAAAAAAAAATTTTCGATATTTTTCTTAAAAAAATGGATAAGAATGTTCATCAAAATACCTTAAAAAAATCTTCTAGCGAAACAAAATCCCATGGAAAGATTTTTTAAATATTTTTTCCATAACCCGCAAAAAATTACGAATTTTTTGATATCTATTTCGATTAAAAAATCTAAACTTTTTTTTACCAAAATGCATGGGGCCCATGATTTTTTAATCGCTGGTAGGATACTGAAAACCAATTTTAAAATTTTTTTAAATAATTTTTTCTTACTAAGCAAATTTTTACGCATCGTTTGAGGGGTCTTCCTACATCGAAATCTCGAAAAAGGCTATTCTGGGGACACTCTAGTATACAGGTTTATAATTAAATGCAAAGAAATTGTATTTAATACTTTGTATGTTTTCCATTTGACTTTATTATATCCTTTAATATCATAGACAACGAGTCGACAAGTTTCTTCGTAAAATCCGTTTATATTTTGGGTTAATCTTCCTGTAATACCAGCTAGAGATGACCCCTACAATTTTTTGTCAAGATGTTCCAACAGATGCCTGATTGGATTAAAGTTTGGGGACTGCAGAGCATTACAAATAGGTTGGGGAATATGATAAAGCAACCATTCACTCACTTTTCTGAAAAACTTCTTGGGATCTTTGTCATTTTGAAATAAGCAGTTGTGCAATAAGCTAAATTTTCGCACACTAGATATTATATTTCAAAATATTTATATGATTCTCTATTTCGTTGTCGATTCTATAAATATTAAATTACTGATTCCTGAAGCCTCCAGACGTCCTCAGAACATTACCAAGTCTCGATCATGTTTAACTATCTCAACCACACATGTGACATTGACGCCTTTATTCCATTTTTTTCAATATTTTTCGTTTTTTTCTTTTTTTAGCGCCAAATATTTGAATTTACTTTCGTTATTGAGTAAAACAGTTTCCGGGAAGGTTTAATATTAATTTTTATACTTTTGGGCGAAATTCAAACATTTGATTTGGCTGGCTTACGATATATAAGATTTATACGTGGTGTTCTTCTATGGAAGTTATTTTTGTGTAGTGTTACTAAAATGGTACTGGCTCTAGAATAATAAGCAGAAATTAACGTTACTTTTTTTTAGCTTTTTTTAAGGTACTAGAAGCAGGACTTTCTTTGACTTCACAAACTATATCTCTTTTCTTTGTGTCTTTAAATGATTTGGCCATCTTGCCCGAAGAAAATTCTCTCCAGTATGATGTTTGTTATATTTATATTTTACTCTGCAATAATTCCTTGAAATATTTTTTGAAATTTCACGCAAGAATTTTTCTTTTTTTTATATAAATCTAATATTATTTTCGAGTTTGAATTGAAGATTGTTTTTCCATTGTCAAACAATCACTTTTTTACTTCGATTTAAAGTAATAAACACATTTATGATTATAATTTGGTCCTTTTCTGAAACATAAACCAAAAAATAATAAAATATTTTCTCTCACTTTAACAATACACCGACCTTTTTATAAAAGAAAGGTGCCATTGTTTACTTTATTTTGACGCGTAAAAATTGGTGTATTTTCTTAAAAATTCAATTCATACGTTATTACGATTTATTTTCGCAAATTGTTTTAATGAGTTCAATTCCTACCTAATTGCCAAAGAATTTTGGGATATCACTTTTTTTATATCATCTACATCTTACAAGACTTCGTTAAAAAGGGAATAAGCTGTTTATTTTTTTTTACGCTCACAGTATATATAAAAATATTGGAATTATTTGGACCTGGTACAAATTATTGTTACGTTGCGATACTAAATTTGGTAAAATTTCTTCAAATCATGATTTGAAAAACGGAAAATTATGATTTGAAGCGCTTTTTTGAAAAATAATATTAATATTTAAATTGAAATAGAAATAGAATTTAAACGAACAAAAATAGACTTGTTCTAAAAATAATTAGAAAAAGTCCCATTTATTTGTACCAAAATACCCAAAATTTCAATCCCAGAAAAAGATCTTTCAAAAATTGACTTCATTCATTGAAATCGTCACTCTGTCGTTATAAGAGGTGTCCGTCAGAAATTACTTAATGGATGTTTACCTTACATACAAAAGAATTTAATTGAAATAATTTTATGCTGATCCCAACTTTGCAATTTGAGAATTTAACAAAAAAAATTTTTAAATTTTTTTAAATTGACAAAGTTTGTATAGGGCCTGGGGCGAAACCTTTGTCCCAAGCTCTTCCGGGTTTTGCTTTACACGCGTTTGCGTTAATATTTCTTTTATTTTTTGAATTTATTGATTTTTTTATAAAAATAAAAAAATAATAGTTTATTGCATATTTCGAAAGCGCGTCCAAATAAAATTATAAAAGTGTTCTACAAAATATTTCCAAAATTTTTGGATCATTTTGATTTTTTTGTGTTAAAAATTTGTAATAATCGTTTTGTATAAAACTCCTCGAAAATTGACAAAGTGAATTATTATAATGAATAATCATCTAGAAAACACCTCATCCTTGGGCATGTAAAAAAATTTTCAGATATTTTTAGCGGATCATAAGATAAAGAAGTATTTCCCAAAAAGAAACATACATTTTAAAAACAATTTTAATTTAATAAATTAGGCATACAAATATATGCTGTAAAAAAGGGTTTTATGCTCATAAAAAAATGCACTTAAAATCGGAAAATGTGGCCTTAGAATTAATAAATATGAACTAAAGAAATAATTTTCTCTCCCAAAATTTATTATTTTTCTTTTAGAAATTGCTAAAAAAAAATGTTTACTTATTGCATTAGAAAATATTAAAATATAATAAAATCTAAAATAAAAATATCAAGAAATTACATAACTTTTATTTATTTCCCAGATTAAATTTATTATGAAAACAAATTTATAAAACGTACAAATGTATGTGACATTAAAAAGAAAATTTCTCTAATGACTAATTATGTAAAAAATATGAAAAATGTTTCCTTCAGATACACATATGCAAAATTTAATTAATAATAGTATATGCAAAGTTAAGCCACTTAATTTGCTAAAATATGCTCCAAAAAAGGATTTTATATGAAAACATGACATATACCTCTAAGCCAAAAATATAAAAAAATCTATACATATTGTGGTAAAAGCGGTAAAAAATGGACCTTAATTCAGGGAAAGGTTGTATCAACGCTTTACGATCACATTATATTTTTTTTATTTATCAGTAAGTAAAAAACTGCACTCGTAGAATTCTAAGGTTATTTTTTCTTTTTTATTTTGTTTTGGCAGAATGGTAATGTCCGTCCGTCTATACATTGCAAACCAAAGAACAATTCTAGGGGGAGTTACGGTCAAAATTCGAAAGTTGGTAAATTTTGGTGCAGCCTAATGTAGAACCTTCCTTCCAAACTTAAAATGTAATTGTACCTCTGCTACGCCTATATGAAATTTTATGTTACAGATCTATTTCCAAAAATATTCGATTCTGCCACACTGTCTAATTGTTTGGTAGAAGAAAAAAAGGAAAAAAGTCTAAACTTAAGACAATATGTACTATTTTTTTAGAAAATGTTCAGAACAAACATCTTATAACATTTAAAGTTGCATGTCATAAAAGTTGAAGAAAACTGTATTTTAGGACAATTTTCAAAAAAAAATAACAAAAAAATAAAATACTTACAGAAAAGTACACTTAAATACCTGATGATGATCGCTCAATTATAAATTTTTTAACTTAAAGCACCTTTTTGTTTAAAAAAAAATACAATTGATGAAAGTTTAACAAGGAGTGAGGTCGAAAAATTCTTAACATACATAATATTCAATAACTTGGAAACGGTTGATCTTAGAGTTTTCATTATTTTTTTAATCATTTGATAATTTAGCACAGATCACAGAAATACATAACTTAGATAATATTATTTTAATCACTAATTATAAAATTGTGGGCCATTTTTGAAAACCCTTTCTTTGGAGATTTGATAGTTGCTTCAGTCACTTTTTTTGGAACAGTGTGCACATCTTCTGTTAAAATCTTCGGTATTTTGGTACACCTTTTTTGTACTCTTGAATTCACTTTTCACAAGAGCTCAATATCTCTCCACTGGTCTAAGCTATGGACAATTTTGAAAATTGACCTCTCTTGGTACTAAAACTATGTTATTGATTTGGTTCTACTCCAGAGCTTTCTTACCGTAGTGACATGATACCAAATGGGTCCAAAAATATGTGGACACGTTGTGCGTTCTTAAGAAAAGAAGAAGTCTTTTTTGCAAATATTCCTTTATGCATATTTTGGTATTTATAGATCCGAATGTATCAAATGACTTTCCTGTTTTGCCGCAACTGCAAAGAGCTTGTCATACCATAAATTTTGTAAGAAATTTTTGCTGCTTTTGGGTCTTAAACTTATCTCCAACATTGCTTCGAGCATTAGCAATAAAAATTTTTGAGACACAAGCTGCGAAGATTCTGCCAACACCTACGTTTCTTCGTCAATTATACAGCTTGAGTATTTTTGTATGAAATTTAGTTTTAAATTCCGAGTCCTATTTTTGGCTTATAATTTTTTTTTGCAGAATTCCAGTTTGGAATTTTTTGAACTTTATATGTTATCAACTTTCCCATTAGCTTTAAATTTTCGCACCAAATAGTCGAAGCACTGAGAAAACTGAGCTGATTTTCTACCAGATGTGTTTGGAGTTCCTTTCAATATGTTGTCCCTTTTTCTTACCGAACTAGGTTTCACATCAATACTCAAATTCTCCTGATACTGTCAAATAATATTAGAAACGGTTTTACGAACGACATTTAATTCTGTGGCCAATTATTTGTAAGACCTATTTGGATTTTTTGAAATTTTTTAATAACTTGTAGGACGTAAATCTTTTTTGTCACTTATTTTGATTCAAATAAGGACAAATTAACATGGTTTTTATTAAAAATAATAACTGAAGTATTTTTCCATGATAACTACACCAAACAAATTTTTAATATTGTGCCTGATTTATGAGGCAAAAAAACAACACAACTCAACTTGATGATTTGAATTGATATTGACACATAATTTTGTCTATTTTTATTTGTTTCCTAACTTTATTACGAAAATTTAACTTAAATTTCAAAATTCAATTAATTGCCACTTTTGACACATTTACCCCAAAGAGTGATGCTAAAATTCTTGAAATTCTAAAATTGATACCGATAAATAACTAATAGTTTGGTTCACATGAAGCCCAGCGCATAAAAATTTCTTGATGTCACTTTAACTCGGAACTGTCATTTATTAAAAAAATATTCCTTAATTCCAAAATTTCCTTAGAGTGCCCTCGTTTGGTAGCGTTTTTTGGTATTTCTGTTGACAAATTTAAATATGTGGCATGTACTTATACAAACTCACAAACATACCAACATGTGTGAAAATAAAAAAGATTTTACATACAGTCCAGTCATTTCTCTTAATGTTAATGGTAGCGTATGTTTGTAAGTGTATGAGTGGTGAATATAAAAGTTTTATATTTGATTCTACTACTTAAACATACATATATATTTGTATGTATATGTTATTGTATATACATGTATTCACTTGCGTGTATATGTATTCATTTCTTTTTTTTTAATACTTGTTGTTACTTTTTCGCTTTTGATTGTCTCTTGGTGTTTGTGTTCATATGTATATGTGTTGTACAATTCAAGGACATGTATATTAAATGTTAAATGTCGTAATTATTATTGATTGTTTTTGTTCACATTTATTTTTATTGTTGTTTTGTTATATATATATATTTTTTATTTTTTTCACATTTTTACTTTATAGAATGTCTGAGTGTTTGTTTAAATAATTTCCTAGATTTGTATGTTATAAGTTTTCATTTTATATTTAATGTATACAATTTAATTTCTTTATAAACTGTTTGTTCTTTTAAACATTTATTGTTTTATTTAACAAGAAATAATAAATTGTTGTAATAAAAATAAAGAAAAAATTATAATGAAAATGTTGAAAATTTCTTCAGGGTGAAATGTCTTAATATTGCTTAAAAATAATGAAAAAGAACAAAAGAAATAATTGAATCCTTAAAAAAAAAACTTAAAGATTTTATTAAGAAAAAGATGTTGGTGTATTATTTAAAATAATGAAACTCAATAAAAAGACTTCTGTTTTTTAAATTATATTTATATAAAACTGGGGTGTTGTTCGTAGCGTTAAGTACTTTATATTTATTAAATTCGAAATAATTAATAATACAGCTTAATTAATAAGGCAGCTTTTATTTATAAAAAAAAATCTTAATATAAAAATTTTAGTATAAAAATTTTAGTATAAAAATTTTAGTATAAAAATTAATATTCACTTGTATATTTATATTAAACAACTTACTATAGCTTTTAATTGTCTCTAATTTTGCAAAAAAAAAAAAAAAAACATTTAATTAATTAAAATATTTACAATACATATTAATATGTTTTTGCTCTATTTGTTATGAGAAAAAAAAAAAACCTTTTATTATTAAAAAGTTAATTAAACTAAATTTATGATTGAAACATGTGGGAGTGTCATATATGTTACAAAAAAAAAAAAAAAACAAAAAACAAATACAAAAAAAGTAAAATAAAAACCTATTAAATAACTTCCCCTTGCATATGTAAATAAATGTCTGTCATATAATATTAAAACATGTTGTATCAGTCATTGTTTTATTTTAAATAAATATAAAGGCTACTCACAGTTTTATAAATATTATACAGCTAAAAATTTTTCAACAATTAGCAAAAAATAAAATATTTTCCTGTTTTTGGGTAAAAAATCAGTTTATGGAGAAAAACTATGAAGGTCAATAAAAAAAAAAAAAACGTCTTATAGACATCATAGGAATATTTTGGAAATCTATCTTCTATTCGGCCAAATAATAACACACAATCTATTTTCTAGATTTTATATAAAACTGTGTTCTTTATTATACGAATAATTTTCAGAGATTGACAAAATATTTTATTTTATATTAAAATATGAAATTGAAAAAAAATCAAATCTAAATATACAAAGTATTTGTATTGCAATGTACAATTTCATAATAATTCAACAGAATATTCATTTTAATGACCAACAAATTATTATTTCATTCCATCACATTTTAAATTTAACCCATTGCTTATTGGGGTAAAATGTCTCTAAAGTAATAAAGTTAGATACCAAATAAAAAAAAAAGACAAAATTATGTTTCAATATTCAATATTAGGTTGTGTTGTTGTCTTGTACGGAGCTGTCAAAGTTAAACATTTTTATCACATTTTGGAAAAAGAATAAAAAAAATTCAATTTTCATAAATTTTCGGTGAATTTAAAAAAACAGAAAGTCTTAAAATAAAAATTTTAAATGAAATAATCAACTGCAGGTATTCAAGTGTACATCAAACCACCACCTTAAAGTATACCGTTCGACTCAGAATCACTTCCTGAGTCGATTTAACAATGTCCGTCCGTCCGTCCGTCTGACCGTCTGACCGTCTGTCTGTCCATGTAAACCTTGTAATCAAACTACAGGTCGCAATTTTAAAGATATTTCGATGAAATTTAGTCCAAGGACGAACCCTATTGAAACTGGTTATGATCGGTCCATTATTTCACCTAGCCCCCATACAAATGTCCTCCCGGAAAAGGGTTTAACGATCATAAATCCATTAAACATAGCACTATTTTAATGACATTTGGTACATATAAGTTCCTTATAAGTTTAATTATGTGTGCCAAATTTCAAGATCGGTCCAGAATTTACCATAGCTGCCATATAAACCCCTCTTTCGAAAATCACTTTAAAGGGCATAAATCCCATTAAAATGTTAGTATCAAATTAATATTCGACACAAATAAGTTTTATATAAATGTGAATGATAGTGCCAAATTTTACGAAGATCGGTTCATAATTTACCAAAGCTCCCATATAAGGCCTTTTTTCGGGAGTCACCCAAAAATTAATAAATTCATATAAATGGTAGTATCGACGTTATATTCTGTATTCGAATGTATTATTTTATACTTAATAAAAATATCGGTCAAAAATTGGCCCCAAGTCTAATAAAAGATCCCTGCCCGAATTTTAATGTACACAATGGTGTAGGGTATCATATGGTCGGGCTTGACCGACTATATCTTCCTCTCTCGTTTTTATATTGTATTTTTTTAAAATATTTTTGTTATTATTATTATTTTTTGTTATGTTTTTTTTTTTTTTTTATACCCACCATCAAAAAGATGGGGGGTATATTGATTTTTTCATTCCGTGTATAACATGTCGAAGGAATTATTTAAGACCCCACAAAGTATATATTTTCTGGGTCCTGGTTAGATTCTAAGTCGATCTAGCTATGTCCGTCCGTCTGTTGAAATTTGGCACAAATATTTATCTTATATAAGGTTTGTTCGGTATTGAAAATGGGCAAAATCGGTTAATAAACAAAAAAGTTATGGGCTTAAAACTAGAAACACAGGGTGTCCATTTCATACTTTTCTGCTGATATTTCTTAAACAAAAGCATTTATGACAACGAAATTTTTTATAAATAGTTTGAGGGTCGATATAAACTTGGAAACCAAAAATGGGTGTGGTCCGCCAACTTTACCCCCCACCTCCCATATAAGGTGAAACTTCAACGAAATTGTGTTCAAATAGTTCAAGAACCAATGTAAACAAAAAATGGGCGTGGTCCGCCCACATCCCATATAACGTAAAATTTGAAAAAGCCGAGCCGAATATAACATTCGCGTTTGCTTTTCTGAAAATTGTCTAAAAATACACAAATTTTTAATTTTTATGAAATGCTACTTGAAATGTTATAAGATGTTTGTTCTGAAATATAGCACATATTCCCAGCTGGAAATTGTGTCATGACGGCAATTTCATAAGTGACTTTTAATATAAAAGTCATTAGATGATGACATTTATATGGGATGACTGCACGACGTGTCAAAAGCTTTTTCTACATCTTACTATTATATGAAAATAAGTTTTTGTCTGAGTGACTTTGATAACTAGAAAAGCTACTATTATACCTGATGTCATATTTAGAACGCAAAAGTTTACTTAAAAGAACATTTCGATTGCCTTTTTCCGTAATAATTAAAATAGTTAAATTTATTTGCTTTTTAACATGATTTATTTTTACATTTTAGATAGCAGTTAACAATATTACAGATATTTTCAAAGCAACTTTTTCCAATAAAAAAATATTTATGTAAAAATGTATATCAAAAACTCTTTGACAAATCAGTTAAAAAATATGAACTATCAATCATTTGTTAATAAATATTAAGGCGCCCATAGACACATACTGCAGAGAGTTACTGCCGATGAACCCTCCTATACGTGTGTGATTGACGATTTTACTACACATTCATCAATCAAAATTAAATTTTTGTGTAAAAATTTGTTTAAAAACTATATTGATTTAAAATATTTTTTTAATTTATTTTTTAATTTAAAATGACAAACAATAAAATTGATAAATGATAAAAAAAAAAAAAAATCAAATTCATTCGAAAAAAACTGTCTGCAGTATGAGTTCATTTTGAAATCAAAACGATTTTGATTTTTCATACTGCATTGTCGGTGTGACGCACACATTCAAAAGCTCTCTCAATTTTACTAATACTTTTAAATTGCTTGAACTTATGCAGTATGTGTCTATGGGGTGCTTTAAATAATTAAAATGAACAAACAAAATAAAATTTCACGTAAAGGCGCCCATAAACACATACGGTAGATAGATACTGCCGATGAACCCTCCAGTACGTGTGTGATTGAGGTTCTTCAATCAAATTTGTTTTTTTTGTGAAAAAAATTGATTAAAACAAAAAAAATTTAAAATATTTTTCTTTTTAAAATAAATTGACAACAGAAAATTTAATAAATATTAAGGAAAATAATCGAATTCATTCGAAAAAACTGTCTGCAGTATGAGTTCATTTTAAAATCAAAACGATTTTGATTTTTCATACTGCATTGTCGGTGTGACGCACACATTCAAAAGCTCTCTCAATTTTACTAACACATACTTATTGCAGGAGCTTATGCAGTATGTGTCTATGGGGCGCTTAAGTCATTTTAAAAAAATAAATAAAACGTTCATTTATTTCGTTTTACTTTTTCAGAAATCGAATTTTAACATCAATAATTAAGAATAGCGATTATTAATTATTAACAAATGATCAATTACGTATTGGAAAAATATACTTCTCTCTAGCTGTAATGATTAAATTATTCTATGATGAGTACTTTTGTGGCATTTTTCCTCATTCTGTAACAACACGTTTTTGAAAGCTTTTTTCAAGAAAAAAAAATAGTGTATAGTCCAATTTTAAAATGGTAATTAACCATAATAATTTAAGCTGTTTTATAACAACAAGTTATCCTGAGGGTACATATCTATTCAAACTTTGTTTCAAAAGTGGATAATTAAGTGAAAAATTATTGCATTTCTTATTTTAGTGGCTGCCGACCTTAGGAACAAAAAAGGTTTACAATTTCTTCTAGTCGGCATAGACTGCCGACTTTAGGTAAATCCATTTTATTCTTCAATCCTAAAGTCGGCATCAGTTTTATTTCCACACTTTTTTAAAACTACTAGAGCAATGGGAATGTTATTTTGGATATGTATTTGTATCAATGCACATTATAGTGTTTCGTTAAAAATAACCGAAGAAAAAACTCAAACATTGCATAAAATTGACCTTGTGGCTCATAATGGATTAATTACGTGTTATCTTCAATAGTAACAAGATGTACTATTTCTATAGTACATTAAAACCTAATATATTTTGAAAAATGTCCGAAATATGTACAATTATATGTTTGAAAAAAGAAAATATGATAAAAAATTTTAGTAAAATCTTAATATTCCGTGACTGAAAAGAGACATAATAATTATTTAAATGAATATTGAAGGTCGTAAAGGCATACTCTATTATAATTTGAAGTTAATTTTCTTATAACTAAAATTTTGATAATAATATTGAAATAAATACGTAATTTCAGAGGTGTTTTGAAAATGCTCATGTAAATTTTAACATTGAGATGTAATATTTTGGGAATCATGTAAGAACATTCTAATCTTCATTTCTAGTGGGGTACATTTGCAACTTTTTTTCGTGAGGCACTTTAATAAACATAAGCCTATTTTAATATGGGATTCCACTATAATTTAGAAATTCATTTTATATCCATGGGGGAAAAAGTACCAAAAGGGCTAGATTACATAAATGTCCAGGTAAGGACTAGAGAAAATAAATACGTTAATTATGTTCTGGAGAGGAGAAATATTGTGGTTTCAATAGGTAACTAATTTCTCTCATTTACCTTCTTGGAGTTTTAAAGTAAAAAAGATTAAATATTTTCCTTTCAACCGGAACACAACAATAGAAAAAAGTGTATAAAGCGAATCTTTGTAGGAAAGTTTTAAAACAAGATTGTCATATCAAAAAATGTGTAGGCCCCAAAAGTTGGAATCTGTCAATAGAAAAAAAATTAAATTAAAAACCAGTAAGAAAATTAAGGTCGTTCAAGCCCGACCACACTATACTATAAACCTTTGCGTCAATAAAATATATTTTATTATGCATTATATTATATTGATACCAACATTAATGTACTTTAAGGTGATTCCTTCCTTACCTCATATAGAAGCTTACAGTTTATTATAGACTGATACACATTATATATCTTCCTTTGATTTAAACATATGTAAGAGTTGTTTATTTCAAATATAATTGTAATACTAAAAATTATATGTAATTTTTGCACGTTAAAGTAATTTTAATATAGAAACGGACGTTTTAAGTCACATAACACTACATGATACAAAACAGTTCATGTCTAAAATAAATCAATTATTTAAAAAGAAAAATATGTAATTTTTTCTTCATTACGCTAATGATCATTGAAAAACACTGCCACGTATTTTTAATATTTATTTATTAATTATTTATTTTATATTACATATATACTCACATACGTGGCTTCACACAAGATTTACATAAACTCGACACTGATTTTATATGCAAATGAAAATAAAATGTTCACCAATTCAGTTCAAATTGATTTTTAATACAGAATTTTGAAAAACCTCAGAAAAAGGCAAACATTATATTTAACAGCTTTGAAACGAACACAGAATATTTTTAAATTTATATTTTTATATCTTTTTATATAAAATATATAAAAAAAATAAAAAAAATAACAATCATAGACACTCGACTTAACTTGACTTGTATTAAAAATGCAATTTATTTAAATGAATTCAGAAAAAAAGAAAAATACTATTTAGATAAAAAATCTAAAACCAAAAACACTAAACTAAACTACTTACTACAAGCAGCGCCAACAACCACAACGATGAGAGGAGAAAAAAAAAACACATTTAATAACCAGCAAAGAGGGAAATTGTATGCAAATTGAATAAATAAATAAAGTCGGAAAACAAAAAAAAAATAAAAAATATATTTTTATGCATACAGAATCACATCAGCTGCCATTTTCATACCCTACATCATCATAAATAAATGGGGTGTTTTATTCGCTTATGCTGATATTCATAATGCACAGAAAAAATCTTAGGAACCCCCACCTTAAAGAATTACTTCCTAGGACAATTGTCAGTCAATATGATTAGCGAGCAAATGACCGAGATCAATTCAAATTATTATCATCTATTTTATTTCTCATGCATATCATATAACAAAAACAAACTTTGCAAAGATTTTTCACTTTTAATTGAAAGAGTTATGAGAGATGAGTGTTAAGAGTTTAACACTTTGAATTGTTGATTATTTCTTGCATGAGTCTTATGTATAATGAGAAACGAAGTGGAAAAAATGAACAATTTATACCTTTTCTTTTTATTTTAAGGAAACGTAAATTTTTATATAAAATTAATTATTTTACTTGCGTCAGAATAAGCTAATCTTACTGTTTTTATACCCACCATCAAAAAGATGGGGGGTATATTGATTTTGTTATTCCGTGTGTAACATGTGGAAGGAATCATTTAAGACCCCACAAAGTATATATTTTCTGGGTCCTGGTTGAATTCTGAGTCGATCTAGCTATGTCCGTCTGTCCGTCTGTTGAAAGCAGGATAGAGCTCGAACGGGGCAACGTAGGGAGACGAAATATTTATCTTATATAAGGTTTGTTTGGTATTGAAAATGGGCAAAATCGGTTAATAAACAAAAAAGTTATGGGCTAAAAACTAGAAACACAGGGTGTCCGTGAAATACTTTTCTGCTGATATTTCTTCAATAAAAGCACGTACGCCAACAAAATTTTGTATGTGTACTTGGTGGATTGACATAAACCAAAAATGGGCGTGGTCCACCCACTTTACATCCCACCTCCCATATATGGTGAAAATCAGCGAAATTGTGTTCACATAGTTCAAGGACCAATGTAAAGTCGGAAACAAAAAATGGGCGTGGTCCGCCCACTTTACTGCCTACTTTGATGGTGGGTATATAGATTCGGTTTTATTTTGGATATTTAAAATCAGGGTGCGTAACTGTTATGACTTGTATCATAAAAGTCAGTGGCTTATATTTTCACTTTTATATTTTTTCGTTCAAAATAAAAGTTTTTTTATGATTTTTTTTTTTTTTTTTTTTATTCTACCAAAATAAAAAAATCGCCTAAATTATATTCACAAAGAAAAATACAAATCGAAACGACAAAATGAAAAAATCGCCTAAAAGGAAAAAACCGAAAAAAGCAGCAAAGTTAAAGTATTTTCTTTTTCTAAGTTATTTAAAAGTTATTATCTGATGAAAAATTCGCCTAAAGAAAAATATATATAAAAAAATGATATAGAGAAAATGTATTAAACAAGGAAAAATATCGACTACATGAAAAATACGCATAAATGGGAAAAATCGTCGTAAGAAATGAACTCTAAGATAAAATCGTATAAACAGAAAAAAAATATAATAAAATGGTATAGAAAAAATCTATTAAACGGGAAAAAATTCGGCAGCATGAAAAAAAACCGCCTAAATTTAAAAAATCGTCATAACGAATGAACGCAAAGATAAAATCGTATAAAAGGAAAAAAATATCAAAATAATAAAAAAAAAGATAAAACTAAAAAAAAATACATACAAAATTTCGTTGTCGTACGTACTTTTATTGATGAAATATCAGCAGAAAAGTATGAAACGGATACCCTGTGTTTCTAGTTTTTAGCCCATAACTTTTTTGTTTATTAACTGATTTTGCCCACTTTTCAATACCAAACAAACCTTATATAAGATAAATATTTGTGCCTAATTTCGTTTCCCTACGTTGCCCCGTTCGAGCTCTATCCTGCTTTCAACAGACAGACAGACGGAAGGACGGACATAGCTAGATCGACTCAGAATCTAACCAGGACCCAGAAAATATATACTTTGTGGGGTCTTAGATGATTCCTTCGACATGTTACACACCGAATGACAAAATCAATATACCCCCCATCTTTTTGATGGTGGGTATAATAAAATCACCAAAATTAAAAAAAAATCCTAAACTGAAAAAACGCCAAAACATAAATAAAACACCGAAACTAAAATTAATAAAGAAATGACTTCAAACTAAAAAAATTGACTAAATGGAAAAACATCAAAATTAAAAATAAATGAAAAAATCACCAAAACGAAAAAAAATCTAAATTGAAAAAAAACGCCAAAACATAAAATATCACCAAAACTAAAATAAATAAAAATGAAGTCTAAACGGAAAAACATAAAAATAAACAAGCGCGAATGTTATATTCGACTCGGCCGAATCTATATACCCACCATCAATTTTTTAAAATTTTTCGTTACATGGGAAATGTTTGGTAAAGTGGGCGGACAACCCCCATTTTTTTGTTTCTGAGTTTATATTGGTCCTTAATATAAGATAAATATATATAAGATAAATATTTCTGCCAAATTTCGTCCGCCTACGTTGTCCCGTTCGAGCCCTATCCTGCTTTCAACAAACAGACAGGCGGACATAGCTAGATCGACTCAGAATCTAACCAGGACCCAGAAAATATATACTTTATAGGGTCTTTAATGATTCCTTCGACATGTTATACATGCAATGACAAAATCAATATTCCCCCCATCTTTTTGATGGTGGGTATAAAAAAGCGGAAAAAATCACCAAAGGCGGAAAAATGCCAAACTAAAAAACTACGAGTTAAAAATTACCAACGTTTACAAAGTAAAAAATCGCCAAAAACGAAAAAAGTTTAAAAAGAAAAATACATAAAAACTAAAGGAAATCGTCGAAAAATGGAATTACATAAAACCAAGAAAATCGCCATAATGAAAAAAAATGGAAGAGAACATTAAAAAACCTTAAACCTTAAAATTACCTAAACTGAAAGAAAAAACTTAAAAAAATCGACAACGAAAAAAGTCGCTAAACCGAAAATACACCAGTTACTGTAATAACCAAAATGAATAAAAAAAAATAGCGAAGATTATTTAATTTGTTAAGAAAAAGAATAAAGAAGTAAGTCTCATTTTTTTAGGAATTTATTTCATTTTATTAATTTTGGAATAATTTTATAATTTCTGAATGAAAGTCTTTTAATTAAGACATTATGAACTAATACTTTTCTTTCATTTAAGAAGTCAATAATTTCTCAAAATTTGAAAAGCATTATTTTTAAATAATGCTTCTTAACTGAAAAAAATCTAGTTTTTCAGGATGCATTTTGAAACAAAATATATATTTTTGTCGTAAACAAAATTTTTTTGTGTTGCCGGCCTTCGGCCTGACTTAAAGACTTTCTACTCTGGGTATGTCGAACACCGGCTTCGCTAACTAAACTTTTTTTTAATATAAAAATATGTTAAGGACCGCACCTTTTTGATAAAAAATGTAAATTTCAAATAAATCGTTCAATTATTTATTAATATATTTCTCGTTTCAGCTAAGGGTAATATTTCATATTTGTTTCGGATAACTTTTCGTTATAAAAATTTGTCCCAATATTTGCGCCAATTTTTCATTTCAAATTTGGGGTAATAATGATTTTTTACTGGGGTTATATTTCCAAAAACTTTGAGGAAATGTTTCATAATGAAAAATTTTCCCATAATTGGGGCAATTTTTGGTTTAGTGTTTGGGGCCAAACTTACTGGGGCCACAGTTCACAGTGCCTAAAAATTCCCCAAAACTAAAAAATCTATCAAATAAAAAACGACGAAGTTAAAAAAAATCTCCTAAATAAAACAACGAAAACAAAAAGAAACACTCTAACGACATCGAAAAAAAAACTAAAAAAAATTAACATCAAACTAAAAATATCGCCAAAACGAAAAAATCATCAAAATGGAAAAATTAAAAAATCGCCTAAATGGAAAATACAAAAAAAAAATCGGAAAAAACGCCAAAATTCAAAAATCTACTAACCGAAAAAATCAGCTAAGTATTAACAAAAATTAATAAAAAATAACAAAATTTCCGATCTAAAATCGGAAAAAATAGTAAAAATAAGAAAAAATCTTTCTCAAAGCTCTATTCCGCCTCTCTTCTTATACCAAAAATCCGTCCACAATTGGTCCATAGGTTCCATACAAAACCCTCGTCGAAAATTACATACACAATGGTGTACGGTATCATATGGTCAGGCGTGAACGACTATTACCTGTTTACTTGTTATATAAGTATAAAGTGCGAACTAAAATGTTATATTAAATTGTGAGTGCATGAAAGATGCACGAGAAGGAGAACATGAGGAAAATATGAGAAATTGAAAAAAAAAAAAAAAAAAAAAAAAAAACTAAGCAAAGCAAAGCAAACAAATCAACTGAAACACAAATACAATTGCTAAAGCAGTGACAACAAGCAATTTACTGTTGCCTCAATCATTATTTAGACACGTTTCAACCATCATCAACCATATACGAGGGTAAATTGAAAAATCTATTATTTACTAAATTCAAGGAAAGAACATTCAAAACATAAGCTTATTGCTATAAAATATTATGGGGGTGCAACATAAGCTAGGGTTAATTGTATTATGGAAAAGTTGTTGTGCATTACAACAAATATTTTAAAGAAATCTTATCATAAAAATAATAAACTAATAAAATAAATTAATTCAATTTTCTTTGTGCAAAATAATTCTATACCATCTATGTAAATGTAACCAAATAAATTGTTCTATATTTTTTTCCCCATATTTACAAATAACAATTTATATGTATGTGTATAGTATATATATGAACATGTAGGCCTGTCCGTTATTGTATAAATATGAACATATTTTTTTTTACAAAATATATTTTGATACATTTTTCATATGAACACAACATATATCACTTTTGGAAGGCAAAAATGCTATTTATTTTATTTATTAATTATACCAAAACATGACTACTACTAACAGCTACATACTAGGTATACTATTCATATTTTAAGTGCAGTTGTTTTACAAATACAAATATATAAGCATTATAACGACAATAACAAAAACTACTACATATTTCCACTACTATTAAACCTTTAGAAAACAACAAATAAAATAAAAATACCTAAAGAAAAACAGATAAAAAGAAAAAATAGATTCACATAACAAACTGAATAACTTGTTGTCCTCCTCCTCTTTTTTGTTCTTTACAACAATACACAGTAATAAACAAAAATACATAGACAATTTTTTATGTATTTTCAAAAATATCCTTTTTGATGTTGTTTTGCAGATAAATATTCATAGCTGTAAAAATAAATCAGGTCACTGCCTGAATAACAATTCTCCTGAGAGTAGCTGTAAGTTTCATTTTAAAAAAACAAACTAATAATTACACTTTGCCACAGAGAAAAAAAAAATTCGAGAAATGAAATAGCAGCCTTTTTGAGGACATCTTAAATCTGTTTTAAAAACTTGTAATACACCCTGAAATGAGTTGTATTCATAACACTACTGTTGGGTACACGCAAAGAAAAAATATGGTTCTAGTAACCATATACTAAAAGCAACATACTATGATTGAAATATAAGATTACAGTTAAAAATAAGTATATTTGTTCATAATTATTATTATGATTCCATTCTATAATTTTTTCATCATTTAGTGATTCGATTTAGTAAAGTTTAGAACTTTTTCTTAAATATTGCTTTCAATTTCATCATGTCTTTATCATTTAATAATCCCAATTTATCATATATATAATCCCATTTTTAAATACCATGTTTTTATATTTATATTCATTTGTACCACGATATGTGGTACATTCATCATACTGAATATAAACAAACCTTTATATTTGTTCATATCTAAACTAAATGAGAATTAATATACATACTAACCTACTACTGGACTGATACACAAAAATGTGTATTCAATAGTTATTAAAAGCAAAAAAAATATTAGCTTAATGGTTGTAGAATTAACTAAACAGTTTTAGAATTGACCAAATGTTCGGAATTTTCATAAAATATGGTTTCATATAAAAATATTTAAATACATATAATAATTGCAGTCAACCATATTAAAATTTTGATTGTGGGTAATCATTAAATTATCAAACAGAAACATAAACGTTGTTATCATGAACATGGTATTATTCAAATCAATGGAAAACAGCTATACAAATATTGAATAGATGCTGTAACCATGTTTGTTCTCTGGTGGTTTTGCCGTCGGCTGAAATATTTCAGTTTCGTCCAGGGTCGACTGACGATAATTCACTGTGCCACACCGATGAATATAGAAATAAACTAAATTTAACTCAATTTCAATCAATTTATATATCTATTTAAGATAAAGCATTAAAAATAAAATCAAATTTTATAGTTATTAATATTATCATTTTGATGATTGGAGCAAAATCAAACAAAAAGTAATTAATATCTGAGATATTAACTGAAGTTGATTTTTACTTCTTTCTGAGTATATGTAGTCCCTGTATATCTTTACAAAAAAAGTAGAAATCTTAACGAATTTACGCCTAGATTTCTTTCGAAGCCATTCCAAAATTTTTAGTCCGGAATAAAAAAATATTTGAGAATTATGAATTTTGTTTAATGTTTGTAATCTTGTAAGACTTCTAGAGGATATTTTCAAAAAATATTAGTGCCTAAATTAAGGGCCTCCAAGTTTAAAAAACTAAACCAAAAATTAGAGTAAAACTACCTAGGAAAAAAGAAACTGAAAAAGAGCTGAAAAAGTCATCAATTTAACATTGTGTTGTCAAAAAATGCTGCAGAAGTTATTTTTTTAAGACATGGTTGTCATTGGTAGGATGTACTTCTTTTATACTTCTTGTACATTTATTTTGAAACTACGTTTATAAAATTTTTGAACAAAAATTCGGTTTTAGCTTTATTAAAACATAATAAAAATGCTTTTAAATTAATAAATTTTTAATTTGCTTATAAATTATTAACCTTTTTTACCGCTAAAAATTCATTTATTTTCACTTCTTTGGAAGTAATTATTAAATACTTCCAAAGAAGTTTAAAATATTCACTTTGATCTACTATTAAAGTTCTATTTTGAAAGCTCTTGATCGTTTTTTGCTGGGTAGCTTCTCAAAGAGATGACCTACACATGTAGTACATTTTTGTAGAGAATTGCAAAATGTATACACCATCTACGCCGTGAACTACCACAGACCTGATCTACTTCAATTGAACTGAAAAACACCTCACCAGGGTTAACAAGTTATGGAATTATTTCCCAAAAAAAAAAAAAAAAATGTTTTTGTTTTATATACAGATTTCTTCATATCTTCGATACGTTGACGAAAAGTCCTACATATTTCGGAATTTTATTATATTTATCCTCCAATTTCAATTTCAGTATTTTGAAAAAGGATTAATATATAATTTTGCTTTCAAACTAAAAGTATTCTGCTATCTATACAAGTTGTTCAAAAACACATAGGACTTTTCGTCAGTGCATCGACGATATGCATATGGTGTGTATGAATGATTTTGTTGAAAATATTTAATACAAAATAAAACAAATAATGGTTGTCCATTATATTATTTGTATGTATATGCTGGAAAATCACATTTTTCATATGCAATGTCATTCATAATTAATTCTGCAGTTGGATTTTTATTATTATTTAAAAAAAACAAGTGTGAAATAAAAAAAATACGTTTAATATTAATAGTAGAATAAAAGTGCAAAAAAATATTTTAATGAACGTAATTACAGAAATATACACAAAGTAACATTAATAAAATTAAAGAAAGTGAATTTCAAAAGCTTCTAAACAAGGTGAGTAAAAATGAGAGTTAGAAGTAAAAGGCATATACATACACAAGATGCAATGTACAGTGGGAAGAATCTAAAATTTTTGGAAATAAATCTGTTAATCTGTTTTTTATACCCACCATCAAAAAGATGGGGGATTTGGTATTAAAAATGAGAAAAAGAACAAAATTTTCTATTGAGTAAATAAAATTTGAAGTCGATATCTTCATTGAGTTAGAAAATAAACAATTTTGAATTGGAAAGTTTGCAAAAATTAATAAACAGACGGACGGAAGGACAGACATTAGAATTCTTCAAAAAATTCTTTAAAATTCCAAATATATATTATTTTCTTTACAACCTAATAACTATAAAAAATAGAACGTGATCATCAAAATTCGCATATCACCTTTTCCTGAATTAAACGCAATTTTGGATCCATTTAACCTAAATGCACAGACGGACATTACCATTCAACCAAAAAACATCTTAAAATTCTAAAACTGATTTTTTTACCTAATAGTCAATAAAGAAATAAAAAATATTGATATCACCTTTCCCTGAATTAATCGCAATTTTCGACCCTTTTTAGCCCAATGTGCATGGGTTAGATAATAAATAATTTTATTTGAAATATTTCGAAAAATGTTTTATAGTTTACACGTAAAATGAAAAATATTTGTTGGTAGAAAATAAATTTACACCAAGTATCATAATAATTCATTCAATTAAAAATTCTTTAAGTTTGCACCTCTCACCAAAATTGTTATATCAATTACTAATAACTGTAAAAAGTGAAAAACAAATAAAATTTCCAATTAAAAATTAAACAAGTAGATGCAATTTAGATAGAAATCTCTTATATCTTTTACTTTATTTTTGCTTGAATATATTAATTAAATGTTGATATAAAATAAAACAACTGTTTTAACTGAAAAATATAAGGTAATATTTTTTTTTCTTGTAATATGTAACAAAATTAGTTTTTCCAATAATCGCATCGATTTTGCGGAATCAAGTTTAATTGATGGTATTTCATTGGAAAGAGAAGAATTTACAATTGATGCTATACCAAATAAATTTTATTTTATATTCCTTGACAAATTACTTTTACTAAAACCACTTTTTTTATAAATGTTTTCATGTAAATAATTTGTCGAAAATTTAGCACTGAATTAAAATTATACGTATAACAACTAAAATTCTGTAAAACAACAACTAAAAGTGTAAAATTCTGTTTATATTATTTTTATTATGAATTTAACTAATAACATAATAGTTTTGTTTCAGAAATAGTAAAAACATTAATAAGCCAACACGTCCTTAGGAAAATACAAATAAAACAAGATGAAACAACGAATAAATTATCAAAACTATTTTCAATAAAATCCCAAGAAAATTTTAAATATGTAGATATGGCAAAACAAATAAATGGAAATAACAGATATTTATATCAGAGACTGGATTTTATTACTAAAAAAACAATCTTTTTATTTTTATTTCAATCGAAAAAGAATCTTTAATGTTCAAAAAATAATAAAAATCCATCATAATTTTTTTATTTTCATCAATAGTTTAATTTTCTTCATCATGATCGAAATAAAAAATATAAATATCTTTTGTGATATCTATTACAAAAGTTGAAAATTATTTTCAACTTTTTTCATCGGATGGAAAAAAATTCTAAACAACAACAATTTCATTGAATAAAAAAAAAAATATTTTTGAAACAAACCAAAAGTATGAATAAAAAAAAACAATCATTTGAAATTTTTATACCCACCATCAAAAAGATGGGGGGTATATTGATTTTGTCATTCCGTGTGTAACATGTCGAAGGAATCATCTAAGACCCCACAAAGTATATATTTTCTGGGTCGTGGTTAGAGTCTGAGTCGATCTAGTTAAGTCCGTCCGTCTGTCCGTCTGTCTGTTGAAAGCAGGATAGAGCTCGAACAGGGCAACGTATTTATCTTATATAAGGTTTGTTTGGTATTGAAAATGGGCAAAATCGGTTAATAAACAAAAAAAGTTATGGGCTAAAAACTAGAAACACAGGGTGTCCGTTAAATACTTTTCTGCTGATATTTCTTCAATAAAAGCACGTACGACAACGAAATTTTGTATGTATAGTTCAGGGGTCGAAATAAACTCGAAAACCAAAAATGGGCGTGGTACGCCCACTTTACCGCCCACCTCCCATATAAGGTGAAAATCAACGAAATTGTGTTCAAATAGTTCAAGGACCAATGTAAAGTCGGAAACAAAAATGGGCGTGGTCCGCCCACTTTACTGCCCCCTTCCATATAACGTAAAATTTGAAAAAGTTGATGGTGGGTATATAGATTCGGCCGGTCCGAATATATTCGCGCTTGTTTTCAAACTGATATTTATTTTTAAAGATATTTTTCGTTAAAGATATTTATTTTTTTCATCATGAGGGATATTTATTTTAAAAAGTTATTAGCTTTCAGTTTTTATGGGCTTGCGGTCACACTAGCATAACTCGAAAATAAATCGTTCCCGATACAAAACCCCAAGAGATGCATTAAATTACTACATTTAAAGAGGACATATTCGTCTTCTATATGCAATTTAAATCGTAAAGCTTGACGGCTTTTAATTAAAACATAAATTATATTATTTTTAACAATAATTAAATAAATAAATTGTGTATGGGAAATTCTTCAAACTCGTTTACTTTTGGTGTTCAAAAAAATGTCGAAAATTTTTTAATGGCACATCAAAGATATTTAGTACCAATATTCCTTGGATCTAGTGGAACACAAATCTGTTCGCGTGAATGACTTTAACAGAATGGCGTAAATGTTGTGGAGGTTTAAGAAAAAAATTTATTTAAAAATTGCCAAAATTCTATTTATAGTCCTAAATAAAAAATTATTGCATTTATGCACTCTACAATGGTGTATCTTAAATACGAATTAAAAATATCGCGATATGTTAAGTATGCGTGGATGTATTAGCGATTTAATAATTATTAAACCTTCTTATAAAATTTGCAAAGTTCATTTTTTAGTGATATAGTCTTGTTCATATTCAACCATTTGTTTGTTCCTAGGTCCTGGTTAGATTTTGAGTCGATCTAGCTATGTCCGTCCGTTTGTTTGGTATTGAAAATGGGCAAATGGGTTAATAAACAAAAAAGTTATGGGCTAAAAACTAGAAACATAGGGTGTCCGTTGTAGTTTAATTTCATACTTTTCTCTTGATATCTCTTAAACAAAAGGATCTACGACAACGAAATTTTGTATAAATAGTTTGAGGGTCGATATAAACTTGGAAACTAAAAATGGGCGTGGTCCGCCCACCTCCCATATAACGTGAAACTTCAACGTAATTGTATTCAAATTGTTGAAGGACTAATGTAAACTCGAAAACAAAAAAATGGGCGTGGTCCGCCCACCTCTTATATATCGTAAAATTAAAAAAAGTTGATGGTGGGTATATAGATTCGGCCTAGGCGAATATAACATTCTCGCTTGTTTTTCTCCAATTTTGGTTACCTCCTACAGCATTTCTGTTGAGGGCACATTAACGATATATATGTCAGATGATGCACAATTTCAATGGATTTTTGGCTCTATTTTGAATTTTGCGATACCCGAAATGGCGTAAAATCCCTAGTGAAAAAACTGCAAAATTTTGATTTCACGACTTTTGCACAACACAATTTGACACTTGTTAATGGCACGCTAATTAAATCCATGCTGGTCTTTTCCTACAAGTGTTTAAAGCCTACTTTAGAAGAATTGGACACTAATGCTAAAATCCGCAATTGCAGCAATCAAAAGAAAGAAAACAAACTTGTTAGTTTCAAACACTTTTTTTAGATTTTTTGACTTTGAGTGCTTGCCGGAACCATTTCAGGTCTTGAATTTTTTTTTTTCTGTTATACCATCAAGTGTTGTTAGCATAATTGCATCAAAAGTTATTTAAAAAGATCAGATGTTAAAAAAAATATTTTAGGTTTAAGGTAGGTTTCATAAAGGCAAACGTAAAATGAGAATTGCCCGTATATTTAATTAACTAAAACTTAAAATTACTTCTAACACTTTAAAATATCGGATGCCGTTGGTCAACTTCGCGACTTCTTTGCACAACGTTTTTAATTAAACAACTCAATAACTCACTGCAACTCAACTCAATAACTCACTGCAACTCTTACAACTTTTCAACTGAGAACTCTGAAACTTCAACTCTAATTAACTGTCAATCTCTCAACACGCTCTTTTATATCATTGTCTTACACTACTCGCTATTTTTAAAGTACTAGAAAATTCCTAGCGAGTTACCCCTATAACTATTCCTCATCCAGAATGTTCGTCTTTCGTTATGCTAGGTTTCATCCATATTTCGTCTGTAGCCTACGTGACTCGTCACTAACTTAATCTAGAATATCTGTCCTTTAGTAATATTAACTCTTTTGTCACCAACGTCTGCCAGATCTGGTGACACGACCAGGCTCCAATCCCACATATATTTTATTTTTATGTCAACATTTTTAATATAAACATTAAAGTGCCTTGATTTGTATGGGCACAAAAAAAGTTGCAAATGTACCCCCCTAAAATTAAATATTGTTATGTTCTAAACTCATTCCTAAAATATTTCGTTTCAATTATTTCATTTACGTGAGCTGGACCATTTTAAAAAGACCTCCAAAAATATGGTTTTCCATCGACATTATACATAATTTTGAAGTTCTTGTCAAAAAAATTACAACATATGATAGAAAAACGACGTCTAATACATATTGAGCAAAAAATACTTTAAAATTTGTTCTAATTCTCGCGAAATTTTAATTTTAGTAAAATTTTCAATGATTTTATTTTAAATAGTATTTTATTAAAGTTTAAATATTTTGGACAACATTGGAAAGGTCTCATTCAATACTATTGATACGAGCATTTATTTAACCCTTTAGTTGCACAAATAATATTTTGTGATTTCCGGTCCATAATTGGTTAAGTTAATTTTAACGGCAAATAAATGGTTAGTTTAGGATATAAATGTCCTCATAAGCAAAAATTTATGAAAAAAGTGGCGAATTGGTGTAAAATGGCAGCTAAATTTCGAAAATTCCTTTTTATTTGATTATTATCGCGGTGTTAAATGAATTTATTATCTTTTTCACAAATTTAACAATATTTAAATGTAATAAGTACTTCCATGCGACTAATTAGCAAAAATTGTTAATTTCACGTTTTGGAAACTAAGTGCATCAAACTGCACTTAGTTTCCAAAACGGGTTAATAACATATTTTCTTCAATATTAACAGAAGACACTATTCTTATGGTACATTTTAACCTAATATATTTTGAAAAATTTCCGAAATATATAAAATTATATGTTTGAACAAAGAAAATATGAAAAAATATTAGTAAAATCTTAATTTTCCGCGACTGAAAAGAAACATAATAATTATATAAATGAATATTAAAGGTCGCAGTATGCCACTATTATAATTGAAAATTAATTTCTTTATAACTAAAATTTTGATAATGATTGAAAGAAATACGTAATTTCAGATGTGTTTTGAAAATGGTTCAGCTCACGTAAATATAAACATTGAGATGTAATATTTCGGGAATCATATAAGAACATACTAATCTTTATTTCTAGAGGAGTATATTTGCAAATTTTTTTCGTGAGGCACTTTAATAAACATACATCTTGCATAAAAAATCGTTTTGAAAAAATCGTATAAAAGAATGACAGGTGAAATAATTATGTAGATATTAAAGAGAGGTTTTATTTAATATAAATAATTTTCACAAATAAATGTTGGTACATATAATTTCTTATTTTTTATTTAAAATAAATTACTAATTTTTTAATAAATAAAAAATTTCTAACAGTAAATCAAAGAATACCCTGCTCCCACTGCATATATATACATACCTAAGTGCATATATAAATACATACACACACATGTATATAAGAGTGTTCCGTATACAACAATTTTGTAGGAACACTTTTCAAACAATGCACAATTCGAAATTTTGTGGAAATAAATCTGTAACTTCTGATCGGCTGGTTGGATTTGCATGAAATTTGGTATAGATATAGTAGAGGAGTGTACAATATTAAGTTTGGAAGGGGGGTCAAAAACATCGCTCAGGGGCGGAGCTAAAGGGGCTCAAATAAATATATTTCAAATATTTTTACACATTATTGTAGGCACTGATGAGACCTACAAAAAACATGCTTGCATGTCCTATTTGTCTTTTATAGTTTTTGAATTATTTGCATTTGAATTTTTGAGTACCTCAATTTTGCATGTTCTTGGTCCAGTTTTTGCCATATATATCCTATTGTTTCCGACCGATCTCATTTATTTTTACTTTAGCTAATTAAAAAACAAAATTATCTATTCAATAAAAAAATTTTGGAGTCAATATCTCTATCTAGTCTAAAAATAAGCGAATCTGGATTTGAAAATTGCAAATTGACGATTTTTTGTGTTTTTGTTTTTTTTTTTTTTTTTTTTGCCGAAAAATTATCTTCAATCCTTTTTCTCTACAATAAAATTTTCTTTAAAAACATATAACCATTTTATACTTTTCTGAAAGGTATCTTCATAGAGAAGACTTTAAAATAAAAAACAAGCCCAATAACTTAAGTGGTCAAGGTACACACCCTTCCGAATTTGACCCATTTTATATGAAAGTTTTGACTTTAGTCTATATTTTCTCAAATCCCAAAGCACGAATCGGCAAACGAAATGCAGTTTAAGAATCTACAATATGTTGTTAAAAGTTTTCAATCAAAATCTACGGGACTTCGGAAAAATGTAGATTTTATTGCCCAAAATGTGAAAAAACCCATTTTTAAGATTTTCGTCCTTTTTTGTGAGAATTGTGGGATTCCTTTCCCAAAAATCTTCAAGTTTTTTTTCAGTTTCTCGTTTTATACGATAAAGTCTACATCTGCCGAAAATTTCGTTAAGATATCTTTAATAACAAAGATTTTATTACAGATAAAATATTTATAGTTTCTCAAAAAAACACTTTTTTACAAAAATTTTATTTTAATTTCAAAAATCATAAAAAGTATAAACTCAATTTTTTCGTCTAAACTACATTGCATAGCTGACGTAATTCTTCGTTATACAGAAAAAGATTGAAATCAATATCTTTTACAGAACGGAAACTATGGCACTTTTTATTTATTTATTTAGTCTTTAGATACAGCATTATCCTTACAGATTAGCATTAAAATTAAAATAAATTATTTAAAAACATTTTAAATTCCCTACTTGGGACACTAATGTCTAAATAAATGCAGTTTTCATTATATAAACGCATAGCTCTAGTAAGCGGTTCATTTAATGCAAAGAATATTTCTATGCAGATCAATATAAAAAAATATATTTTTTTATCTAAGAAATCTTTGAGGAACAAGAATTTTTATTGACTGTAATAAATCAGAACAATCAATATTACCAGAAACGATGTTATATAAAAAATTTAAAGAAGCAATTTTTCTCCTTGCTTCTAATGTTTTCAATGATAGTAAAGCACTTTTACCGCTATAAGTAGCAGCAGGGAAATTTGTAAAATTTAAAAAAGCATATTTAATGAATTTGATTTGTATTCTTTCAATGCGGTTACTCTTTAAAGTTTATTAAATCCTCTACTATATCTATACCAAATTTCATGCAAATCCAACCAGCCGATCGGAAGTTACAGATTTATTTCCAAAAAAATTCGATTCTGCCCCATTAACTACTGTTTGATAAAGCAAAGAAAAAAGTCGGAGCTTAAGCCTTAAAAAAAAACATATGCACAAAATTTAATTTCTACTCTTTTTCCAAAATATAAAGAAATGTTTAACTTTGACAGCTCTGTACAAGAAAACAACATAATTGATATTGACACATAATTTTAAATACTCTTCCATATTTTACTCACCAATATGCATCATTTGAAGGGTCTTCCTACATCGAAATCTCAAAAAAGCGTTTTCTCGGGATACTCTAACAAACGTATGTATGTAAGTTTTATGTTTTAATTATAAACAAGTTGATTGAGTTGCATGAAAAATATTGTTCTGATTTTTTATTTCTCTTCTTTTTTTAATATTATTCTGCAAGTTAAAACTTTTGTTGATGCTGGTGATGACTACGATGATGATGATGATGGCCTTCTTTTCATCTCATTTAACACTTGTCGTTGTTTTTTTTTTTTATATGTTTCTTTTCATTTTATTTTCATTTTTGTACTTAAACAATTTTGTCGTAAATTGTATCTTTATTTGAAAACGTTGACAGGCAGTAAATGACCCACAAAAATAGTGCTATAAAAAGTTACAAACACTTGGATGCAGTAGTACATACAAACAAACAATTACATATACATATGTGCAATGTTCATACATACATATATACATATCTATATTCGTATAAATATATACCAATACAAGTGCAAGCATCCCATTTTAAATACATATGTATGTTCATCGTATATGTGAATATAGTACACGTGTATTATATGCAAGAGGAATGTTGTTAAATAATGAAACGACACATAAAATATATATTTCGTGTCATAGCAGCCAGTGTTAATTTATCAACCGTTTCATAGTAAGAAAATGAGATGGTGTGTGTGTATATTGTGTGAGTGTATGTAGTTAAAGGGAGAATTGTGAACTGTAACTTTATTTTAAGAACGGTTACTAAAATACTATGAGATTACGATATTAAAATAGTTTTATCAGTTGTATATGTAATAACTATGTATCCAGATACATATATTAAAAGACACACAGTGAACTATTCAAAGTAAACATATGGTCACTTTTGTATAAATATATTTCGATCTTATATACTTATATAGCATTCATTGCAAATGAAGAGTTTTTAAATATATATTTTAGTTAACAATGCATATTAAGCTAAAAAATTAACTTGTAAGTTTTAAAAAAAAGTTATTGGCATGGTTTTCAAGAGAAAGATTTGAGTATCTGAAAATTATTTAAAAACTGAAATAAAAATATATGAAAGCGATGTTCATCATTCCGTCCCGCATTGGGGTAAAAGGGGTCGAAAATTGAGCTTAAGTCAGGAAAAGATGATATCAATATTTTAATGATCACGTTTTATTATCATTATTTTTTTTTTTTTTATTTATTATTATGTAAACAATTTCAGTTCTAGAATTTTAAGATCTTTAAAACAGAGGTAAATGGTTTGAAAATTATGCATAATTCAGGAAAAGGCGATATCAAGACTTTAATGATCATGTTTAAAATTCCTATATTTTATTAAGTAATAAAAAGTGCATTTTTAAAATTATAAGATATTTTTGGTTAAATGTTAATGTCCGTTCGTCCATCTATACATTTAGTTTAAATAGGTCGAAAATGGCGCTTAATTCAGAAAAAGGTGATATCCGAATTTTAATGATCACGTTAAATTTTTTCTATTTATTAGTTAGCAAAAAAAATGTATTTCTAGAATTCTAAAATATTTTTTGGCAGAATGGCAATGTCATTACATTTGAGTTAAATGGGTCGAAAATGCCAGCTAATTCAAGAAAGATGATATCATTACTTAGATATTTAGATTTAAAAAATAATATACTTTTGGAATTTTAAGACTTTTTTAATGAATTCTAATGTCTGTCCTTCCGTCCGTCTGTTTATTAATTTTTGCAAACTTGCCAATTTAAAATCGTTTAATTTTTAACTCAATAAAGATATTCACTTAAAATTCGATAGACCATTTTGTTCTTTAATAAACTGCAAAAATATGAAGAAATTGGTTAAAAATTTTGGGATATATAAAAACTTGACCAAAATCTTGTAAGGTTGAGATTGTTGAAATTTCAAATGAATATATGTCGAAAAATATATAATAGAAATAGTACATGCAAGCATATTTTCTAAAGGATCTATAAGAGACTTTAAGGTGATATAAAAATCTTGAAAATCGAATAAAAAAAAATCGCTACTGGTTAACCATTTTCTATGACATTAGTTTCCTATTTTGAATCCCCATAGCTCCGCTCCTGAAGCGTATATGGGATTCTGCTTCTAAAGTCAAAATGATACTGTCCTTTGCTGCGCTTATGTAAAATTTCATATAACTCCAAACAGCTGATTAGAATTCACAGATTTATTTCGATTTAATGCTTGATAAAGCAAAGAAAATGTCTGCACTTAAGGATTTTTTTTTCGAAAAAAAAAAAATAATAATAATTTCTCAAATCGGGCTATATATGCTCACGGTTTTTTTCAATAATATTAAAGTGGACAATATGTTCTATTTTTCAGAAAATTTTCAGAACAAACATCCTGTAACATTTTAATTTGTATTCCATAAAAATTTAAAATAAGTGTATTTTAGGACAATATAAAAAAAAAATAACAAAAATACTAGGACAAAATATAATTTTCAAATACCTGAAGAAAAGTACACTTAAATACCTGAAGTTGATGGTTAACTTTTAAATTTTTAATTTAAAAGACTTTTTATTTTAAATAAATACACTGAACGTTTTTTTAATTTTTTTTTTTTTATTTATTTTTTTTATTTTTTAATGTAAAAAAAAAAAAAAAAATTAACTTAGACATTATTCGGAACCCAACTTTATTACAAAAATTTAAATTTTCAATTAATAGCAACTTTTAACACATTTTACCCCAACGTGCGTCCGTAAACGTATCGTTTAAACTGTAGGTTACAATCTGCAGGATATTAATGCAGTTTGACATATCAAATCAGTTCAAAGGAGATTTCAATTGAAAAGAAAAAATATAAAAAAAAAAAATCAGAGGTATTATATCACACAATCTAAGCAGATATTTGATAGGTTTGGAGTACGAAATTCGCTGCTCACCAAAATGATTTCGTTGGTTATATGTGTCGTACTACCATACAGTGGAAAATATTTAACATTTTCTGAAACTAATTCTGCAACATTTTAATCTTTAATAATAAGTTAACATGATTTTACAATAAATAATTTTGATATTATATTCCATAATACATATAATATGTAGGAATACCTGGATATTTTTGCTTAACTGTTAATAAAATCAAGATTTGTGCATCAATTTTGAAGATACATAATTTATTTTCCTCGTAGTATTACCAGTAGGGTGATCGACATGGTTTTCTAATCCGTTTTTAAACCGGTTTTTTAGTCAATGTGCTGTTGGTTTTTTCAAAATGTTAATTTTTTGAATGTCGAATAGACCGGTTTTTTTTAAACACAAAAAACTGGTTTTAAAAATAGCTTTTTTTCAAAAAACATGTAATAAATAGTTAAATTTGAATCGAAATTTATGAATATTTTTTTAAATATTCATAAAGTATTATTTCTAATGTTTTAAAAATTAAGTTTAAAATTAAATTGAAATTAATTCTGTAAGATTAAGTTAATACATTTCTAATAATTATACTGAATGAACTTTATTTTATCTATTGTAATACCTGTAATATTTTTACACCTAATGGAAATGTCTTGGTCTTTTTTTTTTTTTTTATTCAATTTTTTCTTCATTTTTCAAAGATTTTGTTTTAAAAAAGTTTCACCTGCAGAATCGTTCCTCCATAGGTGGGGAGGTTATTATGCGTTTATGTCCGTCCATGCGTCTGATCATCTGTCCGTCCATATAAGCCTTGTGATCAAAATATAGGTTACAATTTTGAACTTAAATTAATGAAAATTGGCACACAGGTTTTTTATAGTCCAAGGACAAAATTTTAAAAATTTAGTTTAAAGTTGAAATTTGTTATGATCCTCATGGAAAAGGGGTTTAACAATTATAAATCCCTTAAATGTACTAATAATTTTTTCACATGTTAGTTACATATAAGTTTTAGTCGGTGTGCTGAATTTCATGAAAATCGGTCCATAATTGATCATAGTATTGGTCCAAAATTCCACAGGTCTAGAAAAAATTAAACAAAAACCCACCCCCCCCCCCCACCATAAATTTTTATGCCTGGACCGACTATATCTATCTTTATCGTTCTTATTGAGTTTATTGTTATTTCCACAAAAGATTATGTTTAATAAATTTTAACTTGAACATTATAAGATTTATTGATTTTTCTTTAAGAAATGTAGTTTCTTGATAGAAATATTAACTCCTGGATTTAAAAAAGTGCAACCGATTTTTTCAAAATGCCAACTATTCGAACTATTCGAAAACCGGTTTCTCCAAAAAGTCGAATAATAGATCACCCTAATTACCAGCTTTGAGATAAAGATGACAATTTGAAACATTTTTAATGTTTTTATTTTTCAAAAGAAATTTTTGTTAAAAAAAATGTTCATCTTAAAATGAAAAATTTCTTTTGGACACCAATTTTAAAATAACTCAGAAACTATTGAGCGGATAAAAATGCTATTAGAATGAATTAAAACCAATTTTATTCCAGATATTTTTTAATATCATTTATGTCAATCGTACTCACTGTTCTTGAGTATTGATGAAATATACAAGAGTAATGGCTTTATTATGTGCAAAATATTATACACACCCATTAACAAAATAAAAAATCCAGACCTAATGGAAAAAAAACTTAAAGCAGTTTCGTGTTTAGCACATCAAAATCTAAGTTTTTTAAACTCTCTTTGATTTTTAAATTTATTTACATGATATGATACTTAGAGAAATATGTATAAAAACTTTAAAGCCTTTGGCTTAAAGAATTATTGTAAATACTTTAATTGTTTTAAGCCACGTTAGTAGTACACTATTTGGACTTAAAGGTTTATTTTCTGGAAAGACAACCAGACAGACATAATGTGGGCACCAAATAATTTTATAATAATCTATGTTTAAAGTTGCATTATTTAGTATTATGTACTCCAGCTTTATTGTAATTGATTAAATAAATTCTAAGATATTAATAAAAAAAAAAAAAAACGTTAATACAATATTTTAATACAAAAAAGTTTTTTTAAATAATTAAATTTTAATACACGCAGAAAAAATATTAAAATTTAATTATTTAAAAAAATAAATATATATATATATATCGTTACTCATTATTAAATATTAGTAAAATCTAACGAAATGTCATTATAATTATAAATAAAATAAAAATATAAAAGTTTTTCTTTGTTTAGGATTGTAAATATATAGAACTGAATGAAGGCTCTAACAGCTAAAAATTCATTGATTTAATAGGTTTGTGTCATTATTAAATAATGCTTAACGGATTTGAAAATTACAATCGAATTGAATTCAGCATTATAGGTTTTAATCCTGAATATTGGTGAAAAATACAATTATGGCAATAAAAAGTTAAATTTGAAAAAAAAATAAATATTAAAAAATATTTTAAAAACACAAAATTCATTTTAAAAAATATAACGAAAAGAAAGTTTAAAAGATAAATATTTGCGAAAGGTATGTACATATTTAGTATATTTTTCATTCAATTCTGTACCATATAAAAAAGATAATTTGAATATATTTTAGATTTATTTATGCTAAAACCTATGCATTTATGGCTCATGAACGTATATATATATATACAGATGTTCCATTGTATAACAACAAAACAAAATTCTCACAATTTAATCCTCTGGATATGGATACAAGAAAATACAAAGCCAACATATGCACCAATTTTCAATTTGTCTTTATGGATTTTAGATGTATGCATACACGAATGGTAGTTAATGGACCCAATATTAATATGTAGTATGTATGTTAATTTCTATTAACAACAGATTAATTAATCGTTCTTTTTAAAATGTAGGGCATGTTGTAAATAACAATATTGGTTTATGAACCAGCTGGTTGTCTTGAAGGAGGTCAATAGTAAGTTTTCAACCTAAGAAACAAATGAAGTCACAATTTTTTTGCCACCTACTTTATCCCATACAATGTGATTATTAATTTAATTTTTTTTTTTTTTTCTAATTTTCTTGTGTTTTAATATTTTAAATAAAATTAATAAAAAGAAAAATAAAAAATAAATATTAATTCCATTTTTGAATCAGTTGAGTGTACCATTAATTCAGCAATCGAATAGTATTTGTAATCGAATTTGTGATAGTACTTGTAACCGACAAAATTTGATTGGCAAAAAAATTCGGTTGCCATAGCGAAAGTGTTTACTCTGTGCACACAGAAAAAAAAAATTGGTTGTATATCGCTTACCACTTATCATAATTTTGCTAACAGAAAACAAATAATCTTCTTATATAGATAAGAAGGTACTAATATTGAAATTTACGTTCCTATTATAATATAATTGGTTAATGCAACCAATTCATGCTCTCTTTAAAATTAAAATAACAATTCAGTAGAGGTAACCACATTTAGTACTTTTATAATCGGTTTTGTATCGAATATTTTAATTGTGGCAATCAATAAGTCGTTCAATAACAGGTATGCTAAACTAGTACTGAATATTATATTTTATTTAGTAAATAATACTTTATTACAAACATTTATTGTGGAAACTAATTCGGTTGCCTTAAAAGACAAAAATAATTAAATTAGTTTTGACATTTCTAAAAATATTATAAAAATAAAAATTGTTAAGAAAAAATTAAATAAACCAAAAACAAAAACAAAAAAAAAAGAGGATCTTTAGGAAACAAAGTAATAGTGAAATAACAAACAACTTTTTTTTTTTTTTTTTTTTTTTTTTGAATGACACATATTCTTTCCTTTCAGAAGTCTTAGTTGAAGAGGAAGAATTGTTTATAACATCAAATCCGTATTGTTCCCAGAAACGTGCATTTGCCAACTAAAGGCATTTCTATATTGTGTGTGTGTGTTATTTTGTAAAGGGTTAAAATAAATTAATCTTCTATATATAAAAGAGTAACGTGACTGACTGATTCATCATCCCACAGCCCAAACGGCTGAAATAATCATACAAACTAATAATCATACAAAAAAAAAATTGAATAGTTATCGTTATTCATTTAAAAAATAATTGGACAGGTGTCTGGTACTTTTTTGAAAATCGGCCGTTTTAGGCAGAAAACGGTTAAAAACTGTATTTTGGTACTTTTTTGGCACCATATGTATCTCTGAAACCAATCAACATACGGATAAAATTTATGTCGTATTCATAACTTATCAAAAAATGAAAAATACAAATTTGGTACTTTTTAGAAATTCAAACGTTTAAGGGGTAAAAATCGTACCTATTTTTGGTACATAAATTTTTTTTTATATTTATTGAAATATTCATATGAGTATTTTAACATGGGATAATACTACAATTTGGAAATTTATTGGAATACAATTTTTGATACTTCGATGGGTGAAAAAAGTACCAAAAAAAGGGGTAAAGGCAGGAAATTACATTTTATTCAAACTTAATAATGAATTTTCAATTACATTAAACATAGAAACATGAAATTAAGAAAATGTAGATAAGAATTCACAAGAGTGGAATTTGTGGTACTTAAAGATACAGGTCCTGTGGGTAAGAATTCAAGAGAATGGACTTTGTGGTACTTTTTTCTTCTTCTATTGGTACTTTTTTACATTTTCTGTAATATTTAACTTAAAAACATGAAATTAAATACGCATGGTCCGATGTTGGAAAGAATTCACAAGGGGGGACTTTGTGGTACTTTTTCGTTCATCTAATGGTACTTTTTGAATTTTCTATAATTATGAACCTAGAAACATGAAATTAGGGATATGTAGTCCTTAGTTAATGAGAATCCATAAGAGGGGACGTTGTGGTACTTTTTTGTTATTTTAATGGTATTTTTTGAATTTTCTATAATATTTAACCTAAAAATATGAAATTAAGGACATGAAGTGCTAAGTGAATGAGAATCCATAAGAGAGAACTTTGTGGTACTTTTTTGTTCTTCTAATGGTACTTTTTGAATTTTCTGTAATTATGAACCTAGAAACATGAAATTAAGGACATGTGGTGCTAAGTGAATGTGAATCGATAAGAGGGGATTTTGTAGTACTTTTTTTGTTCTTCTAATGGTACTTTTTGAATTTTCTATAATATTTAAACTAGAAACATGGAATTAAATGAATAATGAATAAAATTCCATAAAAGGGGACTTTGTGATACTTTTTTGTTCTTCTAATGGTACTTTTTGAATTTTCTATAATTATGAATCTAAAAACATGAAATTAAGGACATGTGATGCTAAGTGAATGAGAATCCATAAGAGAGGACTTTGTGAAACTTTTTTTTCTTCTAATGGTACTTTTAGAATTTTCTATTATTATGAACCTAGAAACATGAAATTAAGGACATGTGGTTTTTTTTTTAACTTTCTATAATAATTAACCTAGAAATATAAAGTTAAAGTTATGTGGCCCTTAGTGAGTGAGTATCTATAAGAAGTGATTTTGTAGTACTTTTTCGTTATTCTAACAATACTTTTTGAATGTTCTGTAATATACATCCTAGAAACATAAAATTGAAGATGTAAGGTCCTAAGTGAATCAGAATCCTTAAAACGCTCTTTTCCTTATTCTAAAATACTTTTTCGTTATTCTAATATTTATTTTTCGTTATTCTAATGTTAGAAATCTAATATTAAAGAGATATTGTTATTTATGAATGAGAATTCTCAAGCTCTATTAGTCACATTCCTCTATACTAAGAAAATAATAATAGGAATACGTTGGTAGTTTTTTAACTTTCGAATGTTAAAAATGTTAAAAATTGGTACTTTACTGGCGCCCTACCAAACATGCCTTTAGTACTTTTAATCCTATTTTAAATTTATTTTATAGTATGGTTTTTATAAAAAAATTTCCGCTAATGAAGTAGCGGGTTAACAGCTAGTATTAATATATAACTTTATGCCGAATACTATGTATTAATAAGTTATTAAAGGCAATTAACCTTAAAACTCCGTTCTCGGAGGACTTTTGTATAAAACTAGGTAAAAAAATAGTCCAATCATAATCAACTTCAATAGGTTTCATCCTTAAAATGATTCAAGAAGTGATTCTAAGTCAAGCGGTATTACTTTATATTGGAGGTCCATAGATTTTTTTCTATGTATAACAAACATCATACCAATTACACCAACTACGTATATTACACCAACTTCCCATGGTGAAAAAATATAAAAAAAAAGATAAAAATCCATAATCCATTCATACATGTTATAACAAAATTTATGTCTTGGTTTATTTTATTGCTTTTCGATGCCAACTATTTATTAGTTTGTCTATCAAACTATCAATCAATTTTTAATTATGTGAGTTTTCTATTAAATTGATATTTTGATCTCATTCTGTCAGATTTATTACTTTTAGCCCGAATATGTGGTCAAATCAATTTTACTTTTTGTTGTTCATTTATTATATATTTTTTTTTCGTTTTGGTGTTTAATTTTGTTATTTTAATTTAATTTACTTTTGCGGTTATTTAAAGTTAAAATGAAAATAAAATTATTGTAAAATTACAAAAAGAATAAATTAATTGAATATATATGTATATTAAAGTGCATTGATTTGTATGGGGGAAAAATGTTTCAAATGTACCCCCTTTAAATTAAAGATTTAAACTTATAAATGAATATTCCAGGCTTTAGTATGCCTCTATTACAATTTGAAATAAATTTTCTTTTAACAAAAATGTTTATAATGATATTGAAAGATATACTTAAGGCTCCGTTACTCTACTGTAAATGTAAAAAACGTAAATTTAAATGGAACATAAGTGGATGGTTACTCAAAAAACGTAAATGTAGCCAGTATTTTATTGTTTTATTGTACACATTAACATCATACAGTGGTCACAAAACGAATTTTTTTTGGAAATAATTCTGTAACTTTAGAACTGCTGGTTGAATTTGAATGAAATTTCACGTCGATAATCTTGATTTACAATTGATTGGGAGGAGCACAAGTCCTTAGGTCTGCGGGACAAGGAATGGACCTTCAAAGTTGTTCACCTCGGGTATGAAATTGTTTTAAAAAATTTCTTAAATATTCTTTGGATTTTGTACAAAATTCTAAATAATTTTCGTGCAAGAATCATATACCTATGTAGTTTAGATAAATAGTTATATTATTTTGATATAGAAAATTTAAAAAAAATTTTGATTTTTTTGTGATTTTTTTCAAAAAAGTGGTAATATTCTTTCACTTTAAAATCCATTATTTTCCTCTGGTCCATAATTTTTTTTCATGCTTAACATAAATGCATGTAAAACAAATTCCAGGGCAGTTTGGGTAACAGTCTCCCCGCTAGGCCTATCAGAATTTCGTTAATTTTAATTTTTATTTTTTTAGTTTTTTTGTGGAGCTCAAAAATGTCAAAGCTCAAATTAAAAAAATATATACCTTGATTACATACCTACATGTGTTCCCTAAACACACAAAAAATATTTAATAAGCCAAGCCTCTTATAACGACAGGTTGACCATTTTACTGAAAAAAAGGGACATTTTTGAAGCAAGCTTTTCCCGAACTGAAATTTTGGTTATTTCGGAATAAAAAAAGTGGAAATCTATTTATACTCTTCTTTTAAGGGCAATTTTTTTTTTTATATTATACTAAAACTTCATAATGGCAAATTAGTTATTATAGATTTTATATAAGTTCAAACCGATTTTATCATGCTTTTCGCAGTTTATTAAAGAACAAAATTTTCTATTTAAAGAGCAAAATTTTTATTGAGTCCATATCTTCATTGAGTCAGAAAAAACGTTTTTGAATTGGCAAGTTTGCAAAAATTAATAAACACACAGACGGAAAGACAGAAATTAGAATTCGTTAAGAAAGTCTTAAAATTCGAAAAATATATTATGTTTTTACTTCTTGATTAATATAAAAACTAAATCTAAAGTATTGGTATAACCTTTCCCTGAATTAACTACCATTTTCGATCTATTTAACCCAATTGTACAGACGAACGTGCGGACATTATCATTCTGCCAAAAAATATTTTAGAACACTAAAAATGAAGTCTTTACTAACTAATAAATAGGAAAATTAAACGTGACCATTAAAGAGAAGATATCACCTTTCCCTGAATTAGGTACCATTTAACCCAAATGTACAGACAGACGGACGGACATTACCATTTTACCAAAAAATATCTTATAATTGAGTAATTCCATATTAAAACGGACAAAAAACAGTCATTTTTGGATTTCATATCTCCGATTTTAATGAAATTCGCTACAGTTATTACCTATTACAAGTCCAAAAGTGTTCACAGTTCATTGCTCATAACTTCTAAACTATACATTGTAAAATTCTAATTTGTATCTCATTTAATAGAAATAGATATTGGCTTTAAAATGACGCATATAAAATTTATTTACTTCGAAAGTTCAAAGGTTAAACTCTATAATATAATAATCAAAGCTGAATATCTCAAAAAACGGTATTTTAAAATTCTAAAAAAAAAATTGTATATTGATAACTTAACTCCATTCTATACTCGAGCCAAAATTCAAGTTGGAGCCCCTTTTGTTTTAGGATTTATGAAGCAAAATATAGTAAAAAGCAATTTTTTGTATGTAAAAATTTAAAATATTTAAAAAAATTTATTTTAATTATTTTTTTTTTTAATTTAAAAAACATGAAATTTTATATACAAAATTTGACTTTGGTTTATATTTTGTTACATTACTTCTAAACTAATTAAGTGTCCAATATGAAATTTTGCATGGGCATGGACAAGAGTTTTGTTAACATTATATAATTTTTTAGAATTTTTTTCAAATTAAATAAATTTACTACATATAATTTTGAAGACATTATCTTAATCTCTAAAATGATACAAAAATTTTATTGTGTATAGTTTAGAAGTTATAAGTAAATCAATTTTATTTTGCTCCATAACTTCTAAACTAAATGAGACTCCAACTTGAAATTTTCCGTATGTAGGAAGAAGAGTTATTTTAAAAATACCGTTTCTGAAATATAATGATTTGATTATTATAAGTCCAACTTTGACCTTTAAACTTTTGATTTAAAAAAAAATATATAAATATCTTTATAAAGGTAATATTTTTGTCTTTATTATGAAACTAAAACTAGATAACTACCGTTTATAGTTTAGAAGTTATTAGCAATTAAACAAATGCACCTTTGTAAATTTTTTAGCCTTTTCTCGTCATATTTTTGGACCGGATGATGATTTGAGAAACACTGCCAATTGCCAATATCTGTAGTCAATTTCATTGACATCGGAGATGTCAATTCCGATTGCTGTTCGTTTTGACATGGAATCACTCAATTCTAAAAATACGTGCCTTTACTTAATAATAAATAGGAAAATTAATCTTGATCATTAAAGTGATGATATCAACTTTCCCTGAATTATGCATAATTTTCGACCCATTTAACTCTAATTAAATTTAACTCTCCATTTAACGCTCATTAAAATATTGATATCACCTTTTTCTGAATTAATCAACATTTTCGACCCATATTACCCCAATGTGGAGAGTGTTGAATTCTTACAGAACTGGTATGTGAGAAGAGAGAAATGTTGTTGTTGTACGAAAGAGCCCCATTTTCCATTCTTAGTATTTTTTGCTTACAACATATGTATATGTAGATTGACATCTTCATGGGAATTAATAAAGTATATTATTAGTATTTTATTAGAATGGTCTTCAAACATTTAAAGGAATAATTAAAGATATAATTTCATGGCCGCACGTATACTGAGAGCATTGCACGTATACTAGTGCATCTATATCACTGCAATGCCCGTATATTTCCAGTTACACCTATAAACAATGGATTAATTTTTAATTTTACAAAAGCAAAAAAAGAATAGTAAATTTGGAAGCTGATTACCAATTTTCTAATTTAAAAAATGATGTTATATATGCTGCAGTTAAATTTACATGAATACAAAAAATGTGTCACAGGACTTCAACTTTAGAAAAAACATGACGTTTTAAGTTAGCTTTTTGGATATTACGATATAGAACTTAATTCGTTTTAAATAAGATAAATTATATTTTCATATAATTTTTTACAAAGAATGTCAAATATATTTTTGGTTTCTATCGGTTGGAAATAACGAATTTGAATTTGTAATATAATAGAATAATTATTGATAGCTGCAATAGAATATTTAGTTTAAATTTGAATGTTGTTCATAAAAATAATATTTTGATTGCAACAACCAATATATTTTTCAGAATGTGCATATAGTTCAGGAATTCCTACTAAATTAGATACATTTACTACAACCTTCCCATATTGACACAGATAACCCATACTATTATAAAAGCAATTGTTATTTCATTATAATCATTATTTTACCTCCATTAGTATTATAAATCTGTTCTATTCATATAACTTCAATAACTACAGTACAATTTAGGTTTATTGAATTAAAATTCAAGAACTGTAATCGTTTTCTAACCATTTTTTTCTCTGCGTGTATTAAAAAAAGCATTAATAATAAAATCAATTATTCTAGTTAATTAATATTATTATTTTGATGATTGCAGCAAAATCAAACAAAAATTAATGAATTTCGTAATTGAAGTCCATTTTTTTTTTTTTTTTTTCTGTGCACAATTTAAAATATTAAGTACATTAAACTGTTTTCCATAACACATAAATAAAAATCATTATTTTTATAATTTCAAACACCTACTTTATAAATTTGAATTGTTTATTTCAATTAACATTTATATTCCCTTTAATTATTAAATTTTTTCAAATTTTTTTTTTTTTTTTTTTTTTTTTTGGTTTTATAGAACTAAATTTCTAAATTAAAAATCACCCAGGCGTATGAGTGTTGGCATGCATAATTTATAATACGTATAGATTGTGGCAACCGAATTAAAAGCATAAATTATATTATGTATGCATGTTTGTGTGGGTGTATAGTACACGCTGTGGTATTACGAATATTAATTTTAAACAAACATTTACAGAATTTAAAGTAGAATTTTTACAAAAATTAGTAATAATAACATTTTGTGAGATTTATTGAATAATAGAAATTCCAAATAATTACTTCAATTAATAGTAAGCAATTACTGCAAAATAAAAATAAATATTTTTTTTTTTTTTTTTTTTTTTTTTTTTCAGAAATAAACCTAATAAAAGCTCTCATTTCAATATAAATAAAAAGGTTTACTTGCTATTTATGTAACATAAATTTAAAAAAAAAAAAAAAAAACCTAAAAAATTTTAGTATGAATTTATTCTAGACGTTTTTAGTGGGAAAAAACAAAAATACAAAATAGCTAAATATTCTTTAAATCATCAAAATAAATATTTCTAAAATTCCTTCTTTAAAAAAAAAAAAAAATCCTAAAACAACAGCTATTGTAGCCTTTTTTAAATAATAAAATAAAATCATATTACTTACATATAGATTAAAAGGAATAACATTTAAAAAATCCCATTGTTTAATATTTATTTTAGTGATTTTACAAAAAGCTATATTTAGACAGTTAAATAAAAAGATTGAATAGACAACAATTAAAATTTACAAAAATTCATAACAAATTGTTGTTGATTTTAATATTTAAATTGTATACCTCACTCACTCTTTATAAATATTTAAATAAGCTTTCACTTTCAATTAAACAAAGTCCACACTAATACATCAATCACTGTTTGCTATATTTCTATAGCACATTTATGAAACAATTTTATTTTTTATTAATATTGAAAGATAAATGGATTTTTAAATGACTTTTCAGTTAAAACGTTTTGTTTAAAAGATACAATACACAGAAAAAAGTCACCAATTAACAAATATATATGAAAATAATTCATTCAATTGAAAACTTGTTTAAATTTGCACCTCTCACCAAAATGATTATATCAATTACTAAAAACTGTAAAAAATACAAAACATAAAAAAATTCCCAATTAATAAATTAATTAAATCAAACAAGTAGTTGATTGTATGAATTAAAAATGTATATAAGATATAAAAGTATAGTTAAATTTTATTAATATTTCATTTTTGCTTGAATAAATTGATTAAATTTCGATGCAAAATGAAACAACTATGTTAATTGAAAAAAAGACCGTAATAATTTTTTCTGTGTATATAAAATTAGTATTTAATTTAAACGAATTAGATACAGATAATATTAATTTATAAATATTTTTTTTTTAATTACAGCAACAGCTAAAATTTTTATTTATATAGATACATAATACGTATGATTGATATTAATTTTATAACACGTATACGCAGCACTATAATTATGGCAATTATGAAAACATATAATTAATATTAATGAGTTAACACGTATACGAATATTTTGCGCTACATTTATCTAAGCCACTTAATGAAGAAAAATTTATTCTATTTATTATGGATTTCCTTTACAAATTGGATAGAAAAATAAATAAAAAAAATTCTCATAGAAAATCGTTTGAATGTTCCCAAAAATTACACTGATCGACAAAAAAATCCTCCCCCATAGACGAATAGTTGGACTTGATGTATTTTGGACTTGATGTATTTTGATGTGCTAAACACGAATCTGCTTTCAGTTTTTTTCCATCAGGTCTGGATTTTTTTTAAGGGCGTGTCTAATATTTTGCCCCTAATAAGGCCATTATTTTAGTATATTTCCTCATAACTCAAGAACGGTGTGTACGATTGACATAAGTGATACACCAAAAGATGCGTACTAAAAATATCTTCAAATCTTCCAAACTTAATTTTTTATGTGCTCAATAGTTTTGAAGGTATTTTGAAATAAGTACCCCAAAAAAAATTTTAGATTTTTTTGTTACTAAAATTTATTTGAATAATGCCCGTATTCTCTATCTCGATTTAACGTTCCGCCTGTAGACGGAAAGCAGTCACAAATAGTATTCTCTATCTCAAAATATTTTTTTCGTCTAAGTTACGTGGTTTATGTCTTATGTTGCTTTCAAATGAGGCATTATCAATAATAAAAACAATATAAATTGAAAAAAATTTAGTATAACGTCCATTCAATGAAAGAACGCCCAAAAATATACCAAGTGTCCTCCGACTTTTATAAAATTTTATACGTATAAGGTCTATGGGTGTCTATAACTATTTCCGTTTTCAGATTCGCTAAATTCAGAAAATTCGCGATTTTATTTCGCTTTTTCACTTTCAAAAAAATCTAAAAAATCTCGAAAGTGAACAACTTGCAATACAGGTATTTCTGGGAACCCTTTACGGAAATTTATTATTTAAACGGCGTTTAAATTGTAATTATATCATCTTAAATATGAGTATTTTACAAATAAAAAATACTTTTTAAAAATGCATTTTAATGCAATTGCATTTTTTAAATGCATTTTTCTTTAAATATGCTATTAAAGTTTCTTTTATTTTTTTCCGTATTTGGAAAGCATGGAATCTTTAAATTAAAATAAAAATCTCAAATTTTTGGGACGCACACCTTTACTGAGTATAATTTCCCCTTTTCTTCAACTAGTTTAAATTTTTTCATATAAAAATTATATTTTTCTGGTATTATGAGTATCTTTACGTTTTTTTGTTAAAAATAAATGTATTGTGTTATTTTTTAAAAAATCCTGAAAAATAGTAAAACTTTATGTATCAAACTATTTATTATTTTAAGTTATAACAAACAAAGCATTTTTAAATACACTTTTGAAAAATTAAAATTTAACAAATTCGCAACTAACAAAAATGCATCTAAAAACTGCATTTATATTTTTAAAATATTATGGATCGAAGTGGTGATTTTCGAAATGTTGACTAAATTATACAAAAAGTATACAATGGCCTTTTAAATACTTTTTAAATTACAAAAATCCATCAATAACTTCAAGAGATATGAATATTTAAAGTTGCATACTTCTTATATTTTGTTAACTTTTATACAAATTTGAAAGAAAATTCCAAAAACAAGAAAAAATTTTATTTTTATATGAAAAATTTGAAACATATTTTTATAAAAATTGGATTATGAATATAAGATTTTCGCGTCCCAAAAATTTGACACTTTTATTTTAATGTAAAGATTCCAAACTTTTTATTTATTTTAAAAAATTAAAAAATTTGAATAGCATATTTAAAGAAAAATGCATTTGAAAAATGCAATTGCATTAAAATGCATTTTTTAAAATTTTTTCATATTTTTAAAATGTGCGTCGTAAAGCCGCCATATGTGAAATTCAAAGACATTTTAAATCATTAAAATTCACAAAGACTTCCTAGAGATATTGCTACATACTTTTGAAATTTGTTTGGTTTTTGAGAAAATTAAAAAGCGAAATTAAATCGCGAGTTTTTGCAGTTTCACAAAACTGAAAACTGAAATTGATAAAAGGCTTAATGGAGTTTATGTATACAAATTTTTATAGAAATTGAAAGCCATCAAGTAAAAAAATATACTTTTTCGGGCGTTCTTTCCTAGAATGGTCGATAATTATTTTCTATAATTTTACTTTTTTTTTCAATATGTATATGCCGAGTACAAAAAATTACATACAGTAAAGTAAGAAAAAAAAACTAATAAACTAATAACAATTTTTATTTTTTAAAAATAATTCAATTTGGATAATTTTGCATTTTTATGTTATTTTTGTTGTGTTTTCAATTCAATGTGCACTTATTGTCAGTACGGATAGTTACTTCTCACATTTCAAAATGCAAAATAATTCGAAATTTTGAGAAGAAAAGTGAATATCACAATATTTGCATTCGGTTGGACCAGCGTATTTACTGATTAACGAATACAATTTATATCCTACATTGAAATCTTATGAATACTGGTTAACTCTGAGATCATTGTAATGTGGAAATTTATTACATGTATTGCAAAGTTTGCGGAATGCCTCTTTGTCTGAAGATTTACCATGATTCATTGACGGCCATAACGTCTACAAATTTATGCTTGTTTTTTTTTTTTTATTTTCAGGATCAACAAGCTTTGTAATATAATTTTTGTAAGTAAACTCAGAAGATTATTAACAGAACTGGATGTTTGTACGCTTTTATATATTTTAGATAGATAATGTACTCCAATATGTGTATGTTTACCTAGCTCTAATAAAGTTCCACTTTAGACACAAGAATTTTATATATGAATGTTACAATTATAATTACGGTAAAAGAAGGAGAGCAATAAATCACTACTTCAATTTAGTATAATAATGTTCCCAAAATTAATTTTTTTATATTACTATAGAGCACAGTATAAGTAATAGAAAAGGTCAACAATTCGAGAAAGCCAGAAAGATTATTTCATTTTAAAATATTAGTTTCACAGAAAAAAGTCACCAATTAACAAATATATATGAAAATAATTCATTCAATTATAAACTTGTTTAAATTTGCACCTCTCACCAAAATGATTATATCAATTACTAAAAACTATAAAAAATACAAAACAGAAAAAAATTCCCAATTAATAAATTAATGAAATCAATCAAGTAGATGATTGAATGAATTAAAAATGTGTATAGGAAAAAAAAATCATACCAAAATTTATTTTTTCTTGAACATATTTATTAAATTTCGATGCAAAATTAAACAACTGAGTTAATTGTAAAAAAGACGGTAATAATTTTTTCTGTGTTTTATTAAAGAAAAAAAATATTATATTTATACATTTTTCTGTAAAAAATGCACTTTTGCTTTTCCTTTACCAAAACGGTAAGAAAATCATAAGTGTTTGTTTTGGCATTTCAATCGACTAATATCGATTTACAGAACTCAAGAACCCTTTACACGAACCCTTTAAAGATGCATACGAAAATTGTCTTCAAGGTATGTCAACAATATTTTTCATTCGCTCAAGAATTTCAGAGTTATGGATCAAAATTTTCACCACTTTTCAAAAAAATAAATTTTAAAATTTTCGGTACTAATTACCGAATAACTACAGAAATATTAACTGGACAAAAAATTATGTAAATTAAGCTCAAAGACAATTTAGGTCGCTATATATTAAAGTTCAATTTATCTTAATTGGACAAACTGTTCTTGAGATATACTTGAGGTATAGTGTGACTGACTAAAGGCGAGGTCATGTATTTCCACTTAGCTATAGGTATACATGGGTATCCAAACTTAACTGTGAATCCAATCAAGATTTGTGCATTCAATTTTTATAATACGTGGCTTTATTTACTCGTAGTTTCGCCAGTTTTGAGATAAAGGTGATAAACTTAAATATTTTTGATGTTTTCACTTTTAAGAAAAAGTTTTAGTAAAAAAAAGAGATATTGAATTTTGCATGAAAAACACTTTCTTCGAAATATCTCCTAAACTATTGAGCGGATAAAAATTTGATAGTAAAGCGATTTAAAGCTAATTTTATTCCGCATATCGTGATATATCATCTATATAATTTCCCCTCTTCTTCAACTAGTTTAAATTTTTTCATATAAAAATTATATTTTTCTGGTATTATGAGTATCTTTACGTATTTTGTTAAAAAAAAAAAAAATTATTGTGTTATTTTTTAAAAAATCCTGAAAAATAGTAAAACTTTATGTATCAAACTATTTATTGTTTTAAGTTATAATAAACAAAGCATTTTTAAATACACTTTTGAAAAATTAAAATTTAACAAATTCACAACTAACAAAAATGCATCTAAAAACTGCATTTATATTTTTAAAATATTATGGACCGAAGACGTGGTTTTTGAAATGCTGGCTAAATTACACAAAAAGTATACAATGGCCTTTTAAATACTTTTTAAATTACAAAAATCCATCAATAACTTCAAAAGATGTGAATATTTAAAATTGCATACTTTTTATATTTTGTTAACTTTTATACAAATTTTAATGAAAATTTCAAAAACAAGAAAAATTTTAATTTTATATGAAAAATTTGAAACATGTTTTTATAAAAATTGGATTTTTCATATATGATTTTCGCGTCCCAAAAATTTGACACTTTTATTTTAATGTAAAGATTCAAAACTCTTCATTTATGTTAAAATATTAAAAAATTTTAATAGCATATTTAAAGAAAAATGCATTTGAAAAATGCCATTGCATTAAAATGCGTTTTTAAAAAATCTTTCTTATTTTTAAAACGTTCGTCGTAAAGCCGCCATATGCGAAATTTTAAGGCCATTTAAATCATTAAAATTCACAAAGTCTTTCCAGAGATATTGCTAATCAAAGTTACATACTTTTGAAAATTTTTTGGTTTTTGAGAAAATTAAAAAGCGAAATTAAATCGCGAGTTTTTGCAATTTCACAAAACTGAAAACTGAAATTGATAAAAGGCTTACTGAAGTTAATGTATACAAATTTTTATCGAAATTTAAAGCCATCAAGTAAAAAAATATATAGATTTTTTTTTTTTTTTTTTTTTTTTTCTAAAGCAGTTTAACCTTTATGTTTACAACCAAAAATGTATTCATATCTTTACAACCAACATACCTGGATATGTCACACATTTTGTATACAATATATGATACATTAATGTTTTCAAGTGTTATTACGAAAAAAGAATAACACGTGACACTTGATAATAATGTTTGCCTGTAAGTAATTTTAAAATATAAAATTTTTATTATCATCTGCTTAAAATATAACCGATTTTACCTATTATTGTCTGAATGATGCTAAAAATATGAGAAAAAGTATATAAAAAGTTTTTTTTTTTAAACTTTGAGTTTTCCCATTCAAATAAAATCAGGCTTTCACATCATTCGAAAGTATAACGGTTTTATTTATTCCACGTGCATTAAAATTCTAAATTGGGTTTCCAATTCATTCCTTGATCTTTGTAAAGTATCTGCAGATTTTACTCATGAAAATTATTACTATATGAGCTTTTTTTACAGTTATTAAGTGTTTTTATGATAGAATTTTGAGGTTTTTATATTTTTATGATTATCTGCTAATTATTATATAACCGTTTTTACCTAATCTTGACTGAGTCTTGTCGAATATTCAACAGAAAGTAGAACAAACCAATGTCATTTAGCTTTCTTTACAACATTTTGACTGCTTTTGCTATATATATTATATATATGAAAAACAATCCTCAATTAAAAACTTAACAAATCTCAAAAGATTATTTCTGCAGCAGCTGAAAAAATAACTAACTATAACTATGTTCAAAAAAAGATCTCAAAATATAAACATTATGCGATACTTTTACTCTAGTAATGGAATTGAAAGCATGTTGCTAGGCCCAATAAGATCGAGGGATGAACATTTTTCAATCCGAAGCCAAGAAAATGTATGTAACGTAAATGTATCTAATATTTATAAGAAATAAATGTAAATGTATTTGATAGAAAATTTCCATAAATTACTCTATACATACCCAGGTATGCTGGTTGTCAACGTAAGGCTTTACCTTCACAAAAACACTTAGAACTTTGACCTTAAAAAGGTTTTTTTTTTTTTTTCTTCAGAATATCATAGCTAACAATACTATTGACAAACATCTAAAAGTTCAAGTTAATATAACAACAAAAACTCAGAATATGCTAATTTAAAAATGAAAAACATACTAGCGGTTGTCAACATAAGGGTTAAAAACAACTTTTATGTTCAATAATATTTACTTTAATTCATCCTCTAGTAGCCAGAATAGTAATAAAGAACTGCGCACAAAAAAATCCGTACATGCTCTTGGGCTTATAATTTTTGATGTGGTGAAAAATAAATGATTCTGTTAACTCGTTTACATTTGTAATTATGCTCACAAGCCATGTGCTTAGTATTATGGTAATAGCAAATCTAGTTTTTCTTAAAATGGAAATTGAACAAAAAACTCTTAAACACATAATTAAATTTTTTCTCTAATCTTAGATCGGCCATATAAAACAATTGCTAGGAAGACTCTTGTGTCACAAAATACAGTTTCTTGGATCATAGCATTATACAAAGATGTCATGGTCACTGAATGAAAACGTGTAATAAAAGAAAAATAGTATTTTTAGGCTGTAGGAATCAGATAAAATGGAAAGGATTTTGAGAGGAAATTCATTCATCGCTGGAAGAAAAATGTCACAAAAAGTAAATTGCTTCAAATCTTTATCATAAAAGTTGAAATCTAGCCTCAAAGAAACCAAAATTTTCATAAAAGTTTTTGACTTAGATCTGCATCTGCGTGAGATAAGCACTTCATTAATAAAAAAAATGGTTCCATTAACACAGAAATATAAGTGAATAAATGCCTTCGGAAAAAACTTCTTTCTCCCTTGAGTAAGAAAATACAGTGTATTCGCTTTTTTCTGACCTGTTATCGCTTCTTCTCATTACAGCAACAAAACAATGGAGTGATAGCAAAAAAATTTTTAGTTTTTGTAGCGAAAAAGGCTAATCCATCAAATTATCCCGATCTCCGTGCAATTGAAGGATATTGGGTTCTAGTAAAAAATAATTTAAAGGACATTAAAAGCTCAGCATAAAATGAAACAAAGTTTAAAAATAAATGGACTTATTCGCAAAAAAGTAACCGAAACAAATTTTTCTTAAACACCAACAGGAAATAATTTATTATTTTATGTTTAAAACAGTCATTAATAAAAATATAATTTTAAAAAAATTCGCCCATTGGTTTAGCTTTTATAATCAGATTTGTATGCATGGATTTTTTCGAGCGGAGTCCTAATTTCCAAAAGAAATTATTTTAAATTGTTTGTGCAATATTGTTACCTTTCTAAAAACGTATATTTCAACCCAATGTGAAAAATTTATTTATTTCGATTTGTGTCTATGGGACAATGCACAGTGGGGCAGAATCGAAATTTTTTGGAAATAAATCTGTAACTTCTGATCGACTGGTTGGATTTGCATGAAATTTGGTATAGGCTTAGCAGAGGAGCGAACAATGTTAAGTTTGAAAGGGGGACCGTATAGACCCCTCTGGGACGACGCATAGTTTCGGTTCTGTAAAAGATATTGATTTCGATCTTTTTCTGTATAACGAAGAATTATGTCAGCTAAGCAGTATAATTCAGACGAAAAAAATCGAGTTTATACTTTTTCTGATTTTTTAAATTAAAGTAATATTTTTGTAAAAAAATGTTTTTTTTTTTTTTTTTTTTTTTTTGAGAAACTATAAATATTTTATCTGTAATAAAATCTTTGTTATTAAAGATAACTTAACAAAACTTTCGGTGGATATAGACTTTTGTTATGTAAAATGAGAAAATGAAAAAAAACTTTAAGATTTTTATAAAAGGAATCCCACAATTCCCAAAACAAAAACGCCAAAAATCCCAAAAATGGATTTTTTCACATTTTTGGCTATAAAATCCACATTTTATCCACAAGTCCCGTAGATTTTGATTGAAAACTTCTAACAACATATTACAGATTCTTAAACTACATTCAGTTTGCCGATTCGTGCTTTGAGATTTGAGAAAATATAGACTAAAGTCAAAATTTTCATATAAAATGGGTCGAATTCGGGAGGGTGTGTACCTTGACCATTTGAGTTATTGGGCTTGTTTTTTTATCTTAAAGTCTTCTCTGTGAAAATACCTTTCAGAAAAGTATAACACTATTATATGTTGTTAAAGAAAATTTAATTTTAGAGAAAAAGGATTGAAGATACTTTTTCGGCCAAAAAAACTCAAAAAATCGTCATTTTTGCAATTTTCAAATTCAAAATCGTTTATTTTTGGACTCGATAAAGATATCGACTTCAAATTTTTTTTATTCGATAGATAATTTTGTTCTTTAACTAGCTAAATAAAAAACAAATGAAATCGGTAGCAAACACTAGAATATATAAGAGAAAAACTGGACCAAGTGCATGTAAAATTGAGGTACTTAAAAATTCAAATGCAAATAACTCAAAATCTATAAGAGATAAATAGGACATGCAAGCATGTTTTTTGTAGGTTTTATTTGAAATATTTGAAATTGGACAAGAAACAAAAATTTGGCAAGAGATTAAAAAATTTGTGTGTCAGAGGTACTCAACTTTGAGCCCCTCTAGCTTCGCCCCAATCAGAAGTTACCGATTTATTTCCAAAAAATTTCGATTCTGCCCCACTGTGCAATGCACTGTAGTAGGGTTAGACAAACATCTTAGCTGGTGATTCTAAGCCGATTGGTATAAAATTTGATTGGTTAGTCCTGGGTCAATATTTTTGGGTGTTAAAAATATTAGCACAAGCACAAATTTGTGAAAAAATAAATTTATTTTAATTTTTTTTTAAGTAATTAATAATAACTTCCAAAAAAAATCAAAACATCCACATACTTTTGAAGTGGAAAAAATGTTTTTTTTTTTTTGTTTGCCAATATGATTTGAATTTTTTATTTAGGAAATATTTTCCAAATTAAATATTAAAACCAATTGATCTAGTTTTTCCATAAACACTTCTATAAAAAAAAAATCCATTTAAATTAAAAATGTCAAATACTTACTTCTAAATAAATTACCTAACCTTTTAGAAAAAAAAATACAATTAAAAACTTAAAGCTAATTAAATAAAATATCTAGAAAAAATTGTATCCGTAATTACCTTTTTTCCTTAGTTTATTTGTTAATAATTACAAATTGAAATAATTATAGCAGTTAAGTAGCAGCTTGTAGTTTTTATTATAATTTTTATTTTAGTATTTTATTTCATTTTTTTTTTTTTTTTTTTTTTTTTTTGCCTTAAAACCACTTTAATAATAAATTAATTTGTTTAAAACACTTTAAGTGCTTTTGGTTGTTAATGAATTTGAAGCTTTTGTTTAACATTTTTATATATTTTTTTAATAAAAGTTTTTTTTTAATATTTATTTAAAAGTTGGTGTTTTAAATTGATTAAATTACCTTAATATTTTTTTTAATATTTACACTACATATTTTATACACATTAAATATAATTTGTTTTATATTTATATTTAATTTTTTTTTATTATTTTGTATTTTTTTACTATTATTTTAATATATTTATTTTTTAATTAAATTTAGTTTATTTGAATGTAATTTAAACTCTTTAAATATGCTCAAGCCATTATTAGGGGGAGAGAAAAAGGAGAAAATTCTTTATATTCTTTACAATATCATTTTTTATTTAATTTATTATTTATTTTTTTTTTTTAATATAATTTATTTATTTTTAATATTTGTCCTATTATTATTATCTTTATTTTATGGAAATTATTTTAAAATACACTCATGTTTAAAGAAGTTGATAAGAATTTTTATTTAACAAAATTTATTGCTGCAAGAAAAAAAGGAAAAGAATAAATAAACTTTAAATATAAAAGATAAAAAATGCAGTTTGATATTCTTTTTTAGATTATTTTCACTTTTCATTGTTATGAACTCAAAATTATACTGCATATTTTTACTGAACATTGTTGTAGTTTTATTAACACATATACAAAAGTTTAATAGCAAATGTTGCACACTCTCTCTTTAATATATTTTTACACGCACACTTGTCTTTTCACATATATATATAGTATGTATATATTTTGATATGCACATATTGACTCATAAGTTTATATTATATGCACATACTCTCTATAACACACATACACAAAACATCCATATGCATTTTATTTTTTATGCCTGCATAGTTTGATAAAAATACAACAAAATTCCGTTATTTTTAAAAATATATAGTCACGCTTACACATGAACTCTCACACTTGCAATATTTGTGTGTGTGTGTGTGTGTATAGAACAAACTCTCATACATTTAGTTTTGTGTAAATTGCAGTTGAAATATTTGAACAGAAAATAATAAAGAAATCAAGTCATGGAGGCAGCCTAGAATCATCCAATATTATTCTAGCAACTATGTATAATGGTTATAAAATGCATACATGCCAACAATGTTTGAAAATAAAGATAACAGTGGGTGCAATAAGTGTAAAAGAAAAGGACAAAATTAAATTTTTTAAAGATTATTCTTTAAGAGATGATTTGTTGGTTTAGTGGATTAAATTGAAGCTGTTGTTTAAACAAGACTAGGAATAGTAGGGTCAAAGGAAAAAAAGCATAATTAATATATAACTCCTAAACTCCTAATGGTGCTAAAGATAAGTAAAGTATAAAAAAGTTGTAAATGAGGACTTAAACTACATATTTTTTTTTTTTTTTTTGTAATAAATCTATTTTTTTCCAAACTACTGGTCGAATCTAATTGAAATGTATGCAAATGTATGTTGTAGAGCAGGACCCAATCTTTCAGAAAACTCATCTTGTAGTCACCCTGTGATAGCATAAAATAAGGTACAGAGTGTCAAATTTGACTACCTCGAGAATGTAAAAGTTTCAAAAAATCGTTAGTTCTACAAATCTGATTTCAAGGATTTTATATATCTATAAAGCGTTTGGCAAGAATATATTACAAATAACAGAATATTTAAAAAAAATGCCGCATTACTTATTTTTAACTGTAAGAGATAACTTAGGTAAGCTAATTGTTTTCTTATCTTACCAAACACTTCACAGAAATATAAAAATCTTTAAAATCAGACTTGATTTTTAGAAGTGACGATTTTTTAAAACTTATACATACTCAAGGTAGTTGACTAAGACACCTTGTAGCTTATCTCGTTTTACCACAAGATGACTACAAGATGAATTTTCTGAAATATTAGGTCCTCCTCTATATTTATTACCATTTATTTATTAGCTCCAATATGCGATGCAATAATTTTTAAAGATATTTTTACTATCAACAGAATAACATTAAGTTTTTATTAATTGACAAAAGCTATATAGAACCTATTCAATTTTATCTTTAATAAATTGTTTCAACTTTCTAAAAATTTCTCATTTTTGCACCCAAAAGTATGCAACAAATAAAATACATTGTTTTGTAATGTATGAGGATTTTTTTAATAATTCTTTAAGTTTTTAACCGATTTTCAAGATTGATATATCGTTTTATTCCAAACAAAGTAGTGTTTAAAACTTTTATTCAAATATTTTAAGTCTTAATTGAAATATTCGAAATAATGTATATCAAAATTGAATTTTAAAAAAGAAAATGAACTTTGTGAAAATAACAAAATAATTTGTAGTTTTAATACTTTCGTGAAAATTATTTTCTTAATTGGTTTTTGTTATAATTTTTTCATTAGTCATAAAGTTGAGGGGGGGTTAAATTAAAAATGTTGCATAAATCTTTACTTTTTTGGAATATGCTTAAAATAATTTAATAAAGAATTATTTTAAAAGGGTCGAAAACGGCGATTAATTCAGAGAAAGGTGATATCAAAATTCTAATGATCAAGTTTTATTTTTTACTGAATATTAGGTTAAAAAAATTAGTTTTAGAATTATAAGATTTTTTTTTTTATTTATTTATTTTTTTTGGCAGAATGGTAATGTCCGTCCTATACATTAGAATTAAAAAGGTCGAAAATTATGAATAATTCAGGGAAAGCCGATATCAACACTTTAATGATCACGTTTAATTTTCCTATTTATAGGTAAGTAAAAAAATCCATTTTCAGAATTATAAGATGTCTTTTGGCTGAACGGTAATGTCTGTCCGTCTGTCTATACATTTGGGTTAAATAGGTCCAAATTGGCGCTTAATGCAGGAAAAGGTGATATCCAAATCTTTATGATCACATTCTATTTTTTATATTTATTAGTTAGTAAAGAAATGCATTTTTAGAATTCTAAAATATTTTTTGACAGAATGGCAATGTCCGTCCGTCCGTCTATACATTTGAGTTAAATAGTTTGAAAATGGCACTTAATTCAGGGAAAGGTGATATCAATACTTTAATATTTTGATTTAGTTTTTATATTAATCAAGAAGTAAAAAAGTAATATATCTTTGGAATTTTAAGACTTTTTTTTAAAGAATTCTAATGTCTGTCCTTCCGTCCGTCTGTTTATTAATTTTTGCAAACTTGCCAATTCAAAATCGTTTATTTTTTAACTCAATAAAGATATGGACTTAAAATTTTCTTTTTTCAATAGACAAATTTGTTCTTTAATAAATTCCAAATAATATGATAAAATCGGTTGATAATGTTGGGATATATAAGAAAAAGACTTGATCAACATCTTACAAGGTTGAGATTGTTGAAATTTCAAATGAATATATCTCGAAGAATATATAGAAGAGAAATAGTATATGCAAGCATGTTTTCTAAAGAATTTATCAAGGACTTTAAGATAATATAAAAATTTTGGAAATCGGTAAAGGAACAAAATTTTATTTTTTTATTTTTAACACCCATAGCTCCACTGCTGAATCGTATATGGGATTCTGCTTCTAAACTCAATATGCTACTGTATTCTGCTACGCCTATATAAAATTTCATATAAAACCAACCAGCTGATTAGAAGATATAGATTTATTTAATGTTTGATAAAGCAAAGAAAATGTCTGCACTTAAGCTACTTTTTTGTATGAAATCTAATGGAGTTTTTTCGAAAAAAAAAAAATTAATTGCTCAAATCGGGCTATATATGCGCACGATTTTTTCTCATAGTATTAAAGGGGACAATATGTAGTATTTTTCAGAAAATTTTCAGAACTAACATCATGTAATATTTTAAGTTGCATTCCATGAAAATTGAAAATTAGTGTATTTTAGGACAATTTAAAAAAATAAAAAATATTAAGATAAATTTTCAAATATTTGAAGAAAATTACACTAAAATATTACACTTGATGGTTCCATATTAAATTTTTTACTTTGAAAGACTTTTTATTAAAAATAAATGTACTGAAAACTGATGAAAATTGAATTTTTGACTCTTTTTCCAAAATGTTTAACTTTGACAGCTCCCTTTAAGAAAACAACACAACCTAGCTTAATGATTTTAATTGATATTGATACATAATTTTGTCTACTTTTATTCGCTATCCAACTTTATTACAAAAATTCAAATTTCAAAATTCAATTAATCGCCACTTTTGACACATTTTATTCCAACGTGAACAACAAAAAAACTCGAATATTTAATATACAAATGTTGTATGTATATGTTTTGAAATCTCATGCCAAAGAGAAACAAGAGACGAAACTAATTGTCAAAAACCTAAGTCGGTTGTCAAAAACCTAACTCATGCAACAACAAAATACATGTAAAAACATACATTTTGTTGTTGCCAAAAGAAAATAAAAACAAATTTTTGTTTACAAAAAAACAATTTTATTTAATTGTCAATCGAGAATTTCGTCTCTATGTGTTACTCTATGTCTCATGCATAGAATACTTGGCCAACCGTATACTTTTTCGAAGTTGCTTAATAAAGTATTATTCATATTGATCACCGAGTCTAATTCAATTATATGCTAAATTTATAATTTCGGAAGTACCATTTGTGATACTTGTTTTAATTAAAAATATTAAATCTCATTTTTTAACAGCTTTTTATTTTTTTAATTATGTAAAAGTAGACCTATTTACCTATCCACTGATATATATAATTTTCATATATCTAGTTAATCGAAGCAAATAGTGCAGCCTCAAACTAAAAATAAATTTGAAAATACTTTTAGAAGAATCCAACGGACAGATGGACAGACATTAATAAATTAAAGTTTAATTATTTTTTGATATTTTTAGTTTCTCTATAATAAAAAGAAAGAAAATTTGTCTGGGGCCACAATGACCCCTAAATATTTAATTAAAAAAATAAATTCTTATAGAAAACTCAAACAAAATATTCTTATAAATGATTTTTTAAGCATAAAATTAAAAAAATATAAAATTTAATTTTAAATTTTAAGCTATCTATTAAAAAAAAAATTAACATTAGATCCTGTTCGAGAAAATTTTAGATTTTTCTTTAAAGTTACATTTTTGAACATTTTAATTTGTATTTTCTATTATGGTTTGATTTAATTAAACCCATTGTCTATTTATTAAAGTTGTTGTTTTAATACTCAAATCAAGAATTCTTGAGTTGCTTTTTCTGAAATGTCTTTAAATTAATAAGAAGTCAAAATAGATTTAAAATAAAATTATATTATTTTTAAACATTTTTTCCAATTATTTTATCTAGCTGGCTGTGATTTTGTAGATTATTATATAATTATTTTTTTTTTTTTTCTGTTAACAGAATTTTTGCAAATTTTTAAACAATTTCTAGACTCAAACTTAACACTTCGTTTCAGAATTCTCCTGCAGTCTCTTCACATAACTACTATTTATACATTTTCCCATTCAACTCCACTGTCTTTCATTTATTTATCTTACACCTTAAAAATATTCAACATTACGTGTAAGTTTCATACCTGCAAACTAAAATAAAAGGGTAGATTTTCTATAAAAAAAAAAACAACTGAATAAAATGGTTAACACACTAGCAAAATAAATTGTTGCCTTAGCTGGGGTATTTCTAACTCTATGTTATATTTTTCTTACCCTCTTGTATATATTTTCATTTAGATGTTGTATGACGTTTATGTTGCATAGTTAGAGTCTAACTACCTACTAACAATCTACAAAGTACTGGTGACTTAAAGACACCCTGACATAGTAACTGACTAAAAACTTTGTAACTAAAAATGTTTTTTAAAAACCGGGTTGCCAAAGCTTAATAAATAAAAATAAATAAATTGAATATATAGTAAGAACGTATACATATTATAATTTATTGTATTAATTACTACTTATACGCTCATATTGGCTAAAGTTAAAATTAAGATTAGAAAAATATTAAATTTGTTTATAAAAATCTTGGCAGGTTTTTAAGTAAAGAAGCAAAAAGTAAGAAAATTTTATGTGTTTTCCTCTTTTCCATAATTCAAAATTAATAACAAATATAATAACAAATATAAATAACAAATATTATTCTAACTAACAAGGTCGTGTTTATTTTACCACTTTTTTTAACCAAAAGTTAAAACATTTTGAAAGTTTAACACAAAAATTCCTTGAAAAAATGACTTTGAAAAATTGCGTTTTTCTCCACTAGCGAAACTCTGTCTGTTAATGTCATAACTCCGTTTCATATTTTGACATCGACATTTGACGCAAACGAAATTTTTTACAAAGAGTTCAAGAATCCATGTTAACTCGGAAACCAAAAATTGGCTTATTTTACCGCCCAACTCTTATATAAACATAAATTCCACATTAGGCTGGCATGAATAGTTGCAGATGGTAGGTGTATAAATTCCTATGACATGGATAACTGTGTGGCCCCAATAACTAGGGGTATAGATACTATAAATTGTGCTATTGAAAATGTCAGTCAATAAATACAAAACCAAACAGACTGAGTCTTTAAAAAAATTAATGTTTTCATCCAAAAATTTAACTTTTTCATGAAAAATCCAATACTTAACTAAAATGAGACTTTTCATAAAAAGAAAAACTAATTTAGCTTAAAATAATAGTGGAAATGTTCTATTTTCCACTAAATTATAAAATCCGATTTTCAGTAATAATTGGATTTTTCACTAAGATTTTCTCCACTAAAAGTACGAGTTTCTAACAAAAACCCAATTTCACTTAAAGTCTTATTTTTCACCGAAAATTCGATTTTTACTTCTTTATTACTAACAGGTGAGAATGTTATATTCTGAAACATTTTAAAATTTCTCCTTACGCGTGAGGCGAGCGGTAAATTGGTCGGATCACGTCCATTTTTTATTTATTTAGTTTATATTGATTCTTGAACTATCTGTACAAAATTTAATCACTTTTGTTTAAGAGACATCAGCAGAAAAGTATCAACCGAAGCACATTGGGGTAAAAGGGGTCGAAAATGGCGATTAATTCAGGGAAAGGTGATATCAATATTTTAATGATCACGTTTTATTTTTTAATTCATTATTAGGCAAAAAAAAAACAGTTTTAGAATTTTAAGATTTTTTTAGCAGAACGGTGATGTCTGTCCGTCCGTCTATACATTAGAGTTAAATGGGTCGAAAATTATGCATAATTCAGAGAAGGGTGGTATCAACACTTTACTGATCACGTTTATTTTTTCTATTTATTAGAAAGTAAAAAATGCACTTTTAGAATTCTAAAATATTTTTTGGCTGAATGGTAATGTCCGTCTATACATTTGGGTTAAATGGGTCGAAAATGGCACTTAATTCAGGGAATACATATATTTGGTTTTCATATTAATTGAGAAGTGGAAAAAAATATTTTTCGAGTTTTTAATTTTTTTTTTTTTTTTTTTTTTTTTTTTTTTTTTGAGAGAATTCTAATGTCCGTCCATCTGTCCGTCTGTTTGTTAATTTTTGCAAACTTTCCAATTCAAAATCGTTCAACTTTTGACTCCATAAAGGTAACGACTCAAAATTTTCTTTATTCGATAGATAGTTTTTCTTTTTAAACAACTGCATAAAATATAATAAGATCAATTTAAAATATTTGGCTATATATGGAGAAATCTTAACCAAGACCTTGTAAAATTTTCTTAAGGATTTATCAAGTAGTTAAAGGTGATATAAAAATCTTGGAAATCAAGTAAGGAACAAAAATTCGCTAGTGGTTAAACATTTTACATTTTGAACCTCCATTGTTTCGCTCCTGAAGCGCATATGGAATCCTGCATACAAACTCAAAATGCTACTATTCTCTGCTACGCCTATGTCAAATTTCATATAAGTCCAACCAACCGATTAGAAGTTACAGATTTATTTCGATTCTTCACCACCGTTTAATTTTTAATAAAGCAAAGAAAATGTCTGTACTTGAACTATTTTTTGTATGAAATCTATTGGAGTTTTTCGAAAAAAAATAAATAAATTAATTTCTCAAATTAAAGTGGGCAATATATATTATTTTTTAGAAAATTTTCAGAATAAACATCCTGTAACATTTTAAGTTACATTCCATGATTTAAAAAAAAATAACAAAAATATTAGAACAAAATCTTATTTACAAATACTTGAAGAATAGTACAATTAAATATCTGAAGTTGATGGTTTTATTGTAAAATTTTACTTTAAAAGACTTTTTATTTAAAATGAATGCACTGAAAGCTGATGAAAATGGAATTTTTTACTCTTTTTCAAAAATGTAAAAACATGTTTTACTTTGGCAGCTCCTTATAGGAAAACGACACAACTTAGCTTAAAGATTTTAATTGATATTGATACATAATTTTGTCTATCTTTATTCGGTACTCAACTTTAGTACAAAAATTAAATTATAAAATTCAATTAAGCGCCACTTTTGACACATTTTACGCCAAAGTGCGAAGTTGCAATGGACACCCTGTGTTTCTAGTATTTGGTCCATTTTCAATATCAGACAAACCTTTTACAAGACAGATACTTGAACCAAATTTCGTCTCCTCCAATCCCCGTCCTACTTTCAACAGACAGAGATAGACAGACAGACAGACAGACAGACAGACATAGCACTATGATTTCGCTGACCACTTTTCTTGGCCTAAATTACCAAAATGGAAAAAAAACTGATTGTCTTGTTTGAAATATGATTTGGATGAAAATCAAAGCAATTTAATGTATTTATTTTGAATTTCAAAAATTTTATTAATTTTTGCACTTTTGCGTCAGAAGTAAATATCCTGAACGTTTTCACATATTTCACTTATAACTCAACCTAAAGGTGTGCATTTTGCTTTAGCAGCATTAATTTTGATACACAACTTTATTTTAGCAATATCTGCTAGTTTATTTTTTATCTTGTCATTTTTATTCTTTGGTTAGACCCTTGTAAATGATAAGAATTTCCAATGCTAGCTTATTCGGAAACAAATGGATTTTCTCGAAAAAAGCAAAAAATCGCAAAACGAGACATTATGGAAAATATAGCCCAGATATATGTTTATTTATTTCCGTTGAGTGTTTCTTTACCGATTTTCACCAAAAACTTGCAGGTCTAATAAAATGTAAAATTTTTATCGTATCCAATTTCATTTTGGGTTTTGTAAAACAAACAGTGTTTTTCTAAGATGACATCAAGTTCTAACTGATTTTGTATTCAATTATTAAAGATCTATTTTTCATAATAAACATATTTAAAAAATTGTTGTACTCAATAATTATAAATTAATGAAAACCGTTGAAAAAATGCACCTTTTTTATACATATTTTAAATTTGCTTAAGAAACTCAACTTTGAGCTATTGTATTATGACGTCAAATTAGTAAAAGTAAGAAAAAACTTGATTTTCTGGCGTTTTAAAGTGTTTGCTATAAAACTACAATAATTAAAACACAAAAAGAAAATGTTACCAAAATTAGTTTTGGCTAAGAAAAGTGGTCGGTGAAACCATAGTGCATAGCTAGATAGTCTCAGAATCTAACCAGGATCTAAAATATATACTTTATGGGGTCTTAAACGAAATGATGAACTCAATATATCCCCCATCTTTTTGATGGTGGGTATAAAAATATAACTTCTTTTTTATACAGAATTCCCATTACGCCAAAAATAAAAACAGATTTTCGCAAAAAATTTTTCATTTTTTAATGTTTTCTTCTTTTTTTAATTTTTTGCTGAATTTTTATACATATTAATTTAAAATAGTGAAAAAAAATACAATTCCGTATTTTCATAAAAAAAAAAAAAAAATCTTTTTCACTAAATCCTTCCTATTTAACGCAGCAAAAAAAGAAATCAATAAAATCCTGAACTTGTGATCCAGAAGTAGTGCAAATTCGAATCATTTCCAATGAATTTAATGTAGGCTTGTCATTGGAGGATACTATCTTTTTTGACGCCTATTCATATGGTAGGAAGTCATGTTCCCGATGTCATGAAAAATTTATTTTTATGGTGTTGTTTTAAATCACTGCAAGGAATGTAATTTAAATTACTTTGATGGAGTTATTTCCTTCGAATTGAAACAAATGTGGTTTTTAAAGAAAGTTTTATAGGAAATAGACATAATTTTTTTTATAGTTCATAAGGTAAATATTTGCGATAACAGAAAGCATTCATCAATATTTTGCATTAATAGACTTCATTTGAATTACTTGTTAATAACATATGCGGATGCTGTTTAAATAACTTTTTAAGAAAAAGAAAACCTACACTATTTGATACTTTGGAAGTAATGAAAAAGTACTTCCTCAAAAATGACTTCCATATATTTTTGGTGGAAGTATAATCCAATTACCGAAATAATTTAAAAAAATTAGTGATGTGTAAAGTTACACACTTTTCCGATTTTTTTCATTCATTCGATTTAATCTGAAATTACTAACTTAAACTTTTCATACATTTTTAATTTTTGCCCCAAAAAGTATGCATCAAATAATATACTTTTTTTCATAAAACACATGATTAATTTATTGATAAACTTTAAATAAATTTTATTATTTCTTGTGCTTATTTGCGTTTTTAAATAAATTTCCTTTTACTTTAAACAAAATAGCATTAAATAGTTTAAAAATAAATATATTAAGTCTTTAAGAAAATTATTTTTTCACTTTATTTGCTTAAAAAAAATATTTTTTTATTAATTAAAGTCTATCTTAAATTTCCCTATTTATTGTATTAAATTATTTTTATATATTTTTTTTTTTTTTTTTAAGAAAATCACCTTATTTCCAAACGAAAATTAAACTACTTTGGCAACACTGTTCACGAAATAGCTCTTTCCTCACGAGAGCCACTGAGCATACGTACACGTACATACATATGTATGTAAGTAGGTATGTTTGTGTAATTGTATGTATGAGAGTACGAATAACGAATATCAGAATGAATATGAGCGAATATTTGTTTTTATTGCTGCCGTTTTATCCTGTTTCGTGTGCTGGTATGCAACATTTATTTTTTTCTACTTTTGTTTTTCTTCGTGTTGTATTTTTATCGGGTTTAAATATATGTAAGTGTGTTAGTGTGTTTGCGTGTTTTGATGTATTTTTAAGTTTGTTATTTCTTCATCGTTGTTTTTCTTTTTTTGTCATGTTGTTCTTAAAATAATCCTATATGGTTGCGTGCGTATGGGTGTGTATAAGGATGAAGCTTAAGGCATGTATGAGTATTTGCTGCTGTTTTTCTCCCTTTTGCACTAAAAAGAGAGTAAACTCACTTTTGTTTAATTTTTATTTCTTTTTTTTGTATTATTTTGTATTTTTTTTTTTTTTTTTTTTTTCTGTTATTAATTTTTATACATATTCTTTAATTTGAAATGTAACGAGAGCGCACGATTTTTTTTCCAAAAGAAAAAAAGAAGTAGAGCTGCCGCGTAGGAAATGTAGGTTAGTTTTTTTTTTTTTTTTTCTTAACAGAAACCAGGAAAAGAAAATATTTATTTTTTTTTAACTTTAATAAATTAATTATTTATATACATTATTTTTTATATTTACTATTATATTTTATTTATATTACACTTTAATTTTTTATTTTTTTATTTAATTTTTATTTTATTTTTAAATATATTTTTCTTTTTTCTGTTTTCTAGTATATTTTTTATTTTTATTATTTTCTTTAATTTTTATTTTTTTTTTATATTTTCTATGTTGTTTTCTTTAGTTTTATATATATTTTTAAGCACACAACATTTCCTTTTAATAGTTCGTCGGCGACTGAACAATTTTTCCGATTGACGTAATCCTTATGGCTAGAAAACTTTATAATTTCCCTGTATTTTTTGGCCCTTTTGTTTTTTGAGCGTAACTAGACAACAAATGAATTGTTATGTCTCTCTCTTAACAGTATTTTTATAGCTTGCATTTACTCTCTTATGACTATGCTCTTTCATATTTGATGCAAGAGAAATTATAAGAAAGTGTTAAATGTTAAAGTTTATGTCAAAGTGTTAAGTTAAGAGTTGCCAGGCTTTTAAAAAATAACTAGATAAAATAATGATAATTTTTCGAGGCTAGACGAACTATGATACTAAACAAATGTTTTATTTTAATGCCAGATTTTTTTGTTCGGTGTCGGTCATCTAATTAGCCCATCCAACCAGAATTTGTTTTGGCCTAAATTTTCTTTTTCTAGAAAAAAAATTTTCATGAGATTATTTTGACACTAATTCGTTTCCTGCCTGGCTAAAAACGAATGCAGGAGTACAGATTTCATGAAAAAAGTTAATTTTTTAAACGACTATTTTCAGTCGTATAAAAAAGCTTAATAGCATAATATTTTTGCCATTATTTTCTATGTAATGTATAAAATATATACCGGTTTTTCACTCCTGCAAAAATCATTTAAAAAGCTTTACAAATCAATTTTTTGTAATTTTTCAAAAATAAACAATATTTATTAAATATAAGCGATTATTACGAGTACACACAGAAAAAAGATTGGTTGGAAAACGGTTATATCAATAGACTTTTTATTTTAACAACCAATATTTTATTAATATTATTAAAAATCGTTAATTCAACAAGATTTTTATATTTATAAACATTTTACTGGTATTAATTTGGAATTAGGATTACTACAAAAGTAAATTTAATCAGATGAACTAATATGTGCTTTTTTATATTTAGTTAAACAAATTCGATCAATATAACCGAATTTCAGTACTATGATTTGGTAGTTCCAACCATATTATAATTATGATTAAGAAAAAATAAATAAAATTCGGTGTTTTCAATAAAATTTTTATATTTTGATAATCTGTTGACATATAAAAAATAAATTATTTCAAAAACAATTGAGCTTAAATTTTTGGAAATTTTTATTTTATATAAAAACAAATAATTTAAAATAAATAGAAAAAGATATTACGAAGACTTTTAATTAGTAGCTTCAAGAGTGTTGGTGGTAAGTATAAGTACATACATATGAATGTACAATGCACATATATATATATATATATATATATATATATATATATATATATATATATATATATATATATATATATATATATATATATATATATATATATATATATACATATATATATATATATATGTATATATATATATATATATATATGTATATTAATTATATGCAACAGAGCTTAACTTTATGTGTATGTAGGCAGTAGCATCATATATCCCAGAAGTTGATTTCAATGGCGTAACTTATCGTAATAAGTGGAATTCCTTTCATAGTCCTTAACAAATCAACCGGAATAGCCATAGATAAAGGATAATTACATAAAATGTTAACGAAAACCATCATCTTCTTTTTTGGATTTCTTTTAAAGACGCCATAATTTTTTACTTTAATTAGTTGAGAGTGACGATGGATAAGCCCATCAACTTGATAACAGGTCGATCTTTGTGAGACTTTGTGTTCGTTTTTAACGTTTTCATATCAAAGGTAGGAAATACTTCACAAAATGTTTCAGGCAAAAAATTCGGTTGCAACAATGAATCTGTTTTCTCTGTGTATTATCTCGTTCAACATTTATACATATTATATATCATTGAATTGGTAAATAAATTTAATTTTTATTAACGGAACTTTGAGAAAAAAAAGTGAAAAAATGGTCTTGAATTTTTAAATGAAATTTTTAATACTAATTTCAAAGTGCTGAATTTAAAAAATTTTGCATGTCTAAACGAATGGAGATAATCGAAAAAATTTTCAGCTTAGGAATATATTCCAAATTACACAAAATTTAATTTTTTGTTTTTAAATAGCTCAGGACTTATTCTTGAAAAACGAAATAAAGTCCAGACAAAAAATCAAAAATTCAAGCGTAAACATCTTTTTAATTGTAAGAGATAATTTAGCTCTTTACAGTAACATAATCTTTGAAATCGCACTTGATTTTTAGAAGTTACGATTTTTTTAAACTTTTACATACTCGAGATTAGAGATGATAAATGCGATTTTCATTAGTGTACTAAATTTAATAAAAAATTTTATTTTTGGACTGTGATTGTACTCAAATCGTAAGAACTTCTTATTGATCATAACTTCTGAATAATATAATATCTTTAGGAAATTTCTCAAAGTAGGTAGCATTATTACTTTACAAAATCAAAAGCAAAGTGAACAGACTATTAAGTTGGTATCAATATTATATATTATATAATATTATATTCAAGTTAGACATCGAAAATCCTAGGAACTACTTTAAAGTATACCTTAGGTTTCAAAATTGATGAAGGTGTTAAATGATGTCTTGACGAATGACTATACCTGTTTCGGGTTTTTAAAAAACCTAATCCAGAGCAAAAGACTACTAATGATCAGATTTGTGTAAGCTTCGAATTTTGGGAAAGTTTTGAAATAAAAAATAAAAGCTCTTACCATGTTAAGTAATAGAAACGAAACATACGTCTTTGTATTACTTACAAAAATGTCGAATTAAGCTAAATAATCGCATATCGAAAAGTCACTTCAAAAGGATATCAGGTTTAATTAATTCAACATTCTTTTGCAGATACTGAGGAAATTTTAATAACTATTCCAAAATAATTCCTAAAGGAAGCACAGATTTGTGAAAAGATCTTTTACTTCAAAAATGTTATTATATTTTAATTTATATTATTTGATAAATTAAAATGGCTACTAGGCTAACAAAATCCCCTGTTGTTTATTCAAAAGAAAACCGAATTAAGCTCTCTAAGTTTACGGTCTTCACCTATATCAATCTGAGATTTATATGGTACTCCAATAAAAATCCAACCTTATAAAAGTATCTTAGCAAATATAAGTTTCGGAAATCCATAACGCGGTACAATTAGGCGACATTTAGTCAATGCGGGGATAAAACGCAAAATTCTCGAAGGCCAAACAACAAAAGCCCGACTAGTTGCATTTAAGAAATAATTACAATGACAAGAGAGTTCCTGAACTCAAAGCTTTATTACGAATATTATATTAATAAGGAAAATTTTATAATTGTACTAAATTAATCAGTGGAGTACTTTTGTGCTTTTGAAGATCAAATTGTACTGAAAAAAGTACAATTGTACTGAATTTATTAGGTAGTCTACTTTGACACCCTGTAGCTTATCTCGTTTTAAAACAGGGTGACTACAAAAATATTTTTCTGAAAGCCTAGGTTCTCCTCTACAACTCTTCCATATATTTCAATTCAATCCAACCAGTACACATTGGGGTAAAAGGGGTCGAAAATGGCGAATAATTCAGTTAAAATTGATATCAATATTTTAATGATCACGTTTTATCTTTTTATTGAATGTTAGATAAAAAAAATTCAGTTTTAGAATTTTAGGATTTTTTTTAGCAGAACGGTAATATCTTTCCGTTCGTCTATACATTAGAGTTAAATGGGTCGAAAATTATGCATAATTCAAGGTGGTATCAACACTTTAATGATCACGTTTAATTTTTCTTTATATAATTAAGTAAAAAAATGCATTTTTAGAATTATAAAATGTTTTTTGGCTGAATGGTAATGCCCGTCCGGTCGTCTATACATTTGGCTTAAATGGGACGAAAATGATGCTTAATTCAGGAAATGATGATAGCCAAATTTTTATGATCACGTTCTATTTTGTTTATTTATAAGTAAGTAAAAATATGTACTTTTATAATTCTAAAATATTTTTTGGCAGCATGGCAATGTCTGTCTGTCCGTCCGTCCAAATGTATGGGTTAAATGGGTCGAAAATGCCACTTAATTCAGGGAAATGTGATATCGAAATTTTAATACTTATATTTGGTTTTCATATTAATTGAGATGTGGAAAAAAATATTTTTAAAATTTTAAAATTTTTTTGAGAGAATTCTAATGTCCGTCCATCTGTCCGTTTGTTAGTTAATTTTTGCAAACTTTCCAATTCAAAATCGTTTAACTTTTGACTCATTAAAGGTAATGACTCAAAATTTTCTTTGTTCGATAGATAATTCTTCATTATAAATAATTGCATAAAATATAATAAAATCAGTTTAAAATATTCAGCTATATATGGAAAAATCTTAACCAAGATCTTGTAAAATTAAGATTTTTTAAATTTCAAATGTAAATAACTCGAAAAATATATAAGTAGTACATGCAAGCATGTTTTCTAAAGGATTTATGAAAGACTTTAAGCTGATATCGGGTAAGGAACAAAAATTCGCTAGTGGTTAAACCTTTTCCATGACAATAGTATCCTATTTTGAACCCCCTTAGTTCCGCTCCTGAAGCGTATATGGAAACCTGCTTCTAAACTCAAAATGCTACTATTCTCTGCTACGCCTATGTCAAATTTCATGTAAATCCAACTAATCGATTAGAAGTTACAGATTTATTTCGATTCTTCCCACTGTTTAATGTTTGATAAAGCAAAGAAAATGTCTGAACTTAAGCTGTTTCTTGTATGAAATCTCCTTGTTTTTTTTTGAAAAAATAAAAAAATTTCTTAAATCGGGCTATATATGCACACGATTTTTTCCTAATATTAAAGTGAACAATTTTTAAGAAAATTTTCAGAATAAACATCCTGTAAACTTTTAAATTGCATTCAATGAAAATTGAAAATTAGTGTACTTAAGGAAAATTTTCAAAAAAATAACAAAAATATTAGGACAAAATATAATTTACAAATACTTGAAGAAAAGTACACTAAAATATCTGAAGTTGATGGTTTAAATTTAATTTTTTACTATTTTTCAAAAATGTAAAAAAATTCTTAAATTTGACAGCTCCTTATAAGAAAACGACACAATCTAACTTAAAGGTTTTAATTGATATTGATGCATAATTTTGTCTATTTTTATTCAGTACCCAACTTTAGTACAAAAATTAAAATTTTAAAATTCAATTTGTAATGCAGTTTTGTTTTCAGCTGGGGTATACTCAGTCTGTCCAGTTTCTTCAAAGGTCTGCTTACTTTGATTGTTACCACAGAGCTTCCTTGTGACAAGAACAACGACGAAATGATACCTATCTATGAGGAAAGAATAGAGTTGGCAATTTTAGTTCTTAGGTTGGTTAACAAGATTAAATTCGGCGAGACAAATTCTTCAACTCTCAGTTGGCTAACTATGGGTTTCGTCTCTAAAATACAATCCAACGAGATAAATGCTCCTGCTCTCGATCGGCTAGCTAAGATAGTATGAAATATTTTACGAAATAAATACAATCCGACGAGATAAATGCTTCGGCTCTCTGTCGGCTAACTAAGATCGTATGGACTACTGAATACAATCCGACGAGATAAATGCTTCGGCTCTCTCTGTCGGCTAACTAAGATCGTATGAGCTATTTTATGAGCTAAATACGATTCGACGAGATAGATTCTTCGGCTCTCTGTCGGCTAACTAAGATCGTACACACTACTAAATACAATACGACGAGATAAATACTTCGGCTCTCTGTCGGCTAACTAAGATCGTATGCACTACTAGACACAATCCGACGAGATAAATACTTCGGCTCTCTGTCGGCTAACTACAAAGTTCGGCCTTCAAAATACAATCCGATGAGATAAATTCTTCAGCTCTCAATCGGTTAATTACGGTTCTACTACAATCCGACGAGATAAATTCTTCGGCTCTAGGTTGGCTAACTACGGATTCGGCTACGGTTCGGAAGAAAGAACTTCGGTCGTGTCTGGTGATACTTTGTTCCCTAAGATCAAAGTATAACAAGATCGGTACTTCGGTTCTTGCTCACATGTGTTGTCGTAATCTTGAATATTTATGTTTAAATTAACATAAACTAAATGAAAATTATAAATTCTCCTATTGTGTTGTAACTACTACAGTAGCTACAATATATTATTATGTTGGTGGTTTAATATTTGTAACTACACGTTACAAATTAAGCGCCACTTTTGACATATTTTACCCCAAAATGCAGTAGTTAGAAGACAAAGATTTATCAACAATTTTGCATTTGACTCCACTGTGCGTATATTTTTTAAAATTATTTTTTTATAAATTAGATGTATGTATATTGATTATTAAAAATTATTGTGCAAAAAATGTGAGTTTATAAGTCTTTATATGCGTCTAAAATTCAAATTTAACGTTCCCAAAAAGTTAAAATAATTCTCCATTTCTAAAATATATAAATTTTGTTTTTTTTTTTTTTTTTTTTTTTTTTTCGGCATATTACATTTTTCTAATGTTTTTAAGTACAACATTTATTTTTTTGCTGGTATACTGTTTTTGCTTAAAAAAATAACAAAAAGTTCTGTTCAGTATCAAAATTAAACTTCTGTATGACTTCATAAGGTGCTGTGCAATTCATACATATAAGAACATAATTATTTAATTTTTATTTCAAAATATATGTTCTTAACACACTGCATGAGAATTTAAATATTTTTGCTCTTTGTTGATATCACTACGCTCAGACTTTGCTACTGCGACTAAAGCTGTTGCTGTTATCGTAGCTATTGTTGTTGCTGCTGTATAATGTTGATGTTGTTTCCTAACCTAACCTAAAAGGAAATTGTTTGTGTGGTCGGTATTTTAAAGACACGCGCCAATTGAATTGACGTTGAGATTTAACTAGAGGAAAAAGAAAAAATGATAAAAAATATATAAATATATAAAAAGATTTAATTTATTTTATTTATATACAAAAATATATGTATTTAAAATATAAAAATAAATATTTTAAATATTTTCTATCAACAAAAAATAAAAATCCCTTTATTTTAATTTTGAACACTTTTATTCAAGTACCGGCTTTAATGTAAAAAATGTAACTGTGTAAGGATAATAGAGTTAAACAAATTATCTTATAAACTCTTTATATAAGAGAGAGAGGAAACAAGAGAGCCAAACACTTAAAAATACTAAATGTAAGGAGTCAAAAAGAAAACATTTACAAATAAATATCCCCTTATAATGCTCCTGCATTGCAAAACCTGGGAATAAGGGCAAACATGAAAGAAATACATATAAACACACGCATATAAACAGGAGTATAAACTCAGCAAATCTGGTAACAAAAACAAAACACAAAAAACATTAAGAAATCAACAACAAAAACAGCAACAAAAAGCACATTAATTTACAATTTCACTTAAACATGTGATATTATGATGTTATCTGGAATATATTTTTATATAAAAGAGTGTGAATCTGTGTTTTAGGGTATTACTAACACATCTAAAAATGAGCACAGGAAACTCAACAACATATTTGCACACACACACAAATAAAGAGAGAAAAATTGGATAATCAAAGCTAGAAGAAAAAAAAACAATAATAAACAAAATAGAACAGAGCAACAACAAAATACAACGGTAAATATTAAAATAAATGGTTAAAAGTTTGCATGAAGGTACCATTATATGTGTATGTGTATGAGTGCTAATCTCATGCTAATCACAATCATAAATTAAATTATTTGTTTATTTTAAATGAAAAAAAAACAAATAAAAAAACGCCACAGAATAAAGTTTTATTTAATATAAATTCATGATGTTTGTATTAAAAATCCCTTTAAATGCAAATATATAAATGAGGCAAACAAATAACACACTACCACAAACAAGTGTTACAATATATCAAAAGGGAGATTAAAAGTTGACCAACTAAATAGGCCAATTAAATAAAGAGGGAAACGGTAAAACTTTAACACTAAAAGGGATGGTTTCCAAAGAAATTTCGTTATTCATATAAAATTTATTTTTCTTATAAAATTTATTCTAAACTGTTTTCTATTAAAAAATCTAGAACAAAGGCACATTTTTCGTTAAAAATTTCTCTTAAAATAAACAAAATTTGTATGGTAAAATTTTCTTAAAAAATAAAAAGTTTTCCACAGAAAAAATTCTATTGAAAATCACTTTTAAACGATAAACATTCTCTATAGATAAATTCTTTCAAATATAAGAAATTTTCAATTTTAAATTACTCTTAAAGAGAAATTCTTTTATAGAAAATTTTTCAACAAATTTTCTATTTAAAATTATTCCTAAAGAAAAAAAAAATGACTCCTAAGTAGAGAAAAAAAAAATCCTGCAAAAAAAATACTCATAAACAAAGAACATTTTTTCTTAAACAGTGCAAATAATAAATATAATCATAACCCCAAAAAAATCTAAAACTAAGAGAAATTTTCTATTGAAAGTTATTGTAAAACATATTATAAAAATATTTATTAAAAAAAAAAAAAAAAAAGAGAAATTTTCTCTGAAAAATAACTAAAAAAAAACATTTCTTATAGAAAATGACTCTTAAATCAGGAGAAACTCCTAGACAAAAAATTTTCAGAGATTTTTTTTATAGAAAATTACTCTTAAACGAAGATAAATCCTTTTTGAAAATTATTTTTAAATAAGGAGGAATTTTCTATAAGAAATTTCGCTTAAACAAAGAGATTCTTCTACAGAAAAATACTCTGAAACAAGGAGAAATTTCCTGTTGAAAATTATTCCTAAAAAAGGATATAGAAAACAACTCTTCTTGAGAAAATTACTCTTAAACAAAGAGAAATTTGGAATCGAAAAACTCTTGCATCGAAAAAATTTTATAAAAAATGAATTAAAAAGACATTTTCTCTAAAAAATTACTTTTAAGCTGAAAAAATTCCATATAAAAAAATTACTTTTAAACAAAGAGAAATTTTATCTAGAAAACTACCTTTGAGCAAAGAGAACTTTTCTATAGAAAATTACTTTTAAACAAATGGAAATTTTCTAAAAATTATTATTTTAGGCAGAAAATTATTAAAAACTGAGAAATTTTATATAAAGGGTGGTCCAAACATATTACACGATATTAATTGTGAGACAGACCTTAACGTCAAGTTTTTTGCCCAACTTAATTTGACATTTCTTTGTTTCAGTGTTTGACAAATTCAACCATAAAGAGGTACACAATTGAGCAGCGTGTTAAGATTGTTGAAGCCTTTTACGAAAGTGGGCGTTCAAATCAAGTTGTATTTCGTGCACTTCGTGATTTTTTTGTTCAGCATAATCGACCAAATAGGTCAACAATCGTGATAATTGTGCGCAAATTTCAGTAAACCAGGTCTGTAGGAAATGTGAAAACACCTGTGCATGCTCGCCCATTTCGTTCTACAGAAATCATTGATATTGAAGCCTACTGACCATTTCAAGCATCGTCAACACGCCGAATGGTTGGTTGAACAGACAGAAGTGAGTGGTGACTTTATAAAGAAAACTATCTTCAGCGACGAGGCATAAGCAGAATTGCCACATTTGGGCAAATTAGAATTCACGAGTGATTGTTGAAAAGCCGATGCATCCACAAAGAGTGACTGTTTGGTGCAGTTTATAAGCTGGCGGCTGGAGGTCGGCCAAACAGTTACCGTGATTGATGTTCGCTATCGCGAGATGATAACAGACTTCTAGTGGCCAGAAAATGAGGATATGAACCTGGACAATATGTGGTCCCAACAGGATGGTGCCACTTGCCACAAAGCCAACGAAACAATGGCTCTTTTGCACTAGAAATTCAATGGACGTGTTATCTCACGTCGTGGCGATATTAATTGGCTGCCACGATCATCTGATTTAACACCGTTGGACTTCTTTCTTTGGGGATTTAAAACAAAAAGAACAATTCAAGAGCTAAAGGATAAGAGGTTTAATGTCATCAATTCGACACATTAACGACATTAAACCTCAATTATGTCTCAGAGTCATTGAAAATATGGACCACCGGATAGAGGTATGCCATCGAAGCTGTGTTAGTTCATAATAAAAAATATTAAGTTAATTCTCTGAAAACTTTTTGTTTTATTTACAATTAACATCGTGCGTTTTAGTTGGACCATTACTCTTAAATCAGCAGAAACTTTCCGTAGAAAATTATTCTTAATCAATGAGGAATTTTTCATAAAGAAGTTTCTATAAAAAAATATTCATAAATTAGATGAAATTTTCTATAAGAAATTATTCTAAAACATATAGAAATTTTCTATAGAAAAATACTCTTAAACAAAATTTTCTGTAGAAGAGTATTAAAGTAAGGAGAAATTTTCCAAAGAATTATTCCTAACAGAAAAGAAATTTTATATAGAAAATAACTGATAAAAAATATAATTTTCTTTAGAAATTTACTCATAATCAAAGACAAATTTTATATAGAAAAACTTTCTTCAATTGAAATAAATTTTATATAAACAATTTCTATATAAAATTTATTAAGGAAATATTTTCTTTAATTTACTCTTAAACAACGGGACATTTTGTTTAGAAAATTACTTTTGAGCAAAGAGAGTTTTCTATAAAGTATTATTCTTAACAAATATAATTCATCAACAGAAAATAACTACTAAATAATTGACAATTTTCTGCAGCAAAATACTTTAGTGAGGGGACATTTTCCAAATAAAATTATATTTAAACTAAATGAAATTTTCGATAGAGAATTTCTCTTAAACAAAGAGAAATTTCCTTCTTTAGAAAGTTGCACTTAAATAAAGACAAAAGTTATTTTAAATAAAATTCTTAAAAAAAAAATTCCTCAGAAAAAGAAAAGTTTTCCACTGAAAACGTGTCTTGAACTGTCTTAATAGAGGCAAATACCAAGAAATTTTTATAAAAAATTTATCTTTCATAAACAAGTATTTTCTACAAAAAATATTTTTCAAATTAAAAGAATTCAAAGAAAAACGTTCTTTACTAATGAACATTTATAACAAAGATAATTTCTATACAAAAAATGTTCAACAAAGCTGTTTTCTTTTAAAAAAAAGTCTTTAGCAATGAGCAATTTTCTATAGCAAATTTCTCTTCAATAAATAATAATGGATTTCTATACGAATTTCTCTTAAGCAAAGCGAAGTTTTTATAATTTCTTTTCAGCAAAAAAATGTTTTTGGTACGAAATTTTCCTTCAACAAAGTGTGATTTTTTATAAAAAATATATCTTCTACGAAAAGTAATTTTAAATAGAAAACTTCTCTTGAACAAGAATATTTTAAAATAAGAAATTTTTCTTTAGCAAAAAAATGTTTTTTCAATGAAAAAATGTATGTAAGGAGTGCTTTCGAAAAAAACTTAACATATATAATATTTAATAACTTGGAAATGGTTAATCTTAGAGTTTTCATTCTTTTTTTTATTTAATTGATAATTTATTACAGATCACAGAAAAATAAAATTTGTATAGTTCCAACCCCTACTTATGATTTTGTTGACCATTTTTGGTAACGCTCCCGTTAAAGATTTGATAGTTGCTTAAGTCACTTTTTTGGAACAGTGTGCATATCTTCTTTTAAAATCTTCGGTATTTTGGGACACCTTTTTTGTGTTCTTCAATTCACTTTTCACAAGAGCTCAATATCTCTCCACTGGTCTAACTTATGGACAATTTTGAAAATTGACTTCTCTTGGTACAAAAACTATGTTATTGCTTTGGTACCACTCCTGAGCATTCTTACCGTAGTGACATGATATCAAATGGGTCCAAAAATATGTGGACACATTATGCTCTTTTACGAAAGGAAAAAGACTTTTTTGCAAATATTCCTTTATGCATATTTTGGTACATATTTATAGATCCGAATATATCAAATGACTTTCCCGTTTTGCCGCTACTGCAAAAAGCTTGTTATACCAGGAATTTTGTAAGAATTTTTTTATCTTTTTAAAAAAGTATGTGTTTTCTTATAGAAAATTTAATATACAGAATTTTTCTAAATTTCTCTTTAATAAAAAAAATTTACATATAAAAGTTTTTTCTAACAAAGCGAAGTGTTCTATAGAAAATTTATGATAAACAGAGATAATTTTTTTATAGAAAATTTGTTTCATACAGAAAGGTATTTTCTATATAAAATGTTTAAAACAGAAAGGAGTATTCATTATAAAATTTATATTATACCCTACATTATTGTAGGTGGAAGTCGAAACCACCTACATTATTGTAGGTGGTTTCGACTTTCTGAGTCTATTTAACGAAGTCCGTCCGTCCGTCCGTCCGTCCGTTCGTCCGTCTGACTGTCTGTCTTTGTGAACAAAGTACAGGCCGCAATTTTAAAGATATCTTGATGAAATTTGGCACGAATAATTATTTTGACACAAGGACAAATCCTATTGATTGATTATGATCGGTCCATTATTTCACCTAGCCCCCATACAAATGTCCTCCCGGAATAGGGGTTTAACGATCATAGATACTTAAAATATAGCAATATTTCATTGAAACTCGCTACAAAGGAGTTTTGTATAAGTGTCAACCTTTCTGCCAAATTTCATCAAGATCGGTCTAGATCGGTCGGTAATTGACCATAGCTCAAATATAAATCCCCCCCCTTCCAAAAATCACTTTAACGTGCATAAATCGCATACGGATGATAATATCAAGTTAATATTCGACACAAATAGGTTTTATATAAGTAGAAACAACATTGACAAAATTTATGAGAATCGGTCCATAATTTGCCATAACTGCCATATAAACCCAATTCCGGGAATCGGCCTAAAGGGCATAAAATCATATAGATGTTAGAGTCAATGCATTGTTCTCTGTATTTGTATAATTTCTTTTACATTTAGTAAAATTGTTGGTCTACAATTGGCCACAAGTCTAATTTTAAGCTCATACACAATGGTATAGGGTATCATATGGTCGGTCTTGACCAACTATAATTTCTCTCTCGTTTTTCTTATAAATATTTGCCCTAAAAAAGGAACAATTTTGTTCAAAGAAAATTCGTCTTAAAAGAAGGCTCATATCTTTTAAACAAAGACTCTTGTCTCTATATCGGAAAAAAATGTTTTTTGTCTTAATATAACGAAATTTCTGTTGAAATTTAAATAGAGAATAAATTCCAGAATATATTGCTTTTTTATAGAAATTTTCTCTTAAATAGTAAAAAATTCTTATCTATTAAATATTAAAACGAGTTTAAGCCTAAAAATAGTTTACAAAATCCATTGAATTTTCCATTGCTGTGTAGTGATATATTGTTTGCTATTTTAATAATAAAATACCTATCTCATCAAATTGAAGCACCACTATGAGTTTCATGGAAAAGGTCTACGCAAAGGTTATCAAAAGATTTTAAACAATTTACTTTGGTTATTTATTCAGAGATTTAAAACAAACAGAAAAACAAAACCCAGTTTAATTCAACGCATTTCAGTTTTATTTTGGCGGCTGAGCCAGAAACTGTTAATAAATAAAATAAACGGACTAAACATGGGTAATATAATCAAGGTAAAAAATTATAATAAAACTAACTTATAAAATCATTAAATACATAATACGAATTAAATTTTACTTTATAGCTTTTGGCCTTATTTGTTGGCTTAATTGCAACTACCAGGGCCGATAGTTTTTATGATAACACCAAACCGGTTTATTTGAATGAAAGTTGTGCCCAACAACTGCTTTTGGAAATCAATGATATGTATTGGAAGAGTGCCACGGCATATCGTAAATTTGCCGATGATGTTTTGTCACCTGAAATATTAATGCGTGAAAAGTTACGTCCTTATTATCAGACTATGGAAAAGTTCGATTGGAAAAATTTTAAAAATCCTCTAGTCAGACGTCAATTTGAAGTGATTTTAAGAGGAGCCAAATATCCACCTTTAGATTATAATTTTAAAAAAGCCACTAATGTTTTGAAATCCATGTCACGTAGAAAATATGTTTGCGATAAGAATAAACCACGCAAATGTCAAATGGCTTTTATACATCATATTAAGAGTATTTTCACCAACAGCGATAATTTAGAAGATATCAAATGGTATTGGAAGGAATGGCGCAACAAAATGCCTCAAGATATAAAAGATGCTTTCCACTATTATGTTGAATACTATCATAATATGTCGACACCAGAAATGCCGGCCTCAGCCATTTGGTATGATCAATATGAAGATCCAAATTTTATTGATGAATTGGAAGAATTAATGGACACCATAAGACCGTTCTATCGGGAGTTACATGCTCATTTGCGTTATGTTTTAAAAGTGCGTTATGGTGATAGTGTTATACCACAAAATGGTCTTATACCTCATCACCTAATGGAACAGGCCATGTATCAAGCTTGGAAAAAAGATTCTGTTTTACGTAATCCCTTCCCCCAAAGAAAGCTACCCAATTTGCAAGTGGAAATCGATGAATTTGGTTTTTATCCTTTTGATTTAGTCAATATGAGTGCCACCTACTTTAATACATTGGGATTTGAGAATTTAACAGAGTAAGTTTTGTGGACAAGTAAATTTTTACACATTTTATATTATAATTTGTTTTTTTTTTCAGAGACTTTATGCGTGATCATTTCATTGAAATGGAACCTGGTGAGGGAGGTCCTGATTGCAAGTCACGTATTTTTACTTATGGTGAAATTGAATTAAACTATTGCCCCAAGGTTTACTATAAGAAATTGTTGCAAACCCATGGCGATGTCACCCAAATACAATATGCTTTGCTAAAGAACAACATGCGTGTGGGTTTAAATCAGGAAGCCTGTCCTGGATTTGGTAATGCTATGGGTGAGGCTATAATCTTGTCGGTGTCAACACCTCAACATTTGCAAGAATGTCTAGGTCTATTGAAAGATTATGACTATGATGATATATTGAATTTAAATAGACTGTATCGTTTGGTTAGTATTGAATAATCTTATCTCTCTCTGTGTGCGTATTTATTGTTCTATTTTTATTAATCTCTGTATCTCTTTGTGCTCCTCAAGGCCGTTCATACTTTACTGTCCATACCCTCTTATTTTGTACATGAAAAATTATGGATAGACATAATTGATAAAAAAGTTAAACCAGAACAATATAATTGTCACTATTGGAATCTTATGGAAAAATATATGGGTGTTCAAAGACCCGTAGAAACTAATGCTGATGCCTATGATATGCCCTATAAATTCTATGAGGGTATTGTTGATCAATTTAGCAGCACCAAGTTAGTATTTTAATTTATCTAATAAAATGAATTTGTTTAAAATTTTCTTTAATTCTTAAGAAAACTCTTTGGTGAATTTTTGGGTTATCAAATCTATCGTGGAGTCTGTTTAAAAACTGGTGAATATCAAAGAGGCAATGCCTATAAAACTTTGCACAATTGTGATTTTGATAATAATAAACATGCTGGCGTTTTATTCAAGTAGGTGTTAAAATAAGAAAATGTTTCTTAAATAAATATTATTAAAAATTTCTAAAAACTTTTAGAGAAATGATGAAAGCTGGCTCTACCAAACCCTGGCGTGAAATTATAGAACATTTAACCATACAGAAACTGTCAAAATTATCAGCTACACCCTTCATGGAATATTATGAACCTTTACATACTTGGATTAGCGAAGATAATTTGGAAAAGAATTTACATGTTGGCTGGATGACAGCAGATCGTAAGTAAAAAAACTAAACAATCTAAAAGATTAGAGAGATTCATTATAGAAAATCCAAAAAAATTAAAATTTAAATTAAAAAAGTTTGCAGTTTATATTGATCTAAAAACTACTGAGAGCTTTCTTTTATTTTTTTTATCTAAATAATTTAACTTATCTTTACGAACATTTTTAATTAGATATAATTTTTTCTTTATTTCTTTTTAACAATTTTCAGAATGCCTACAAATTAAAACATCAAATGCAACTGCCACTTTTATAGATGAACATTTTTAAAAGAAAAATTTATTTAAAAACAAAAATGTTAAATGTGCCATTAGTTGTATAAATAATTTAATAAAATATTATAATAAATAATAAAAAAACTAAAGAACCTATTTTAATGATAAATTATTAATTACTTCTTTTTATATATATAATACTTTTTGCAATATAATTCTTTTTTATACCCTATAAAACCATATTGATCCGTCCGTCCGTCTGGCTAGACGGTTGGATGGCTGGTAATGTTTGTGCACAAAATACAGGACGCAATTTTGAAGATAATTTGATAAAAATTGCTACATACGACTTTTTTTGCACAAGGACGAAGTCTATTGAATTTGGTCATGATCGGCCTATTATTTCACAAAAAAAAAATAATAATTTTCTTTTTTTTTAAAGAGAAATTTTCTAAAGAAAATAGTTTCTTGCAAAAAGAAATTTTCTATAGAAAATAGTTTCTAGCAAAGATAAATTTTCCATAAAAAAATACTAATTTTCCATAGAAAATTTCTCTTTAAAAAAACAAAAAAAAAACTAATCTTTTGCAGAAAATTTCTCTTTGAAAAAGAAACTAATTTTCTATAGATAATTTCTTTTTGAAAAAAGAGGCTAATTCTCTCTTAAAAATTTCTCATTGAAAAGGAGTCTAATTGTCAATATAAAATTTCTCTTTCTATATAAAATTTCTCTTTAAAAAAATATACTAATTTTCGATATAAAGTTTTTCTATGAAAAAAGAGATTAATTTTCTATATTAGATTCCTCTTTGAAAAAAAGGCTAATTCTCTCTTGAAAATTTCTCTTTGCAAAAGAGACTAATTGTCTGTAGAAAATTTCTCTTTGATATAAGAGACAAATTTTTTATAGAATATTTCTCTTTGTAAAAAGAGACAAATTTTCTATAAAAATTTCTCTTTGGAAGAGACTAATTTTCTATAAAAATTTCTCTTTGAAGAGACTTATTTTCTATAGAAAATTTCTCTTTGAGAAAAGAGATTAATTTTTTAGAAAATTTGTCTTTGAAAAATGAGACTAATTTTCTATAGAAAATTTCTATTTGAAAAATGAAACTAATTTTCTATAGAAAATTTCTATTTGAAAAAGGAGACTAATTTTCTATATGAAATTTCTCTCTGAAAAAGAGATTTATTTTCTATAGAAAATTTCTCTCTGAAAAAGAGACTTATTTTCTATAGAAAATTTCGCTTAGAAAAAAGAGACAAAATTTCTATAAAAAATTTCACTTTAAAGAAAATTTCTCTTTGAAAAAAGGACTAATTTTCTATAGAAAATTTCTCTCTGAAAAAGTAACTTATTTTCTATAGAAAATTTCTCTTGGAAAAAAGAGACAAATTTTCCATATAAAATTTCTCTGAAAAAGAAACTAATTTTCTATATAAAATTTCTCTTTGAAACAGAGACTAATTTTCTATAGAAAATCTTCTAACTTTCTACAAATTTCCCTTTGAAAATTATTATATTTTTAAGGAAACTAATTTTAAAAGAAAATATATCTGTGTAAATAGCTAATTTTGGTTTGAAAAACTCTTACTTTTCTTTGAAAAAATAGACTCATTTTCTATAGAAAAATTCTCTTAAAAAAGAGAATAATTTTCTACAGAAAATTTATCTCCTAGAATTATTATAAAGAATATTTTTTTATTGTTAGATTATTTTTTTATTTCTGTAAATAAAATCTATAAAATAAAATGTATGTGGCAGGGATGGAAAAACAAATTTCAAATAGTATTTTTTTTCACCCTTAGGGTATTATTTATTTATTTTTATTTAGTGCAAAACTGAAAGAATGTAATTAATATATATTTAAAATGAAATATTAAATACGATACCAAATTATTAAAAACATTTATTTTTAATTTGAATTGCGGAATATTCAGCTAATCATTTAACAGCATTAAATGACTTGAGGGAGTACTTCGGCTATGATTATTTTTGGTTAAATTTTTCGGTATAGAAAGTTCGATACCTAATAATTAATATTAATAATAAATTATTAAAACCACAAAAATAGCAGTTTAACTTATGCTGTAACTTATGCTGAAACACTATTTTGTTCTATAATAAGACCACAATAAATCGCAATTTCCAAATGAGAGAAAAACTAAATTCAAATGTTTTACCAAGATAAGCTCTGACTGTTTGTGTCTGCTCTAAACAACACTGAGATTAAGAACATTTTTCAAAAATTACTATTCAAACTTAGTCTTGCGTGAGATGTTGATCGTTAAACATACAAACAAGAAATATTTAAATATAATAAGAGAAACAAACATTAATTTATAAAAAGGATATCAAAACTATATTTTTTTATATTTTTTTATACCTTATACATACATTTAATGGCATTAACAATTTTTTTCAAATGAAAATCTATTGGAATATTTGTGTGTAAGCTTAATTCATAAAAATAAAATAATTTTTATATTTTAGTTTGTCTTTAAAAAGACCTAAAGGAAAAAAGCAATAAAACACTATAAAATATTTACGTCATTAAGTTCTGGATCAAGGTCACTTAATGATTTTTTTATTTTTTTTTTTTTTGTTCTTGTAACATTTACAAATGCTTTAAAAAAAGAAATAAAAAATATTTTTACATTTAACATAAACTCGCGTACATCAGCACTCTTATACTTTAACATTCACATGAATGGATAGATGATGGCGTTTTTTTTTTTTTCTTTTGAAATTCTTATCTTGTTTATGTTTTTGTATGTGTTTGCTAGTGTGAATAAACTATGAAATAAAAAATAAAAAAATATTTGAAATATAATCAAGGAAATGAAAACATTTTTTATTTTTGACTTTTTTTGCAATAATTTCTGTACAACAAAAAATAAAAACAAAATTTGAACTTAAAGTGAAATAAAACAAACCAAAAAATAAGAAAAAAAAAACAGAAATATAAAACGGAAAAAGGAAGATTTAATACTAGACCCATAACAAGATGAAATCCATCTTCTTAAAAATAACGGTAAGTAATAAATAATACAAGTTGTTTTCAAAAATTGCTCAGGGCACTTTAGTAATTTGTTACCATAAATATAGAAGCCACTCAAAAGCAGTAGATTACTTAAAAAGTAATTTAAATATTTTTAAAAGGAAAGTGAATGTGAGACATGGGCTTAAAAACTATGAATCATAAATAACTTTGGACAAAGAGAAAATTTTCTATAGAAAAATGTCCCTTGGCACAAAGAGAAAATTGTCTGTAGAAAAATGTCTCTTCAGACAAATAGAAAATTTGTTATAGAAAAATTTCTCTTCGGACAAAGATAAAATTTTCTTTAGAAAATGTCTCTTCGGACAAAGAGAAAATTTTCTGTAGAAAAATGTTTTTTTTTAGAAATATGTCTCTTCGGACAAAGAGAAATTTTTCTATAGAAAAGAGAAAAATATCTCTTAAACAAAAAAAAAAAAATTATACAAGAGAACAGTAAGACATTTTCTAGTAAAGGTATTTTCTATTTCATTAATTTTACTTCTCAAACGTTCGTTACATTGTCATCTATGATTCATATGCTTTAAGCTCTAGCCTTACGTTCACTTCTTTTAAAAATTTTCTTACTTAAGAGTTGTTTTCTATACAAAATTTTTCCATAAAAAAATCCTCTTTCTTAAGGAGTTATTTTTCATAGTAAATTTCTCTTTATTAAAGAATATTTTCCTTAAAAATTTTTTTTTCTTACAGAATTATTTTCCGTAGAAAATTTCTCTTTATTAAACAGCTAATTTTTATAGAAAATTTTTCTTTATTTAATAGCAAACTTCTATACAAAATTGATCTTTATTAAATATCAAATTCCTACATAAAATTTCTCTTTTTAAAGAAAAAAATTTTATAAAATTTTTTTTTTTTTTTTTTATTAGAGCAAATTTCTATAGAAAATATCTCTTTATTAAAAGGTAAATTTCTCTTTATTAAAAAACAAATTTCTATATAAAATTACTCTTGATAAAAGAGCAAATTTTTTTCGAAAATTCTCTTTATTAAAGAGAAAATTTCTATAGAAAAAATCTCTTTTTAAAGAGCAAATTTCAATAGAAAAATTGTCTTTATTAAATAGCAAATTTCTGTAGAAAATTTCTCTTCATTAAAGAGCAAATTTCTATAGAAAATTTCTCTTTAATAAAGGGTAAATTTCTCTTTATTAAAGAGCAAATTTCTGTAGAAAACTTCTTTTTATTAAGGGGAAAATTTCTCTTTACTAAAAGAAAAACTTCTATAGAAAATTTCTCTTTATTAAAGAGAAACTTTCACTTTACTGAAGAGCAAATTTCAATAGAAAATTTCTCTTCATCAAAGAACAAATTTCTATAGAAAATTTTTCTTTATTAAAGAACAAATATCTATAGAAAATTTCTATTTATTAAAGAGCAAATTTCTATAGAAAATTTCTCTTTATTAAAGAACTAATTTTTATAGAAAATTTTTCTTTATTAAAAAGCTAATTTCTATAGAAAATTTCTCTTTATTAAAGGGAAAATTTATCTTTATTAAAGAACAAATTTCTATAGAAAATTTCTTCAAGCAAGAATCAAAAACAAATTACTATAGAAAATTGTTATTCTCTTTATAATGTTTTTCTTTGTAATTTTTCATTTATTTTAAAAAATTTTTTAACATAAAAAAATTCTCTTAATTAATTAGCGCTATACTCTTGCCATGAGTATTTCCTTTTCAAATTCGATTGCCTCCTAAACATTTAAAACTTTTATGCAAAAACTTTTTTCTTTTTCCAGTTTGTTATTTTTAACTTGGCTCTGTGCCAAAGTATACCATCAACCACCAGCTCCAACTCCAATTCAACCTCGTCCATTTCTTCTTCATCGAATGAAACATCAACAAACAACATTAAGTATGCATCACCAGCAACAACAACAGCATCAGCAACAGCATTATCAACGAAAAATGCTACAAATACCACTGACAAATACCTTCATTCCGCCGTTTATGAAGCTCATGCATCAAGGGCATTGGATACAGCGTATAAGCGCATGCAATCCATTTACAATCGCAAACGTGAACTCTTCTATAGTCTCACACAAGGCAGAGGATACAACGTTAATCAAGCGCCCATCAAACAGGAAATAGACAAAGAATATCATAACCTGGTCTACGAATTGGCAGGTAATCTCAGCGTCATTCCCGTACAGCAATTAAAAAATGCAACACTACGTCGTCAGGTACAACGTCTATCCAAGTTACAATTGTATGGTCTGGGACGAAGAGACTTTGAAAGGGCCAAAGAATTGTTGCATACAATGCAAACATTTATAACATCACGTTTGGTATGTGTCCAACAGGATTGCAGTCAACAGTGGGCTATGGTACCAACCATAGTGGGCCATGTTGTGCGTACGAAAAACTATATGGATTTGGAATATCAATGGATCAAATGGCGACAGGCATTGGCTGAACGTGATTTAGGCAAATCAACATTTATCGATTTTGTAAGGCTGCTACGTATTGCAGCCACATATAATGGTGAGTTACTAACAATATGTGTGTGTATGTATTTATGTATATATGTATGTATATATGTATGTATGTATGTATGCATGTATTAGCGTTACAGAAATAATGAGAGTGAGCAAAAGAACACAAAAAACGAAAACAATAAAAACACTTGATAGGTATTGATAGAAGAATTTAAAATTTTGTTTATACTCGTACTACGTACATACATACTTATGCATATGTATGCATATGGTCATATCAATGTTTGTTTAATATTCATGACAACTCCGATAAAAAGACTTAAATTTTTTTCTTGCTACATGTTGCTAAGATAAGAATGCAATTAGGTCAATTGTATTGGATTTATTTTGAAAATTTCTTTCTCAGAAGCTTAGAAATGCAATTATTTACATTTACTAAAATCGTACCCAATAATGTTAAAAATTTTATAGAAAAACAATTGAAATTAAATTGGAAAACGAATTGAAATTAAAACCCATATAAGACGAAAGAAATAACAAATTCTAAAAGCAGACATTTTTTACAAAGATATGAGTATTAAAAAGCTTGCTAAGAAGATATGTTTATTCTTCTTAGACAATTCCGATACATGCTTTTCTGAAGTACTATGTCTATAAATCACCTTTTTTGAATTGACTCTGGTTCTCGCGTTAAATCACTATATGTAAAATTAAAAAGGTTATATATATTGAAACATATCTCGAAAACGACTAATCAGATTTGGTTTAATAAAATATCAAAATATTTTAATTAAATTGCCTTCAAGCTATATTTACATAATTTATCACCATATGATAGCACGAAATAAACTGCAAGGTGTCAAGTTGACTACATCGAGTATGTAAAAATCGTAACTTCATCAAATCAAGTCCGATTTAAAAGACTTTTATATTTCTATAAAGCGCTTGAAAAGATAAAAATAAGCTAAGTTTACTATGATAGTTAAAAAATAAGTCCTGGGGTATATTAGAGAAAATTTTTCAAAAATATTTTATAATTTTTAATATATTCTAAACTCGTCTAGACGTGAAAAATTTTCAAATTCATTACTCTGAAATTAGTATGAAAAATTGTAATTTTGTAAGAAAATAAAAATTCTAATTTGGAAAAAATGCTATTTTTGATTCTTTTTTCATAAAGATAAATTTGCTGCGAATAAAATTAGGCTTAGGACACCAAGATTTCGTATGTTTGAATTGACTAATAAATTCCGTGGAATAGATAAACAAATTTGTTTTGTCGCCTTTAAAAATAGAAGGAGTTTGACTTAGAAAAGTGTAACCGCTTAAGCAATCAGAATGATTTTTGAACATCCTTTTAATATATGTCGAAATTTTGTTTTTATCTCGCGAATTACTAAAGCATAGGTGGTGTACGTTCATAGAATAGTTTCATTTTTCCTATCTGGCACGACAAAAGGGGAAAGATATTCCTTTATGCAATTTGCGTACAGTGAGCTATTTATTTACAAGTAACACTTGTCGACAAAAAATCTTCCCCCATAGACGAATAGTTGGACTTGATGTATTTTGATGTGCTAAACACGAATCTGCTTGCAGTTTTTTTCCATCAGGTCTGGATTTTTTTTTATGGACGTTTCTAATATTTCGCCCATAGTCAGGCCATTACTTTAGTATATTTCCTCATAACTCAAGAACCGTGTGTACGATTGACATAAGTGATACACCGAAAGATGAGTACTAAAAATATGTTCAAATCATCCATATTTTGAAATAAGTTCCCAAAAAAATCTTTTTCGTGAAAAATTGTAGATTTTTTTGTTACTAAAATTTATTTTAATAAATTAAAGCATCAAAAATGCTACAGTTTATCATCTTTATTTTAAAGCTGGTAATGCTGCAAATAAAATAAGGTATGTATCTTCAAAATTGATGCACAAATCGTGATTTTATTAACAGTTAAGTAAAAATACCCATCTTACATATAATTGCGTAGAAATACAGTGGTGGGCAAAAAAAATAAAAAAAAATATTTTTTCTTGAAACAATTTTGACGAGTTAAATAAGAATCTGCATTTACTTTTTTTCTATCACGTGCTGATTTTTTTTTTTTTTTGGGTGCATGACTAATATTATCACCTTATTCAGCGGTCACACTATAAAATTCGAGAAAGGTTTGTCAAATTTAGACTATAACTCAAGAACCGTTTACACGATTTTGATAAGTGATACATCAAAAAATGCATACGAAATCAAGGTATGTCAACAATATTTTTTATTTGAGAATATTCAAGAATTTCAGAGTTATGGATAAAAATTTTCACGATTTTCAAAAAAAAAAATAATAATAATAATTTTTCGCTACTAATTACCAAATAACTACGGAAATATTAACTGGATAAAAAAATTATGTAAATTCAGCTCAAAAGCAATTTAGATCACTATCTACTGAAGTTTAATTTATCTTAATAGGACAAACAGTTCTCGAGTTATACAAGTGTGACAGCTTAAAGGCGGGGTCATAGTAGTCAATCCCATAAAAAAAAAAAAAACAATACGTGATAGAAAAAAAGTAAAAGCTGATTCTTATTTAGCACATTAAATTCCATCTAATCCACCATTTTTTTTTTTTTATTTAAGACAAACCATTTTTTTTTTTTTTTGACTAGTGTATTTCCACTTAACTGTAGGTATGCATGGGTATCCTAACTTAACTGTGAATCCAATCAAGACTTGTGTATCAATATTTATGATACGTGGCTTTATTTACTCGTAGTTTTGCTAGCTTTGAGATAAAGATGATAAACTAAAATATGTTTGATGTTTTCACTTTTAAAAAGAAGTTTTAGTAAAAAAAAAAGAAATCTTGAATTTAGCATGAAAAAAAATATTTCGGACACTTATATCGAAATATCTTCAAAACTATTGAGCGGATAAAAATTTGTTAGTAGAACGATTTAAAACCAATTTTATTCCACATATTTTGTATTATTTATATAGATCGTGCTTACCGTTCCCAAGTTATAGTAAAATATACTCGAGTAATCGGCTTATTTAGGGTGCAATATTAGACACGCCCATAAAAAATAATCTCGATCTGATGGGAGAAAACTGAAAGCAGATTCGAGTTTAGCATACGGAACTCTATCTAGTCCACATATTTTTTATTTTTTTTTTTTATTATTATTTTTTTTTTTTTTTTTTTTTGAAGGAGCACGAAAAAAGTTTTTTTTGTTGGCCAGTGTTATTTTTATTTTTGTCATTTGTTCCTTTAAAAAAAACACAAGCGCGAATGTTATATTCGGCTCGGCCGAATCTATATACCCACCATCAACTTTTTAAAATTTTACGTTATATGTATATAAGTGGGCGGAACACGCCCATTTTTTGTTTCCGAGTTTACATTTGTCCTTAAACTATTCGTACACAATTTCGTTGACGTTTTACCTTATATGGGAGATGGGCGGTAAAGTGGTCGAACCATGCCCATTCTTTGTATCCAAATTTATATCGACCCTCGAACTATTTGTACAAAATTTCGTTATAGTACATGCTTTTGTTTAAGAGATATCAGCAGAAAAGTATGGAATGGAGCTACAACGGACACCCTGTGTTTTTAGTATTTTGCCCATAACTTTATTGTTTATTAACCGATTTTGCTCATTTTCAATACCAAACAAATCTTGTATAAGATAAATGTTTGAGCCACATTTCGTCCCTCTACGTTGTTCCGTACAAGCCCTATTCTGCTTTCAACAGACGGACAGACGGTCGGACATAGCTAAGTCGACTCAGAATCTAACCAGGACCCAAAAAATATATAATTTATGGAGCCTTAAATGATTCCTTCGATAGGTCTACACACGGAATGACAATATTAATATATGTCCATCGTTTTGATGAGGGCTATAAAAAAATGTTATACAAAATAAAATTATTTTCCCAAATGATAGAGTATTCTTCAAAAAGAATTTTCTATAATAATTTTTTTTATTTGGAGTTTTTTAGAAAAAAATATTTAAACGAGAGAAGAAAATATAGTCGGTCAAGCCCGACTATATGAAACCCTACACCATTTCGATCCACATAATTTTGTTTTTACGTATATGTATACAACTTACTCGTGTTAAATATTAACATAATAGAGTCATTCCATTTAAAACCAACACGAAAAATTTCAAATCGATCCAAGCAGTAGTTTAGGAGATACTGATTTATTACCAAAAAATTTGTGTGTGACCCAACTGTGACGGCGTAATATTAAAAAAAAAAAACGCAAAATTTAAAAATTTTTAAAATTGTTTACAACTGTTTATAACCTACATTAGAAGAATTGGACACTTATGCTAAAATTCGCGACTACAGCAATCAAAAGAAGGAAAAAAAACTTGTTAGATTCAAACATTTTTTTGGAATTTTTTAACTTTGAGTGCTTGCCAGTACCACTTGGAACCGTTTCAGCTCTTAAATTTTTGTTTTATTATCGGAGACTGGGGCTGCTTCGGCTTTGGGGTAGCTTCGGCAATTACGTTTTCGATATGAAGCAACCATTGTGCATCACTAACTATTTATGTAAATGTATCAAAAAGCTTAATAAATAACTCACACGAAGTTTGTCATCTCTAGCTTACCAACTGACTTAGATGCAGGTGTTTTAGTATTTTTGCAAGTGTTTTTGTAATATTTTGACTCTAATTTTTAAGTATTTTGTATTTGAAATTTTTCAGTATTTAAAACAGAGTTTACAAAGTAACATTAAGAATTGTGCTATTTTCCTAAAAAATAAGTGAAAGTCAAATCTTTGTTAGAGATTAAAAGAAAAAAAGAAAATAGTGTAAGTAGTGCTTTCGGGGTAGATTCAGCTTTTTAAATCGGGGAACATTCGGCATCTGTTGAATGTCTGATGTTTTGCGTGGTATTAAGACTCCAACGTCCGCCGGTAGAAATTACAATATTAAACGCCAAACAATTGAATCGCACATAAAAAACGAGATTGTTATTTAATAAGCAATATTTTTGTGTTTTGTTTTAAGGGTTAAAGAAATACGTTTATTTTTCATTATTTTTATCCAGCTAATAAATGAATACTTTGTTGGCTCATAACCAACACATTATTCTATCTTTAAATAAATGCCGCAGCTACCCCGTCAAATGCCGCAGCTACCCCGGCGTGGGCACATTCAGCAAAAATTATTTTTTCTACTAATTCCCAAAAATAAGTAACCAATACTAAGTATTCATAAAATTTTGTACCAGTATATTATTGTTCAATATCCAAGGATAACAACAAGCTATAACATTTTTAAATCTGTAGAATACATTCTGATATTCAGACCTTTAAAAAAAAAGGAGCTGAAACTGCCCCAGTCTCCCCTACTTCACCAAGTGTTGTTAACATAAGTGCATCAAAAGTTATTTAAAATGAAATTGAAAAAAGATTCGGCTGTGCCGAATCTTTGATACCCTTCACCATATTACCATCTTACCATCTTATCGACATCATATTACCATATTACCGACAATTAATAAAATTTTCGCCTTAACGTATGCTTGCATATTTTCTAAATCTAAATTTTTTTCAAACTACGAAAATTTGAATATGAAAAAAAAAAAACAATCATAACAGGCTTTGCTTTTAAAAAAGAAACAACAACAATTCCATATATATTTATTTTTGTATGTACAAACTGACTGAATACATAAAGAACAACAACAACACTGTTATTCATTATATTACTGCTGTTGCTAACTAAACTACTTGTCTATACAAAAAACAAAAAACGTCACTAATAGTCATTACAATGCTTAATATACATGTTTGTGTATGTATTTATGTATATTCTTAACAGATATGTTTTAGTTTTTAAAAATAAACAACTACAATTCCATATCTATTTATTTTTGTACAGACTGCATATACAAAGATCAACAACAACACATCATCATATTACTGCTGTTGATAACTAAACTACTTGTCTATACAAAAAACAAAAAACGTCACTAATAGTCATTACAATGCTTAATATACATGTTTGTGTGTGTATTTATATTCTTAACAGATTTGTTTTTGGGCCATAACTCTGTTGATTATGAACGAATTTGGTTTATTAAAAAAACCGAAATTTTATAAAAATATTTATGACTGATCTATATAAAAATAAAAACTATAGCTTGAACAAGGGCTTCAAAAATAAAAAATTCGTTTTCCCCGATATCTCAGTTATTACTGAACCGATTTATTTAATTTTTTCAGAACAAAAATTCAGAAAATAATTTTCGAGCCCCCTTTAAAAATTCGAAGTCCCTGGTATATGCAGAGGCTTCAGAAACTAAAAAACCGGTTCTAAAAACCGGTTTTTAAAGCATATCTCCACCATTTATAAACCGATCTTCCTGATTCAAAAAACTGAAATTTTATAAAAATATTTGTGACCGATCTGTATAAAAATAAAAATCTATAGCTTAAACCAAGGCTTCAAAAAATAAAAAATGCGTTTTGTCCGATATCTCAGTTATTACTGAACCGATTTATTTCATTTTTTCAGAACAAAAATTCAGAAAAAAATGTCCGAGAATTCTTTGTAAAAACGAAGTCCGTAGTGTATACAGAGGCTTCAGAAACTGGAAAACCGGTTCAAAAAACCGGTTTTTTGAACATATCTCCGCATTGTATGAACCTATCTTGCTGAATTCCAATAGCAAAATTCTCGAAAGCATTTCCGATCGTTTGACATACATATTATATATGTCAGTTATCGGTGGGCTTCATAAACGCCATTTCAACCGACACACGGACGGACGGACGGACGGACGGACGGTCGGACGGACGGACGGACGGACATGGTCCAATCGTCATCGCTTCTTACAAGGATTCCGAAAATATAAACTTTTTTGCTCTCCGACGAAAATTGTGGAAATTACAAACGGAATGACAAACTTATATATACCCTTTACACCTGTGGTGAAGGGTATAATGAAATTAAAAAAAGATTCGGCTGTGCCGAATCTTTGATACCCTTCACCATCTTACCGACAAATAATTAAATTTTCGCCTTAACGTATGCTTTTATTTCACATTTATAAATCTACATTTTTTCAAACTACGAAAATTTGAATACGAAAAAAAACAACAACAATTCCATATTTATTTTTGTATGTGTATATACAAACTGACTGACAACAACACTGTTATTCATTATATTACTGCTGCTGCTAACTAAATTATTTGCTTATACAAAAAATAAAAACGTCAATAATAGTCATTACAATGCACTGTGGGGCAGAATCGAAATTTTTTGGAAATAAATCTATAACTTTTGATCGGCTGGTTGGATTTGCATTAAATTTGGTATAGGCATAGCAGAGGAGCATACAATGTTAAGTTTGGAAGGGGGGTAGAGTAGACCCCTCAGGGGCGGAGCTAAAGGGGGCCAAATTTACGTACCTCTGACATACAAATTTTTTAATCGCTTGCCAATTTTTGGTTCCTTGTCCAATTTCAAATATTTTTATGCATTATTGTAGGCACTGATAAGAACTATAAAAAAATATGCTTGCATGTCCTATTTATCTCTTATAGTTTTTGAGTTATTTGCATTTGAATTTTTAAGTACCTCAATTTTGCATGTTGTTGGTCCAGTTTTTTTCATATACATCCTAGAGTTTCCGACCGATTTTATTCATATCTTTACCGAGTCCAAAAATAAGCGGTTCTGAATTTGAAAATTGAAAAAATGACGACTTTTTGTGTTTTTTTTTTTTTTTTTTTTTTTGCCGAAAAAGTATCTTCACTCTTTTTTGTCTAAAATAAAATTTTCTTTAAAAACATACAACAATTTTATACTTTTCTGAAAGGTATCTTCATAGAGAAGACTGTAAAATAAAAAGCAAGCCCAATGATTTAAGTGGTCAAGGTACACACCCTCCCGAATTCGACCCATTTTATATGAAAGTTTTGACTTTAGTCTATATTTTCTCAAATCCCAAAGCACGAATCGGCAAGCGAAATGCAGTATAAGAATCTGCAATATGTTGTTAAAAGTTTTCAATCAAAATCTACGGGACTTCGGAAAAATGTGGATTTTATAGCCCAAAATGTGAAAAAACCCATTTTTGGAATTTTCGGCGTTTTTTTTTTTTTTTGGGAATTGTGGGATTCTTTTTATAAAAATCTTAGAACTTTTTTCACTTTCTCATTTTATACGATTATAATCTACATCCTCCGAAAATTTCGTTAAGATATCTCTAATAACAAAGATTTTATTACAGATGAATATACTTAATATACATGTTTGTGTGTGTATTTATATTTTTAACAGATATGTTTTAGTTTTTGGTCCATAACTTTGTTGATTATGAACGAATTTGGTTTAAAAATAAAAATCTATAGCTTAAACAAGGGCTTCAAAAATTCAAAAACTCGTTTTGCCCGATATCTTAGTTATTATGAACCGATTTATTTCATTTTTTTAGCAAAAAAATTCAGAAAAAAATGTCAGAGCCTTTTTTGTAAAAAAGAAGTTCCTTGTATATATAGAGGCTTCATAAACTGGAATACCGGTTCTAAAAACCGGTTTTTTAAGCATATCTCCGCGATGTATAAACCGATCTTGGTGAATTTCAATAGCAGAATTTTCGAAAGGATTTCCAATCGTTTGATATATATTATATATGTCAGTTATCGGTGGACTTCATAAACGCCATTTCAACCGACACACGAACGGAGGGACGGACATAATCCTATCGTCATCGCTTCTTACAAGGATCCCGAAAATATAAACTTTTTTTGCTCTCCGACGAAAATTGTGGAAATTACAAACTGAATGACAAACTTATATATACCCTTTACACCTGTGGTGAAGGGTATAAAAATCAGAATAGAAAAAGATATTTGAGGTAAAAGGTCGGATTCATAAAGGTACACGTAAGAGAATTGTCCATATATATCTTTTAATTGAATACTTTTACAAACACTTAGCTTTTCCTTAACTAAATTCAATGATTTTCAAATTTCAGTCATAACAGCTTTTTTACTATGACCACCAATACAACCGAAAGAAAACACTTTGTATCATCTTTTTGTCTTTACAATTAAATATATGTATTCCTTTTGACAACTCTTTAACTTTATTTTTTAAACACATACACACATGTCATGCATGCATGTGTTAATTTGCAACATTGACTGGCATACAATGCTTTTCCTACTACTACGTAATAAGTACATATGTATATGTATTTTTCTATTTATACATATGTTTGTTCTCCTATGAGTATGATTGAAGAAATTTAATTAATTTCAGGTCATGTTACACCATCTCGCACTTGGTATTTATATTACGAAACGGAGAATTTTCAACGTGAATTAGAAGATGTGGTATGGGATATAATGCCATTATACAAGGAATTGCATGCATATTTACGCTATTGGGCACGTAAGACTTATAGTGATTCATTGACGGCTTCAGATGGTGCTATACCTGCTCCCGTTATGGAACAAATGTTAATGCAAGCTTGGCATCCACGTCCAGTATTTCGTACACCCTATCCGAAAAAACAATTACCCACTGTTAAACAAAGACTAGAGGAGGTATATGTGACACCGGTTATTATAAATAAAAAGGCAGCAGAATTTTTTGAGTCTTTAGGTTTAAATCATATGTCAGAGTAAGGTTTTTCTTTTTTTTATCTTCTACAAATTATCTTATTTTTTTTTTTTTTTTTTTCTTAATCAGTGCCTTTTATCAAAAATTCTCCCGCCGCATGAATGATGATGAAATTGGTCCTGATTGTAGATCTGAAGTTTACTACTTTCCTCCCGATGTTGCATTACGTTATTGTCCCAAATTGGATTATAAAGTTTTAATGCAAATGCATGGTTATATGGCCGAGTTACAATATAATATTTATAAAAAAGATTTACCCTTTGGTTTGGATCGTGAACCTTGTCCTGGTTTTGGTAGTGCTTTGGGTGAATCCTCGGTTATTGCCTCAGGTACTCCACGTCATTTGAATCGTTTGCATATTTTAGTCAATGCCAGTTTACCAGCTGAGGAATCCATGAATCGTTTGTTCCGTATGGTAAATGAAAGAGATACAAATCATAACTTCAGATAAATTATTAAGTCTTTCTTAATTTGTTTTTTCTTTTTTTTTTTGGTTTATAGGGAGTCCATACTCTATTGGCCATACCCCAGTATTTTATTAATGAAAAGTTTCTTGTGGATGTAATGGATGGTCGTATTGGTCCGCATGAATATAATTGTGCTTATTGGCGTTTACAATATAAATTTGCTGGTGTAGTGCCTCCCCATCGACGTAATGAAAAACATTTTGATCCAGATTATAAATTCTATCGTGGTCTGAACCCAGAAAAGTCAAATACAGCGTAAGTTTATTTATTTCAGTACGAAACCTCCTGGAATATTTGAAGCACTGAAGTATTTCGTTTGAAATGAAATTAGTCTTTTTAAAGAATCCCTGGTTGAAATAATCTCACAAGAAAAAATATCCAGTTGGATCTTTCTTGAAATAATTTTATTTGGAAATGTGAAATATATATGTATATTCTATATATAGTTGGACGATGAAACATGATGAATCTATCCACTATACAATGATTTGACTAATAACATTAAATATTAAGTCGAAATGAACAGTTTTTAATGACTTAAGCCCAAATTACATTTACGCGTAGTCAGCAACAGTATCAGCAAAAATTATCAGCTGATCACTGTCAGTACAACATGTTGCTGCCGTTATAATTACAATTAAGCGTAGGCAGCCACAATTTACAACCACCATCTAGCTTTATTCTACTTGTGTATTTTAGCCTCTCATTTATTTGCTCACTCTCTTTGTCTCGCTCTCAATCTGAATGCAGCGCAGTGAATTTAGAAACAGAGCTAAAAGAAACAGCACTGCAAACTGCTGCTGACCAAATGTAATCAACACCATAACAAACAGTGCTTTCTAAATTATCAGCTGATTGTGTCAGCACATACTGCTGCTGACTACGCGCAATTGTAATTTGGGCTTTATAAATAACACTGCACAGTGCACAGTTGGGCCAAAAGCAAAATAAATGGTAATAAGTCTGGATCTTTGAAACCACTCAACCGATTTAAGTGAAACTTGGAACATTAATAGAGGAGGAGATAGGCTTTCAAAATTTTGTAGGCTAGGGTCTATAGCTGCAGCACGAACGCCGCTACAGTGGGCTAAATTTGACCACCTCGAGGGTAAAAAACATATCGGGGCTTATAACTTTTACAAATATAAATTGATTTTAAATATTTTTACATTTTTGAATTCTCCTAAGCAAGACAAGGAAAAAACATGCTTATTGTGCTAAATTATCGTGTATGGTTTAAAAGATATTTAACTTCAAAAAATAAATTTCTCATTTTTGGCCTTGACTTTTTTGCGATTTTGCCCTATAAGTTTTAAAATAAAATTTCTAAAATTTTTTTAAAATTATGTTGGAATTCTCTATAATTTTCTAAATTATGCTAATAAAAAAAATTTTTGTTATCTCAATTGGATAAGAAGAAAAATAATTTTAAAAGTCAAAATTTTAAAATAAGTCTCAAAAAATTTAATTTTTTGCCAAAAAGGTAACTTTATATATTAAACTTTTTTAAAAAAATTTGTTAAAAAAGTTTAATATTTTTTGGCATTTTCTGAAAGACAAGACCTCAAGAAAACGTGTAAGTATAATTTTAAGAAGTTTTGAACGTTCACCCTACATTCAGCAGTGATCAAAAATGATCAATTTTGGATGAGAAGTTGAACTTTTTGAGTCAAAAAAAAAAAAAAATTGATTGTTGATTTCGGTACTTCTGTGAATTAAACTATATAGTTCAATATATTCTTAAAGGTTTTGCAAAAAATTATGACAGCCTACCGATAAACTTAGTCACACAGGGAATTTTTCGAAAATACCCATATTTTCAATAATATAAATTTTGACCTTTAAAAATATATAGTTAAATTATATTTTTTTTTTTTCTGATTTTCACATTTATCAATTCTCCATTAAATATTTTATATTATGTGCAAATATTATGTTGATACCTATAATCATTTAGAAAATATTCCGCCTCAAATTTTTGAAATATGTCCATGTAAACATAATTTGCATTTTTTCGCTTGGTTTAAGAAAAGTGTGCTAAAAATTTTAAAATAGTGAAATTTATTATACATAATTTTAAAGAAGACACAATTTCCTTTAAATTGATATATAATGTGACTATTTTTGTTTATTACGTTTATAGTAAATCAATTTCAAATAAGCCAAACGCAGAAAAATTGTGAAATCTTCATGTTTCGTTTTATTTTTGGTAATGCAGTGGGATAAGACAGTGCGGTAAGGCCGTATCAAAAACAACACGAAAAAACGAAAGATTTTACAATTTCCAACTCTGCTAATTTCAAATTTATTTACAATTTATTTATCATTTTAAAGGAAATTATATCTTCTTTAAAACTGTGTATAATAAATTTCACTATTTTGAAATTTTTTGTCAAAATGTACAAATTTTAATTTTTGAAGCCCAATATCTCGTAAACTAAACTAAAAATCTTTGAAATCGATTCAGATATAGCGATCAGAATTCTTTTTAAAAATGTTCATATCTGACCACTAAAAAGTATTAGTGGAAATTTCAAATTTAGTGCACTATCTCCAACTCTAATTTTGCCTGATACCTGTGAAGCTTCTAATTAATATTCATTCACATCTGACTAAAAACGATTCATTTTTATTTCGTCTGACCAGATTACACGTTTCCATTCGTCAGATGTCCATTTTCCATTGTTTTCACAAAATTCCAAACGTGCCATTAACAATTTTCCGGTAGAGCCAACTTTATTGCACAATTGCAGTTATAGGTCTGATTCTACGAAGTGTTCTGGCAGTACATTCGCTATTTTTTTAAGTGATGGCTTCAGCTGTTAGCTTTATTGCTTTTGTATGTTTGTTTTTAATTAGAAGTTCCATAAGACAAGTTAGCAGAAGTTAGCAATCTTGGTGGACCTCTAGCGATAGAAACCGGATGCAGATTTCATCGTTTTCGGACACCTAAGGCAGTATAATGCGAAAAAAATAAACATGTTCATGCTAAATTGATTATTTTTGTTACTAAAATTTAACAAAAGAGTCATTCCATTTAAAACCAACACGAAAAAAAAATCCAATTTTTGACTTTTCCTCTTCGAATTTAATGATATTTGGTACAATCATTATTCTTGTCAAAACTAAGACTAATTCAAAATTTCAGATAATTTCATTAAGTGGTTCGCAAAATATCGCGGTTTGAAAGTGCAAAATAGCTCAAAATATGTACAAAGTTGCATACACAAAATTGCAAATATCTTTCGAAGTATTTATTATATAAGATTTATTGAGATGTCATATTAAAGGTATCAAAATTACCTTTAATATGATGTATAACATGACTTTTTTTCTCAGCATCAAAATGGTCCATATCTTGCTATTTTTCGTTCGCGTGCAAATATCTCGAAAAGTGGTATTTTTAACAATTTAAAAAAAATATATGTTAATAATGAGAATGTTTTCTATAACCGTGGAAAGTGGCATTCTGGGACTCGCCATATTTTAGAAGTTATTACAACAATTTTAGTTGTTTTGTTTGTAATAAAATAGAAAAATCGACAATTTCTTCCAAAAATCATCCGAATGTAATAAAATTCGGCAAGAATATTAATATTGACGCTGGAAATGCAAATACCGAGTTTCAGTTTGATTACCGCGATAGTTCGCGAATTATAATATCGCAAAAATCAGGAAAATTGTCTTTTTAAAAATACAAATATCTTTCAAAATATTTACGTTACAACGTTAATTAAGGCAATTATTTAAAGGTAATGAAATTACCTTTAAAATGATACCTGAAACATATTTTTATGTTGAATTTTATTGGTGGATAATTCGCGAATTAAATTTCGCGGTCGCGTATTTCAAAAAGTGGTAATTAATTATAGTGTGACCGCTTAATTAGGTAATGATATTAGTTACGCCCATAAAAAATTAGTACGTGATAGAACAGTGAAAGCAGATTCTTATTTAACTCGTTAAAATCCATCTAGTCTACCTAGTTTTGTTTAAAGAAAAAATATTTGTCTTTGGGAGAGGATTTTTTTGTCGACCAGTATTATAAATTTGATTTATAAAAAATCACACGTAGAATAACTTATTAAAGAAGACTAAGCAGATTCGTATTTGAAGCATATTTTCAAAACGACTTTTATTTATTTATTGATGTCACATACGTACAGATTAGTATTTAGCACATCAAAATCCATCAAGTCCAACTATTCGTTTATTAGGGGGATTTTTTATGCCAACCAGTGTAATTAAAATTGTATACAGGTAACCTTCGATTTACGGGACACTTCAATTGCACGATTTCTTTATAGCACGGTGCAATAATAGTGACCATTTTTTGAAACACGCCTTTTTATTTAACATGAACTTGATATAACGCGATTAAATAATAATGACAAACCTTGAATTGAGCGAATATAAGGACTGCGCACGAAAAAATCCGTGCATGCAAATCTGCTTATAGAAACTACACCAATGGGCGAATATTTTTAAAGTTATATTTTTATTAATGACTGTTATGTTCAAGTTCTAAACATATAGAAATAGATTATTTTCTGTAGCTTTTTAAGAAAATATCTGATATTTTCCAAAATTCTTCCAATTAAAGGTTTTATTGTGTTTCCGTCATTTTTTTGCTCCACTTATTTTTAAACTCCGCTTCATTTAAAGCTAAGCTTTTAATGTTTTTTAAATTATTTTTTACTATAGCCCAATATCTTTCGATTGCTCGGAGTTCCGGACAATTTGATGAATTAGCATCTTTCGGTACAAACACTAATAATTTTTTTATTATCACCCTATTGTTTTATTGCTGAATTGAGAAGAAGAGAAAACAGGCCAGAAAATAGTGGATACAAGGTATTTTCTTAGTAAAGGGAGAAATCTTTTTCAAAGTCACTCATTCATGTATATTTCTGTGTTAATGGAACCATTTTTTATGAATGAAGTGCTTTTTTCCGTATATGCATATGGCTACCCAAAACAAAAACTTTCTTGGGAATTTTGATTTCTTTGATACACAATATTTTTCTGCCATATTCTCTCTAGCATCTGCAATATAGAATTCCCGGCCAGGAAGTTGAAAAAAGTTAGACTGTATGAACGTTCCATCGTCTATTATACCCTGATCATAATTATGGAAAAATTTGTCTGAAAAACTTTCACGTTATTTTTTCACCTCCAAATTCTTGTTTTGCGTTTCTATTAGGATTTGTTTGTACTTTATATGTCTTCAGGCTAGATTTCCTTTCAACTTTTCTGATAAAAATTCAAAGCAATAAACTTTTTGTGGCACTTTTCTTCCAAAGATGAGGGGAATTTCTCTGAAAATCCTTTCTATTTTGTCAGAGTCCTACAGCCTGAAGATACTATTTTCTTCCACTACCTGATTTCCATTCAGTGACCATGACTTCTTTGTATAATATTATGACCCAAGAAACTGTATTGTTTTATACAACTGCCTTCCTAGCAATTGTTTTATATGAGTGATTTAATTCTATTATGTGTTTTTTGTTCAATTTCCATTTTAAGGAAAACTATTTTCACTATAAACATGAAACTTAGCACATAGCTAGTGAGCATACCGACAAATGTAAATCAGTCAACAGAATTATTTAATTTTCACTACATCAAAAGTTATAAGACCAAGAGCATGCACGGATTTTTTCGTGCGCAGTCCTTAGTACTGTGCAGATAATCGTTTGCAGAAATGTTTATTGAAAAATAGATTGTATTTAAGAAAATATTTTAGAAAAAGATCCAAAATTAAAGAATATCGAAACAGAAAAAAAAATACCAAAATAGTAAATAAACAAAAAAATAATAATATGATTGAACAAAAAGCTATAAATTTCGTTCATTGCGATATCTTCGAACAACCTGAAAACAAAATTTATTAATTCAAAAAGAATCTTCATCATAATTTCATGTGTTTTAATTTAACGCGATTTTCAGGTCCCAAACTAACATTTTTCATTTATTTAGTACTTTAGTTTACGAGATATATAAAAAAAATTCTAGACCCGAAATATAAATTTATATTTACTCTGAACCTCATTTTACGCGTTCTTATTTTTAACTTACACGTACTTTCTACGGTCCCAACAAGCAGCGCACAGTGGTCCCAAAACGAATTTTTTTTAAAGTAATTTTGTAACTTTATAACTACTGGAAGTATTTTAGTGAAATAGACAATCTTGAGGTGTATTCCAATTGATTTGGAGGAGCACAGGTTCTTAGCGGGTCTGGGGGACGGGGGGTGGACCCTCAAAATGGGTCACCTCGGGTATGAAAATTTAAAAAAAAAAATCGCCAAATTCAAATTTATGATTTGATTGAAAAAAATTTTGCACATAGATAGTCCTTATAATTCTCTACAAAAAATACGCTTACATGTGTGGAATATCTCTTTTACTTTAAGAGATATTTGGACCGAAATAAAATTTTGAGCCAATTTTGGACATATTATTTTTAGTTTTTTTAACTTGGCGGGCTCAATTTGAGTCCTAAAATATTATCTGGATTCTGTACAAAATTCTAAATAATTTTCGTGCAAGAATCGTATGCCTATGTGGTTTAGATAAAAAGTTATATTATTTTGAAATAGAAAATTTTAAAAAAATTGTGATTTTTTTTTTTGAGATTTTTTTGGAAAAGGTGGTAACATTTTTTCACTTTACAATCCATTATTTTCCTCTGGACCATAAATTTTTTTTTCATGTTTATAAAAGAATGCTTAAAATAAATATATGTAGAGCAAATCCGAGGGCAGTTGGGGTAACAGTCTCCCCGCTAGCCCTATCAGAATTTCGTTAATTTTAATTTTTATTTTTTTAGTTTTTTGTGGAGCTCAAAAATGTCAAAGCTGAAATTAAGAAAAAAAATACCTTGATAAAATGGGTGACCATTTTACTGAAAAAAATCAATTTTTAAAGCAAGCTTCCCCGAACAGGAATTTTGGGTATTTTGGAGTAAAAAAGTGGGAATCTATTTATTCTTTTCTTTTAAGGACAAAATTTTTTATTTTATACTAGAATTTAATAATGATAGCTTAATTAATGTAGATTTTATTTAAGTTCAAATATTAATTTTTTTTTTTTTTTTTTTTTTTTGATAACACTAAATAGAATTTTTTTTCTTTTTTTGATCAATTTAATGAAAAAATTTAGCTCTAATACTTTATTATTAAACATTTTATTATTATACATTTTAAAATTATATAAAATTTGAAGCACTAAATATTTTAGTTGTTTTGAGTTTTTCATAAAAAAAATATATGAAATTTAATTTTGGCGATTTTTGGCGATTTCTGATTAACAATTTGGCGACAGAGGCTCAAAAAAATCTGACAACCCTGAGAATGAGCACTATTCATATTATAAATCAATTGGATTCGTCTCTGCGCAAAATGTGCGTTTTTAGCCGAAAATATGCAGGGGAAGGAGTTGGAATTTTAAAAAACAAAATACGCCATTATTTTTACTGATGCAAAAACCTTCTAAAAAGGTATGATATCCAAATATCAAAAGAAATTTTTCTTTTCGAAACGAACCCTAATATACATAAGTGCACAGCAGTTTCAACGTGTTTTTTTAAATAATTTTGTGTAACTTTTGAACTTATAATGTGCTAAATTTTTTTTCAATCAAATCATAAATTAAATTTTGGCGATTTTTAAAAAAATTTTCTTACCCGAGGAGACCAACTTTGGAGGTCTCCCAGACCCTCAAATCAATTGGAATACACCTCAAGATTATCCATGCGAAATTTCATTAAAATACATCCAGTAGCTCTCGAGGTTACATGGACTGTTTTTTTTTTTGTCCACCAGTGTATCTCTATTTAATTTTTAAAACTCGTATTTTATCATTTTATTTCAGCAAATTTCTATCCGAAGTTTTGGGTTTCAATTTCTATCGCAGCTTTTGTTTGGCTAGTGGTGAATATAAACCAGGAAATCCCTCATTTCCCCTATACAACTGTGATTTCTATGGCAGTAAAGCAGCAGGAGATATAATCAAGTAATTAATTTTCTTACAGGAAAATTCCGAAAAATAAATAAATAAATAAATAAATATTCGAAATTTCAGAACTGCCATGAAAATGGGAGCCACCAAACATTGGCGTGAAATTATGGAAAAGGCTACTGGCGATAAACGTTTGAGCGGCAAAGGGGTTATGGAATATTTTGGACCATTATATGTTTGGCTTAAGGCTCGTAATAAAGAGATGGATGTACAAAGTGGTTGGGATGATGATCCAAGTAATATATATTTTAAATTAAATACAAACGATTAACAATTTAAACATTCTTTTAATGAATTTTTTTACAGATTGTGGCAGTAATTAACCAGACTTATGTACATACAATGGCAATAATTGCATTTTAATTACAAAATGTTTCTTTTATTATAGACTCAGTTATATTAACATTATAAAATAATAAATTTAAACACAAGTATTTTCTTTATGTATACGATATTAAATAAATGGGATATTAACAAAAAAGGCTAAAAAGGATTTTTGAATAAAAATAAGCTGATTAAAGAATTTAATTGAATATAAAACAAAAATCGAATAAAATGGCTTAAAACAAATGTTATTATTATTTAAAATGCTTTCTTTATTATATGACAAATTTACTTAACATTTAACTTTGACCTTTTTGTTCAATACGTAATAAAATTTAAACAATTATAAATATTACATATAAAAAATCACCTTGCAAATAACTAAACCCTTAAAATAACCAACCGACTGACTAACTGACCTTTAACACATCCAACATCTTGATCAAACAATCAATTAAAAAAAAAAAAAAAACATCTAAATATAATTGAGTTCTTTTTGGTTTACTCTCCATTACTTACATATAAATCAAATGATTGTGAAATTTATTTAATTACAAAAATGACACTAGAAAACTAAATATCAAATAAGAAAAAATAAACTATAAAGGGGTCACTAAAGAAATAAATAAAACGTTTAAAAGCATCAATGGTTATTGTAATTATGTTTGGTTTTCATTTTCTTAGTTTGAGGTGACATGACACAATGTTAAACCGAAAACATATCAACTACATAGTAGATGTGTAAAACCTCTACCCACATTCCTCCTTTTCTACATTTTAAACTTTAATCTATCCATTGGCCATTCAGGATTATTAGTTTTGGTTTTTTATAACAAACGACAGAAAGACAGACAAGACAGAATAGGACTCATGTGTGTATTTGGTAATATTGACTCTTAAAATATATATGTATGTAGCATAAGAGCAAGCAGATACACACATTTATTTACAATATAATTGTTCATATTAGTGTGCAACAAAACGAGTTTACAAATTTTATACTTAAAGCCTCTTTAAATAACTCACATCATGTAATGATTTCAGAAAAAAAAAATTCAAAATGGAATAAGTCAATACTATAGAATAAGCATATTATAGACTATTATATAGCCTAGACTATGGACTACTTTCTAGTATAGCTATTGACTATTTTATAGTCTAGACTATAGACTATTTTATAGTCTTGACTATAGACTATTTTATAGTCTATAGTATATACAATTTTATAGACTATAGACTATTTTATAATCTAGACTATTTTATAATCTAAACTATATAATAATTTATAGTGTAGACTATATACTATTTTATAGTCTATAGTCTAGACTAAAAAATAGTCAATGGTCTAGACTCTTTTATAGTCTATAGTATACATTATTTTATTGTCTATAGTATATACTATTTTATAGTCTAAACTATTTTATAGTCTACACTATTTTATAGTCTACACTATTTTATAGTCTACACTATTTTATAGTCTAGACTATTTTATAGTCTAGACTATAGAATATTTTATAGTCTAGACTATAGACTATTTTATAGTTTAGACTATAGACTATTTTATAGTCTATAGTATATACTATTTTATAGTCCATATTATAGACTATTTTATAGTCTAGACTATAGACTATTTCATAGTCTATAGTATATACTATTTTATAGTCTAGACTATAGATTATAAAAGAGTCTAGACTATAGGCTATTTTATAGTCTAGACAATAGACTATTTTATAGTCTATAGTATATACTATTTTATAGTCTATATTATAGACTATTTTATAGTCTAGACTATAGACTATTTTATAGTCTAGACTATAGGCTATTTTATAGTCTAGACTATAGATTATTGTATAGTCTATAGTATATACAACTTTACAGTCTAGACTTTTATTTTATAGTCTAGACTAGTTTATACTCTAGACTATAGACTATTTTATAGTCTAGACTATAGACTATTTTATAGTCTAGACTATAGACTATTTTATAGTCTAGACTATAGACTGTTTTATAGTCTAGACTATAGACTATTTTATAGTCTAGACTATAGACTATTTTATAGTCTAGACTATAGACTATTTGATAGTCTACACTAGTCTATAGACTATTTTATAGTCTAGACTAGTCTATAGACTATTTAATAGTCTAGACTATAGACTATTTTATAGCCTAGACTATAAAATAGTCAATAGTCTAGACTACTTTATAGTCTATAGTATATAATATTTTATAGTCTAGACTATAGACTATTTTATAGTCTAGACTGTATAGTCTAGACTAGTTCATACTCTAGACTATAGACTATTTTATATTCTAGACTATAGACTATTTTATAGTCTAGACTATAGACTATTTTCTGGTCTAGACTATAAACTATTTTATAGTCTAGACTATAGACTATTTTATAGTCTAGTCTATAGACTATTTTATAGTCTAGACTATAGACTATTTTATAGTCTAGACTATAGACTATTTTATAGTCTAGACTATAGACTATTTTATAGTCTAGTCTGTAGACTATTTTATAGTCTAGTCTATAGACTATTTTATAGTCTAGTCTATAGACTATTTTATAGTCTAAACTATAGACTATTTTATAATCTAGACTATATAATATTTTATATTCTAGACTATAAAATAGTCAATAGTCTAGACTATTTTATAGTCTATAGTATACACTACTTTATAGTCTAGGCTTTTGTTTTATAGTCTATACTATAGACTATTTTATAGTCTAGACTATAGACTATTTTATAGTCTAGACTATAGAGTATTTCATAGTTTAGACTATAGACTATTTCATTGTCTAGATTATAGACTATTTTAAATATTTTTTAATTATTTATATAAGTAATATACACATATATATAAGAAATATGTTTCACCCTACTACAAATAATTATATTGAAGCAATTGTAATTTACAGGTCATGTTACAGTTAGTACCTTTCTCACACTTGGTATTTTTATTGCTAAACTGGACGATATGAGCTGAATAGTTGGTGTAGTAGATTTAAATGACAATTTCATTATGTTTAAGTAATTAAATACTTCATATTAAATTATATGTAAATGGGATCAAAATAGTTGTAAACAATATTTATATATGTACATATAGTATATCGAGTCTAGTCAACCTATTTTAGTTTTTTTGCCATCCAGTTTATCTCCGCTTAATTGTAGGTATACATGAGTATATTCACTTAACTATGAATTAAATCAAGATTGCATCAATTTTGAAGATATATGGCTTATTTTTCTCAAAGCACTATCAACATTGATATAAAATGATAAACTGGTTTCATTTTTCATAAGAAATTATAGTAAAAAAAATCAATTTTGCATGAAGTAATGTTTTCGGACAAATAACAAAATAACTCCGAAAAATTTTAGTCCGCATATTATTATGTATTATTTATATCAATCGTGCATACCGTTCTTGAGTTATGATGAAATATACTAGAGTAATGCCATTATTATGGGCGAAATATTAGACATGCCCATAAAAAAATTACAGACTGATAGACTGAAACAACTAACAACAGATTCGTGTTTAGCATCAAAATCCATCATGTCCAACTACATATCTATAGGGGAGGATTTTTTTTTGCCGACTATTGTAATTGACGTCAAATATATTTATAGTATTTTTGTGTTTGATAAAATAATCTTTTGTGTAAAAAATTTGGATCTAATATGAATAGGTTTAAAATATGTTTTCACCTAAACGTTTTTTACAATATTTGATAGCTTTTTCATCAAACAAAAAGCACCAATAAATGCTCGTAGTGTGAACAAAAAATTAAGTCTGTATTTAATTGTAAAAATTGAGGGAAAACACAACTAAATGTTTTATATATAATAAATAAAATAAGAAAATCCCATTAACATTAAATAGTAAATAACAGACAAAATTCCTTATCATCAATATTTTCTTAATTTAAGTCAATATTTAACCAACCATTAAATCCAAGACAATAAAACAACACCTTTTTCGATTTAAGTCACCTAAATAGCGTTTCGTATTTTTTCCCAGCTGCTTAAAGGTCTTAAAGGAATATTTATTTTCTATTTTCCTTCTTTTTCTAAATTCTACTAGCTAAGCTTTAACAATTTTTTCTTTTTTTTCATATTTTAACTCTACGTCATTTACATTTTCCACATCATTTCCCAAAATTTTACTAAAGTTTACAGTTTTCATTTCATTTTTTTCCTTCGCCCATTGTAGCTGTAGTTTTCTATTTAAGCCTGTTTATTTACAACAAACAAAAAAAGGAAAAACTTTAAACAACAGTACCAGCATTCACTCTTATAGAAAACATAAAATTTTATTATTTTTTTGTTGCTCCCAAAATTTTTGCAAACAATTTAAGTTTGTCAAAACCTTTTACTTTGGCATTTACCCAAAAAAAAAATATTATAAAAAATTAGTCAAATGGCAGGCAGGAGATACCCCTTATGAGATTCAACAAGAAAAGCACTCAAAATGAGTCAAGCTATCACTGATGATGCTGATGATGATGAAGAGAACTGAAGGCAGGAGAAGTGGGTGCCACTTATTTATTGTGATTTGATAGTGTATTTGTTGGCAGGAAAAGAAATGAACAGTTTTTTGTTTATTTTCTAAACAAAAGGTTAATGATTTAGAAAGACAATGAAAACTAGATAAAATTTATAAAAACTATTAATATTAGTAGGGATGCCAAAGACAAATCAAAAATTTTGGGTTAAAGATTTTAAAATAAAAATAAGAGCAAGACCGGAAGTGACAAAGGTATATAAAAGTTTTTTATTCTTTTTGTAATTACAACAAAAGTGGCAGAAAACAAAACGACTTCTTTTCACTATTTCTAAACTCATTTTTTCACAAACGACAAAAATTACATATATTTTTCAATCCCATAATCTTTTAAAATGCTTAACGTTCAATAAACCGCCAACGTTTTGTTCTAATTCTACGAAGCGACAAAAATAGAAGATATTACTTAAGACTTTTGAAAAGTCGGTGTTAGGGCATGCCTATGTTCCATTCAAGCTCCAAGCTTGTATGAAGGAAAAAAAATATTATCCTACAGGCCGTCCCCCCCTCTAAAATTGTTCTATGGGTTATAAAAATACGTCGTGCAAAAAATTAGTGCAATAGGACTACGTTAACCGGTGCCGCAACGGCTCTGAAGTTTGAAGATGCATTTGCAAGGGGAAAATATGCATTTTTTTCAGTTTTCACAAACATTTTGTCATTAAATAGTTAGTTTTGCATTTTATTGTAAAAGAATCGTAATGTACACAGAATTATTGTTACAAAAAGATATAAAACACAAAAATTGGTTGAAAAATGTAAAAGTTATTGAAAATTCCCCAGGCCATTAACGTGTTTTAGAGCACTTGAATTCGAAATGTGACAAAAAAAATAAATATATTTTTAAAAATATTCGAATAAAACAATTGTATTACTTAAAATACATCTGTAGTTACTCGAATATGAGTTTTTGTCCTTATAGAATAACGTAAACCTGTTCTCAGCTATGGTCAAAAAATGTTGATATTTTTAACGGTCGTTTCAAAACTCAAATTTCAGTTTTTTTGATACTTTGTTAAACAAATTTCAATATTTTTGGGAGATCTCATAGGGATTTATGGACAATAGATTACGGAATAAAACAGTAAAAAAATTAGGTCAATATCTCTTATAGTTTGCCTGTACCTTAATTTTGAATTCGGCGGATTTCGAGAAAAACCTATTTTTTTGTAATATTTTGGCAAATCAGCCATTTTATTACATTGTTGTGTATTTTAAATGAAACTTTTTTAAAATTTTATAATCCACATAATTCTAAATATAAATCAAGAGTTTCATACAATTTGGACTACATTAACCCATAAACTTTAAAGGTCAAATGTAAAATTTTTTAATATTTGCAATTTTTTATGGAAACAAGTCGAAATTTTATCTATTTTTCAATAGATTATCATAAAACTTAAGAAATTTATTTATTAACAACCGATATTTACAATGATAGTAAAAAAATGAAATTAACCCTTAAACGGCCTTGAGGTCAAAATGACCCCGATGATTTAAAAACATGCCAATTTGAATATATTTCAATAAAACCCGTTTGCAATCACATTAATTCAGCAAATTGATAAAAAAAAATTAGGCATTAACCTTTTTTGAATACGGTGTCACATTAATTCAGCAAATTGAACAAAAAATACATCTTCAGAGCCGTTGCGGCACCAGTTAACGTAGTCCTATTGCCCTAATTTTTTGCACGACGTATTTTTATAACCCATAGAACAATTTTAGATTATATATAATTTAAATATAATTAAAAAAAAAAATTGCTCCTAAAATACTAATCAGAACTTTAAAAAAATATTTTAGTAATTTTTAGAAATATATTGTCTTAGAGTCTTTTAATTTATTTTTTAATAGGATCATCGGATTAGAGTGGTTGCACCATACATATACAGTGTTGGAAAAAATAATAGGGACGACCCTTACTTTCGCAAACAAATGCAAACAGTTTCTTTATATTAAGTTTTTTTTTTTGGGTCCCGATATTAAACTATTCCTAAAATAACGGAATTTCATTATTTATTTAATTTTTCTCTTTTGCGCTTTTATTTTATATTTATTTGCAAAAAAAATCAGTGAAGTTGTAATTTCAATTGGAAAAAATAATATGGACGCACTACAAAAAATTACCATTAGTCAATAAAAATTATTATTTTTAACATAAACATATTAAAAATCCGTAAAGCAAAGTTTATGTGATTAATTTAATCATATTGGTTTCGTGTTTATGATTTATGTCTTCGGTAAATAAATTTGAAAATGGGTCGTGGTGTTCATTGTACTGAATCTGAAAAAGATGTTATTCTTAAATTAAATTCGGACGGGTTACCAATTAGAAAAATTGCACAGATAATGAAGTGTTCCAAAACTAAAGTATTCAATGCCATTTATTCGAAAGAAAATCATGAAACTAGATGTAGAAAGCGTAAATGTCAGTGCGTTTTGACCAACGTTTAGTTCGACTTTCCAAATATAACCCCTTTATGTCATCAAGTAGCCTTAAAAATTAATTGTGTTCTTCAGTGACAAGTCGAGCAATAAGAAATAGGCTGCAGGAAGTCGAATTAATGGGACGCAGTCCGAGAAAAGTACCACTGTTGAGCAAGAAAAACATACAAAAAAGGTTGGAATTTGCCAGGCGACACCTGTGCCGTAAAAACTGGAACAACGTACTATGGTCAGACGAAACAAATGTCAATTTATTTGGATTTGACAGAAAATCATTTGTACGTCGTCCTCCAAATGCTGAATTTGATCCAAAATATACCAAAAAAAACCGTCAAACACGGTGGTGGTTCTATAATGTTATGGGGATGTTTTTCGGCCTCTGGAGTTGGTCCAATAGTTTGGATTCAGGGAAAAATGAATGCTGCTGACTATATAGACATTCTCCAGAATAAAATGCTTCCATTTTCTGAGGATGAAATGCCACTAAAATGGGAATTCATGCAGGATAATGATCCCAAGCATTCCGCTAGAAGCGTCAAAACGTGGTTTCAGCAGAATGAGGTGCCTATAATGGAGTGGCCGTCCCAATCACCGGACTTAAACCCCATTGAGCATCTCTGGGGAGTCCTCAAAAATAAAATTGGTAGCTTTAAATCAAAAACTAAACAAGAGTTGTGGGAAAAAATTCAAGAAACCTGATACTCAATTCCTATCTATGAATCGCCGTTGTCAGGAGGTTATAAAAATGAAAGGATTTTCAACCAAGTATTGAAAAAATATTTGGAAATGATGGTAATGTTAAAAAAAATAAATATTTTTTCCAAAACATTAAGTGTCCCTATTATTTTTTCCAGACCTTTAAAAAAAAAAAAAATATTTTTTGGCAGAACTAGTTCCTTATTTTTGCTTTATAAGTTAAAATATTTGAAGTTATTTAATTTTATGTATATACTTTTTAATATTTATGTAATGGTAAATAAAAAAGTAAGAATATATTGAAAAATTCGAGTGTCCCTATTATTTTTTCCAACACTGTATAACATTCAATAATTTCGAAACGGTTAATCTTAGAGTTTTGATTGCTTTTTTATTTAATTGATATTATTCTACAGATCACAGAAAAATATAACTTTTATACATCTAAACACTACTTATGAACTTGTAGACCTTTATTGGTAACCCTTCCATTAGAGATTTTATAGTTGTTTCAGTCACTTATTTCGAACAGTCTGCCCATATCCTTTTAAAATCTTTGATATTTTGGGAAATCTCTTTTGTCCTCTTCAACTCTCTTTTCGCAAAAGTCCAATATCTCTGTATAGGATTGACCTCTCTTGGTACAAAAATTATGTTATTGTTTTGGTACCACTCCAGAGCTTTCTTACGTAGTGACATGATGCCAAATCGGGCCATTGTGTTCTCTTATGAAATGAAAAAGACATTCTATAATGTATTTTTCAGTATTTATAGAGTCCTCTGTAACAAATAACTTGCTTCCTTTGCCTCAACTGCATAAATCTTGCCACACCACGAATTCTTTAGGAAATTTCATCAGCTTTTCGGTCCTAAACTTACATACATACATACGTTTCGTCGTTCTTTATACAACATAAGAATTTTTGTATGAAATTTGATTTTAATTTATGTGCCCTATTCTTGGCTCCTAAATTTTTTGCAGCATTCCAGTCTGGGACTTTTTGGACTTTATATGTTCTTAACTCCACATTAGCTTTAACTTTTCGCACCAAATAGTCAGAGCACTGAGCTAATTGGGCTGCTTTTCTATCATATGTGTTTGGAGTTCTTTTCAATATGCTTTCAATTTGTTTGGCCTTTTCAATATCATGTGGATCTTTTTTTCCCGAACCATGTTTCCTATCAATGGTCGAATTCTCCTGATACTGTTTAATAACCTTGGGAACAGTTTGACAGCAGACATTTAATACTTTGGCCAATTATTTGTAAAACCAATTTGGATTTTTTTGAAATTTTTTAATAATTTATAACACGTACATCTTTTTCGTCACTCATTTTGATCAAACTCACAACAAATCAACATAGTTGTCATTAAAAATAATAACTGACATATTTTTTAAAGATAACTAGAACAAAAAAATTTTTAAATATTGCTTTGGAAAAAAGTTATGAGGCTAAACGTGTGTTAAGATTTTTTCGATTGCACTCCTTAGGCAATAGTGTAGGGTATTATATGGTCGGGCTTCACCGACTATTACTTTTTTCTCGTTTTATTTTGTTGGACACCCTCAAATACAAATGTGATAAACATTCAAATACTTTTGTGCGGTAATTCGATGACTCTTCGTACTATTGAGAATATGGAATTACTTGGAAACAAGGCAATATCTTTCAATGCAGGTGTTTACATTATGAAGTTAACATTTAAACAAACTAAATTCAGTTAATAAATCTAAAAATTATTCTTTTAAATCACGTAATAAAACCGTTTTTAATAAAAATAAAACAAAATCAAATACTTAGTGAAACACTGTATGTAACTTTGGTACACTTTCCAGTTGGGTTGTTGTCTTTGCTAAAAGCTTTTATACATATACATATATGTAACTGTTATATTAAATTTTAACGTTATTAAAATGTAAATATCTAAGCTTTTTGAATAAAAAATTACTGTTAATGTTATTACTTGTTATTACGTACATTTTACTGTAAAAAATCTCCTTGAAATCGAACTTTTAAAAAAGTTTCTAATAAGTTTCTAGCAATGCACGTTGGGGTAAAATGTGTCAAAAGTGGCGATAAATTGAATTTTAAAATTTAAAGTTTTGTACTAATGTTGGGTACGGAATAAAAATAGACAAAATTATGTATCAACATCAATTTAAATCTTTAAGCTAGGTTGTGTTGTTTTCTTTAAGAATGTTAAGAATTTTTTTTACATTTTTGCAAAAAAGTAAACAATTAAATTTTCATCAACTTCCAGTGTATTTATTTTAAATAAAAAGTCTTTTAAGGTAAAAATTTTAAATGGAACCATCAACTTCAGATATCTAAGCGTACTTTTCTTCAAGTATTTGTAAATTATATTTTGTCCTAATATTTTTGTTATTTTTTTGAAAATTATCCTAAAATACACTACACTAATTTTCAACTTTCATGGAATGCAACTTAAAATGTTACAGGATGTTTGTTCTGAAAATTTTCTAAAAACAGTATAAATTGTCCACTTTAATATTATGAAAAAAAAAAAAAAAAATCGTGCGCATATATTGCCCGATTTGAGAAAATATTTTTTTTTTTATATATATTTTTTTTTTCAATAAAACTCCAGTAGATTTCATACAAAAAATTTGCTTAAGTACAGACCTTTTCTTTGCTTTATCAAACATTAAACAGTGGGAAAGATACACTTAGTCAAACATTTCTAAAGTTTTTGTATCCCTTCCAAAAAATAAAATTTTTCGAGGTGCTTAAAATAGGCATTTGTTTGGTCTACAATTTCATCGTTGGAGCTGAATCTCTTTTCACCGAGCCATTTCTTTGGATTTGGAAATAGGAAGTAGTCACTAGGGGCTAAATCCGGAGAATATGGCGGATGAGGTACCAATTAGAGCCCTGCAAACTGTGTCTTATAAGGCTGTACAAGCCACTTGATATTTTTCAAGTGTTGTTATCAGTGTGTGTGCGGAGTAATAAATACTGTTCTGCAGGCACTTAAAACCATACAAATACTGCGTGTGTGCTTCAACTTTATGAACAAATCATGAGTGTGCTATGATAGCGACCAAACAAGCCTCTCAAAGGCTTGTATAAAAAAATACAAGCCTTTTGACCACTTGTTTGCTTCAATAAGGAAAAAAATTGTGTTTTCTTTTTTATTAAAATTATATGTGTGTGTGTGCGTTCATGACTGTATAAAGTAATTTCGTAAGTAAAACAGTCGTTTAAAAGTATTGTTTATAAACTTATTGTTATTTACGATCAAATAAATTATTAATGTTACTAGTTATAACAATTTAAAGAAACATGCATTAAGTTTTATTAGTCAAGGAGTAAACGTATATGGAAACGAATTTGAAAAATGAAAAGACATTGTTCTATATTATTTCCTTTTAGTTTTAAAATAGAATGATTACTTAGTAAATATAAATTAAATGCAATAAAATCTATCATAATATAAATAAGTACAATTTTAAAATTTTTTATAAACATACAATTAATTATAAGACTAACTTTATTTAAAATATAAATAAATACTAAAGATACAAATTTTCTAACTTACATATGTAACTGACAGTTTCAAATGTCAACTTTAATTTTTTTACTTTTTTAACTCTTAATAAAGAGTATTTTTTAATAACTTTATGAAATCACCCTTTTACATTTATTTAGAAAAGAAGAACCAACAATAAAATATAGACATACTGTATATATGTGTGTGTATGCAAGAATATTTATAAACAACCACTTTTTACACATTATGAAGATTTTTTGCCACACACAGCAACTACGTATTACAAAAAACAAACAAATCATTAAGCCCACTTGAAATCTTTAAATCATTTCTCAACGTCTTGTATGATTTGCTTTTTTTTGCCACACCACTTGCACCACTTGTTTACGATAAATGATTTGAACGCACGGATTTGCAGTCGCTCATACACAGTACACACTTGCTTTGCTTCGGGCAGCGAACAGTACGAACAGTATTTATTGTTGTTTTTGCACATGTTGGCTATGAAACACACACTTGAAATTCAAGTGTGTTTGCTTTTCAAATCATCTTGCGCAGGAGACTAGTACCAATTCGTAGCCCAATTCATAGAGTTTTGCCATTGAGAAAAAATTTTCTTGGCCATATGGGGTCGTTTTCTAATAAGTTGGCATAATATTCGCTATTTATTGTTTTTCCCTTTTGAAGGTAATCGATGCGGATTATCCCGCGTGCATCCCAAAAAACTGTTGCCATCACCTTATTGACCGACAAATGGGTTTCACCCGGAGAAACCCATTGTTTAGACTGCTGCTTGGTCTCCGGAGTACAGTAATGGATCCATGTTTCATCCACAGTTACAAAACGCTGCAAAACCTCATTCGGAAGTTGTCACACGTTTACCATTATGGTCAATTGAGAGAAAACGCGGCACCCATCTTGCAGACAACTTTCTTAAACCCAGCTGATCATTTAAAATCGAATATACCATATCGTGGATTTTTTCGACATTTTCGGGTGTACTGACCTCAATTGGCCGTCCAGAACGTTCAGCGTCATTTGTACTTGTGCGACCACAACGAAAGTCAGTAAACCACTTTTTTACCATTGAAATCGATGGTGCAGAGTCCCCATAGTATTTATCGAGCTTTTCCTTGGTTTGATTGACGGTTTTTTTTCGCAAAAAATAATGTTTAATGAGCACACGAAATTCACTTTTTTCCATTTTTAGAAAAATACACGAGGTGTGGTATGTTTTGAACAGTAAATGACGACACTTGCTCAAAATTTTACAGTTGTCTATTAACAGGTGGTACTTGATGGGAACAGTGTTGCATTTCATACAACTACGTGAAGTTCGAAAAGTCAGGGAAATATTGATCAACCCTCGTAAATTTGTATAAAATTTCACATAGACGTGAAAAAGAATAGTAGCATTAGAAGCAGGATCCAATATACGTGTCAAAATAGAGTACTAGTGTCATTGAAAAGGTTTAACCACTAGCAAATTTTTGTTCCTTATCCGATTTCCAAGATTTTTATATCAACTTAAAGTCCTTGATAAATCTCAATTTTACAAGATCTTGATTAAGATTTTTCCATATATACAGGCCTGTCACAGAAAAAAATTCCGATCGAAAGTGGAATTAATTCCGTACTTTGCTTCTTTAAAAAACATGAAACGAATAAATTTTTTGGGATGGAAACCACAAATCAATTCCACTTTGAAAATTTAAAGTGGTTTCATTCCGAAAAATTTCTTCGTTTCATGTTTTTTGAAGAAGCAAAGTACGGAATTAATTCCACTTTCGATCGGAATGGTTTTCTGTGACAGGCCCGATAACCAAATATTTTCAACCGTTTTTATTATATTTTATGCAGTTGGTTGGCAAAATTGCCTATCGAACAAAGAAAATTTTTAGTCATTATCTTTATTAAGTCAAAAGTTAAACGATTTTCAATTGGAAAGTTTGCAAAAAATAACAAACAGACGGCCGGATGGACGGACATTATAATTCTTTCAAAAAGATCTTAAAATTCGAAAAATATTTTTTTCCACTTCTCGATTAATATGAAAACCAAATGAAAGTATTAAAATTTTGATATCATTTTGCCCTGAATTAAGTGGCATTTTCGACCCATTTATCCCAAATGTATAGACGGACGGACATTGACATGCTGCCAAAAAAAAATATTTTAGAATTCTAAAAATGCATTCTTTTTACTAACTAATAAACAGAAAATATAGAATGTGATCATCAAAATTTGGATATTACCTCTTCCTGAATTAAGCGTCATTTTCGTCCCATTTAACCCAAAAAACGTCTTATAATTCTAAAAATGCATTTTTTTTACTTACTAATAAATAGGAAAATTAAGCGTGATCATTAAAAAATGTTTATACCACCCTTCTCTGAATTATGCATTATTTTCGACCCATTTAACTCTAATGTATAGACGGACGGACAGACCTTACCGTTCTGCTAAAAAAAATCTTCAAATTCTAAAACTGAATTTTTTTAACTAATAATCAATAAAAAAATAAAATGTGATCATTAAAATACTGATATCACCTTTCCCTGAATTAAACGCCATTTTCGACCCCTTTTACCCCAATGTGCAATGTTGGCAACCGATTCAAAAAGATAAAAACGTAACGTAATGGTATTTTGAATTATTTCGAGTATTTTAGGGTATTTTAGCGGCAACGGTATTTCCAATTATTTCGGATACGTTATTTTAGCGGTAACGGTATTTCGAGCTATTACGATAATGATAGTTTAAGGATATCGTTTATTACAGAAACTTCGATTGTCGGTTAATAACCAAAATATATAAAGAGGAGTCAACTGTTAAAAAGTCGTTCTGAGATACTCATAACATTATTACAAGATTTATTTTAATTTTATTAATAATAAAAATTTGTCTAAAACCGAGAAATAACGGTAACGGTATTTTAGCGTTTTCCGTATTTTGGACTGTATTTTTGCATTATTGGTATTTTAGGATATTTCGGTAACGGCATTTTTAGCGGTAACGGTAGTCAGGTTTAATAGGTTTTTTAGCGGTAAGCGTATTTTAGAGGTAACGGTAGCCAACCTTGGTTTCTAGTAAAAATTTCAAATATTTCAAATTTATTTTGGAAGCAGTAATTCATTTATTTTTCTTTTATTTAACATAAATTCTTAAATGATATACAAGAAAGAAGTTATTATTTATTTTTAATATAAATTTATAATAATTTAAAATCATAGTTATTTAAAAATTCTAGAGCAATATTTACAAAAGTACTTTGGTAAAATTGTTTTTTTTTTTTTTTTTAAGAAATGAAATAGAAAATTTTAAATTAAATGATGCGAATTCGTAAATAAATCTTTTAATGTTTTCATGCTTTGTTGAGAAGTTTTATAATTTTAACTAAATTTATTGTTAAAACAAAAAACAAATGCATTACTTTTTTTTATTTACTAATTTACTTGTTAAAATATAATTTAAAACTAATTCTTTTAAGTTATATTTTATATAAATAAAATCTATTTATAGTTTTAAACTAGAAAAATGTATAAATAAATTTTGTTTTCTTTTTATAATCTATTGTATTTAAATACAAAACTTAAAGCTATTTTAGGGGATTTTTTTAACAATTATTGTAGCATAGTTTAGAGGATTTTTTAACATAATTATTGTAGCCTAATCTAGGGAGTAAGAAAATATGTGGCGGCTAAATTAAGACATATGATATCAGGGAAAATTTTAATGAAAATTTTCCTCGATGTTAAATGTCATTCAAATTTTATATATTTATGATTTTTCATCTCCGTAAATCAAGCTACTAAAGGCATTTAATGGTGTTATATTTATGGACGGTATTCTTAGTGATGCTAGATGGCTTTAAAATTTCATCTCATTACATCAGCTCTCTATTACATTGTAGTCTCCGAATCGGGTGGTGTATGATAATTAAGATTATAGGCTGGTGGTCCACTATTTAGAAAAGCCATTGATCTTATACTTTCCCTTGAAGCAGTACGTTTATGAAAAGGTATTGGCTGAGGTTGTGAAGCAGTGTAAGGTGGATCTGGCAGGGGGGGAGGTGGTGGTAAACTATGCTGACTTAAAGAATGTTGATGCAAAGGATGTTGTTGATATAGAGGTGGTGTTGAAGGTGATTCATGTGTTAATTGTTGTTGCTGAAAAGAGGAGGTGGCTGGTGAAGGCGCTGGTTGTTGTGTGATAGCATTTTGTGCTGTATTACTGGCCACCAAACTCACAAATACATTTTCCGTGGTATTAGAGGAATTCATATAAGAGGACATAGGTCTAGCACCATGAAAATTCGAATAACTAGATCTTACGGAGGGTGGACGATTATTATATAACTCATCAACATGTTCACCATCATTAAGATTTGTGGTGGAATGTTGATAGGTGGGATTGTAGTGGCCACCACCCAGTGAGGGTGTTAAAGTTAAAGTAGGTGATTGTGGTTCATCGAGTGTAGTGACGGGTGAAGGAGCCTGTTGCATTTGTTGCCATTGTTGTTGTTGCAAATAAGCAGTCTGGGCATTGGTATTATAATAAATAGGATCTGGTGGTATATTCTTACGAAATGATTGATAATGATTATTATTGGTTTTAGTCAAACTACCACCTCCAGTTAGAGACGAAGAAACCGCATTAATATTATTATGTATTTCCTGATTTAAAGACTGTAGATTAGAGGCTGTTAAGGCTGCTGTAGATTCCTTATGATGGAATGAACCAAATTGTTGTTTGGGATGGTGACCATGTATTTGCATTGTTGTTTGCTGTTGCTGTTGATCCAATAACTTAGTTACCGGATTTTGATGATATTTACGTCTTGAACTACGCGTACTGCTTCTAGAATGGGTACCTGTAGAACCTGCTCCCCCTGAGCCACCTCCCTCACCCCTTAAGGTATTTTTATGGCTACTATGACTTGAACTACGTCTACTGGTTGTTGATTGGCGTTGATTTGTGCCCCGGTGCATAACTGAACGCCTTTTAACGCGTCGTGGTGTCATGGGTTTGGGGCTCAATTCACCATTGTCACCTTCTAAGCCGCCACCACGTTCATGCATTTGATCATCACCATAATCGAGTATTGTATCGGCTCGACTTCTTATGGTATCCAAACTGGGTCCAAATTCAATCGAGTACAATGACTGACGATGTTTTGATTTCTTATTAACATGCTTCACTGTGGGAGGAATGGAGAGAAAAAAAGTAATCAGAATTAGTTTTTGTTTTGCAGAAAACTTTTAAACACACGTTTAATTTACATAATATTTGAAAGCTTAGTGGTGAAAATAAAGAATTAAAAGCTAAAAATTCATAAGCTTTAAAGCAGCTTTAAGTTAAGCTTTTTAAACTAAATTATAATTGTTATTAAAAAAAAAAAAAAAAACAATAAAGATTTTAATTAAAAATTGTTATCTATATAAAATCTAAAGCTTCAAAGATGCTTTGACGTAACAGTTTTCTCAAAAGCTTAAAGCCGCAATTAATAAATTAACTTTTTAATTGTTATTTTGAAAGCTTTTGGAATTTATCAAATAATCATGCAACACATTTAGAAAAAAAACTTTTAGACTCTCCATAACTTAAGACTGAAGGATTTTAAATAAATAAGCTTTGAATTGTTAAAATTCCTTTAGAGAAATTTTTAAATATTAATGAAAGATACAATAGCTCTTAATTATAAATTTTAAACTCTCATAAGTTTCTAGCACAATAAAAAAAGCTTTTGACCTAAATGTACATAAATTTTATGTAAAGCTTTTCTTTTAAAAGATAACTTTTTTTAAGAGATAAAAAAAGCTTGTTTAAAAAATCAATTGCTTTTCATTTAATAAGTAACCTAGAAAATAAAGCTAAGGTTTTCGTTTAAAGCTTATTTTAATTTAGAAGAGTTTTATATATTTTAAAAGATATAGATTCATTTACAATTATTTAGTAAGAATATTTCAAAATGTTTCTTGAACACTACAAACAAAGTTCAATTTTTTTTTAAATTCATTTACAGTTTTATTTTTTTTTTTTTTTTAATTTTCACCACTAAGCTTAATATATAAAAATATATTAATAATTTTTACCTTTTAAATGTTGTTAAATATATATAAACAAATTACACAAGCTAGTCAGTTGATATTTTAATTTTTTTATCAGTTACCAAAACTACATTTATAAGAGAAATTAGTTACAAAAAAAAAGTTTGTTTAAAACTAAAAAAAAAATAAGAAATAAAAACAAAAAGCAGCAGAAAACCACAAAATAAAAAATAAGGAAAAACAAAAGATTAGAAACTAAATAAACAAAAAAATTTATAAATTTTAATACAGTGCTGAACACAAGTTAGGAACTAATAAACATAGAATTGAATTCCCTTACACCAATTTTTTTTTTTTGCCTTCAAAAAAATTAAAGTGAATAGAAAAACAATTTGTTTTATTAAGGATTTTTATGTTCTTTAAATTTAAGATCTTTCTTAAAGTTATGATTTATTTTTAATTAATTGGTTTTTGTTTTTCTGAAATTTGTTTTCTCTTTTTTTTACTTAAATTGTTAATATATTTTTTTTAGATTTTTACAAAAAGGTAACATAATAATAATAGTTATAGAATGTTTATTTCATTATAATTATTTTTTTAAATCACTTAAAAATAATTTCTTTTAGTTGTTATTTTTAGGAATAAAATATATTAACTAATAGTTTAATTAATCTCTAGCTAAGGGTTTACACTGATGTATTTTAATGAACTTCACTTGGTAAAGGTTTTTTCATAATGATCTTAAGAAAAGCACTTCCAACCCTAGCGGTTGTAATATTGGACACGCTGGACAGTGAGGTCAAACCCAAATTTTTTGGAAATAAATCTGTATCTCCTAAATTACTGGTCGTATTAAAATGAAATGTATTAAAGAGTTGTAGAGGAGGACCTAAGTTTTCAGAAAAGTCATCTTGTAGTCACCCTGTGATAACAAGAGATAAGCTACGGGGTGTCAAAGTTGACTATCTCGAGTATGTAAAAGTTTAAAAAAATTGTAACTTTTAAAAATTAAGATTTTTGTATTTCTGTAAAGTGCTTGACAATATAAAGCAAAAATAAGTATACTCGCCTAAGTTATCTCTTACAGTTAAAAGATATTTACACTTGAATTTTTTTTTGCCTGGACTTTCTTTAATTTTTTCGGGAATAAGTCCTGAGTAAAATTTGTTTAAAAATATTTTATAATTTGTTATATATTTCAAAATAATATTCTGAAAAATATTCAAAGTCAGGACTTTGAAATTATTATGAAAAATAGCTATTTTTTTACAAAAATTTAGTTCAATTCTGTAAATTTACAGAAATACAAAAGTCTTTAAAATTGGAATTAATTTTTAGAAGTTACGATTTTTTGAAACTTTTACATACTCGAGATAGTCAACTTTGATATCCTGTAGCTCTACAATTCTTTCATACATTTCATTTTAATCCAACCAGTAGTTTAGGAGATACAGATTTATTACCAAAAAATTTGCGTTTGACCCCACTGTGCGCTGCTGTAAATACCAGAAACAAAATTTCCCTGACAATAACTACTCTAGAAGTTGTAGAATAGAGACGAGAGAGAACACCATTTTTAGAACTGAGACTATTGTACATTTTTACACGACCATACGTGCGTTGGTTTGGTAAAAATTAAAAAAAAAATAGTAATAATAGAAACATTTTACAAACATTTTCAATAAAAAATAAGTTTTTGAAAAAAAAAAAAAAAAAAATATCAATAAAAAGAAAATTTTAAAATTTTTTTATAAAAAAAAAAAAAAAATAAAATATTCTTTACAAATTAATTTTAAAAAAATGTCCTAAAAATCAATTGTTCGAAAATTTTATATAAAAAAGCAAATTTTCCAATAATTTTTGATATTTTTCTTATAAAATTCAATTTATTTAAACATTTCATAACAAAAGAAATTTTTTTTTAATTTTTTTTTTTTTTTAAATTTCCTAAAAAACATTAAAAAAAAATCACAAAAAAAATCTTTATAAAACCTTTCATAAAAATGTAATTTTTGAAAAATTTTCTGTAAAAAGAAACTTTTTCCGAAAATTTTCTTTTAAATACAAATATCGAAAAATTTTCTATCAAAAAACGTCAAAAATTTTCCTTTTTTGAAAATTTTTCTTCAAAATTAATTAACTTTTAAAAAAGTTTAATTAAAAAAAAAAGTACTAATTTAAAAAAAAAATAGTAATAATTTTCAAAAATTACTAATTTAAAAAAAAGTACAAATATTAAAAAAAGCAGTCATTTACAAAAATATGTATTAAAAAAAAAAGCACTAACTAATTTTTAACAAAAAGAAGTATTAATTTTAAAAAAGAGTACTAATTAAAAAAAGTACTAATTTTCTATAAATATAATATATTGAAAAACAGACTAATTTAATTAAAAAAAAAAACTTTAAAAATGTAAGTACTAATTAAAAAAGTACTAATTTTCAAATAAAAAAGTATTTTCAAAATGAGAACTTTTTTTTAAAAAAGTAATATTTTTCAAATATAAAAAATAATAATACAGTAACTATTAATTTTCAAAAAGTATAAATCTTTTAAAAAAAATATTTATATTTAACCAAAAACAAAGGAATAGTAAAAAATACTAATTTTTAAAATGAAACTGTCTTAAAAAAATCAAAATTTTCAAAAAAATAAAAAATATACAAATTAATTTATAATTTAATTTTCAAAATGTATTAATTTTCGAAAAAAAAATTGTTTTTAAATTTTGAGAACTAATTTTCTAAAAAAAAAAAAAAAAATGAACTGTCAAGAACAAATTACTAAATTAATAAAAGAAATTATAAAAAAGTTAAGTAATAGGAAAAAGGTACCCAAAAATGTAAATTATAAAGAAAAGTACTAATTCTCCAATAAATTTATATCCCTAGAGGGAAAAGAACTGACACAAAACATGTCACGGAATTGGTCCAAAGTGTTAGGGATCGGTTCTAGTTCTAACACTTTGTATGAGCTGGACCTGTCACTTTGGCCTAGGAGGGAGAAATTCACCCTTTTTAACCAGTTTTGGGACAGGTCACAGAACTAACCCAAAAGGTATTAATAAATATAATACAATTTTGGAAAAATAAATTGGAAATTGTTTTATTTTTGTATATTTTTTATTATTTAAATATTTCCATTTTATATTTTTTTGTTAATGTCGATGGCGGCACCCCGACTCGAACCCAGGTTACTTTTACTTATCTCATGTTTTATAGTCTTACACGCTTATCACTCAGCCACAGATTGTTATTGCGCGCGAGTTGCTAATTGCTAATTTAACAAGCAAGCTAAAAATTAGCTCTCACTTGGTACTCAACTGGAACTTTGATGACTGTAAGGTATCAATTGGTACTCAACTGGTACTGAGGGACCGATACTATTGCACCAATTGCTACCAATTTCCCGCAGAAATATGAAAGTATTTAAATTAAAGAAGAAAAAAATCAAAAAATGTACTAATTTAAAAAAAAAACCTATAAAGTTATTTATGCAATTAGTAAAAAAGGTGTTAAATTAAAGAAAAAATATTCAAAAAAGATTCCAATTTTCACGAAAAAAAAAACAATTGGTAAAGGAGAAAATTAAAAAAATATTATAATTTGTCAAAAATAATATAAGTACCAACATATTTGCCAAAAAAGACACTACTTTTTAAAACAAAATACCAATTTGAGGAAAAAAATTATTAATTAAAAACACAACAATTTTCAATCAAAGAAACATTTTCAAAATAGTACCATTTTCAAAATAGTTCCATTTTCAAAAAAAGTACTAGTTTAAAAGAAACAAGAAAAAAAATTCAAAAAAGTATCATTTAAAAAAAAAATAAGAAAAAAAATTATTCAAAAACTAATGTAACAAAACAAAATTATCGTAATGCTACCAATTTTCAAAAATAAAAATGTTAAACAATTAGCCCAGGAAAATAAGACCAAAAACACTTTTTAACTTTGAGCACATAGTAAGAGGCCTGTCCTCACACATTTTTATAAACATTTTTCTACATAAAATTCTGAGCTTCAATAATTATTTTCCTGGGTTTAATTTAAATCAACGACACGCAAAATGGTGCACACGTGCATATGTTCTCTTAATTTTTCACATCTTTATGCTCTTACATATGGAGAAGAGAATAATTATTTATTAATTTTATATATTTTTAATATTTTTTTAAGCAAATTTTTTTAATATTCAATTATAGTTTTTATTACAGACCAACAGATATTAAGAGCAACAGATATTATGAAATTATAAGCTTAAAAATTGATTCCATGCACAATATAAGAGCAGGTGAGTTATACAGACCATACAGAAAAAGAGAATGTAAAATTTAAGAGTGCCGATCCCTGATTTAAATTTAAAAAGGACATATTTTCAAATTTCCTATTTCCGAATAACGGGTTTAAATATTGAATTTTGCCTTTTAAATTATTATTATTATTTTTTTTTTTTTTTTTTTTTTGTAATTTTCCAAGTGAAGTTCATTTTTGTCCAAATTCATCTTTAATTGAATCAATCATTTAATCTTCATTAACTTTTGATTTTAATTAATCAAAACAAAAACTAAAACTATTTCCATTTAAACATTTGAAGCGTCTCAATAGTTTATTTTATTTTTTTTTATTTAAAATTAACATAAAACTAAGTTATTTAAAAAAAATATTAGTTAAATAGTTAATTATATATTTTATAATATATGTATATGTATAAACTACGTTTTTGTTTCTTATTTTTTTCGGGTAATTATAACAATTTTTTATAATAGTTTTTTTTTTTTTTTTTTTAATTTTACTTAATAACGAAGTTATTTTTTCTTTGCTTATTAATTTATTCAATTATTTTGTTTAAATTTCTTTTGTAAATATTTAATAATTTTACAATATTTTTTTGTTTTTATATTTAATTATTTTATGTTTTTCAAACTTCAAGGCATTTCATATACATTTTATTTTTTGTTTTTAGTTTTAGATTTTGTTTCCAAAAAAAGCTTTTTTATTTAAATTTTTTTCAATTAGTTTTCCGTACTTTTTTTTCTTAAGAATTCAATTCCTACACATAAAACATTTAAATATTATTTGATTTTGTTTTTAATAACATATAAGGTTTTATTTTATTTATTTTTGATTTTTTAAAGTTTGTTTTTTTTTAATAATATCACAGTTGAAAATAATAAAACAATTACATTTATTTGTTAATATTTAAATTTAATTTTAAAATTTAAAAATTATTATTATATTTTTTTGTTTGTTTACTTTAGATGGCTAAATATTTAATAATAAAAAAAATTTATAATAGCTTAGCTAAATTCAGCTTTTTCTTTTTTTCTTCTATTATAAAAAAAAATATATTTTAATAAAATGAACAAAATTTTAGCTGCTGTTTTATTTAAATAGCACAAAAGCAAATTTAATATTTGCTATTTATTTAAGAAAATTTTTATTTAAATTTGTTTTAAATGGACTTAGTTTCTTTTTTTAATTAAAAGAAATTTATTGACACCTTTTACCAAAAAAAGGAAAAAGGGATTTTGTTTAAAGATTAATTTTCATCAAAAAAAAAAAAATATTTTTTTTTCCAAAATCAAATATTTCTTTTTTAAAATTATAAAATTATCAATAAATTTATTTTTTTTGCGCCATTTTGATTTTTTTTTTATTATTTATAAATATTTTTTTTTTTTAATTTCCTTGTATTTATGACAAAATTTTGATTTTATATTTGTATTGTTTTCAAATCACTGGTTCTCTTATAATTACTTAATTTATATATTTAATTCATTTTCATATAATTTTTATAAAATCTACTTTAATTTCTTGTTAATTTTCTTTTTTTTTATCATTTTCATATTGTTTTGATCAATAAATTTTCAAATTTCATCATTAAAAATGTTTCAAAATTATTTCTTTAAAAAGAAATAATTTATTTAAAATGTGAAATTTTCATTTTTTGTATTTTTTTCGTTAAATTTCTTTAGCTATCTAACACACAAACAAAAACAACAAGAAAGAAAATATTTTTCAAATAAAATTTCTTTAAAAACACATTAAACATTTACTCATTTTTTTTTTTTTTTTTACAAAAAGTTAATAAATTTTATAATTTTTTTTTTTTTTTTTCAACAAATAGAAAACAACACAACACACTTTCTTTAATTTTTTTAGAACACAACATTTAAATAAAATAAATGTTTTAATAAAAAATAAAAAAACATTTAAAATTAGTAAACCCAAGTTAATTTTTTAATAAAAATATATTTAAAAAAAAAATAAATAAAAATTTTAAACAAAATTCATACAGCTTTTTTATTTCAGCTTATTTTTTGGCAGCTTAAGACAGGCAGATTTTTCGTTATGATTACTTTTAAAACTAAATGAATTTAAAATCTTAAGCGAAAGTCTGAGTTTTTAGCAAGAGATCTCTGGCGACGTCATTGAAGAAACTTTAAAGCATTTTTATTATATTACTTTTAGCTAATTTTATGCATAATTTTTTTAAACGTCAGCAATCGCAGTCTATTAAGCTAAAATAGAAATAATTATAACGAAACGATACTCATATTTTGATATTGAAAATATATTGAAAATGTTGTAGCGATAAACGAAAAAAATAACGTGCGATATGTTGATTAATTGGTGAGGAGATAAATGAGTAAAAGTGATCGAATATATTTTGGTATTTTCGAGAGAGTAAGAACATATATTTTTAGTAAAGTGAGTAAATTTCACACATACGTAGTTTTTACAAAATATTATTTCCTGATAGAACTTTGAAAAGCTTTTTTAAACTCAAATGAGAATCCTAATAATTTAAGAATATAAACTTGAAAACTAAAAAATTTTATAAAAATAGATAAATTTGATTTTTAATTATTTTTATAAAATTTTCACTAAAGTATAAAAATTCCTTATTCAAAAAATAATTTTGAATTAATTTGCAATTATAGCTCTGCTCCAGTACTCGTAAAATTTACAGGTTTTAGTCGAAATGGTCTAAAAAAACAACAAAATACACATAAATTCATAGTACGGAAACGCTTTCCTGTAAATTCTGACTAAAACCTGCCAGTTTGACAAGTACTGGAACAAATCTAATATTTTTATTAAATTTTTCCTGTGAATAAGACCATAAAGGCAGAGATTAATGCCTAGAAGGCAAAAAAAATAAATCCAAAAAAAGGTTAATAAAATTGTTTATACGTAATCTTGTATAAAACACTTGCACCACACAGTAAAGGCTGAGAATAATGCCTAGAAAGGAAACTTCGCAAAAAACCTAAATCCAAGAATGTGTTAGTAAAATATTGTTGATACGTATTGGTCTATAAAACACTTTCACCACACACATCATAAGCACTAGGAATGTAATAAAAGTTTGATTAATAATTTAAAAAAAAAATAAATCAGGTTTTTAATAAATTTGAACTTATTTAACTACGATATCTATACTAGATAAATTTTTATCAAGACAAACTTCAAAATTTTATCAAGATATGAATTTGCGTAGTATAGTCAGTATTTTTGCAGCGTCAAGACAAAGTTGTCAGAAATCGAGGGCTATCAACTTTATCTTAAAAATGTTACGTTTGTCATACACTACGTCCATACTAGCACAAGAACAAAACGTCGGCAAAGCAACAAACACAATTTTTTTCATTTTGTTTTCAGTGGGTAGAACATTTGTCGAACAAATCAAAATTTTTTGTTTGCTGTCAGTATCGCTTCGATACTTTTACGTGCAGCGCCTCTTCTTCAAAATGACGTTTGATGGTAGACATGGTTGTTCGAACAATTGTTCGAACAAGAACAAAACATGAACATGTTGGGTCTACACTAACCAAATGCATGTGCGCACAAGAAAAATGCTCGTGAAGACAGCATATTAATAAAAAATTGCTTAACTAGACTTAGAGTTACGTTTACCAGATATGACTCAAGAGGGAAAAGAACTAACACAAAACATGTTACGGAATTGGTCCAAAGTGATAGGGACCGGTTCTAGTTTTAACACTTTGCATGTGATGGACCTGTCACTTTAAGATGGCGTTGGCCTAGGAGGGAGAAATTCACCCTTTTAACCAGTTTTGGGACAGGTCACAGAACTAAACCAAAAGGGCATATACAGTATTAATAAATATAATACAATTTTGGAAAAACAAATTGGAAATTGTTTTATTTTTTATTTTTTAAATATTTTCATTTTATATTTTTTGTTAATGTTGATGGCGGCACCCCGAATCGAACCCAGGTTACTTTTACTTATCTTATGTTTTATAGTCTTACACGCTTATCACTCAGCCACAGATTGTTATTGCACGCGAGTTGCTAATTGCTCATTTAACAAGCAAACTAATTTTAGCTCTCAATGGTTCAACTGGTTCTCAACTGGAAATTTGGTGGCTGTTCGCTGTCAATTGTTACTCAACTGGAACTTTGGTAGCTATTAGGTGTCAATTGGTACTCAACTGGTACTGAGGGACCGTTACTATTGCACCAATTGCTACAAATTTCCCGCAGGGAAAATTTATTATTACTTTGACCATTTTTTGTCAATAACAATTTGATGATTTTCTTATTGGAAATAACACTTATCTGACCCTAGTTATCCTAGACTTAAAAGACCACCTGTGAAAGCTAGTGATTGTATATGTTATTAAAACTATGGCAATATTAAAAATATGGCAACTTTAGATCCCGAAATTTTATTATGAAAATTATTTGTTTATAATTATTGTAAAGTGATTAATAATTACAAAAAAAATGTTTACACTAAAAAAGAATATAATGAAATTTGCTCATTCATCTACTGAAGAAGCTTTAGTTAATTTAATTTTATAAATTCTTTGTAAAATTACCAAATTGCCAATTTTTAGGCATTTTATCGATTTTTTTTTTTATTCCTAAAAATATCAAAATTATGATATACAGATTTTTTCCAATTTATGCAGAGAAAAATTATGGTTGTAGTAACCATAATCTATTACATTTAATCATATTACTTATGATCCGATTTTATCACATTATAAACTGTTTTTTCATATTATTACGTTTATTATATTATAACAAAAAGAAATATAACATGATTATAATAACATGAAAATTATCATAGTATGCTTTAAATGTATCTTTATTATGATCAAATAATATTTATTTACATATAAACTAAATGAGAATTTGTTGTTTCTTTTTTTTAATGCAAAAATCGTTAGGGTAAACATAATATAGTTGAAAAATAAACATTTAATATTTATGATGGTTCAAAAAAGAAAATTCAGTTTCCATTCCAGTCATTATTCTCTGAATATGTACTCTAAACTAATTTCAGCATTTCCAATCTTCAACTACTATATAAAAATATTTTTTCTAAATTCAAAATCGCACCTCACTTTTCGCTTATCATCGCTAATTTAAAAAAGCGCACCTTAAAATAATTTTAAAACCAAACTGATAATTTAAAGCTCCTCCTAACTGCAGATGAAAGCTTTAAAATAAATGACAAATTAAGCTTTAAAAAATCTAACTTCAAAACATTCATCAGATATTTTTTAATTAATAAAGCTTCAAATTTCATCAAAGTTTTGCCTAAGCTTATTACTTTCAACTAAAGCTTTAAAATTTTAGTTTTAGTTTAAACTCCAAAAACAGTTATATCTCTTAAATTTTGATTAAAGGCATTACTAGTGAAACTTTACAAAATTTTAATACAAAACTAAAATCACAAGCCTTTTTTATTTTAAAAACTAAAATTTAAAATAAAATTTAAAGATCAAAATTATGTTTAAAATTTTTTTAAAGCTTATTTCTTTTAATTAAAGCTTTAAAATTTTAGTTTTTGTTAAATTTAAATTTTGTTAAATAAATCACAAAAACTTGTTTATATTTCAAAAACTAAAATTTAGACTTAAAATTTTTCCGTAAAGCTTATTAATTTTAATTAAAGCTTTTAAATTTTTATTTCAATTAAATCCATCGTTTCCAAAAATAGTTGTGTTTCCTAAATTCCTTAAAGCTTTAAATTTTTCAATTAAAGCTTCCATAGTTTTATTCTATCTGATTTTGTCTCCAAACATTCATCACAATTTGTTGAAATATAACTTCAGTTACCTTTATTTTATAAAGCTCTAAAGCTCATAAAATTTTTTATATTTATTACATTCTAAGCTGTCAAAAAGCCTAAGCTTTAGTTAAAAAAAGGCTTTATATAGCCATTATACATTATTTCTCCATTATTTATGTGTACATTTTTCTAAGGAACATGTTATGGTGAAACCCTTTTGACAAATAAAATATTACGTCATAATCTCTAATTATACGCTAAGCTTTACTACTCAAATACAAATCGGTTTAAGGATATTTTTAAATTCTTAGTAAAAGAAAAACTATACTATCTAATAATTCTACCTTAATTAGAGGGACAATATTATTTAGGCAGCAAAACCTAATTTGCGATCATTGGATATATTACTCCTTATAACACCCTCACCACCCGACATGGAATTACAATAAGAACGAGGACGCACCTTAATACCATCTCGTCGGCCACTACGACGATTAACATGAGGCGCTAATTCGTCCTGATCACGCTGATTTTCTTTATGCTTAGAACGCTCTTGGCCTGATGCCACCGATCGTTCTTTGTCTTTTAACGAACCATTACCATTACGGGCCGATGACAGACGATCATGCGAACGAGCTTTAGATATGGTATAGGTATGTATGGAACCTCCATCCGGATTATAGCCGGGCGGAGTGTCTCTTATTTGATCACAAAAATTCGCCGAACTAGGAGGAGCATGAGATCGATCGTTGTGCGAATTTTGCTGACGTTGACGACGTGCTATACGTGAAGCTACCGGAGATCTCGGTATATATTGAGTGGGCATGGCATAACGTTCGGTTACTTCGGGCGAAAGGTCCGGATAGGGAGCTGTGCCTGTACGGGGCTGAAATATATGGGGTCTAGGCTGAGGAGGTGGCGGAGGTGTTACCTCCGAGGGTGATAAAAATTCTGCATCATAAGAGGCAGGAACTTTAGGTAAAGGTATATTCGTAGGCCTGGGTGTTTGTTTTTGGGCTGGACAGGCAGAATTTTGCCTGTAGGGCAGAGGTGAATAGGCTGGATGGAAGGATAAACCATTTTGTTGATACAAAGCTCTTTGAGCTGGATTAAGATCATGAGCCGTTAAAGGCTGTAATATAGCACCATGTTCTAGTAAAATACCCGAATTATCATGATAATTATGGACTGAAGAATTATTATTCGGACTTGTGCGCTGATGCTGTTGCTGCTGGTGGTTGCTATTGTTATTAAGAGAATTTTGTGAATGTTGAGAATTCAAAGAATGTGGAGAATTATTATTCTCCCCTAGCTGTGAAGAAGGCGTTAGAAAATAATTACCAGGAGTGGGTTTAGTAAAGGGTACATAGGTAACACCCTCATCGGTTTTAAGATTGTGAATGGAAAAATTATCCTCTTCAAAGGTTTCATCAAATTGTTGTGTAGCATTTTCATTAAAAATTTGTGTATATTTTATATCAGGACGTTGAGCCGAAGAGTTTAAGGCTGAGGAGGTAGCGGCCGCAGTATTGGCAGCCGCGGAGGCATGTTTAAAACTACTATAACTGGACGATTTAGCCGGTTTGGGTTTGGAATGTATACGAGCAAAATGACCCTCAGCCGAGTTTTGTGAACCAATAGCTGGTACTTGATTATTATTTAAACTATTGGTTAAACTGTAGTTACTATTACTTAAAGAACTGTTTAGTTTATTAGCACCCCCACCCCCACCACCACCACCACCCGAACCCAAACTAGTAGTGGCATTTTGTTTTAAACTTGAATTCAAATTTTGATTGGAATTCTGTAAAGAGGCATACGACAACGAGGGGGTAGTATCTTGGGTGGGAGACTGTGTTAAAATCATTTGTCTCCTAGAACCATTAACATACAGCTGATGATCAGCTTTAGCGGTGCTATCATCATAATAACCCGGTATAAGGGATGGTTTTTGTGACAAATCTATATTGGCCGGAAAAATGCTATTCGTGGACGTAGGTTGTACTTTGCGACTTTGTTTGGGGCTATAGAGCATATGGGTTAACGAATTACTACCATTACTAGGATTAGGTGTATAACTACGGCTAGAGGGTGACATATTATTCCTATGACGTCGCCTACTATTATGATGATGACTACTGCCGGTATTGAAGGGTTCAAACTGATAACTACTGTTACTAACCAAACTACCATTATAACTGCCTTCTCCTACAGCAGTAGCGTTAGCATTCCTAAGACGATTATGGGAATTAGAATTTTGTTGCAGCTGTTGCTGGGGATTATGATGATGTTGATTATGATGTGTGTGTATTAAGAAAGTGTTGCTGTTACTGTTGTTGTTGTGGTTGTTGCTATTGCTATTTGCATTATTACTATTGCTGCTATTTCTATTGCTATTATTAATATTACTATTATGGCTAATGCTGTTGCTGTGTTGTTGTTGCTGTTGTTGTTGTTGATTGCTATTGCTATTATTAATAATGTTGTTAGTTGTTGCTGTTGAGGTTAGAATTTGTTTATGAAGAGATGTTTGTTGCTGAGCATAAGATGATGAGAATTTCTTTTTCGTTGCAGTTGGAGTAGTAGTATTATTTGAAATAGTAGTATTTGTACAAATTGCATGATTACTGTTATTTAGATGATTGTTACTATTACTGAGAGTATGGTGTGTATGATTTTGATTTTGATGTTTATTTGAGAGCATAGTAGCACTGGCTGATGTTGGTATGCTTGTATAGCTCACGTACATTGGATGGACCACCGTATGTTGTGGACTCTTGGCATCACCATTCATGAAATCAACTATTTTCCAAAGATCACAGCGCATATTTATCAATCATATTCATAAGGACAGCAAAAACACAAAAACGCAAACACGAACGAACGATAGAGTGAGAGAGAGTTTTTGTGTGTTACATAAAATGAGAAAAAGAGAAGAACATTAAATGATTAAAAATGCATTTAATGTCTCTTTCTTTTCATTTTTTTTTTTTTTTTTTTATCTTAAAAACTAATTTATAGATATTTTTTTTTTTTCATTTTTCTTAAATAATTAATTGTTAATAAAAATTGTTGGTAACATGTTTGTGGGCATCTTAGGTTATGAGTTTTATTTTTGAGGGGGAAAGGGGGAGGGAGGGTCAAAGGAACAGTTAATGATAATTTTAAGGGATATGATGTTTATAGGATTTGGTTTATTTGGCTATGATTATGATAACATTTTGAGTGGTGACATTATGAGTTTTATTATTTTACAATAAAAAAAATAAAGGAATTTTGAATTTATTTTAACAAAAACTCTTCATATACGAGTATTTAGTTATGATGAATTTCAGACAATACACACAATACAAAAGTAAAAAAGATATAAATTTAAAAAATATATAGATATTGTTTTTGTTTAAATTTATACGAATAAATAGTCAAGCAACATAAAATTAAAAATATATTTATTATACAGGATAAAGACAGCAAGTTTAAAAATTTTAAAAAAATATTATTAACAGAAATTTTAGCTAAGCTATTTTAAAATGAGATAAAACAGAACTTTTATATATTTAAAGTCATATGAAAACCATATTTGATAAAATACAAATAATAACTAAAAGTTCTTTAACTGAGAGAAAATTAACACAGCAAAATTGACAACGTTTGTGATTATATTGTCAACCAATGGTGTTATGCTTTTAACACAATTTCATAATAACTTTAAAATGCAAAGAATATAAGCCACAAATATACTAAACAAACCTTATATATGATAAATACTTGAGGCCCCCCCGAGACCTATCGAGGCGTACTGATTTTTTTATGGGAATGACTAATATCATCACCTTATTCAGCGGTCTCACTATAAAACTCGAGAATGGTTTGTATATTTTTGACTATAACCAAAGAATATACAACATATAGAAGGCGCATGTCAATGAAAACTGAAATATTTTTTAAAAGTATTTCATGATGCGGGAGGGAAGGCAAAAGGAAAAGAAGCTTGCGTGTTTTTTATCTCTTTTGTTATGCTCTTGAAATGAATAAAAAACACACAAGAAAGTCAGTCTCGCACGAGCATTCAAGCAAGAATGTTGTGTTATTGCTTGTTGCTTGAGATACACTCATGAAAAATATTTAATATTAAGTAGGATTAATTAATATGATTTTTTAATTATATAACTATCTTTTTTTAATTAATAATGTACTACAATTAATTTTTTATTATAAAATACAAATCTGAAATAATCGTTCGTGCTGAATTATTCGATATTTTTTAATAAGAAATTAAAATCCTAAATTAATAATTTATCGTTATATTTTTTTTTAATCAAATAATAGAAAAAATAAACATTAAATCTTAATTTTTATGATTACTATGGTAATCGTTGCGATCCCTGGTTATTACTATTAAAATTCTAAACTAGTAACGTGTATTTCCACTTACAAGTCTTGAATTGACGAAGAAACTTTCAAAATAAAATTACTATAAAAATGATGTTATTTTTTTGGTGTATAATTTCATAATGGGAAAAACAAAACATACACAAACATAATTGTGAATGTATGAGTGTGGCGATCGCTGGTGTAGTGCCTATAAAAAAGTAGAAACAAGGAATTGGTCGTTTATTTACTAAAGGAGATAAAATACGATCGTGTATGTTAGTGTAGGGCATAGCATATGTGTTTTGTTGTTTTAAAAATAGAAATACTTTAATCGTCACCGAACTACTTATACCTTTTTAAACGTCATATGAGCTTATGTAAATATACTTTCAGAATATCAAATTTGTATTTTAAAATTTGATTTGTGTAGTTTTGTTACTTATGTATTCAAAGTAACAGATGTTAAAGTTAAGTATATTAATTAATTAAATAAATAAAAACAAAAATATAAAATTATATCCACTTGAAAAAAATATAAAAAAATATTTTTATTTTTTTTATTCATAACAAATTTGTCACCAAAAAAATTAGATTTTTCTTTAATAATTTTGTTTTATTCTGTAAAGAAGGTGGAATTATATTGAAAAAAGATCTTTTGAAAAAATATTTAATTTGTATATATACCTTCTATATAAAAAAATTATTATGACAAAAATAAATAAATGAATAAATAAAAAATAACTTATTTCCTGCCAAAAAAATAACTTATATATTAAAAAAATCAGTATTTTTGTTTATAAAAAAATTTAGGTCTATAAATTGAATCTTTGCTGTATGAATATTTATTTCTTTTTGTATAAAAAAAAATAATAACTTTTTGCTTAGAAAAAGGAAATCAAAAAAACTTCTTTATTTTTCAAAATAAATGTTATTTCTGCCCAAAAATAAAAGAAATGAAATACTTTTTTTATTCAAAACTATTTTTTTACTAAATAAAATATATATTATTTAAAAATAAGTTTTAAAATTGAAAATATTAATATTATTTATTTCTATAAAAAATGTATATTTTAATAACAATTTCTTGATTCAAATAAAATACAACTCAAAAACATGGAAAAAATCACAAAATAATTTTTTTCCGAAAAAAAGGAAAAACTTTTATTTACTATTTACTTTATTTTTATTTTTCTTTCTAAAAAATCCAAAAAATGGAAAAATATATACTTTTAAAAATGAAAAAATTTAAATATTTTTTTTAAATAATAATTTCAAAAACTAAAAATTCTCTATAAAAACTTTTTTTTAATAATAATAAAAAAAAACACCAAAAACAAATTATATGCACATTTTATGAAATATATAAAAATATAATATATAAAAGTAAAATATAAAAATTATTAGTTTATCAAAAATATAACTATAAAATATAAATTGACAACTTCGAAATCATATAAAAATTTGTCACGTCACTAAGAAAGGTATAAGCACGTCGGTGCAGATCAAAGTATTTCTACTTGTAAAACAACAAAACATGTATGCTATGCCCTACTGTAATATTAACGTTCATATCTTTTCCATTAGTAAATAAACAACTAAAAATTCTGTTGGCACTTTTTTCAAAATACAAGAAACAAATTGTTTCTTTCAATTTGAAATAAAGATATACATGTACAATCTTATATATATGTGTGCGTGTTTTTATTTGCAATTCTTTATAAGGAATACCCACATGTACAAACACATATACTTAAACTCTTTCTCTCTCTCTGTTTTGGTGGTGGATTTAGTTTCCCCTTGTTACTTATCCCCCTCATCATCGCAAAATGTTGAGAGCGAGAATTACATGAGAGCAGGTACTATGATTAGAACCCGCCATAAGAAATTTTGTTTCTACATGATGCGCATTCTATATATGAATATTCTTTGCTATAACTCAAGAACCGTTTACATGATTTTGATAAATGATACACCAAAAGATGCATACGAAAATTGTCTTCAAGGTATGTCAACAACATTTTTTATTCGCTCAAGAATTTCAGAGTTATGGATCAAAATTTTAATTTACCTTAATAGGACAAACCGTTCTCGAGTTATACAAGTGTGACTGCCTCAAGGAGGGGTTATAGTAGTTAAAAAATCAATAGGAGATAGATAAAAGTAAAAGCTGATCCTTATTTAGTATGTTAAATTCCATCTTATCCACCCACTTTTTTGTTTAAGATGAAAAAAATAAAAAATAAAATTTTAGCCCCTAGTGTATCTCCACTTAACTGTAAGTATGCATTGGTATACTTGATACTTTCTAAGTTAAATGATCTTAGCTTCCTTCATCAAAATAAACTATTAAAAACTATGAAATTTAAGAAAATTATAAAACAAAAACGTTAAAATCTCCCTTTACTATAAGAAAACTTGCTGCCACAATTACCCTGTTTTCTATAAAAAAAACGTTAAACATTTTAATGACAATCATAACAAAAATAACAATAATAATTTATATTTTTGTTTCAGTTTCTTGTTTTTAGCAAAAAAAAAAATAAATTAACTTAATTTGTTAAATTTTTCATATTTATATTTTCGTATATTTACAAACAAAAATTACACATATTTCATTCAAATGAAAAACTTTTGTTTTATGATGAATTTGATTTTTATGTTCTAAACATAAATAAACTAATTAAACAATTATTAATTATTTATGACACAATACACACATTTAATACACAAAACAATAATGAAATGCAATAAAATTTTTAATCAATGATTTTGACATTTTTAATTAGAGTATAATTTTTGGCAATTTTGTGAAAAAAAAAAAAATGATTAGTAATTTTGTATTATTAAAAATGGAAAAAAGCGAAAAAAAAAATAAACATACAATACACGGTTATATTAGGGATATTCACAGCATGCAAAGAAAAAAAATACTTTAATAAAATACTAAGGTCAGCTATAAAGAAAATTGATTTGAAATTTAAAAATCTCTATTAAAATATAGAGAAAATAAGTTTTTTTTATGTCTATTATATCCTTTATCAATATTAAAAAAATATATATAAAAAACATCAATTTATGATCACTAAAAGACGATCATATGGTACCCCTTACTATTATTACGTTATTCTTCAAATTTTGTAGTTTTTTAAAATTTTTTTTTTCTTTTTTTTTTTAAGGGAAGGAAAAATAAATTTACTATAAACTGAGCCTTAAAGAGATGCATAAATTGCTTAAAAATAATTCCAAATATATAAAAATAAAAAAAAATTCTTTAATTTTTCTCAAAAAAAAATTCAAATTATTTTCGATGCACAGTGTGCGATCCTAAAAATTAAATGGAAATAAATTTAATCTGAAACTTAAAAAAACTATTTTTTTTTTTTTTTTTTTTTTTTTTTTGTGACAAAAAGGTGGTACCAATCTATTTCTGTAATATAAAAATTTTCTGAAGTGACATATACAGTATTTATATTTTTTTTTTTTTTTGTGAAAGATAACTAAATAAAAAAATATTCTGAAGGTATAAAGTTGTAAAAAATTTATTCCTGCGAAAACCAAAAAATTTTCCATTTTCCTCTTAATTTCTCAAATCGCAAAACTGCAATCAGAAAATTTTTAAATTTTTTATTTCATTCAATATGTTTTTATTTTGCTCCCCGATCAGTTGGCAATATATGTATAGTAAAAAAAAGTAAAAAAAAAAAAATCGACATCGGACAAGCCCGACCATTTGATACCCTACAACATTGCGTATGATTTTTATAATAGACCTGTGGTCAATTGTGGACCAAAACTTTTATTAAATATAAAATAAAATAAACAAATACAGAATATTACGTTAATACTAACATTTTTATGGATAAATTTAAGCAAAAGTAGTCTTATATGGGAGCTATGGTAAATTATGGATCGATCCTCATAAAATTTGGCACTATGATTTTCACTTAAACTTATTTGTGTCAAACTTGATACTAAAATTTGCATGCGATTTATGCACGGTAAAGCAATTTTTGGAACCGATCTTCATGAAAGTTGGCACAGAAATTAAAACTTATACAAAACTTTTTTGAACCGAAATTCATTAAAATATTGCGATAATAAAATCCCTATTCCGGGAGGATATTTATATGGGGGCTAAGTGAAATTATGAACCGATCATAACCAAGGCTTGGTCCTTGTGTCAAAAAAATCATATGTACCAAATTCAATTAAATAATCTTCAAAATTGCGCACAAAGTTTACATGGACAGCCAGACAGATGGACGGACATTGTGACATCGACTCAGAAAGGGTTTCAAACGGTAATACTTTAAGGTCGGTGTACGATCATTTTTTCTGTACGTTACAAACATCAGCACACGCATAATGCCTCAACCACATTTGATAGTGTAGGGTATAAAAAGTTTTAAAAAATCTTATCTTCTAAAATCAAGTCCAATTTTAAAGATTTAAAACCCATTGTAAGAAACTTGTTGATATCTCTTATAGTTAAAAAGATATTTGCGGTTTAATTTGAAAATTTGGACATTTAGATTTTTATTCTTTTTTTTTTTTTTTTTGTATATCTCTACAATAATTTCCTAAATATAAGAGTAAAAAAATTGTTAAATCTTCTTAAGATTCCCAATGTATTCCAAAACAATGTGTTGACGTTTATTTTTTTTTTTAATTATCTCAAGTTGTCTAGACGTGGAAAATTATCAAAATCAAGATTTTAAAACGAGTTTTAACAATTTTTGTTTTTTTTTACAAAAACATGATCTTTCACTGCACGAGAGTATACAGAGGCGAAACTCTAGGATAACAATTGAAAAATTTTCGAAAATTGTCAAAAAATTGTTATTCGGTACACAAATTTATTACAAAAATTTAATTTTAAAAATTCATTTAATTGCCACTTTTAACATATTTTCCCTCAACGTAAGACGGACAGACTCAGTGTTGCCAAAATTACGGTTTTCCCGCTAGATATGGCGATATTTTGTGCGAGCACTTTCTAATTACGCTATGCCTCTAGCTTTACAAAAAAAAAATATTTGCCGTTGTTTGATCTTGCAAATGTTTTATGAGAGAAAACAGCGTCAAACAAGATTCGGTCAAATTTTAGTTAGATTAATGATAAGTAAAAAATATCCCATTAAATTGAAGAAGTTAGAAAATATTTTATATAGTGGTTAAGTAATTTTGGTCAAATATTTGACCAGTCTGAACATATCTAATTCAGGCGAATATAGTAAAATCTAAATCTAAAAAAATATATATATATAAGATTTCAAAAATATATATGTTCCAAAATTTGATGACTCTGAAATTGCATTCGGGTACTCAAAATTAAGATTTTGAAGTATTAGTTATCAATTTTAAACATGTTTAAAGAGAATAAATATTTCAGCAGTAAAAATCTGCGATTTTATTTTAGATGTAGACAGTTTTTAGCGATTTTTTAAATACAATCTGGTGGCACATGGCCTCAAAGTTTTGCCTACACTGGACAGACTCAAATAGACCAAAAATATATATATACTTTATGTAAGATCCCAAATGTTAAACAAACAATGACAAACTTATAGATAAGCAATATTTACCACAAGTAAGGGAGGAGGGTATAAAAATACTTAGATGTCTTAACTTGGTACATATAAAAATATAAAATTCAAAGACGTTTAAAAAAATCTATCTAAATGTATTTAAAACGTTTCCTTAAAAAATACCAAATATTCCCCTAAATTAAATTTTAATTAATGCCAACTTATTTTACTTTTTTTTAATATCACAGCATTTTAAATTTTATAACATGATATATATTTTCTACATAAACTAACCTTAGTATTTTATTAAATTTTGTTTATTCATTTATTTAAATAAAATCCCTAGCGACCCATATGTAAGTTATTTAGCAGTAAATTAAGTTATTTTTAATACACCAAAAATAATAATAATAATAATAAAATACTCTATTTATAAATTAAAAAATACATACAAAACATTTATATACATACAAAAAAAACCAAAAAAATTGTATCATAACTACATACGCGTACATTTTTAATAAACAAATTATTTATACGAATAAATATATTTTTGTGTAAAAAAACAATAATGATTAAAATAAAACAAAAAACATATACAATTTATTATAATTATTAAAATAATGAAATAGGGAGGTGATAGAGTTGAGAGAGAGAGAAAAAGAGTAGTGTGAAAAAAATGTTTAAAAGAATTTTAATATTATGAAACCCACAAGCATTTTATTATAAATAAATATATAATTTTATTATTTTAATTCTTTAATACGTATTTAAAAAAAAATAAGAACTGTAGAATTTCAATTGTATAAGAAAAAAGTATTTTGAATTTAATCAACAGATATAAGTACAAATAGAAAACAAACATTAAACATATTACTTAAGGGAATACAGTCGATGACAAAAGTTTACTTTAGAAAATTCGTTTTAAATTATAAAGATTTTATATAAAAATTTAATTAAAAAAAATCTTTTTTATTGTTTTAAATTAATAAGTCCCATTTTCTGCTTTTCCATAAATTGAAATTCCATTGTTTTTTAATATTAATATTTAAAAATTAAAAAAACACAACATATTGTCTTTTATTTAAAGCCTGTATTTTTTCATTATTTCCCTCCAAAAGAAATAAAAATCAAATAGTAAATAAAAAATAAAAATAAAATAAAAAAATATTTCTTTAGAAAATAAAATAAAATTAAAACTAACAAAAAAAGGGTTTGTCCACATGTTATTATACCAAAGAAAAGTCTAAGTGTAGTAAAACTAAAAACAATAACCATCGACCACTCTTCTACTTAGATTGAACAAACACAATCATGTCAAGGTAATATTCCTACATGGTTGTCGACGGAAATTACAATTTTATTTCCGTTTTGTTTGCTCGTGGGCGTCAAAAAGAAAATAACAATCAAAATTCATGGTTAGAGGGTGATTAATGGTATTTTTCCATTACTAGTACAACATAAGGGGAATTCAGTTCTTTAAATACTTCAACAAATTAATTCAAGTTATTTAAATTCTTTATTACGTTTGTAATTTCTAAAATATTAATTTTTGTTTCAAAGGAACACTACAAACAAACATTTAATTGTTTCTTACAGACTGATTGTTAAATTGGCTTAGAATTTAATTTGCAATGGACACAGTTAAAAAATCTTGAATAAATTTTAAACACAAAACAACTTGATTCAAAAAATGAAATGGAAATAAATTTAAAGTTTGCGAACGGCTGGTCCAATTTTAATAAAATTTTACACAGCGATAGCGCAGCAGAGTTTAAGTTTTGTCATTGGAACGTATAAACGTAACGGGGGCGAATCCACAGGGTCGCAAATTTAGACACCTTAGGTAAGAATAATATTTAAAACAATCATGATTCGTTATATCTATACCGGGTTGAAAGATTTGTATATAAGTTGAAAGATTTTATATGGTCGAGATCTCCAAAAAAAACCATAATCGTATTCTAAAGAGGGGTTTATATGAGATATATGGTCAGTTGCAGACCGATCTTCAAAATTTGTCATTTATGATTATATAAAACTTATATGTGCCAAATTTCATTAAAATATTTTTATTTTAAAGGGATTTATGATCATTAAACACCTCTTTCGGAAAAAATATGTATGGGGACTAAGTGAAAAACTGCACCTGTTTACCAAGTTTTATTAATTTTTTTCAAAATTGCGACTATTAGTTTGATTACAAGGTTTACATGGACGGACAGACGGACGGACATTATTAAATTGACTCTGAATGTAATTCTAAGCCGATTGGTATAAATTTAGGTTGGTCTTAAACCAATATTTTTGGTTGTTACAAAGATCAGCACAAAAACATAATACCCTCTCTATCAATAGTGGTGTTGGTTATAAAACAACATTTTTTCAGCCAAAAGGAATACATTTTAAGCTAAAATGTACATCAAATTCGTTTTAACCGATTATAAAGCACTATAATTCTTTTTTTTTTTTTTTTTTTTTTGCTTATTTTAGTTTTTTTCAGTCACTTTATATATATTATACTCTAACTGTATTTTGCATTTTGTTACTTTTTTTCATCAACTGCTTAAAATTAGGAGCGTTATTGCAGTTCGTATGTGAGTTAGGGAATGTGTATGTATGTGTATGTGTAACTTTGGTTGTTTGTTCAAAGCGTATTGTCAATATTTATCAAAAGATAAAAAAATTTACAGGCGAATGCAAAAAAAAAAAACGAAATGAAATGAAAACAAAAAAAAAGCAGATGGTGGCGGTATCAGTTCTTATGTACAATGTTTACAATTTCGACAAAGAACAGTGGTTTCAAATTTTTTTTTTCATAATAGAATAAAACAAAAATATTGGTCTTAGATCATCTTTAATATACCAATTAGCTTCAAATTACTCTCTGAGTGGATCCGTCCGTCTGATCGTCAATTCGTCCATACAAATGTCCTTCAGGACTAGGGGTTTACTGACCATAAGTTTTTTTATGGCTACAAGTCTATATGTCAAATTATATTAAATCGGTCCATATTTAATCATAGCTCTCATATAAACCACTCTGCATAAAATCCCATACAAATGATGTATCAGGTTAATATTTGCCACTAATATATATATATTTATTTATTTATTTATTTATTTATTTATTTATTTATTTATTTATTTATTTATTTATTTATTTATTTATTTATTTATTTATTTATGTATTTATTTATTTATTTATTTATTTATTTATTTATTTATTTATTTATTTATTTATTTATTTATTTATTTATTTATTTATTTATTTATTTATTTATTTATTTATTTATTTATTTATTTATTTATTTATTTATTTATTTATTTATTTATTTATTTATTTATTTATTTATTTATTTATTTATTTATTTATTTATTTATTTATTTATTTATTTATTTATTTATTTATTTATTTATTTATTTATTTATTTATTTATTTATTTATTTATTTCCAGAATGACTCTCATTATCAAGCAGCCAACACAGTGTTAACATATTGACTATGAGGACTTTTGACTTCCCCTTGTAGAAGGAAAAGGCCAAAAAATCAGCTTGTTTAACCTACATCTCATATATATTTTTACCCCAAAACTTTTTCCTCAAACACACTCTAAGAAAAATTAATTGTCAGCCTAGAATAGTGCTAAGTATTTGGCTATAAGTAAGTCCTTTTTAACCGACCAAGGTTAAAAAGCAATCTAAATCGTTATACGTATTCAGTTTTTCTCTATAACGTAAAACTTTCTCTTAAAAGGACTTCAAAGTTTCAAAAATTACAGAACTTTAAAAATTAAATATAAAATATTTATCAAAATTATATTAACCCAATATATTTATCAAATGAAAGTTAAAAATCCCTGCAATATAACAAAGTTTTTATTTGAATGTTGTAGCATAAAATATTAAAGAAAAAAGTTTTTATATCAAAACTATAATTAAATATAAATATAATATTAAAATATTAAAATTTCAAAACTATATTTTTTTTTATGTATTGCAACATTTAAATAAAAATTACAATTATATCGTAGGGATTCATAGCTTTCATTTAACATCCATATTGGGTCAATACTTTATATTTTACTTAATTTTTTTTTCTTTTAACTTTTGAAAAGAAATTTGACATTCTGAAGAAAAATTCGGAACACATTTTGTAACGATTTTTTGATATGTGATTTTGGAAACAAATAGTAAAAAGGAATATTATTATATTGCAGCGATTTTTAGCTTTAATTTGAGTATATCGATTTTTGTATATAAAAATGACTGTCACACAGTGTGATACATATTTTTAAATATTTTTATAGAATATTAAACAATTTTAATACAAATTATCTTTAAGTTATATCTACATCAAGAAAATTGTGTCAAACAAAAAATAAAAAAAAGGAGCAAAATTTAAAAATATTTGTTTTTTAAAAATCTTTTAAAATTAAAAACGATCAAAAACTATTATTTCTTTATCATAAATATGCATATGTTACAAATTAAATTATTCATATTTGATTAAATTCAATGGATAAATGTCGATTTTACTCATAACACATTAAAGGTATCTTATTACTATTATAAAGCTGTTATAAGAACAATTTAAAGAAATGAGTTTCTAAAAAAGGTTGCGAAATTAAAGATACTCTGGAGTTCTTCCATGGAATTGTCGATATTTATAAAATGGTAAAAACAACAAAAATCATTCTATGATAAGCTTAATCATTCAAATTTTATCCAAATTTTCCATAGACTTTTTTTTTAAATCAGCAAAATATTACTTGTAAAATTTTCGAACATCTGTTTTGTGGAGAAAATATTTTGAGTCCTTTAGGGAGATTTATTTATTTAATTATGAAATCAACAACTATGTCATAGAAAGGTTATGTGAAGCCTGCAAATTAAAATATTTTCTATGCATTTTAAAATATATATTTTAAAGTAAAATGGGACAAAAATGGATTATTTAAATAATCGATAACAAACATGCACTTGTAAGAAAATCCGCTCCCCAACTCATAATAAATGACATTATTATCTTCTTTCTCTAACAAAGAATAACATAATTTTTATATTTTGAAATACAGATAGCATAGTCTAAACCACTGTTCTTTTTATTTTATGAACTAAGTCCTTGAAGGCGTTTTTATGTTGTATGGCTGCCATTCAAAAAAAAGAAATGAACAGACATTCATATGAAAATGTTTGTACAAGTAAATGACAGCTTTAAATATAACATATGTATTATGTAATATATATATACTAAATATAGCAACAAAAATAAATATAAACAAATAATAAAAAAAAAATAAAAATGATTGATTGATTGTATACAAATCCTAGATTATTATAATGAAGAGAGAAAAAAAAATTATAATAAATAAATAAACTTGACAGTTGACTTTTCTTGACTGAATATAATATTTTTAAATTTGTTTTAATAAAAAAACAAAAGACTTTAATATGTTGTGTTTTTTTATCATGGTATCTTTTTAAACTAATAATAATCATTAATTTAAACTAATTAAAATAAAATTTTTATTTAACATTAAGAAAAAATAAAATAAATTTAATACTTACATCTGTCATCTTCATCCAGGAATATATAACTTATTAATATGGCTCCCAAAATACCAAAAAACTATAATAAAATATTAAAAACAAAAATTAAATTTATATAAAATTTAAATTTTAAATTTCATTATTGTTACCGCCAAAATACATTGTACTCCTGAGTGTACCACCTCTACTATATCATAGGTTAATAGACAATCATCTACAGATTCAGGACGTATAGGACGATAGGGATCCTCTGAGGTTATATTTGTATTATAGTTGGGCTTACAGCCATAACCATTCACTTCAAACCAAGAGACACTCCCAGTACCTAAATTAAGTAAATCGCTGTCCTGAGAAGGTTTTTAAAGTAAAAAATAAAATAAAAAGAGTTAATATTAATTTTATAGTAGCTGGATTTTGCTTACTAAATAACATCTTGGTAATTAAATATATTATTTTAAATTTAATGTATAAACTTTGTATTTATTACTTACTCTATCCAGTATTCCCACATTTAAATAGAAACATATTAAAAATGAATTCCAACCAATCCATAAGAAATTCCATATTAAATACTAGAAATAAAAATAAAAAGAAAATACAATAAAATTTTATTAAATAAAAATTAAAATATTACTCATATGAATATAAAAGATTTATTTTATAAATAAAAAAAAAAGACTAAACAATTGAATGCATGATTAATTGATTTCTCTAGTTGGTTTATTATTATCGTTCTATCAAACAAAACTTCAATTTCATTAATATTCATAAACCACTTGAGATAATCATGAAAAACTTATCAAATAAACAAAATATTTTTTATTTTTATTGTATATTCTATAAAAAAAATCGATAAGATAAGATGGAAAATAAAGTTATTGATAATCATAAATTTGTGATGAGTTTAGGACTGATTTTGCCCCTCCCTTTATCTTATTTTCATATAAATATTATTAAAATTTTAGGTCAATATTTGAACCCCTCTTTTAGGAAATAATATTTACAAACGATTTGAAATCAATAATAAAAAAGCAGACATTTATAGGGTCCCATGTTGACAGACATATATTAATGGCATGTGGCCACAAATAAAATAAAATATTTATTTTATGAGGTATTTTTTTATTTATAAAGTATTTAGGATAAACAAAACAAATAAATAACATTCTGCTATAGTAAAAAAATCACTCGAACAATGGCCTTTTTGAGTACATCATAAATTAGTTTTAAAAATGTCCAATACTTCATAAATATTTTGGGTTGGGAAGGGTCCTATATAAATGTATCCTTAATTTTTATCTAAATTAAAAAAAAATATATAATGTTAATTTTTCGAGTTTAACTTCAAATTACACTGTAACTTTTAATCGGTTGGTTGGATTTACATAAAATTTCACATAGGTGTAGAAAAGTATTTTTTAAAGTTTGGAAGAGGGACACATACGTTTCAGATGCGGAGCTATTTAGGCTCTTGTCAATTTTTGATTTCTTATCCGATTTTATTTTATTTTTACATCTTTTTAAAGCCCTCTATAAATATGCTTACATGTGCTTTCTATATTATATAGTTAACGAGTTATTTGCTTTTAAAATTAAAATTTAAAATAAAAAAAAAATAAAAATTGGTCCAGTTTCTTTCATATACAGTGTTAGAAAAAATAATAGGGACACTATAATTTTTCAATATATTCTTACTTTTTTATTTACTATTCCATAAATATTAAAAATTATATACATAAAATTAAATAACTTCAAATATTTTAACTTATAAAGCAAAAATAAGGAACTAGTTCTGCCAAAAAATATTTTTTTTTAAAAGGCCTGGAAAAAATAATAGGGACACTTAATGTTTTGGAAAAAATATTTATTTTTTTTAACATTACCATCATTTCCAAATACTTTTTCAATACTTGGTTGAAAATCCTTTCATTTTTATAACCTCCTGACAACGGCGATTCATAGATCCCACAAGATTCGCACATACCTCAGGCGGAATTGAGTACCAGGTTTCTTGAATTTTTTCCCACAACTCTTGTTTATGTTTTGATTTAAAGCTACCAATTTTATTTTTGAGGACTCCCCAGAGATGCTCAATGGGGTTTAAGTCCGGTGATTGGGACGGCCACTCCATTAAAGGCACCTCATTCTGCTGAAACCACGTTTTGACGCTTCTAGCGAAATGCTTGGGATCATTATCCTGCATGAATTCCCATTTTAGTGGCATTTCATCCTCAGAAAATGGAAGCATTTTATTCTGTAGAATGTTTATATAGTCAGCAGCATTCATTTTTCCCTGAATCCAAACTTTTGGATCAACTCCAGAGGCCGAAAAACATCCCCATAACATTATAGAACCACCACCGTGTTTGACCGTTTTTTTTGGTATATTTTGGATCAAATTCAGCATTTGCAGGAAGACGTACAAATGATTTTCCGTCAGATCCAAATAAATTGACATTTGTTTCGTCTGACCATAGTACGTTGTTCCAGTTTTTACGGCACAGGTGTCGCCTGGCAAATTCCAACCTTTTTTGTATGTTTTTCTTGCTCAACAGTGGTACTTTTCTCGGACTGCGTCCCATTAATCCGACTTCCTGCAGCCTATTTCTTATTGTTCGACTTGTCACTGAAGCACACAATTAATTCTTAAGGCTAATTGATGACATAAAGGGAACTAAACGTTGGTCAAAACGCGCTGACGTTTTAGACTTTCTACCTTTAGTTTCATGACTTTTTTTCGAATGAATGGCATTGAATACTTTAGTTTTGGAACACTTCATTATCTGTGCAATTTTTTTAATTGATAACACGTCCGAATTTAATTTAGGAATAACATTTTTTTCAGATTCAGTACATTTCAAATTTATTTACCGAAGACATACAGTAGCGAGCATAAAAAATACAACGCTAGGCTATATTATTTTTGATCGTATTGATAAGGGCTAGAACGTCATTAAATTAGCCAATTCTGTTGTGATTTTAGCCAACTATTGTATGCCATTTTGTTCCAAATTGCTACGCATACGAACAGTTAATAAATTTTTTTTTTTAAAGTTGTAAATTTAAGGGAGCAAAAAAAATGCAACTCCTAAAAAATCACCGGATTTTATTAAATTTTTATAAAAATAATTATTGAAAAATGCTGAAAACTATAATTTGGTAGTATTACCACTAATTACTACCAATACATATAAATTTAAGGTAATTTTAACTACAAAGGATATTAATAATATTAAAAAAACACTCTTTTCTCCATACCTTTTAAGAATTTTAGAATATTTTTGAATAACATTTTGATAATGGCAGTGAAATAATATTAATATGTAGTTCTAATATGAAGATTCTTAAAAATTATGTTAAAGAAACAATATTGAAACGATCATGCCTGTAACAATTGATAAAAATAATTTAACAGTAGATATTTGATATTATCTGAATGACCACATTTGGCCATTCAAAGCTACTATTGCCAGCAATCGTTGATTTAATAATGTAAATACGGAAACTGGATATCCTTCTAACATAAAACATATTATTTACTAAAATAAAACTACCACCTTTACTTTTAGAGGCAGGTCCTTTATTATTTTTACGAGTACTGTATAATGGAAATGAGAACCTATTACGATAATTTGAATTAATTTAAACCCATATATTTAAATTTTTGGCGGTCTAGGTAGATACTTACTTAAATATTAATTTCCAATAGTAAACAAGTCCAATCATCACGAAGGATGTACTTTTAATTTTTCAACATATGAAGAGTTCAAAATACGTATATTTCTTAACTGTTTTTCCTTGTGGTAGAATTTGTTCGAGGACCAAAATCAGGGATATTTGAACATTATAGCGATACCGGGCATTCGATAATGTCATATCATTGCGAAAAAAATATTTTGAGTTGTTGATTCCATCTCAATAACGATCGAAAGTGGTTGTGTTATTTCGGCCTAAAGGTCATACTCAATTATAAATTATGAAGTTAAGCTAAACTATCATAAATATTTGATCGCTTATTTATAGAAAATGTTTGTTGGATTTAAAACAACTAATAAAATAAATAATAATTCCAAAAATATCAAACTCTATTGAAAAATGTCCAAAATAGTTCAGAAAAATATCAAAATTAAATAAAATTGGAATTTATTGCTAATATTTATATTATTTGTAGATTTCATATATCTTAGACAATATGCAACGATAGAAAATCATGTTTTTTAACAACACTATAGTTTCCAACCATTTCCAATAAAAATTTTTATCAAAATTTTAAAAATCATGTTTATTTGTTTAGAGTTGCCTTTTTTTTTTTTTTTTTTGCTCGCTCACATTTTCAACTGCTTTTACTAAACGTTCAATAATTTTTGTTACGCACAAAAATATTCAACAAAATTATATGCAACAGGTATTTATTACCACAAATAATAAAATCACAATAGTACTGTTACATTAGGACTTGCTATAAGCAAAATATATGCGAACAAAGATCATATCACATAGCGTTGCATTTTTAATTCTCGCTACTGTAAATCATAAACACGAAACCAATATGATTAAATTAATCACATAAACTTTGCTTTACGGATTTTTAATATGTTTATGTTAAAAATAATAATTTTTATTGAATAATGGAAATTTTTTGTAGTGCGTCCCTATTATTTTTTCCAATTGAAATTACAACTTCACTGATTTTTTTTTGCGATTAATAAAAAAAAAAAATAAAAGCGCAAAAAAAAAAAACTTAATATAAAGAAACTGTTTGCATCTGTTTTCGAAAGTAAGGGTCGTCCCTATTATTTTTTCCAACACTGTATATCCTAGTATTTCTGTCCGATTTTATTAGTTTTTTCTTTAACTAATTAAAGAATAAAATTATCTATAGAATAAAGAAATTTTGAAAAAAATCGAAATTTGAATCTTTACTGAGTCCAAAAATAAACGATTTTGAGTTTAATGAAAAACGAGAAGTGATAGTCGGTCAAGCTCGACTTATATTAGACCTTTGACAATTGTGGGCCAATACTTTTACTAAGAGTAAAATAAAATATTCAAATACAGAATAATGCGTTGATACTAACATCTAGATGATTTTATGTACTTTAGATCGATTTCCGGAAGTGGGTTTATATGGGATCTATGGTCAGTTTTGGACCGAACTTTATGAAATTTATTGCACAGATTTATTATAATAATATAAAACTTTTCTGTGTCAAATTTCATAAAATTCCGAGAAGACACTTGAATGGGAGTTAGGTGAAATAATGGACCCATTTTAATAGGCTTAGTCCTTGTGCCAAAATAACTATTCGTACCAAATTTGATCAAGATATCTTTAAATTGTGACCTGTACTTTTTTCGCAAGGTTTACATGGATAGACAGACAGCCAGACGGATGGACAGCGTTAAATGACTCAGGGAGTGATTCTGAGTCGAACGATATACCTTAAGGAGGGGGTCCGATGATTTTTCTGTGCGTTTCAAACATCAGCACAAACGCATAAAACCCCAACCATTTATAGAGGTGTAGAGTATAATTACAATAATTACGATTTTCTGTGTTGTTTTGGCCGAAAAAGTCTTTATACTCTTATTTATCAACAAGACAACGAGCCCAATAACTCAAGCGGCCTAAGTACAAACCTTCTCGAATTTATACCTAATTTAAATGAAACTATATTTTCTAAAATCGAAAAGTATGAATCTGCAAACGAAATGCAGTTTTGGAATCTTTAATAAGTTTTTAATAGTTTTCAATCATAATCTCCGGGACATCGTAAAAATGTGGACTTTATAGGCGAAAATATGAAATTTTAGGATTTTTTATTTTTGGGAATTATGGGATATTTTTTACAACAATCTTGAAGTTCTTTACATTTTTGTCTACAATATACAGCCTGCAATCACCGAAAATTTCATTAAGATATCTTAACAAAACATTTTTTACACATAAAATATTTATAGTTTCCACAAAAACTATTTTTTTATAAAAATTTTACTTCAATTGGAAAAATCAGAAAAAGTATGAACTCAATTTATTTAGCTAAATTATGTTTCTAGCTGACAACTAAATTTTTTTTTAGCTTAATTATGTTTCTAGCCGACATACTTCATTACATAGAGAAGGATTCAAGTCAATATCTTTTACAGAACCGAAATTATGCTAATTTATTTATGTTAAATATAAAAAACAGAAACATTTTTTTTTTTTTTTTTTTTTCACATTTTAAAAGAAAAAATCTTAATCTTACATATTTAGCACATAAAAATCCATTAAGTCCAACTATTCGTCTTTAAGGGAGGTTTTTTTTTTTGTGTTATTATAACGTTGCAATCATTTTAAAGACATTTTTGTTATAAACGTTAGTTATTAAAAATTAGACAAAAACTATAAAACTTTTAAAATTTTATCTCAAATAACTTACTAAAACTTTTCATACATTACACATGTTTGCCCCTTATAGTATGCACCAAATAAGTAAAACATGAAAAATATAGTAACTTATCTTAAAATATACACGCAGAGATAATAATATAGTCAAGAATTGTTACCCATTGAATTTCTACTTTATTACAGAATTGAGTAGAAGGAAACTATATTATTGGTTGTGACAAACGTATTTTATGTTTACCACAAAAATAATTTGGGTTTGAAAACAAATATTTGACTAATAATTATTCTAGTGAGCATAAAAAAACTTTTTAACGTGATATATTTTTTATCTGGGCATATAAAGAATTTTTTCTAAAAAAGTTCAGACAAATTTTTTAATAACTTTTTGAGCTTTTAAGTAATTCTGAAACTTGGTATCTTATTTTATTTTTATTCTAGACATAGATTTTATAACTTTGTATAAAATATCCAAAAAGAAAGGTACATTAAAAAACGAAATTTTGAAAAAGAAAAAATAAATTTAAAAATGTTGAAAAATACGCAAAACTTTTTTTATCTGTGTTTCAAATAAATCAAACCTAACTGCATATTTTGGACTTAGCGGAATATTTTATCGTAATGTCATAGAAAATCGTTATTTAAAAGCATATTTTAGCATTTTCAGTGGCATATTTTATACAGAAAAGCTAAATTTTTCATATTTTACACTTTAGAGAAACATATTGCATCTAATAGGATTTGTTATATTATTTTCCGTTAGTGAAATTTTTTTCTCTAGCTGATGATTTAATTTTTAACTAGAAAAAGTAATTTTTTAAGAGCAATTTTTTAAATTTTAAAATCATTATGAATGCCCATAAAACAGTTTTTTTTTTTTTGCCTTGATCATTACTTATTTGGAGTATATATAAAAGATTTTAATATAGTTATAAAACTACATTCTTCTACTATCTTATTCAATTAGAAAATCTAAAATTTAGCTAAAATTGAGGAGTGGAAATAAAAAGTGTCATATTATTAGCTTTTATTAATAAAATACACAACTAGATATATTAAAAATATTTTAAAACGTTTTAAATTTAACCCGTAACTTAATTTATTTTAGTTAATAACAAAAATATAAGTATGTAATTAATAATATATATTTTATGCCTTAAAGTTTTATACAAAACTTTCCATCGTTATTAATAACTCCTATTATATTCCCCAGCCTCTCTAACGAACTAAAAATAATTGACATTATTTAATTAATAATTTATTTTGTTCTTTGGAGTACAATTTTCCAAGTTTTTTGGTTTCTTGTTCCTCTAACAAAAATACTTACTTACAATTAACTTTAATTAATTATTGTTTCAAGTTTTGTTTCTTTATTAGAAAAGTTAGTGGAAAGTTTATTTGTATTTACTCAAACACTCTAAACAAATGCAACTACAAAAAAAAGTTAAAAACGAGAGAAGAAGATATAGTCGGTCAAGACCGACTATATGATACCCTACACCATTGCGTATGAGCATATAAATTCGGGAAGTGGATTTATATTAGGCCTGTAGACCAACACTTTTACTAAATCTAAAATAAAGTATGCAAGATTTTATGCATTATAGGGCGATTTTCGGAAGTGGGTTTATATGGGAGCTATAGTAAATTATGGGCTGATTCTCATAAATTTTGGAAATGTTGTTTCTACTTATATAAAACTTATTTGTGTCGAATATTAACTTGATACTAACATTAGTATGGGATTTATGCACGTTAAAGTGATTTTCGGTCAATCGTGGACCGATCTTCATAAAATTTGGTACAAAGATTGATACTTGTACAAACCTTCCTTGCACCGAATTTCATTAAAATATTCTTAATATTAAGACATTTTTAAGTGTGGAAACTCTTTTCCGGGGGGACATTTGTATGGGGGGTAGGTGAAATAATGGACCGATCATAGCCAATTTCAATAGGCTTCGACTTTATCATAAAAGTCCCACCTGCTAAATTTCAATCAATTATCTTCAAAATTGCGACCTGTACTTTGTGCACAAGGTTTACATGGACAGCCAGCCGTCAGGCCAGCCGTACAGAAAGCCAACCAGCCAGCCGTCTAACCAGACGGACGGACGGACATCGTTAGATCGATTTAAAAAGTGATTCTGAGTCGATTGGTATACTTTAAGGTGGGTGTTGGATAACTCATTCTATGCGTTACAAACATCAGCACAAACACATAATACCCCAACCACCTATGGTGGTGTAGGGTATAAAAATCGTGTACCAAATCTTCCTAAAGCAAAGGAAAACAGTGAATAGCATTAAGGAAGGAAATAAAAACAAAATTATAATTATAAACAAAACGTTTTATCATCTTAATAAATATTTAGAATTTGTAACGATTTTTATTTGAATTTTAAAAACTTAACATCAAAGAAAGTGAAATCAAAGTAGAAGGGACAATATTTAATTGCTGATACTTATCTATAGAATAATATTATAATCAATTAAGTGTAATTCAAGAGAATCCCATTCACTGCTATTTATATTTATACCAAAATTCAGAATCACTTCCTGAGTATATTTAATATGTAATGATGTATGTCTATCCGTCTATTTGGGTGACCTTGTGAATAAAATCTAGATTGTAATTTTAAAGATAACGTAATGAAATTTAATGAGATATAGCAGTTTATTTGGTGGAGATTAATCCGCTTTTAGACAGTTATGTTCATTGATGTATAGATACGTGTCGCTCATCTATCTGTCACCAATGAGAATAATAGCAATTGTCACTTTATTAACCCTATGGTAAGCAGGAAAAAGTAACCACTAAAGTGATTGAGATCGCACAAACGTGCCACTTTGTAGCCGTGGAGGTAGTTGTGTGTATCAAAAAGAACCACCTCGTAGTGGTGGAGATGCTGGTTGCCATTTTACTAACTATTTGGTTAGGTCATTGTATGTACAAAAATTTGCCACCACCTCTACTCGCTGAGGTGGCAATAGATTTCCTCCTAGGATATTCCCATGTTAAAGTGATTAGTCATGTAGTTACTAAAGTGACTAGTGGTGCACTAATGTAGTCAGTTAAGTAACTTGTTCGAGACGGCTGGGTTGTGTGCAAAAAAAAAGATCAAGTGCTTCCAAAAAATAACATTTGCTCCAATTCAAAAGTAGATGAAAGTGCCTATTTTGAACTTTTTTGGAAGCTCTTAATAACACTGGTCGGCAAAAAATCCCCTATAGACAAATAGTTAGACCATAGATGCTTGAAGCTGATTTGTGTTTAGCTCATCAAAATCCATCAAGTTCAACTACTCGTCTTTGAGGGACTTTTTTGCCGACCATTGTAATAAAAATAATCCCACAATTCCCAAAACACCAACGAAAATCCCGAAAATTTATTGTAAGTCCGGTAAAACACAAACGCAAACTCTTAGAAACTTTTCGGCAAAAAAAAAACACATAATTTTTGTAATTTTAAAATTAAAAAAATTGTTTATTTTTAATATGACAGTTATCTGGAACATCTTTCCTATACTTTTCGTAATTTTTTCATATTTTCCCCAAAAATTATGCACCAAATAAAACATAAACTAAAATAATTTGTCCTAAAATGTATGAACAATTGATTGGTAAACTTTTACATTTTGAAATTATTTGATGATTACTTTAATATCAAAATTGATTTTATTATTTCAAAATTTAAACTATAATGCGAAATATGTGGGGTTGATTTTTGTTATTAAATTTTTGGTCCATACAATTATTAAGCAAATAAAATGCTTCCACTTGACATCAATATTAACATTATTTATATTTCGCGATATTTGTCAGCAAGCAAAATAAGTTTGGAGATAAATGCCGCTGTAGCCGATATAAATGAAGTTTCGTTAATTTTTTATAATAATAATAAAAATAATATAATTTTAGTCATTAACATGATTCTTTACATCTATTTTTCGATGATCTTAAGTCATATACTACACTGAAAGAATTCAGAACAAAATTTTGAAATTTAATGAAAATTTTCGAAATTGCATAAAATTTTTTCATTCCAAAAATTGTTAAAGCCATTTTGACTACAACGTGTCATTTATTAATAAATCCAGTTTTTCACAATTACTATAAAGAGCGGAATTTGTCAGTAGCGAAAAAAATACACTTTTTCAAATATTTAAGCCAGTTATATGAAAGTTTGAGAAGTTGCTGTCCCGTGTCTGGTTTCCTGGCATCAACGAGATATACACTTAACTGCAGGTAAATCACTTTGTCTTTAAAATTCTGACCTCTAAATTTCTATCAAAAAAAAAAATGCAAAATTTCAAAAATCGTAAATTTTTTATCACCGCATAACTTTTCAACGGATAATAAACCGGATACTTATTATACAGCGAATGAATTTCCTACGTATTATCCCTTAACTGGTTAATGGTTTAAATCATAAAGTTGTAAATTGTCAGTGCAAAACTAAAATAAATCTAAAAATTCTTTATGGTTTTTTCTACATTTCTTAGTTTTAAATGTCTATATTTCAGTGAAATTTTACGCGAATGATTTAAAATTTAGGATTTATTATTTATTTTGTAAAATCTACAAAAAGCCATCAGCACTTTTCCTAATGTTCAAAACTAACTTTGACAATACAAGACACAAGTAGGTTTCAAATAATTTCTAAATTTTTTGATTTTTCTCATATAAATATTATGTTCTTTCTAAATTAATTTTAAATTCTAAAATTTTCTTAAAATTTAGGAAGCTACAATATTTTTTTAATTATTAATTTTTATTGGTATTTTTTCAACTTTTTAGTAAAATTAAAAGAAGTCAGAAATTAAAAATAATTAAAACTCAAAAACAATAATTGTAAAATTTTTGAAAAGACCTTAAACAAAAACCTGTAAAATCTTTAACAAAAATAAGCAAAGATTTCCATGATTTAATATCCCAAAAACTGGTAATGACATGCAGTTACTAATGTAGTTATTTTGTAATGACAACAACATACTATCTGTTGTTGTTGTCTGTTTTTGTTGTTTAGTAAGTAATTCTTTATAAATCGAGTTTAAATAATTACACAGTCACAGTTTAACACTGATTTTACTGCACGGGCTTTCTCAGTCAATTCGAATAATGAATAAGTACTAATACCCTAATCCACTTTCACGATAAATCGCGATTTGTAAAATTAGGAAGGTTGAACTATATATTGAAGCATATCTCGAAAACGACTTGTCTGATTTTGTTCAAGAGAATATCATAAAATTCTAATCAAAATTATCTTCAAGTCGTTCTTACATTACTTTTTTTTAAGTTTTTAATACGGTCAAGAGATACATATGTAAATGAAAGGCGAAATTTTCGTATAAATTAATTTGTAATCTAAACTTATAAAATCTATTTACAACAATAAAAAACGACTTCAGTAGTGCTTTAAAATCAATGTGCTATTAACAGCTTGAAGACAATTAGTTATTGCAATGACGTCTAAGTAATGTATAGAGTAAATAGTTGCTTCTAATGTCAACACCGTGTTAAAAGTAATGACTTGTTCACCTAAAGTGTAAGTAGTGAATATCCATTATATTAGCTTCTTAACTCATAATATGGCAACCAAAGATTTTGCTGGGATGTTATTAAAATATCAAAAAGGTTATTGTTATTTATTTTTTTTTTTTTTTTTTGTCGCTAACATTTGTTTATCAAAACATTTTTTATACAAATGTTGCTCTATTTCTTAAATACCCCTACCAGTAACTAAAAAAAAGAACTATTATTACAATTTGTTTATTTTGCGCAACTCTTTGTATAAATATTATTATTTAAATGTTACTGCAAACTTTTGTGATAAGAAAACAATAAAAAATAAAACAAAAGTAAGTTAAAGTTAAATAAAAAAACAAAACAAATAACTTACCGTTATTATATATTTTATTCTAAAATGATATGCTCCATAAAATCCAAATATTATAAATAAAATGTGAAAAAAATTAACAAATATTGGCGCCCACATGTATCCAAGAAAATCGAATACTTGGCGTTCGATTATAGTTATCTGGAAATAGAAAGAAAACAGAATAAAAAAAATTAGAAAAACAAAATAAATCAGGAAAAATAGAAAATTTATATTATATATAGTAGGAAATAAAAAGTTTTCTTCAATAATATGTAGATAGTATTTATTTTAAAATAAATAAATAAATATAATTATGTTTTTAATTGTAAAGAAATAAAAATATAATTATAAAATTACTTTTGTGGATATTTATTAAAAATACAAGAGCCAAGGGAATAATTCAAAGGGAAATTAAAAAAAATCATTGAAATCGTAAGAAAAAAGAATATGTTCGAACCTTATACTCATGCTCCAAAGAGATATATAAGGTCATGCTTTAAGGATAAAAATCGAAAGCTCCTATTTAATAACTTTGTTAAGTTGTATGCCAATCAGAACATTTTGCTGATAATGACCGTTGTATATCCAAAATAATTTGATTCAAATTTTGATTGTCATGATTTTTTTCTCCTCAATTTAAATAACTAACAAAACTATTTGTTTATTCACCTTATCTATTCAATTTATTTATAAGAGACAATTACAATTAAATCTATGTTTAATAAAATCCACCAAACAATTCAAGTTTATTCTATTATTTTCACTTTCTATTGATTCTTTTTCAATTTAACGCAAATAAACAAACTTCACTAATATTTAAAACCCCTCCAAAAAAGAAGAAAATATTTTTTTTTTTTTTTTTTTTCAAATAAAAATAAAAAACCAACTAAACTAAACCAAACAAACTTTTTTAATGTAATTTATGCCAAAAATGCAGTCAAGCGTTCAACTCAATTTTCTAACAAACAAACAAAAAAGAACACACTTTATTTTGCATCAGACACCAGCAAAGAGGAACATTTTCTATTTAATTTTTTGAAATAAAAACAAATGATTGTTTTTTTTTATCTATGGTACCATTAAGCCATGTGGTTGTTGCTAATTTTTTAGGCAATACAAACAAAATTGGGTAAATTGCATTAAAAATAATGAAATTAGAACAATTTACATGAAGAGTTTATATGAACATATGTTTGTAAATAAAACACACACACCTATACATAAGCAGACACACTTGCAGTCACTCTTTAACTCTTTCACCTGCAAATAAGCTTGCACTGACTATTTAAACAAAACATATGCAAAAACCAAAACTTTAAAACAAAATGAATGGATGATCCCTTACAGTTTTGATAAATTTGTCTTTTTATAGAAAATTTTTGATAATTTTATTTTTTTATTAAAAATTTTAATTTTTTTTAAGCTTCTCAAAATAAACAAATCGAAAATTTTCTATAAATAGAAAATTTATCAACATTTTCCTATTACACAGTTGTTCCAATAAGCTTTGTTTTTGGAAATACTTCTGTAACTTGGGAAACCGTTGGAGATTCTTAACGGGTCAGGGGAATAGTGGGTAGCCCTCCAAAGTTGGCCTTCATTTATGATATGACAGAACAAATAAATTTTATATATATGTATGTATTAGGGTGATCGACGCGGTTTTCCAACCGGTTCTAAAACCGGTTTTTTCAGTCAATGTGCTGTCGGTTTTTTCAAAATGTTCATTTTTCGAATGTCGAATAGACCGGTTTTTTTAAACACAAAAAACCGGTTTTAAAAATAGCATTTTATTTCAGAAAACATGTACTAAATAGTGATAGTGATATTTGAAAAGAAGACTGATTTCTTATGTTTTTAAAATATAGTTTAAGTCAAAATTGGAATTTATTCTGTAATATTAAATAAATAAATAATTAATAATTATCCTGTATGACCCAATTAAATTTTTTTGATCCAATATTTCCTTTATATTTTAAAGGTGTTGTTGTTAAAAAAGTTTCACCTGCAGAATCGTTTCAATTGAGACAGGCTTCCACATTAAGCCATGGTTTCTGTTTATGCTAACTAAAATTTAGATGATTTTTTCTACAATTTTGAAACATAATTATCTTCTAGTCATCTAGATATATAATTTGCTTAGCATTTTTTCTCTTTCCAGAGCTTTTTGAAGCTACCAAACGACGTAGAAAATTAAAATTTGGCTTAATTATAAAACTTTTTGTCCAACAAATCCTAATGGAGTCATATTTTGAAATTTGTATCAGGGAGCGTATATAAGAGGATTTATGTGTCTTTTTCTAAGAATTTTTTCTCTTTCCAGAGCTTTCTAAAGCTCCCAGAAGACATAGAAAATTAAAATTCAGCTTAATTATAACCCTATTCGTCCTACAAATCCTAACGGAGCCAGATTTTGAAATCTCTATCAGGGAGCGAAAATACGTTGATCTATATATATGGATTTAAATATATCTTTCCTAAGCAATGTTTCCTTTCCAGAGCTTTCTGAAGCTGCCAGACGACGTAAGAAACTAAAAATCGGCATACTTATAAAACTATTCATTCAACAAATTCTAACAGTGCCAGATTTTTCTATCAGGGACCAAAAAGTCTGTTTTGGTATTAAGAACTTTTGAGTTGCTATACTTATTGTTTGCTCTCCAAATCCTATAAAAAACTGATTCTGTATTTCGGCCAGGGAGCGCATTTACGACGATTTTTTTTTATTTTAAACGGTTTACGAATTTAAAACTTTAATCAATATAATTCCAATAAATTTGAACGGCTTCAAATAATTGACTTTGATTAGGGAGAGGAAGGTGTCTAAATGTTGTTCATATTTTTTTCTTTTAATTTTCGGATTTGTTTGTGCATATTTTCATTATTATATTAATTTTCCTGACATTGTTAGGCTTTATAAGAATTATTTTTTTAAAGAAATGTAGTCTTTTGATAAAAATATTAACTTCTGCAAAAAACCGGTTAACCGGTTTTTTCTGAATTTCAAAAAATGCAACCGGTTTTTTTTTAAATACCAACTATTCGAACTATTCGAAAACCGGTTTCTCAAAAAAGTCGAATAATCGATCACCCTAGTATGTATATAGTCCTTGTAAATCTCTACAAAAAATATGCTTACATGTGTAGTAGGGTGATCGACGCGGTTTTCCAACCGGTTTTAAAACCGGTTTTTTCAGTCAATGTACTGTCGGTTTTTTTAAAATATTCATTTTTCGAATGTCGAATAGACCGGTTTTTTTAAACACAAAAAACCGGTTTCAAAAATAGCATTTTATTTCAAAAAACAAATAGTGATAGTGATATTTAAAAATTTAGGAATAATTTTTTAAATATTCATAAAGACTGATTTCTTATGTTTTTAAAATAAGAAATCAGTCTTTATCGTTTTATTTAAGACTTAATTAATATACTATCTCCATATTAAGTCATGGTTTCTGTTTATGCTAACTAAAATTTAGATGATTTTTTCTACAATTTTGAAACATAATTATCTTTTAGTCATCTAGATACATAATTTGCTTAGCATTTTTTCTCTTTCCAGAGCTTTTTGAAGCTACCAAACGACGTAGAAAATTAAAATTTGGCTTAATTATAAAACTTTTTGTCCAACAAATCCTAATGGAGCCATATTTTGAGCCATATTTTCAATATTATATTATTTTTCCTGACATTGTTAGGCTTTTACGCTTGTATTTAATAAATTTTAACTTAATTAAAAGAATTGATTTTTTAAAGAAATGTAGTCTTTTGATATAAATATTAATTTCTGCAAAAAACCGGTTAACCGGTTTTTTCTGAATTTCAAAAAGTGCAACCGGTTTTTTTAAAATACCAACTATTCGAACTATTCGAAAACCGGTTTCTCAAAAAAGTCGAATAATCGATCACCCTAATGTGTAGGTTAGGTTATCTCTTTTAGTTTATGAGATATTCAGATCGAAATAATTTTTTCCCCGTATTTAGATATTGAGTATTTTGTTACAAATAAGTCAGAGTTTTTCTAATTCTTTAATTTTAGGACAAGTCTATCTATATTATGTCGCAATTTCAATAGGATACATTCGTTCGTTTAAATTTTATTTCAATTTTAATATTAACATTATTTTTCAAAAATGCGCTGCAAATCTTAATTTTCCTTTTTTCAGATCATGCTCTGATCATGTGAAATTCTATTAAGATATCTCCAAAGGTTCACAAATTACAGAATTATTTCCAAATTTTGGTACCACTATGTATTATTAGACAATTTATCGAAATTTCTTTACAAAAATAAAATTTATCGAATATTTTCAATAAAAAGATAATTTTCTGTAAAAATAAAATTTTTCAAACATTTTTAAAAAAATATATTTAATCGAAATTTTTTTGTAAAAGAAAATTTATGGAAAATTGTCTATAATTATCACAAAAAAATCAAAAAGTACCATTGGAAGAACATAAAAAAAAATACCACAAAGTCCCCTCTTATGGATATTCATTCACTTATGACTACATATCTTTAATTTCATATTATAGAAAATTAATAAAGTACCATTAAAAGAACGAAAAATTACCACAAAGTTCCTCCTTGTGAATTCTTACCCTTAGGACCATATGACTTTATTTTCATGTTTCTAGATTCAATATTGTTGAAAACTACCACAAATTCAACTCTTGTGAATTCTTATCCACCTAGGGCTAATTTAATTAATTTCATGTTTCTAGGTTTAATATAACTGAAAATTCATTATTGAGTTTGAATAAAATGTAATTTACCGATTTTGGTACTTTTTTTCACCCATGTAAGTATCATAAATTTTATTCTAAAGAATTTCTAAATTGTAGTAGGATCCAATAATAAATACACATATTTTTATATGTCAATACAAAAAAATATATATTTTATGAAAAAAAAGTACCAAAGATAGGTAGGTAAATGTTCGAATTTCGAAAAAGTTCCAAATTTGTGTTTGCAATTTTTCATTAAGTTACGAATACGATGAAAATTTTATTTATTTTATTTAAAGTACCAGACACCTTTTCAATTATTTTTTGATGAGTAGCGATAACTATTCAACTTTTTTTGTATCTCTATTAGGTTAGGAGATATAGGCTTACCGATTTTACCCGTTTAATCCGTCTTAGTGGCTCTATATAGAGGGAGGCCTACCTACGTTCCGAATTTCGTTTCTCTAGCTGCAGGCTGTGTGATAATGAATCAGTCAGTCACGTTACTCTTTTATATATGTATATAGATTTTTATAAATGTTCTTTATAGAAAGTTTTCGATAAAAGTTTTTTTATATAGTTTTTGCAGATTAATTTCGATCAATTTTAATTAAAAAATTTAATTTTTTTCTTTCTGTTAAAAATTTTCAGTAATTTGTATTAAAAATATTCGATAATTTTTCTTTTTATAGAAAATTTTCTATAATCTCTACTTCTACGTTACACACCAAAACTACTGGGTTTTACCACCATTATTGTTAACTCTTCTTGCACATCAGCCTGCAATCATGCAATACTTTGTTTTTAAATAATAAATAAAATATTAAAGTTTATTTGTTTACAATTGTTATTGTTGTTGTTTTTGCTGTTATTATTGTTTTTGTACATGTTTATCAAATATTTTATAACATTTACATTCATTAAACAAAAAAAACAAAAAACACAATTTACTAATTATCTTATTGAATATTCATATGTATTGCATTTTGTATTTTATTGCTATGTTTTGTTTTTGTTGTATTGGAGTATTTAGAATTTGGCAACCAATTTAATGGCCACCATATTGGTAAATTGAAGTGTTTTGTTTTTTTAAGTGAAATTAAAAGTTTTGGCAGCTGCCTCATGATAGAAAAGGGGAAATTATCTTTAAAGCAAAGAGTTTAGTTTATTTTTTGAAAATATTTAATGGGGGTAATGTTTTTGCATAAAGAAAAGAATTATGCAATAAGATAAATATGAGTATTAAATCTTCATAAAAGATTTAGGGAAATTAAATCCAAAGAAATTAGGTTTATGTTTTTTACTAAGAATTTTTAAATTCTTAAACCTGTAAAAAATTACAAAACTTTGTAAGAACTAATTGGATTACTATTTAAGGTCTCTCTCTAAATCTTTACATACCGCTCTCCTTTTTTTAAATAAGATTAACCATGTAAAATAAAGCTAAAGTTCAATTAACCTTTCCCCAGTCTAGTCAAGGAAATCATTAAAAACAAAACTCCCTCTTCCCCCATGGGCATGATAATAAAAATGTGTTGGTAGTTGTGCGAGAGACCACATACATACTCCTGTGCTAAATGTCAGCACATTATAAAAAAAAAAAAAAAAAAAAAAAAAAAACTTTTACACATTAGGGTAAAAAAAACTGAAAATAGCATTAAATAACGAGGGATGGATAAAGAAGTTTATCTTAAATTATTGAGATAACAGACTCTATTAAATAATATAATAAATATTTAAAACCACTAAATACAATTTAAGCTTAAAAACGAATTCAAATTTTTAACTTTAAAAATTATTAAAACTTTCCTAACACTCATATTTTAACCCTCGTTAAATCCAACAAAAAAATGTACTTTATTGTAGTTTTTTTCTCACATAGTTACTGGTTTGCCTACATGTATTTCCATTAGGTTAAATAGGTTTATTTGTGGTCATTCTATATTAGCAGCATAAAACTATAAAGAGGTTGTGTATAGAACGTTTTGTTTTGGTTTATTTTTATTTATTTTTCTTCTATTTTTTTCAAACACTCGAGGAAGTGTTAGAAAAAACTTAAAAACTCAACTCTGTGTTTTATTTACATTAAACATGCTGAGTTTTACATAAAGGTTTTTGCACTTTTATTTCATGTTTTATTTTTATTTTTGCTTCATTTGTGTGACAATTTCAATATGTTGTCGCCATTTGTTACACATACGTACAATGCATAAAATACATACATATATGTGTCTCTCTATCTTTTTCCCCCCTAATCCCTTTGGATTTTAACTTCCTTCTATTCATGGCCTGTCATAAAAAAAAAAATTAAATATTTTTGTATTTTGTTTTAAAAGTCTGGAATTGTTTAGAATAATCAGTTTTTGCAGTTACGTTGTAATGTGAGTAGAGTTCAAGGGAATTAACTAATGCAGTAAAAATAAATAGTACTTAGAGCATAAAATAATGTTTATTAGGGAGTGCTATAAAACTAATGAATTTTCCTTTCAAACTCAATAAATTAAAATCTATTAAAATTTAACTACAAACCTTTAAATTTTCTTAAGCTTCATTAAAATTTTAGTTTAAATAGTTTTCTTTAATTATTTCCCTTAAAAATTTGATCACCCTTAATGTCCCTGAGTATTAGTGCATGTAATATTAGCATGTTATTAGATTGAAATGCAGTGTTATCGATAAAATAACACAACTAATTGCAAATGAAGTTTACTTTTAACAATATATCATAATAGTGTCATACAGTGGGTTAGGCAAATATTTAACAAAAATTTAATAACAGAAGATTTTCGATAAAAATTCGTTTTAAGGAACAATTTTACAAAAAAAAAATATATTTTTATGGAATAATTTTAGATAAAAATTCTTCTTCTAGAAAATACTGGACAAATTTTCTTTTTGTTAAAAAGTTTTCGATAAATTTTCTTTCTATAGAAAATTTTCGATGAATTTTCTTTTTATAGAATATTTTCCATAAATTTCCTTTTTATAGAAAATTTTCATTAAATTTTCGTTTTATAGAAAATTTTTGATAAATTTTATTTTTATAGAATATTTTGCATAAATTTCCTTTTTATAGAAATTCTTCATTAAATTTTCTTTTTCTACAAAATTTTCGATAAATTTCCTTTTTCTAGAAAATTTTCGATAAAATTTCTTTTTATAGAAAATGTTCGATAAATTTTCTTTTTATAGAAAATGTTCGATAAATTTTCTTTTTATATAAAATTTTCGAGAATTTTTTTTTATAGAAAATAAATATATTTCCTTTTTATAGAAAATTTTAGATAAATTTTCTTTTTATAGAAAATGTTCGATAAATTCCTTTTTATAGAAAATTTTTGATAAATCTCCTTTTTATAGAAAATTTTCGATGAATTTTCTTTTTATAGAAAATTTTCGATAAATTTTCTTTATATAGAAAATTTTCAATAAAATTTCTTTTTATCAAATATTTTCGATAAATTTTTTTTATAGAAAATTTTCGATAAATTTTCCTTATAGAAACTTTTCGATAAATTTTCCTTATAGAAAATTTTCGATAAATTTCCTTTTTATAGAAAATTTTCAATAAATTTCCTTTTTATAGAAAATTTTCGATAAATTTTCTTTTTATACAAAATTTTCGATAAATTTCCTTTTTATAGAAAATTTTCGATAAATTTCCTTTTTATAGAAAATTTTCGATAAATTTTCTTTTTCTAGAAAATTTTCGATAAATTTTCTTTTTATAGAACATTTTCGATAAATTTTCTTTTTATCAAATATTTTCGATAAATTTTTTTTATAGAAAATTTTCGATAAATTTTCCTTATAAAAAATTTTCGATAAATTTTCCTTATAGAAAATTTTCGATAAATTTCCTTTTTATAGAAAATTTTCAATAAATTTCCTTTTTATAGAAAATTTTCGATAAATTTTCTTTTTATACAAAATTTTCGATAAATTTCCTTTTTATAGAAAATTTTCGATAAATTTTCTTTTTATAGAACATTTTCGATAAATTTTCTTTTTATTGAAAATTTTCAATAAATTTCCTTCGTATATTAATTTTTCGACAAATTTTGTTTTTTATAGAAAATTTTCGATAAATTTGATTCTTTTTATAGAAAATTTTCGATATCTACTTTTTAAAACTAAATCACTTCATTCCATTAAAATTTATACGATAAATAATATTTATTTTTATATATTTCCTTTCAAAAAATTTCCTAAGATTTTATTTTAAATTTATGTCTCTACTGAAAATTTTTATTATTTAATTGAAAAATTGTGTTTTTTTTTTATTTTTTTATTAATTAAATTTTCAAAAATTTTATCAAATAAATTATACAAATAAAACCGCTATAGAGGTCAGTTAGTAAAAGCTGAAAAAAGAAAACAATTAAATAAAATTCGTTTCTATTTTATGAAATAAATTGAAAGAATAAAATTTTTATTATTGAACTTAAACACTAAACTAAATAGTAAAGGTCAAATTTTCGATAAATTATATTAAATGAAATTAAGAGAAGTGAAAAAATAAACTAAATTCTATAGAAAAATTTTCAAAATATTTTGTATATTTATTTAATAATAACTAAAGTGTGTTACATGGCCCGACTGGAGGGAGAACTTCAACAAAAAAAACACATTGCTAAATAATTTGAACTTTTTTTTTCAAATATTCTCTCATGCTAATCATAAAAATAAACAAAAATATGTTAGATAAATTTTATAAATTTTTTAGTTTTCTGGTTTTTATTAATAAACACCTAAAATATACAAAAAAATATATGTTTGTATCTTTTTTTTTTTTTATTCAATAATAAAGACCAGATACAGCCAGCTATATCTATAAAAATATATTTATAAAAGTTGAAATGTTTTTCTATTGCTACATACATAACTACATACATATACTAAGTATTTATTTAAATATTTAGGAAAAAGAAAAAACTATTGAATTTATTTATTCATCCATTGAGGAAAACTAATGTTTGGACAGCTCTCTGTTAGGCTTTATGTAGCTGATAGCCAGTCAGCCAACCTCAGCACGTTCATTTGGTTGTGATCATTTTGTGTTTTTTTGTTGTGCGTTTCATATTTTTTTTTTTTTTTTTCATATTTTTTTTAAAATTAATTTTCTTTATTTGCACAAAAGATTAACGCGTGCCAGCATGAGCAATCATTTAGTATTAAATATCATGCAGGGTTTGAGAAATAATGAAAATTATTAGAAAATGCAATATTTGAAAATGTGATTTTTCTATAAAAATAAATAAATCGAACTTTTTCTATAAGAAGAATATATTTATAATACTCTATAATAAAATTTATCAAAAATTTTCTATAAAAAGAAAATGTATCAAAAATTCTATAAAAAGAGAAATTATCGAAAATTTTTTATAAAAATAAAATTTATCAAAAACTTCCATAAAAAGAAAAATTATCGAAAATATTCTACAAAAATAAAATTTATCAAAAATTTTCTACAAAAACAAAATTTATCGGAAATTTTAAGAAAACAGCGAAAATTTTCTATAAAAAGAAAATTTACCAAAAATTTTCTATATAACGAAAATTTAATGAAAATTTTCTATAAAAAGGAAATTTATCAAAAATCTTCCATATAAAGAAAATTTATCAAAAATTTTCTACAAAAAAATTTATCTGAAATTTTCCATATAAAGAAAATTTATCGAAAATTTTTTATAAAAGGAAAACAACGCAAATTTTCTATAAAAAGAAAATTTACCGAAAATTTTTTATATAACGAATATTTATCAAAAATTTTCCATATAAAGAAAATTTATCAAAAATTTTCTACAAAAAGAAAATTTATCGGAAATTTTATATAAAAAGAAAATTTATCGAAAATTTTCTATAAAAAGAAAACAACGAAAATTTTCTATATAACAAAAATTTATCGAAAATTTTCTATAAAAAGAAAATTTATCGAAAATTTTTTATAAAAAGAAAATTTATCGAAAATTTTTTATAAAAATAAAATTTATCGAAAATTCTTTATAAAAAGAAAATTTATCGAAAATTCTCTATATAACGAACATTTATCGAAAATTTTCTATAAAAATAAAATTTATCGAAAATTTTCATAAAAAGAAAAATTATCGAAAATTTTCATAAAAAGAAAAATTATCGAACATTTTTATAAAAAGAAAATTTATCGAAAATTTTCTATAAAAGGAAAATTTATCGAAAATTTTAAATATAAAGAAAATTTATCAAAAATTTTCTACAAAAAGAAAATTTATCGGAAATTTTCTATAAAAAGAAAATATATCGAAAATTTTCTATAAAAGAAAATTTATCGAAATGTTTCTATAAAACGAAAATTTATCGAAAATTTTCTATAAGAGGAAAATTTATCGAAAATTTTTAAAAAATAAAAAATTTATCGAACATTTTTTATAAAAATAAAAATATATCGAAAATCCTCTATAAAATGAAAATTTATCGAAAAAGAAAATTTATCGAAAATCTTTTATAACAAGCAAATTTATCGAAAATTTTTTATGAAAAGAAAATTTATCGAAAATTTTCTATAAAAGAAAATTTATCGACATTTTTCTATAAAAGAAAATTTATCGAAATTTTCTATAAAAAGAAAAAAAATGTTTATGGAAAATTTTCCATAAAATAAAACTTATCGACAATTTTCTATAAAAAGAAAATTTATCGAAAAATTGCTATAAAAAAATTATTGAAATTTTTCCATAAACAGAAAGTTTATTGATAGTCTTGAAAAAAAATTATCGAAAATTTCTTATAAAAATTTGCGAATATAATTTTTTTTTTTTATTTTCTATTAAAGGAAAATTTTTCTATAAACAAAAGGTTGATTGATTTTAAAGGACAGGCGTCTGGACAGATGGACAGATATTGTTATTTCGAATCCTTTACTTATAGAACCCATTAAATTTCGTTGAAATTACGAACTTAATGACGTTTTTAGTATAGAATAAAAAAAACATATTTGTTAAACTCAAAAAAATGTCTTTATAAAACTTCTTTAAGTCTTAATTATTTTTATTACACAATATTTTTTTATTTTTATTCACAAGTCATAATAAACCAAATTTTTTATTTTTTAGTTAACTAAAATTGTGCAAATTACACATTAATTATCACAAAAACCAGCTTTTCCTTTGATTTCAATTGCAAGTGGTTTTTCATGTAGAAATTAATAATGAGGTAGTAAAATAAATAATTAACCTAAATTTTCAGCCAGTATAAAAATACACACAAATTAATAAAAATAAAAATTATACTAAAATAACAGTTGTTTTTTGTTTTTATATTTAAGTGGTTTAGATTTTTATTTTTGTAGATTTTCTCTGTGTTCTGCATACTTTGTGTGCGTTATTATGTTTATGTATATTTATAAACATTTATACGTCATTTTAACAAACATTTCATTAAAATAAAATGTTCTTTTATATCATTTCGCCAGAATACTGGTCATAAAATAAAAATTATCTTTGATATTTTATTTCTATACTCTCTCGCAAAAAAAAAAATACAAATAAATTTGTAAACGACCATCATTATATTAAGTTTATGTTCACACTTTTCGCTTCTTTCTAATGGCGCATTACATCAGCTTTCTATTCCCTTAAATTGTCCCTGATTACAAGAGATTTGTAGAAATAATATGGAGAAGATTGATAGAGTAAAGCTAGAAGCGAAAGTGTAAATTAGAAATTTTATTTTTATAATATCAAATAGTATAACACGCATAAAAAAGTATATATAACATACATACATATGTATATTTTTGTATTAGTTTTATTTTTTTTACACACATCCCCCTTCTATTTGTTATTCTTTTTAAAATTGCTAATGATATTACAGTTTCCATTCAAAAAAAATCTCCCCATAAATTTAAGAATTACATCTGCATAAATTCATGAAATAGTTTGTTATTTATGTTGTAGTTGTTGTTTTTTATTACTCTATGGATTTATTGACTGGCTCCATATACAATGACTGCAATTATAGTTAAAACAATTGTTAAAATTTTTTTAAGACCTTGAACTTGTCGGCTATAGTTTATATACCCACATACATACACTCACACATAAATAAATGTTCGTACTTTAGGTTGTCGTGTGTTAATTCGTGTGAACCCAACGAACAAGCATTTATTTATTGTTTTATTCAATGACGAATTTCAAAAATAGAAAAATAGACAGAAGAGCGGAGATTTTCTTGGTAATTACCGTTACAATTTGTTTGTTTTTTTTTTTTTTTGGAATGACATGCAATTTATTTGTAAATAAATGGAAAATTTTTATTAGGTTTAGTCATAGATAGTCAGATATGTTTTGGGAATTTTCATAAGGAAGAATATTGAAAAAATTTTAAGAATTAAAAATTGTAATAAAAGTGGAGGCAAAGAATGACTTGACTTCATTTAATAAGAATAGGGGAAAGATTTTTTTTAATATTACTATCTGTTCTATTTATCAAACAATCCCCGATCTCTAGCTATATATCTTAACCAAGACAAAGACTGTAAAATTTCAGACATTATACTGAAACATTCTCAAACAAAACCGGTAATTTTAAAATGGCCCTAAAGTGTAAGGGCAGCAAATATAAACCGTGTCTAAGACAGAGTGAGAGTAGCCTAGGACTAGTTAGATTCCATCAATAGATGTTCTAGCTTTTAATTTAACCTGTTATCGAGAATATATTATTTTTAAAAAACTATGAAAACATGTAATTTTAAAGTGGCTCCAGTAGCATTTGAAGCAAATGTTAATGGTATCATTGGCGAACTGGAACTAGCATAATACTAATACATTGTAATGGCATATGTTCTATTACCAGATTGAATCTGAGATCAGATATATAAAATCTTGAAAAAATAATCACTATGGTAAAATATTACACTTTCAAATGACTCGAAAGCGTGTTGGAAGCTGACATGAATTAGGTTTGTGGCAGAAAAGGATAAACCTAGGACTAGTAAGTTCCAATAAAATGTATATTATAGGCAGATTTAATTTGGGATCGCAGATGTATAACTTTTGGAAAAATTAACATAGAAACGCGGAAAAAACTATGAAATTTTAAAGCTTTTCCAAATGTTTATTGGAAGCATAAATAAATCGGGTCAGCAACAATTTTTTTGGTAACTCAGGATGAGTAAATTCCAACAATATTTATATATATTCCTTTTATATATCCCTTAAGTTAAAGCTTGATGGCTTTTAATTAAAACACAATTATATTTTTATTTTAAACAATAAATAAATTGTGTATATGTTTATTTGTGAATTTAAACTTAAAATTATTTTTTACGCTTTTAAATATTAGTCATTAGCTGTAACTTTTCTACTTCAATTATTTCATTTGCAACTTCTTTGTACAACTTTTTATACCCTACACAATGGTGTATGGTATCATATGGTCGGGCTTGATCGACTATATCTTCCTCTCTCGTTTATTATACAACTGAATAACTCACTCTAACTGCTGAAGGTCCCTAGAGGAAGGAGAACCGGTTCAAAACTAGTCACGGAACAGATTCTCAGGGCTAGTGACTGGTTCCAGTTCCGGAACTTTATATGGGAGGAACCTGTCACTTTTACATTGGCTTGTCATTGGAGGTGGATAATTAGCACCTTGGGACAGGTCTTATGACAGGTCTCAGGACTGGTCCAAGAGGACATGTTCAAGGTCGATTAATAAATAAAAATATGAAGAAAAATTTTAACTTTTTTTTAATTTATTTTTATTAAATTATATTTTATTATTTTTCGTTAATGTTATTGGCGGCACCCCGAATCGAATCCACGCTCTTCTGATATATCTTACGTCCTATATTCTTCAACTCTAACCACTCAGCCACAGATTGTTATTTCGCGCGAGTTGCTAATTGGCGCACTTAACATGTCTGTTAGAAATTGACTCTCAACTTATATTTAGTGAGTGTGGTGATGTCAACTGGTTCTCAATTGGAACTTTGGTGACGAGGGACCAGTTGGCACGATCAGGCTCCAATCCCACATATATATTCTATGGTCAGATTAAATTTAGGATCGGAGACATATAATAAAAATAATAAGTTTAATATAAAAATGCGGAAAAAATTATAGAATTTTCAAGTGCATTTAGTGGTAATTGGAAACACACATTAGAGTTAGAGTAGCCAAGGACGGTTATATTCCAAAAATATTTATTCTATGGCCAGATACAATTTAGGGTGGGAGATATAAAATTTAAGAAAAATACTATTTTAAAAATATATGAAAATATTATGGAATTTTCAAGTGACCCCAATGGTTATTATAAGTTCACATGAATCGGGTCAAGGGTTAAGTTGCAGTAGACCAGGACTAGTAGATTCCAGTCAGATTTAATCTGGGATAAGAGATATACAATTTTTAAATTTGTTGTTTTACTATACTACACTAAAATACGGAAGAGCGTAGATTTCTAAGTGACTGCAATAGCTATTGGAAGTGACAACGAATAGATTTTAGCAATTCAAAGTATATTTAAATATTATCAGTCTGCATTGGAAGATATATAATTTAGAAACTTTTTTATTTGTTTTATTTATCTTAATACCCTTTAGATATGTAGTTTTATGCCACCAAAATGTGCACTCTTTTGTTTCCAGAAAAAATTATGTTTTATTATTTTTTTATTTCAAATTGTATTCCTAAAAATATCAACTTCAAGTTGTATATAATTTATTAACCTGAAATTGGCCTAATAATTACACAAATGCTTTTACACTCTAATTATTCTCTTAAACTTATTTTAGTCAAAGGACTAATTGCGTGACTTAAATTTATAAGAACTGTAATAGAAAATAATTATTTTGACCTGCACACTTTTAGAATGTCCTTTATACTCTTAGAATGTCCTTTATTTTATTTAATAATTAATTAAATAAAGGGTTGAGAAACATGATTTCATTGGCAATTTATAGCATAAAATCAGTTAAACTTTAAATGTAATACGATTTAAGAGAAAATACGATTTAAAAAAAAAGAACTTAGTAAATTGAGAGAAATAAAAAGATTTTGAAAGCGATATACATTAATATGATGAGTTGAAATAAAGGCACACGCTTCAAATAAAATTTCAAGAACTTTCTAATTTTATATCCAAAGAAATATCGATCACATAAGTGTACAAAACGACATCATTCCGTGTTAATAGTATATTAATCCTAAACGGAAATTGATATTGTATTGGTGTCAACTTGACACTATATTAGTATTGTATTATGAAATAACATTATATATTATATTCCATGAGTTTAAAGTTGTAAACGAATGGTGTCAAAAAAGTGACACCATAAGTTCTCTATGCAAACGTCACAATTATAGATTTTACAACATTATTTATTATTATTACTCCTGATATTATTCTTTAAAAGTGGCAATTGATTCTCTTTACTTAGGTGAGGGGTATAATATACTTATTATTTTCTCTCACGGCGATTACGCTTTATTTCAGTAAAATTTAAATTAAAAAAAGTAAGTTCAAATTTGTGAAGTTTCTGGTACCCTTTAAATTGTTTTTGTTGCCAACAAATTATCCCCTACAAAACAATTTTTATTGTCTCATTAAATTAATGCCTCCATCATCATACATATTCTCCAATTTATGACATAATTTCGACTTACATATCTCTCTCCCGTCCCACTTAATACAGGAATTCCGTATTACAAGCGATAACAACAATTTAAATGAAAAACAAAGCAACAAATTTTTAATGGTACTTAAATTAACAAACACACAAACATTTCCATAAAAATTCTGTTATTTCACACATTCCTGTCTAAATTTTTTTTTTAAAGTATTTTTACACTTTATTTGTTTAAAGCTGACATCATAATTTTGAGGAGTATTTTTACGCCAATTTTCTTTTTAATACATGACAAATATTTTTTTATTTTTTTGTCATCTAAAGAAAAAATAAAATTCAATTAAGCCACAGACATGGTAAGAATATTATTTAGTATGTGCCTCGTTATCTCAGGCAAAATAGTATTAAATCATCGTTGCCTTAACAAGATGCAAAAGTACGAGAAGAGTGTTAGAATTTTGTTGAACAATTTAATGATTTATTTCAATTAAATTTTGTAGGAAAAGTTTTTTTTATTAAATCTCATAAAATTAAGCTTAACATTTTTGTAAATAAAGTTGTTTACTTTAACATGAACTTATATAAATGTGGGTTGAAAAAGTAAAGCATGCACTTTTAGTGGGTCAGGTCATTTGCAACAGATGTTGTTACAAGTTAATTAAAATGGAGAGATAAAACCATAATATTAATAAAAAAAAAGTTGCAAATTATTTATATAATAAATAATTTTTATAGAATTATAAACCAATTTAAACAATCTTTAAAACTTCTTTCAGCTAACAGACAGTAAGACTTACAACATTATTTGGCATAATTTTATAAAAAAAAATGTGTATACCATTTTAATTTACTTTATTTTTTATATAGATAATAATTACTATGTTTAATTAAAACATTTTCTTTAATAAAAAAAACCTTATCATTATAAATGAATACCCTTACTTTTTGCATAAGAAAAAAAAAAAACTAATGCAGTAATTATTTTGTTTAAAATTTGTTGCTATTGTTGTTACTTGTATTTCTTATACACCAAACATACAACAAACTAGAACTATGCTAAAAGTTCACTTTTACAAACATATGACGACATACTTTTTGCACGTCTATCTGTCTGTCCGCCAGTCTGTTGTTTAGTCTGTTTGCTGCTGCTATTCTAATCTGAAACTTTTTTTTGTAGAGTATAATATTTTCAGTTCATTCAAATCGTTGCTGCCCTGGGCAAATAGCCAAATGGTCAGAGAAATTTATATTCATACACACGAGAACAACATTTATCTCTCATTCGAAAGCAAAACAAAATAGTTGGAATCAAAAATGCTTAGTACCTTTTTGAAACCCTTCACCATTTTTATGTAGCAAGGATAGTTAAGAAGTTAGTAATTTCAGCTGGCTTGTTTCTATCTGTGAATTCTCTATAGAAAAATTCTTTATTGAAAGTTGTTACAGAAAACTTTCGAAAAATATTTCGAAAAAAATTTTGCTCATATAGAGAGGAAAGAGAAGAGATTTTTCTTTGTATAGAAAAGTTATGTTATTTAAAGAGAAATTTTCTATAGAAAAGTTATCACTTTTGAATAGGCATTCTTTTATAAAAAAAAAATATAAACCATTTAATGATTTACTTAAATTTACTTATTAAAAGAAATTCAGAACAAAAAAAAATAATTTTTTAAAAGGAATTTTTTAGAGATAACTTCTGTTATTATTATTTTTTTTAGAATATTTCTATTATTATTTTTTCTTTTAAGAAAACTACGTCATATGTATAAAAAAAGAAAACTTGTATTTTATTTAGAGACATTTTTCATAGAAATCATTGCATTTTTAAAAGAAATTTTCTAAAGAGAACTTTATATTTTTGTTAAGAAAAATTTTTAATACAATACTTTTTTTTTTTTTTGGTGAAGAGAAATTTTCTGTATAAAACAATACTATTTTTCTATCAAAATCTTTTCTTTTGTTCAGAGACATTTCCTACAGAAAACTTCCTTTTTTTTAGAGAAATTTCTATTAAATTTCCATTCAATAAGAGAAATTCCCTATAGAGAAGTTTTCTTTGGAAATTTTCTAGAAAACTTTCCTTTTTCTAAGAGAACATTTTTATAGAAAACTTCACTTGTTAAGAGTAATTTTCTTAGAAAACTTTCCTTGTCTTAAGAGAAACTATCTATAGAAAACTTGTTTTGGGTTAAGAGAAATCCTTGCATTTTCAAAAGAAATTTTCTAAAGAGAACTTTATATTTTTATTAAGAAAAATTTCTAATAGAAAACTTTTCTTTTGTGAAGAGAAATTTTTTTGTATAAGACATGACTATTTTTCTTATCAAAATCTTTAGTTTTGTTCAGAGACATTTCCTTTAGAAAACGCCCTTTCTACTAAATTTTCTTTCATTAAGAGAATTTTTTTATAGAATTTTTTTTTCAGAAATTTTATAAAAAAAACTTCCCTTTTTCTAAGATATTTTCTAAAGAAAACTTCCCTTTTAATAAAAGAATTTTTCTGTAGAAAACTTTACTTTTGTTAAGAGAACTTTTCTATAGAAAACTTTACTTTTGTTAAGAGAACTTTTCTTGCGGTAATAGCATTTTTTTATAGAAAAATTCCTTTTTTAAGAGAAAATTGTCTACAAAAAAACTTGTCTTTTATTAGGAGAACTTTTTTATAGAAAAATAGAACTATTTATATAAAACTTTACTTTTAATAAGAAAACTTTTCTATAAAAAGCATCACTTTTGTTAAGAGAACTTTTCTATAGTAAACTTCACTTTTGTTAAGAGAACTTTTCTATAGGAAACATTCATTATGTTAAGAGAAATTACCTACAGAAAACTTGTCTTGTGTTAAGAGAAATTTTTTATAAAAAACCTGTCTTGCGTAATAGCATTTTTTATAGAAAACTTCCCTTTTTTAAGAGAAATTTTTCTACAAAAAAACTTTAATTTTATTTAGAAATTTTTTATAGAAAAATGTTTTTTTGCTAAAAAAAAAATCCTCTTTTGCTCAGAGACATTTTTTAAAGAAAAAAATTTTTAAAGGAAAGTTTTTTTTTTTTTTTTGTTAAGAAAAATTTCCTATAGAAAAGTTTTATTTTCCCAAGAGAAAGTTCTTTTATGTTTGGAGACATTTTGTATAATAAACTTCCTTTTTGTTAAGATCAATTTTCTATAAAAAATTCTCTCTGTATATGAGAGATTTTCTATAGAAAACTTCATTTTTTAAGATAAATCCTCTATAGAAAACTTTTATATTGTTAAGATAAATTTTCGTCACATTAGTTTTTTTCGCACTAAACGAGTTTTTCACTTTAAATTTAGTTTTTCACCACAAATTTTGTTTTTCACCACAAAATAGTTATTTCATCCCAAATAAAGTTTTTCCCCACAAATTTTTATTTTTCACCATAGAACTAGTTTTACACCACAAAACTAGTTTTTAATCACAAATTTGGGGTTATCACCTGAAAAATGGTCTCTCGCCTCAAAAATGGTTTCCACCTCAAAAATTATTTTTCACCACAAAATAGTTATTTCATCCCGAATAAAGTTTTTCACCACAAATTTTTGTTTTTCACCATAGAACTAGTTTTACACCACAAAACTAGTTTTTCGGCACCAATTTGGGGTTTTCACCTCAAACTTGGTTTTTCATCTCAAAATCAGTTTTTCTATCTAGTTTCTAAGCAAGTTTTTCACCACATAACTAGATTTTCACCGCAAAACTAATTTTTCTTATATAAAATTAATTTGTCCTAAAAAAAATTGGTTGACCTTATTTATTGCATTTCAAGCGGGAGAAGGGCTATTTAAATTCGTTTTTACCAATTACAAAACTCTCATTTGTTCTAGTTATTCTTGTTGTAGGCAACCTTAGTTTATATAACATTACCAAAAAAGTAAAAAAAGGATATAACTAAAACATTTACGTTTATTTGGCTATAAAGACAATATATGCTTGTATATAACACATTTTTCGCCTTAATACTAAAAAAAGATTTATAATATTTATTTTAGAATGTTTTGTTTCTCGGTGGGGAAAAAAACAAAAACAAACTCACGAGTTTTTAGTTTAAATATTTATGGGTGTGTTCCAAATTGCACTAAAGTCATGTCATTCATAACGGTCATTACTTGATATGAAAAAAAATTGTGCATGTCTTGTCTTTGAGTAAATAAATTTGTTTCAATTTTTAAGTTAAATATTTCCTGTTCACACTAGTCAAGTTTTTTTTTATGTTTATAAATAAATATATTTTACTGGTGATAGTGTCATGGTTTGTTATTATGAGACAGTTGCGAAACGTGAACAAAATGTCAACATAATCAATCAACAAATTTCTAATTCTTGTCACAATATATATATATATATATATATATATATATATATATATATATATATATATATATATATATATATATATATATATATATATATATATATATATATATATATATTTTTTTTTTTTTTTTAATTAAGAGAGAAAAAATTTGACAGGATTATTTTTAGTTTCTACTGTAAGTGGTAAAGTTAATAAGGATTTTTATAGAAAATTACCCTAATGTTTACAATTTTTCTTTAAGTTTATATATAATTATTTACATATGTATTAAATTTCCTATTTATATTGTAAATTTTATATAACACAATAACAATAATACATACATAGTACATACTAGATATGATTACTTCACCCACTTTGAGTCAATTAGTTTCAATTACAAAACTCAACCAACATCAATTTCCAACAACGCAAAAAAAATTCTATTCTATTGTAAATCATTTCTATAATTAACGTTTTTTTTTTCCAAGTTTTGTTATTCCTCGTATGAAAACTTAAACTTGGTTAAAGAAATATATAATAAAATGCGAATAGAATCGTTTTATTTGTTCTTAAAAGAAGAATTGTTTTGTATTTATAATAACCTTGGAAAAGTGTGCAGAGAGTTCATTTGAAAACTATTAATTTACACACTGGTTTTTTTATGTTCCATGTTACTTACACATACGTTATCATCCATCATATACACAACTCACATAAATAAATTAATGTAGGTCTTTAAGAATTTAAATAACAAAAAAGAAAAGAAAAAACAATATAAATTGAGGTTCCAATAAGTATAACATTTTATTTAAATTTTCTAATCATAAATTCCTAACAATAAAGACAATAATAAATTGAAAATCAAATACATACTTAATTTTTGTTTACATTTCAGAGAATCAGTTTTTAAAGAGAAAAGGTCAAAAATGTTTTCAATATGTTGATAAACAAATTGAAACATAAATAGAATTTTGAAAAATTTTAATTAAAATATTTATTGAATGCTGTATAACCTTAAAAAAAATTATGGTAGTTAATTGGCCATAAAAGGGTTAAATGTTTTTACTACTTTATGTTCTCACAAAACCCTTTTAATTTTATTATTTTCTTTTTTTATCGTATGAATAACATTTATTTCATTTATTTGATAATTATGTATAATAAATTCTTTATGAATGTTTAATTTCTTTGTGCCTAACAAGTGATAATTCAACAAGACTTTGGTACAAATAAAACCATGTGAAATCTTCTTTTCAATTAAAATTACCATAATTCCTTAAGAATTCTTTTCATGATAAAAAATTTATAGAAAGAGAGAAAAAATATTAAAAAATACACTTGGAAAAAAGTATAAATTATTAAGTTGTTATGAGTGTTTTATTTTTAACCGTTTCTATCATTTCAGCCATCACAACTGGGATATTCTGAATTTAAAATGTTTAAGCCCAACTTAAGATAATAAATATGTAACTCAAAAGCTCAACTTTATCGTTATCATTCTTTTGTTACACAAGATTCTTAAGAAGTAAAACAGAAAACAATTAAAACTTAAAAGTGTTATACGTCCTTCAAGAGGAAAGATTTCAAATTCAAAAAAAAATGAAATTGAAAAAAGATTCGGCTGTGCCGAATCTTTGATACCCTTCACCATATTACCATCTTACCGTCTTATCGACATCATATTACCATATTACCGACAATTAATAAAATTTTCGCCTTAACGTATGCTTGCATATTTTCTAAATAACAACAATTCCATATATATTTATTTTTGTATGTACAAACTGACTGAATACACAAAGAACAACAACAACACTGTTATTCATTATATTACTGCTGTTGCTAACTAAACTACTTGTCTATACAAAAAACAAAAAACGTCACTAATAGTCATTACAATGCTTAATATACATGTTTGTGTATGTATTTATGTATATTCTTAACAGATATGTTTTAGTTTTTAAAAATAAACAACTACAATTCCATATCTATTTATTTTTGTACAGACTGCATATACAAAGAACAACAACAACAACACTGTTATTCATCATATTACTGCTGTTGATAACTAAACTACTTGTCTATACAAAAAACAAAAAACGTCACTAATAGTCATTACAATACTTAATATACATGTTTGTTGGTGTATTTATATTCTTAACAGATTTGTTTTTGGGCCATAACTCTGTTGATTATGAACGAATTTGGTTTATTAAAAAAACCGAAATTTTATAAAAATATTTATGACTGATCTATATAAAAATAAAAATCTGTAGCTTGAACAAGGGCTTCAAAAATAAAAAATTCGTTTTCCCCGATATCTCAGTTATTACTGAACCGATTTATTTAATTTTTTCAGAACAAAAATTCAGAAAATAATTTTCGAGCCCCCTTTAAAAATTCGAAGTCCCTGGTATATGCAGAGGCTTCAGAAACTAAAAAACCGGTTCTAAAAACCGGTTTTTAAAGCATATCTCCACCATTTATAAACCGATCTTCCTGATTCAAAAAACTGAAATTTTATAAAAATATTTGTGACCGATCTGTATAAAAATAAAAATCTATAGCTTAAACCAAGGCTTCAAAAAATAAAAAATGCGTTTTGTCCGATATCTCAGTTATTACTGAACCGATTTATTTCATTTTTTCAGAACAAAAATTCAGAAAAAAATGTCCGAGAATTCTTTGTAAAAACGAAGTCCGTAGTGTATACAGAGGCTTCAGAAACTGGAAAACCGGTTCAAAAAACCGGTTTTTTGAACATATCTCCGGATTGTATGAACCTATCTTGCTGAATTCAAATAGCAAAATTCTCGAAAGCATTTCCGATCGTTTGACATACATATTATATATGTCAGTTATCGGTGGGCTTCATAAACGCCATTTCAACCGACACACGGACGGACGGACGGACGGACGGACGGACATGGTCCAATCGTCATCGCTTCTTACAAGGATTCCGAAAATATAAACTTTTTTGATCTCCGACGAAAATTGTGGAAATTACAAACGGAATGACAAACTTATATATACCCTTTACACCTGTGGTGAAGGGTATAAAAATAGTTTAAGCCTTTAAAAATTGTATACAAACTATTGCATAACTCTTATACATAATTAAAATGAAAACTGTTATACATACCATTAAATTTCAAAGTATGTAATACAAATTTTTTAAACACAATTTTCAAAAAATGTTTTAAATAATAAGTAAATATAATTCTTTTAGACCAAAATATAAAGAAAATAATTAAATTTAAAAAATTTTAAACTAAACTCTTATACAAGTTAACTGATATACAAATTGTTAAACAATCTGTTATATAGAAAATTTTAACGTTTTTTTAACAATTTTAAATACTATTTTCATAAAACTTCAACTGTTATAAAAATTATTAAGAAAGCAAAATATAAAGAAAAAACTGTTATACAATATATTTAATACATGATCTTATACAAACTTTAAAATGTTTAAAATGTAATAAAAACAAAATTTTTTAAATTGAATTTTAATTTTATGAAAATAAACTGTGATACAAACATTTGCAAATAATTTAAAGTTATACAAACTATTATACAAATTATGCTATGAAGTATTATACATTTTTTAAAGATTTATTAAAACTGTTATACAAACTAGACTAACAATATTAGGAAAATATTAAATACATTTAGTAAAAAAAATATAAATACAAAGTTTTCAGTTATACAAACTACATATTATTAAAACTGTTATACACACTGCTATTAAAACTTTTATAAAAAAGATTGCGAAATAAATCATTATAAAAGCTGTTATACGGATTATTATACAATATGTTATATAATTTTTATAGAAAACTTTTTACAAACTCTTATAAAACTGTTATACAAACTTTTGCACAAACTAGAATCTATTATTCGAGCTTATAAAAGTTTTAAACAATACAAACTATTATATAAATAGTTGTAGAAACTGTTATATAAATTGTTATACATGCTATTATAGAAGCTGTTATACAAACTAACATACTTTCGTATAAATTAATATGTAAGTAATTATACAAACTACTACACACGCTATTATACAAACTGTTATACAAACGATTGTAAACGCTTTTATACAAAATATTATATAAATTATAAATATAAATTATACATTCTGTTATACAAACTTGTTATGCAAACTTTTATATAAACTCTTATACAAACTGTTATATTAAATTGTTTTACAAGATGTTATAAAAACTTTGATAAAAACTGTTATATTAAATGTTGTGCAAACTTTTACCCCAAAAGCTTATAAACAAACTGTTATATACATTTTTATACAATCTGATACGCAAACCGTTATATAAGCATTTATACAAACCGCTACGAAATCTTTTATATAAACTTTTATACTCAGTGTTAAAAAATTTGTTATACAAACAAAATCCTATAAAAATGTATTACAAACTATTATAAAAATTCCTATACAATCTTTTATACAAACCGTTAAATAAATTGTTATAAAAACTGTTATATAAGCTGTAATACAATTGAAAACTCTTATTCGAATTGTTATATAACTGTTACATAAACCGATATTCAAGCTGTAATACAAATAAAAACTGTTATACGAACTCTTTTAAAACTGTTATAAATACAAGCTGTAATAAATAAAAACTGTCATACTAACTTTTATAAATACTGTTATACAAGCTGTAATGCAAAAATAAAAACTGTTGTATGAGTTACTATAAAACTGTTTTACAAACTGTTATATAAACTCTTATACAAACTGTTATACAAACTGTTACATAAACTGCTTTACAAGCTGTAATACAAATAAAAACTGTTATATGAACTCTTATAAAACTGTTATAAATACAAGCTGTAATAAATAAAAACTGTCATACGAACTGCTATAAATAATGTTATAAAAGCTGTAATGCAAATAAAAACTGTTGTACGAACTGCTATAAAAATGTTTTACACACTGCTATATAAACTCTTATACAAACTGTTATACAAACTGTTGTAAAAACTGTAATACAAATAAAAACTGTTACACGAACTCTTATAATACTTTTATAAATACTATATAAACTCTTATACAAACTGTTATAAAAACTGTAATTCAAATAAAAACTGTTATAAGCACTGCTATAAAATTATATATAAACTATTGTACAAACTATTAAACAAACTGTTATCAAAATTATTATACAAATTTCTATACATTCTCTTATACAAACCGTTACATAAACAATTATACAAACCGCTATGTAAACTTCCATAAAAAAAATGTATACAACTTGTTATACAATCCATTGCACTAACAGCTATACAAACATAGAAATTGTTAAACAAACTGTTATATAAAATGTTATATAAACTGTTAAATAAACTGTTATATAAACCATTATACAAACTGTTATACAAACTTTTATACAAACTGTTATATGCACTGTTTCACAAAATATTATACAAACTGTTTTACAAACTAAGATGGTACAATCTCTTATACAAACTGTTATACAAAATGTTACGTACAATATTAGGACAACGTTTACATAAACTCTCATTCACACTATTATAGAAATTGTTATACAAACTTTATAAGCAAAATGTTATTGAAACTGTTATAAAAACTGTTATAAAAACTGTTATGCAAACTGTTATACAACCTTTAATACAAATAATTATACAAACTGTTAAAAAAGCTTTAATACAAACTATTATAAAAACTGTTATACAAAAATTTATACAATTTATTATACAAAAATTTGATTAAAAAAAAAAAGAATACATTATTCTGCTTTACAATGTTGTATAAAACTTATATAAGGATTTTTAAATTTAAATCTCAATAATGCAAATACTTTTCACATAAATGTAAGTTTGTCCATATGGCCTAAACACAAAATATTGTATTGACCTCATTATTTTCAATAATAATAAAACCAACCTCAAAAATATTTTACAAAACCCAATACCCAAAATACTATTATCAAAACCATCCAACTTATTGTATCAATAATGAAACAAGAGCAAAAATATTTATAAATTTTATCTGTTCTACTGATGTTGCTACTACTTCTGTTTAATGTATTAGTTAAACTTGATCCAAAAAGAATGAAAAAAAACTGCTACAAAACTATTTCTTTTTGTGTTATTTTGTTGCTTCGACGATTACTACATTTATTTTTTATATATAAATCTTTTGTTATTGTTGTTTATTCATCTTTTGTTATATTTATTTTATAACGAAAATATGAATGAATTTTTGGCAAAAGACCAATAAAATCATTTGGCGTTATGCATCGAAATCAAGATTATTTGTTATTTTTTTAGTTCTCTATGTTCTATTTACAAGCAAAAGAAAAAAATAAGAAATTTTATATGAAAATTATCTAAAAAGCTAGGTGAAAAATTATATTTTAGAAATATTTTATTTTTGTTATACAAACATATAAGAAAAAATCAAAAGTAATTGTGTTAAATTATCAAAAATCTTGTTTCAAGTAAAGTATCAAATTTAGTTTTTAATCTTCGACTGATAAACTTTTTTTATAATATAATTTTTTGAATGAAAATATATTTTTATTTGTTTGGTTTTAGTTAGTAAATGGGTTACTTAGGGGTTATCTTTTTACAATAAAATTATTTCTTTTTATTTTTGTATTGTATTTTTATTATTATAGTCCAAATTTGTCCACCTCTTTTAAAGGGTTAACAAAAAATTCATTTAGTAAAATATCTCTGTATGCTCGCGAACTCATATTAAGAATTCCATGCTTTTATAATTTCTTTAACATTTTTTTTATAAATAAAGTATAAATATAAAAAAACGTATAAACGTTGTTTTTTACGCTTGAGTGAAAATTTCCCACATAAACCAAAATAGTACTCATATTAAAAGAAAAACATGTTGAATTAAAATATACAACAAAATAATTATAAGAAAATATAAAATATTTATTTAAGTACGGGAAGATAAAATATAAATGCATAGGGGTATTACTTCTTAGTTGGATAGAATATTATTTTATAAAATAAATAAAATAATGTTAACTTTAATTAATATTTAAAATATTTATTAATATTTAGAAAGATTCTTTGAGTTTTTTAGTTATTTGCGAAAATATAAGAGTTTTTTTTTAAACAGTGCTACCCTATTATATATCGTGTCAACACTTCAATATATGTAAAATCATTATAAGTGTATAAGTGTGTAGTTTGTTATCTATAATTATGAAAATTATGTTTAAAATGCTGGAAATATTATTATAAAATGCGACAAACACTTGCAGAAAATGGAGACAAAATTCTATAAATTATAGCTAATAGTTTTTAAAGTATAAAGGAATTTATGGATATAAACTATCTTACAAATTAAAATATAAATTGTTATACATGTTATACAAACTGTTATAAGAAGAAATGTAGAATATTTTATAAAAACAGATATACAAATGTTATTTAAACTGTTATACAAAATCTTATACAAACTATTATACCAATTGTTATACAAACTATTATGATTTGATAAAAACTTTTATATAAAACAGTTATTGTACAAAATATTTAATAAAAATAGTTATACTAACTCTTTAACACAAAAGGACCTCTTAGAACCCAAGTGACACGTAACCATATTGGCGGCAACCTGAAGAACCTATACTAACTCTTCTACAAGTTGTTTAATGAACCTTTATAAATAGTTATTTTTAGAAACTGTTATACAGTTATATAATCTTCTACACAGCAAAAAAAAACTTGGTAATGGCATATAGTTACTTTTCAAAGATAACAACATACCGACTGCATTACATATAAGTAGTTTAGTAACTACATATTTACAATCCTGTAAGTAGTTACTTTTTTTAATTTAGTTTGTCAATTCATATATCTAGAGTAGGGATATATAAATCAAGCCAAAATTTGTTTATGAATTAATTTTTAATCTAAAATAGTTTTTTAAAATACTACTAAAATTAAAAAACTGCCTGACATTTCATTAGTAATTTGTAACTAGTTAGAGATGTCAATTTCATAGACCAATTGTGCGGGCTGAGTTATCATGTATTCTTACGCTCTTTCAATTAATCGTTACTGAGAATGCAAAGAGCACAAAATGCACTGGAAAAAATTATGGAAATTAATTGTTTGGTAATCAATTTCGTTAATAATGTTTTAAGATAAAGTTATAGGAATGATAATTATATTTGTTACTTCAATATTAATAGATTTAGGGGTAAGAAAAGCGAAAGTAGATACAATAAAGACCATGTGTATAACTGAAGTATTTTATTTAATTGCAAACACAATAATATTTTTAGTTATTGACATCCTTAAACTAGTTGCTATTATTTTCACTAATAATAACTTCTGTAATACTTTATACTCAATGAATAATTGAACAGCTTAGAAGTAATTAATTCTTGTAATGACATCCTCAAACGCCTACTTGTAACAATATGAGGTTGTTGCTTCTAATATCATCGCTGTGTTAAAATAATGGGTTAATTAGCCAATGTGTAAGTAGTTTTTTAACTCACTGCTCATGACAACCAGTTTTTGCTGGGTACTTATGAAGAATTTTCATAATTTCCTTTTCTAGAAATTTTCGTTAAATTTTCTTCTTATAGAAAATATTCGTTAAATGTTCCTATTCTAAATTTAATTAAATTTTAATTATATAGAAAAGAGTCATTAAATTTCTTTTTTAAACTTTACACTTAAAGAAATGCTTTTTTATTTTCTTTTAATAAATTTTAATTATTTTTGATAAATTTTCTTTTTAATTTTTGTTAAATTTTCTTTTTAATGAAACAAAATCTTTTGAAAAATAAAATTGAACGATTTTTTTAAATTCGATAAATTTTTGTTAAATATTTTTTTATAAAAAGATTTTCTTAAATTTTGTTTCATTAAAAAGAAAATTTTCGATAAATTTTGTTAATTTTTTATACCTACCATCAAAAGGATGGGGGGTATATTGATTTTGTCATTCCGTGTGTAACATGTCGAAGAAATCATCTAAGACCCCACAAAGTATATATTTTCTGGGTCCTGGTTTGATTCTGAGTCGATTTAGCTATGTCCGTCCGTCTGTCTGTCCGTCTGTTGAAAGCAGGATAGGAACGGGACAACGTAGGGGGACGAAATTTGGCACAAATATTTTTCTTATATAAGGTTTGTTTGGGATTGAAAATGGGCAAAATCGGTTAATAAACAAAAAAGTTATGGGCTAAAAACTAGAAACACAGGGTGTCCGTTTTATACTTTTCTGCTGATATTTCTTCAACAAAAGCATGTACGACAACGAAATTTTGTACGTATAGTTCGGGGATCGATATAAACTCGGAAACCGAAAATGGGCGTGGTCCGCCCACTTTACTGCCCACCTCCTATATAAGATGAAAATCAACGAAATTGTGTTCAAATAGTTCAAGGACCAATGTAAACTCGGAAACAAAAAATGGGCGTGGTCCGCCCACTTCAATGCCCACTTTACCGCCCCCTCCCATATAAAGTAAAATTTGAAAAAGTTGATGGTGGGTATATAGATTCGGCCGGGCCGAATATTCGCGCTTGTTTTTTTATAAAAACATTTTCTTAAATTTTATTTTTTAAGAAAATTTTTATAAATTTTCGTTTTAATAGTTAATTTTCCTAAAATGTTCTTTTAAAAGAAAATTTTCGATATTTTTGTTTATAAGAAATTTATTGTTAGATTTTCGCCAAGTTTTCTATTTATATAAATATTTTTATAGAAAATTTTCATATTTTTTTTTTTTTTTTTTTTTTTTGTTATTAGAAAATTTTTGTTAAACTAGTTTCCTAGTTTTGTACAAATAAAAAATTCAACGAAAGTTTTCTTTAAATAGAAAATTTTCTATAAAAGAAATTAACAAAGATTTTTTATTAAAAGAAATTAATTGAAAACAAAATTCTTTACAAAAAAAAAAAAATTATCGATCTTATTGTTGAACATTTTTCTTTCAATTAATTTCTTTTTATAGAACATTTTTGTAAAATTTTCTTTATGTAAAATCTTTTAAAACTTAACTTTTTATAGAGTTATTATTATCTTTACTTTCAATGAAAAATTTTTCTTCTATAGAATTTTGTTCATTAAATTTTCATTTTATTAAAAATTTTCGTTAAATTTTCTTATAAAAAAAATTATTTTTATAGAAAATTTCTTTGAAGTTTCTTTTCAAGCTAAATTTTGGTTATCTTTCCTTTCAATAAAGAATGTTCGCTAAATTTTTCTTTTATAGAAATTTGTTTATTTAATTTCCTTTTTATTAAAAACTTTCGTTAAAATTTATTTTTATAGAAAATTTGTCTTTAATTTTCTTTTTAAGCAAAATTTTTGTTATCTTTGCTTTTAATAAAAAAATGTTTGCTAAATTTTCCTTTTATATAAATTTGTTTATAACATTTTTCTTTTATTAAAAACATTCGTTAAATTTTCTTTTCATTAAAAATTTTCGTTAATTTTTCTTTTTATAAAAAAAAATTTATTAATTTTAATTTAATACAAAATATTTGTTAAACTTTCGTTATAAGAAAAATTTTCGTTATCTTTCTTCCAAAAGAAATGTTTCAATAAATTTTCTTTTTAAAGAAAAACTTCATTAAATTTTAATCTTTTTTTAAGTTTCGTTAAATTTCATTATGGAAAATTTCATTTAAATTTTCTTATTATTATTAAAATGTTGTTAACTTTACTTATTAAGTAAAACTTTCGTTAACTTCTTTTATAAGATAATTTTTGTTAAATTTTTTTAAAAATTTTGTTTTAAGAATATTTTCATTTAAATCTCTTTTAATTCTTTTTTTTTTTTAAAGAAAAATTTCGTTAAATTTTTTTATGAAAGTTTCGTTAAAATTCTCTCCAATAGAAAATTTTCCTTTTATAGAGAAGTTTCTTTTTTTAGAAATTTTTCATTAGAACTATTTTTATTAAAAAATTACCGTTCTGTAAAAGTTTCGTTAAATTTTCTTTTAAAGAAAATTTTCATTTAAAGAAACATGTTCATTTTATGAAAATTGTTCGTTAAATTTTTTTTTATAAAAAAATTGCATAACATTTTCTTTAAAAAACAAATCGCTGAAAGTTTTGTAACATTCCTTTTATACAAAATTTTCGTTAAATTACTTATAAGCAACGCTTTTTAATTTATAGACAATTTTCGTTAAGTTTCTTTTTTATAGACAAATTTTATTAAATTATTGCATTAAATTTTTGTTAAATTTTTTTATAGAAAATTTTCGTTAAATTTTCTTTTTATGAAAAAGTCGTTAAATTTTCGTTTCATAAAATATTTTCGTTAAATTTTCTTTTTACAGAAAATTTTAGGTAACACTTCTTAATTTATAGACAATTTTCGTTAAGATTCTTTTTTATAGAAAAATTTTGTTAAATTTTCTTTTTAAATAAATTTGCATTAATTTATTTTTAAGAAATTTTCGTTAAATGTTTTTATAGAAAATTAACAAATTTATTGTTTGGAAAAATTTTGTTAAACTCTTCTTTCTGTTAATTCCATTTTTATAGAAAATTTTCGTCAAAATTCATTTTTATAGAAAATTTCGGCAACTTTTCTTTTTATACAGAATATTATTTATAAAAAATTTTTCTTTCATTTTAGTTAACTACAACGTTATTTTATTCATTCAAAAACCATAAAAATTAGTGTTTGGTCATCCAAAACATTTTTACAATCTTTTTTATTTCAAATTCTATTTAATCCTGTTTAGTCTCTAACTAAAAATTTTATTATTGTTTTATTTTCTTGCCACCCTGACTTTAACAAAAATAATTAAGTTAAATATTACACTTGTTTACAGATTACACTATTTTTTATTCCTTTATTTTCTTAAAGAAACAAAAAAACCCATAAATGTTAAACGTAAATATTTTACAGGTAGAAATTTTGAGTTGAATCTAGTTAAACATCTCAATAATGAGGTACTTAAGATTAGCGTTTATAAAAACAGGTACCTACCTGTTTTTTGATTTTTCTTTATTAAATTTCAAATAAAACAAAAACATATTTCTTCGTTTAAAAGAGGATTTAAAAGTGAAAACACTTTAAGATAAAATAAATTCAAATATGAAATGAATGGAAAAAATTAAACAGCAAACAAAAACAGGTGATTATAATGTTAGAAATCATTTTTGAAATTTCCCAGGGGGAAAAAATAAAATAAAATTCAGCTGGTTATCAAATATGATAACTTAAGCTAAAATTGAAATAGTTTATATGTTAGTTACCCTGACCTCCTCTTGTAAAATTGTAATTTTTATTATTCGTTCAATGTTTCAAATTGTTTCTTATTTTCTCCTTTTCTGGTTGGTTTTATTTCTTTTCTATTACTTATTTATGGATGAGTTTATTTATGAGTTTTTTATTACCTGTTTTTTACATTAAACACAAATTTAATTGATTGTTGAAGAAAAATTTAAATTCTAATGTTTTGACTATAAAATCATAAGCATAAGAGTGTATTGTACGTGACTTTCCATAAAAGGATATTTGTTTAATACTTTAAATACATAATAGTAGTATTTCTTATTAAAATATGATTTATGTCATTGATTTTTTATAACTTTTTGAATTTCATTATACTACTTATTGATTGTTTATAAATTAATTCCAATTAAAGTGAAAAAATCGTACAAAAAAAAACAGAAATTTATGGATAACTTTCGCATGGATAAATAAGGGTATTCACAGTAAAAATACTCAAGGTTATTGAAGGAATTTAAGATTTCTTTTTTTTTTTTTAATATCAGATTATATTAAGTTTAAATACTTTATAATATTTTTTATTAAAACATTATCTCTCTTCTTATGAACACCCCTAATATTTAGCTGTCTCTTTTGCATTTTAACAATTCTTATAATTTATTGTTACTACAAAATTATTCTAAAACGTTTTTATTTTCTAATATTTTTTTTTTTTTGCAGTAGCTTAATATTAAATAATAATTTCATAAAACAATATACGACACTATTTATTTATCTACAAAAAAAGTTCAGAATAATTTATAAAGTTTGTCAGCTTTTTTTTATTTTGTCTTAATGTTAAAATGATTCAATTTATTTTTTGAATTATTAATAAATAAACGACAACAAAACTTAATATTAAATAAAAATCACGAAATATTTGCTGATAAGTCATAATAATAATACAAAAAATTAACTTGTAGTTGATATGATTAAACAAATGTAAAATGAGTGTTTTTCTTGTTTTAAAATATTTATAAAATGATTAGTGAAAGTATTTAGTTGTATTTAGGAAATAGCAAATAAAATATTATTTATCTACAAAAAATCTTGAAAATCATGTTTAGAAAATAATTTAAAATAAAACAAAAGAAAAACTCTTTTTGTTTAATTTAAATATAACTAAAATATTTAAAGAAAACGATAAGAATTTTAAAAAAGTTTTCGTAAAAAAAATGTACTATTAAATATTTAATCTTATCGCATTTTGACTATTATTTAGAAATGCAATTTAGGGGTGGTAACCAGATATCTAAAGTAGGTAAAACATAAACGACTTTTATTAACTTCTTACAATATTTATTAATAAAAATTCCCTATTAGTAATGTATGTCTGTCCGTCCGTCCGCCTGTACGTTTAATGAGACTCGAACAACAAAAAATTCATAAAAAACTAAAATTAAAAAAAAAAAAAAAAAATTATATTAAACTAAATTTAGGAAATTTTTCTGTAATAAGAAAATATAGTAAAATTTTAATAGAAAATGGAATTTAACGAAAGTTTTTATAAAAAAAAATGTTCGTTATATTTTCTTTTTATAAAATATTTTCGTTGTTTTCCTTTTTACATAAAATTTTCGTTAAATTTTCTTTTTATAGATAATTTTCATAAAGTTTCTTTTTTATAGAAAAATTTTATTTAACTTTTTTAAAAATAAATTTACATAAATTTATAGAAAATTAACAAATTTATTGTTTGAAAAATTTCTTTTAATTCCATTTTTATAGAAAATGTTCGTCGAAATTAATTTTTATAGAAATTTTCGGTAAATTTTCTTTTTGTATAGAATATTATTTATTCTTTTCAAAAATTTTTTCTTTTATCGATAATTTATATTTAGGTAACTGCAACCAGTGTTGCCAGGACTTGAGAAAAAAAGAAGCTAAATTAGACTTTAAAAAAGGTCAGAAAAGGCTAAATGTCCCAAAAAATAAAGCCAGAAAAAAGCTAATATATTGTTTTATTTAAAAACGTATTTATTTCTTAGTTGTCATTAGTTTTTGGTATTTCTTAAAGATATTTTAGTGATTTTGTAAATCTAAAATAAATAGTTTTTATGGGTAATAAAGTTTGATAAAAAAAATAATCATAATATTTTTATAAAATGAAGCGCCGCAGGCGAAAATTTTCATTAAATATCAATAATTTCGATTTATTTGTGCGAATTTATATACAAAAATGCTTAAATTGATGATCATGTAAAAAAGAATATTTGTAATGTTAAGAATAAAAAAGGCTAGAAAAAAAGCTAGAAGCTAAAACGAAAATTTTGAGGCTAAAAGCAAAATAAAAAGGCTAGATTTAGCCTTAAAAAGGCTAAACTGGCAACACTGACTGCAACGTTCAACGTTCAAAAACCATAAAAATTAGTGTTTGATCAACCAAAACATTTTTACAATCTTTTTTAACTAAAAATTTTATTATTGTTTTATTTTCTATAAAATTTAAGAAATTAAAAAAAGGAATTGAAAATTGAAACTTAACGAAAGTTTTTATAAAAAATAAAAAACAAAAATTTTTTTATAAATATAAAAAATTTAACGAGTTATAAAAAGAAAACTATTACTTTATTTTTTATTTAATAAAAATTTAACATTTTTTTTAGAAAAAAAATTTTGATAAATTTTTACAAACTTTTTTCAATAAAATATGAAAATTTAACGAAATCTTTCTGAAAAAAATTAAATTAAAGTTTTCTATAAAAAGTCTAACTAACATTTCAAAAAGAAATATAAAATTCTATAATACTTTTTTTAAAAATTAAATTTAAGGAAATTTTCACAATAAATTGAAATCTAACGAAATTTTTCTATAAAACGGAAGTTTTTTTTTTTTTGAAAATGAAAATTTAGCAGTTTTTTTAGAAAAAGAAAGCGAATTAATTTTTTATAAAAATAAAATTTAACGAAAATTTTTAAGACAAGAAAAATTAACAAATATTATCTATCCAAAGATAATTCAACAATTTTAATGTTTTGATAAATTTAAAGAAACATTTTAATAAAATTAAATTAAACGAAAATTTTAAAGAAGAAAATTTTTATATAAAGAAGATCCCAAGAAATTTTTCTTAACAAAATCAATAAAAATTTCCTATAAAATAAAAATTCATCACTTTTTTTATGAAAAAGAAAATTTTGTGAATTTTTTTATAAAAAGAAAATTTAACGATAATTTTTATATAAACATTTTAAGAAAACTAAAAAAAAACAACAATAAACTTTTTAATTAAGAGGAAGTTTAAAAAAAATAAAACAAAAGCAACAAACATTTTTATATAAAAGAAAATTAAACAAACATTTTTATTAAATTTAAATAAATTTTTTTAGAAAGAGAAAAGTTAAAAAAATTAATAAAAGGAAAATGTGAAGGAGGAGTTTTCTATAAAAGGAACATTTAACGAAGGTTGTCGATAAAACAGACAAATTAATTAAAAATAATAATCATAACAAAAATTTATAGAAAAATCATTTAACTATTTTTTTATCAAATAAAATTTATCATTAATTGTTGGTACCAAAAGAAAAATAATTTAACAATTTTTTTTTTTTATTAAATTTAAAGACTTTTTTCAATAATTTTTTAATATTTATTTCGACTCGTTTATTATTGTAATAATTTCTGTAGAATACAGAAGAAGATTAGCAGGATGGAATGCATTTTGTGATCCTCTACAATCGTCATCAGCATCCATTTGTGTTTTTTTTTTTTTTGGAGATATTTTAACGAAATTTTTTTATAAAAATAAAATTTAACGAAATTTGCCTATAAAAATAAATTTTATGAAAATTTGTTATTTTGTACAAAAAATATTTATAAAAAGAAAATTCAGCAAAATTTTTTTAATAAAAATAAAATTATGCGAAATTTTTGTTAAAAAAAAAAACAAACAATGAAGATATAAATATTTAACGAAAAAAATTTTTAACGAAATAAATTTAAAAAATTTTAATTAAGGTCTGAAAATGAGCGGCATCATTAAAAGCAACCTCACCGCCATTTTTCATCGACTTAGACAATCCCGTCTTGAAATATTTGTATAATTATCCTTAAAATTTTACTATATCGCCCTGGAATATAGCGGATACTAAAAAATATATCATATAATTATTTTTGCTACCTTCAACTGCGAGTGATTATCGAAGACTTTTAGTAGTATTATAATACCAAGGCGATGTTATATGCAAAAATTCTGAGGATAAGTAATTTCTACATCTAATTGTATATAATATAATACATATAATTACATATCCTGTTTTATTATAATACGAGCAGTATACCCGCTACTTCGTAAGCTTGGATTTTGTTTAATACAAACTATAGTAGGTATATTATAAACTTAGATAGTATTAAATTATAATTTTAAACTCATTGAGCTTCTGTTATTATATTTTAGTAGAGAAGAATGTGACCAAAAGGGCTTGGAGATTCTTATTTCACGTTTGAAAGTTAATTATTATTACAAAAAATTCAAAGAGTAATATAATAATGAAAAGTAGTATTCATGTAAAAGTAATATTCTTGATTTTATGTTAAATATTATAGAAAATTTAAAAAGTACCATTAGAAGCACAAAAAGTACCACAAAAGCCCTTATTCTAAATTCCCACTAACTTAGGACTACATGTACTTAAGTTCATGTTTTTAGGTTTAATATAAAAAAGTGCATCATTTCATTTCAATAAAATATAATTTCCCGATTTTATCCCCTTTTTGGTACATTTTATTTCCCCTGAATGTAATTGTATTCCAATGAATTTCTAAATTTTACTGGGATCTAATAATAAAATATTCATATGTATGTGTCAGTAATAAGAAAAAAATATTTTGTGAAAATAGTACAACAATCAGGTACGATTTTAACCCCTTAAACGTTCGAATCCCCAAAAAGTATCAAACTGTTATTTGCCAATTTTTGATAACACACTAATTTAATGCACATTTTATTTATATTCTTACTTGATTAAAAGATAGATAGGATGGCAAAAAAGTACCAAATTACAAATTCGGCTCTTTACAGAAAGAGCCGAATTTGAAAAATGTACTAGACACCTATCTGATTATTTTTCAAATAAATAACGCTAACTTTTTTGTATCTCTATTAGTTTAGAAGATATAAGGTTACCGATTTTAACCGGCTTTACCCTTTTTACCCAATAAACATTTTAAATATTTAGATTCAATAGAAAATAATATGGCTCGTTACAACTATTATTTAATTATTCACCCAAAAAATGGGAAAATATTTTCCATTATGTGGCCACAGTGTATTCACATTACGAACATTTTTGTTGGCTATTAAATAAATTTGTTTGTCCAAAATCATCTAATTTATTGTTTGCCACGCAAAAATATTTTTGGTCACATTACGGCAAAGAAATATTTGTGAGTTTCAGTCAAACGTTTCCCTAGTGTGATCTTACTTTAAGGAGTTTTATGAAAAAAATTATATACTGAAATTTTTAACAAAAATGTATGAGTTCTCTTTAAAAAGAAAATCTGTAGAAAATTTCTATATAAAAAAATATATGTAACAAAATTATCCATAAAAAGAGAATTTTTATTTTTTCTTGTAAATGACATGTAGATACAGATGTAGTTACTTTTCAATGATAACAACATACAGTCTACATTACATAGAAGTAGTTAACTACTTATTTATATCCCGGTATGTAATAACTTTTTTTAAAATATAAAATTTTTCTTATTATTAATTTTTGTAAAATCTTTCCACGTTTAATATTAAAAAAGAATGAAATACTAAAATTTTATTACTTATTAGAAACTTAAAACGCAACTAGTTAACTTATAATTTCTTCAGTAATACTTCGATGAGTTATTGAACAACTTAAACGTAATTAGTTCTTATAATAGCATGAGGTAAATAGTTGCCTCTAATGTCAACACTGTGTTAAAATAATGGCTTATTCAACTAATATGTAAGTAGTTTAAAGCCATTATATTATCTTCTTACCTGGGAACCAAAATGTTTGGTAAGTGTTCTATGAAATAAAAATTTTACAAAAATAAATATAAAAAAAAAATTTCATTATAATTATTATTATTATTTTTTGTTTTTGTAAAAGGAAATTTTATCAAAAATTATATAAATTTTTACATTCTTCCTTTGAAAGGGGAAAATTTTCTATTTTAAAGGTCATCAGATTGCCTTAAATATAATGACATTTAAATTTCTTAAAGTCTTAAAATAAATTCCAATAAATTATTTATTTCAATTTAATTGTTATAATAAAATTTTATTATAAAAATGAAAAACTTGACATAAATATTTCTTAAGTTTTAAATAAAATGTTCAAATTATATTTATTTATATATCTGTTGTAGGGCAGGCAGCACCTGACTCTTAAACTCTATGGTGGCAGCCACATATCACTTCAAAAAAAAGAAATACGTAGCAACAAACTTAAAAATACACACACACACACAAATGGGGCCACTAATATTTTTCTTATATTTTATTTAAGTTTAGAGCTATTTTACGAAATACTGAGTGGAAAAACATAAAACTAAATGTTTTCTTTTAAGTTGAACAAAAAATACATAATAAACCTGTATGCAGCTGGTAGAAGTGTTTATAAGAAAAGTTTTTGTGAATGAAATTCGTTTAAGACAAGCAACCGACCGACAGACCGAAAGACCAAACAACATCTTAACTTGAGGCAGAAACATCTTTAAATACAAATGAGTATGAAGTATAAGGGATATTCCATAAAAAAAAAATAATGTGAATGGAAATTTTAAAATGTTTGAAAATAATTTCTAACATTTATTAAAAATTTTTAAAATAATAATTATATTTTATTCCAAAATCTTAAGGTATGTTCAGACTAGTCAAATATTTGACCAAATTGGGGTAACCACTTAATAAAATATTTTCTTACTTCTCCATTTTAATGGTGAAATATTTTTTACTTATTACTAATCATAGCTGACATTTTACCGAATCTTGTTTGACACTGTTTTCTCTTACAAAACATTTGCAAGATCAAACAAAAATTTGACAAATGTGAACATAGCTTTAGATTTATCTTTTAAATATTTCAATGGAATCTGCCATATGTTTTAAATTCATATGCCTAAAAATTTTATCTATATGTGAGAGAAAAACTAAGAAATTTGATTGAAATTTTTAAGATTCAAGGCCCCTAAGGCAATACAATAAAGTATTAAAAAAAAGATAAAGATGAAGACTATAGTGTAAATACGTGCTGAATCTAATGATTTTTTAATAAGATTTATTTCCTTAAATTGAAATGGGTCATTTGAGTTAAATTTTTAAAATCTAATTTGATTATAAAAACAACACAAAAAGATAAAAATCAACAGCAATTCAATTTTTTTTTAATATACAAGATGTCTGTTTATAAAGTATTTTTTTTTTTTTTTTTTTTGACTAAAACACTTAATATTTTTCAAGCATCAAAACTTAAACTCTTTGACAATCCTACCAAACGTTGTAAGAATTCTTTTTTTACATTAAATGTATGGATTACTGCATTTTACTGCTGCAGTATGGTGGACATTTGGTCAAAACACATAAAAAGGCTAAGAAAAAGAAATAAGAAAAAGTGTAAAAAAGAAATTTAAAATTATGTATGTGACGAGGACACTACTCACTGTAATTATAATTGCAACCACAAGCAACAGACCGCAAACATATAAAAAAAACTCTCTTACACACACCAAGTTTAATTACTTATACAAAAAAATAAAAAAAAAATACGACTGACAAGTGACAGCGGTTTGTTTTAATTGTCAAGTTTAGTTTTGTAACTAAATTTATTTACTTGAATATATTTTCTTCTACTATTAAATATAGAACTAAAACGGTATTAATTAAATAAATAAAAGTTTCAGTTGAAAACGGTTTACAATTGACATTAAATGTAAATTATTGTAAATATTTAATTTGAACGTGTTTGGAGAGATATTTTTAAAAATTGTTGTAATAAGAAGGTATGTAATAACATTTAGTTTATTTGTAATTTTCATTAAATAATTAAATACAATAAAGGCCTTATTCATAATAAAAATTTTAAATTTATAAACTGTTTATTAATAAAATTTTCTATAAAGCTTTGATAAATTAAAAAATTTTATTATGAATAAGGCAGTAAAAATTAAAACATTTTATAAATTATTATTAAGATATTTAAAACTTAAACGAGGGAGAAAAATGATATCCTACACCATTGTATATGAGCTAAAAATTAGACCTGTGGCCAATTGTAGGTCAACACTTTTATTAAATGTAAAATAAATTATACAAATACAGAACAATGCATTGATACGATACTAACATCTATATGATTTTATGGCGATTTTAGGGCGATTCCCGGAAGTGGGTTTATATGGAAGCTATGTTAAATTAAGGACCGATTCTCATAATTTTTGGCAATGTTGTTTCTACTTATATAAAACTTATTTGCGTCAAATATTAACTTGATACTATCATTCGTATGGGATTTATGTACGTTAAAGTAATTTTCGGAAGAAGGGATTTATATGGGAGCTATGGTCAATTATGGACCGATCTTGATAAAATTTGGTACAAAGATTGACTTTTATATAAAACTCTTTTGTACCGAGTTTCATTGAAATATTGCTATATTTAAAGCGTATTTAACGGTTAAGGCTAGAAAGATGAAATATGAACTGTGGATTGACCTCCTACCGAATAGATCCACAAGACGGGATTTTTAGAAATTCGAATGTTTAGAGGGGTAAAAAAGGCTAAAATCGGTAACCTCACATCTCCTAAACCAACAGAAGAGATACAATAAATAATAAATTAAATTGTTTGAATGTTTAATAATAATAATTCTAAGACAATATTGAATTACTTAGTACCATACGATTTTTTGGGGGTATCTTCGGTTTTTTGCCGATATCTCAGTTATATATCAACCGATTCTGCTCATTTTTATTAGCGATTTTCTAAGGAATATTTCTAATAGTTTGATATATAAAACATATATATCCGGTAACTGGGGCTTTCTAAAAACTGATTTCAACAGACAGACGGACATCTTTATATCGACTCCCCTATCAATAAGGATCCAGAATATATATACTTTTGGGGTCTTAGATTATTGTAGAAATTACAAACGGAATGACAAACTTATATATACCCTTTACACCTGTGGTGAAGGGTATAAAAATGGTATCGTGAAAATTTATGGATCGATTTTACTGATTTAAAAAACCGAAATTCGAAAATTCTAGCTTACATAGTTCCTTCAAAAAGTTTAAAAAAGATATTATATGCCATAGTTCACTGTTGTTGTTGTTCTTCAGCACTCATGAAAACAACAAATATAAGGATATTGGGAAACCAATATCCTGGTTAATAATGGACCGATTAGTTCATTTCTTCTACACTAAAATTCAGAAAAAAATTTCTGATCTTTTGTCAATAGCTTATATAGGGAATTCAGGAAATCGAAACCCGGTTTTTAAAAACTTTTTTTTTTTTAATAACTCGGCCATCTTTGAACCGATTTTTTTTTTTTAATTCATTAGAAAAGTTTTAGAAGAAATTTCTGATCTTTTTATACATATATCATGTATCTATGTTATCGAAAGGCTTTATAAGCCATTTACAGCATTTTTAAGCCAAAATTTATTTATGAACCGATCTTGCTGAATTTCAATAACAAAATTTTCGAAAGAATTTCCGATCGTGAAATATATATAATATATATGGAAGTTTTCGGTGGGCTTCATAAACGCCATTTCAACCAACGGAAACACGGACGGACAAACTGACATCGTCCTATCGACATCATTTCTTATAAGGATCAAGAAAATGTAAAAATTTTTTCTCTCCGACGAAAATTGTGGAAATTACAAACGGAATGACAAACTTATATATTACCTTTACACCTGTGGTGAAGGGTATATCATAAAATTAATTATTCTAGTTATTAATATTATCATGTTGATGATTGAAGCAAAATCAATTTAAAAAAAATAATTAATATGCAATTTCGTAATTGTAGTTCATTTTTACATTTTTCTGTGTATATGTGAAAAAAGGTATTTACAAATATGTTTCATGACGTAAGGAATTACGTCAAAACATATTTAACTCGGCATATTTATCTTCACTCACTTAAATATACAAACAATCCGTATTATAGAGTTTGTAATGAGTTGGGGAATGGCGTCGAGTTGGAATGAATTATCGAGTTTATACTATACTTCATAACAATATATGGGTATTTTATGATAAATTAAAAATATATTTTGGATTTTTGCTCCTTATTTCAAGAAGTTAGAATATTTATTAAAAAACTATTTTTTTATATATGACAAAATTCTCAAAAACGAAAAGTAAAAAAAATGAATTAAAAAATCAAAGTTAACAAAATTTAAATTAATAAAGTTAAAATTAATGTGGATCACCACAATACCCCCTTTCTTAGTTCAAACGTCTGTTTGGAAACGAACCCTCTTTATATTCAAGTCTTCATTTGCCAAAAAAGCCGGCTTAAGTCTGTCAACAGAAATATTTTTATGTTTTCCATTTATGTTTACGCTATAATATTTTCTATATTTTCTAATGATTTCATGCGGGCCAGAATATGGAGCTTGAAGTGGTGCTTTGACACCGTCAACTTTAACAAAGACGTGTGTGCATGTGTCCAATTCCTTGAATACAAAAGTTTTATCATTGCTGTGGTTCGTTCCTGGAACAGCTTTAATATTTTTAAAGTTTTCTTGAAGATTTTTAATAAAGTCTGCATGAGATTTAACACTGTTTGTGGTGTTAAAGATTTCAGCAGGTAATCGAATTGGAGATCCATATACTAATTCTGCGCTGGAAAATCCAATATCCTCCTTAATGGTGGATCGCAATCCAAATAATATAGTAGGAATTGAATTAGTCCAGTTTTCATTCTTGTGGCATTTAATAGCAGATTTAAGGGTTCTGTGAAATCTTTCAACCAAACCATTAGAGCTAGGGTGGTAGGCAGTAGTTCTTATATGTTTAGCTCCAAGAAATGTAGATAATTCGTGAAATAACTCAGACTCAAACTGACGACCTTGATCCGTTGTTATCCTTAACGGAACACCAAATCTACATATCCACTGCTCATAAAAGGCTTTGGCTACAGTTTCCGCTTTTATGTTCTTGAGAAATATTACTTCGGGCCATCTGCTAAATCTATCTACACAGGTCAAGCAATATTGAAAACCGTTGGAAGGCGGCAGTGGTCCAACAATATCAATATTTATATGTTCAAATCGTGTTTCAGGACATTTATAACTCTCAATTGGACTTTTGCAGTGTTTTGTGATTTTTGACCTTTGACAGTCTAAACAATTTTTTGTCCATTTCTGAATATCTTTATTAATACCAGGCCAAACAAATCTTTGTGTTATCAATTTAATGGAAGCTCTTATACCACCGTGTGATAAACCATGAATGTTATTAAAAATTTGTTTACGTAAAGCTTTTGGTATATAAGGACGTATTAAGTTATGTGAATTATCGCAATAAATATAAGTCTCAGTGTTGGGAATTTTAATCTTAACTAAATTAAGTACAGTGGGGTTTTGGAGAAGGTCTGCTAATTCATTATCATTATCTTGATAATGCTTTATTTGTTCCGCTGTCATAATAGTTGGTAATTCAATTGTTGAAATTCGCGATAATGCATCCGCTACCATATTTTCTTGACCAGAAACGTGAACAATATCCGTAGAAAATTGGCTTATGTAGTCGAGATATCTAAACTGCCTTGGTGTACATGAGCTATATTTTTTTGTGAAAGAATAAATTAATGGTTTATGATCGGTATAAATTTTGAAGTTGCGACCCTCTATCATACAACGAAAATATTTTACACTTTCATAAATTGCAAGTAACTCCCTATCATATGCACTATACTTCATCTGAGCTTTAGATAGTTTTTTCGAAAAGAAAGCAAGAGGATGTTGGATTTGGGTATTACTATCCAATTGTTGTAAAACAGCACCGATAGATGTATTGGATGCATCAACGTAGAGAGAGAGTGAAGCTGATATTGAAGGGTGAGTAAGAAGTGTGCATTTAGCCAGAGAATCCTTTAGTTTATTAAATGAATCAGATTGGACGTCTGACCATTTCAATTTTTGATATTTTTTGGGATTTCCTTTTTGGAATTCATTTAGAGGCGCTTGTAACTCAGCGATATGTGGTATAGATGATCTATAATAATTAAGCATACCTAGAAATCTTCGTAAGGATGTTATATTTTCTGGTTTAGGATATTGAAGAATGGCATCGACTTTTGCTGGTGATGGCTTAATGCCTTCTGAAGTAATGAGGAAACCTAAAAACGTAATTTCTTGCTTACCAAATTCACATTTCTTTGGATTTATTACAATACCCGAATTACTTAGTCGTTGGAATAATATTCGCAAATGATCCAAGTGTTCTTCTTCTGTCGCAGATGTAATTAAGAAATCATCTATATACGGAAACACGAAATTTAACCCCTCTACAACTTGGTGTATGAAGCGTTGGCAAGTTTGAGCAGCATTTTTCAATCCAAAAGGCATTCGTAAATATTCAAATAAACCAAATGGTGTTATTACAGCGGTTTTTTCAATATCAGAATTTGATGGAATGCTTTAACTAGATCTATTTTGGAAAAAATTTTCTTACCGTGTAAAATATTTTGGAAATCCTTTATATTTGGGATAGGGTATTTATCTGAAACTGAATATTTATTTAAACGTCTATAATCGCCGCAAGCACGCCATGTTCCGTCTTCTTTCTTTACCATATGTAACGCACTTGCCCAAGGACTCTTTGAGCGACGAATAATACCAAGTTTTAATAATCGGTCAAATTCTTCTTTGGCTTGCTGTAATTTCATTGGATCTAAACGTCGAACTTTACAACTTATTGGGTGACAGTTGGTAATTATTTGATGTTTGACAGTAGTTTGGCCTATTAGCTTCGTGTTAAATTCTTCAGTTAAAGTTGGAAATTCTCGTAAAATTTGCTCATATTTATTTTCAGTATAAAAATTTCTAACAGATTTATTTGGTGAGTTCTTAACAAAACCTCTTGTGAAGTATTTTCTTTTAGTGTCTATTAATTTTTTATTTTTAATATCTATTAATAAACCAAAGTGTTCAATAAAATCGTTGCCTAAGATAGGTACATCAATATCAGCAATAATAAATTTCCATCTAAATTGTCTTTCTAGGTTTAACGTAAATTGCAACTCCTTTTCACCAAAAGTGTAAATTTTAGAACCATTTGCAGCATATAATATACGTTCTGAAGGAACTGCTTTTTTGTTGTTGTTAGGTATGACAGATACATCTGGACCTGAATCTATTAAGAAATTTAAATTTAAAACGGGATCATTAATAAATAGTCGACGACTTATTTGAATAGCACCAACATCACTCGTCGTCTCTAGTGATTGGCTTTTGCGTTTCCCACCTTATTTTGGGAATTATAATTACATGGAGAGATGCAACGAGTTGCTTTTTCCTTGAAACGACGATGATAAAAACAAATTAGATTATCATATTTATTACCCACGCTACGAGAACGGCTTCGAGATCTTGAAAAATTAGATGCGTTTGATGTTGTTAAGAGATCAATAAGTTTATCTAGCTTGTGTTCTATATTAGAAAAGGTATTAGTGCAATTATCGGTACTGCTAATTTTTGAAATGTTATTTCTCTGGCCAGCAATAATGTTATCTGCTATATCTAATAGCTTTTCTAATGATGCAATTTTCCATAACCCCCTTAAAGAATGCTCTACATCACTAGGAAGCTTTTTTAACCAAAGAGTGAAGAGAACCTCATCTGTTATCTGATTGCAGCCTAATTCCCTCATCTCATTAAAAAGACAACTCGGTTTCTTACTCCCAAGAGAAATTTCATCAAACAAGCGATTAATCTTAGATTCCTGAGATTCTTCAAATAAACTTAGAAGTTTACCTTTTAAAGCGTTATATTTTCCGTTGTTAGGTGGATTTTTAATTATACTTGAAATCTTTTCTATAACCATTAAATCGAGGGAATCAAGCACTTTTGAATACTTAATATTATCAGATATTATTGAAAAATTTTTGAATTTTTCTTCTGCTGTTATAAACCATAAATCTGGATTTTGCGTCCAAAAATGTGGTAGAGCTAAATTGTTAGCTCTTTTATACTCACAGTCTGATACTTCAGAAGAATCTTGAAAATTAACAGCACTTGTTGTTGGTAAACTTGAGGAAGATGCGTTTGCTTGCAAAATTTGACTAAATCGAGATTCCATTGACATCATAAATTGTTCCATTTTATCAACGATGATAGCTACTTCCGGATTAGAAGATACTGGCTGAATGCAATCTAAATCATGTAATTCAGCGGAAAGGTCATAATGAGTAGGATCATCTGCTTGTAAAACTTCCATTATATATGTTTCAATTCTTAATATTTTCTCAGATTTGCGGCCACTTAGAGGAAGATTCCATTTTTTTAGAATATAAGAAATTTCTTCATTGTTTAAATCTGCAGCTTTTTTCATCTATCACGTCGGGGTCACCAGTATGGGTATTTTATGATAAATTAAAAATATATTTTGGATTTTTGCTCCTTATTTCAAGAAGTTAGAATATTTATTAAAAAACTATTTTTTTATATATGACAAAATTCTCAAAAACGAAAAGTAAAAAAAATGAATTAAAAAATCAAAGTTAACAAAATTTAAATTAATAAAGTTAAAATTAATGTGGTTCACCACAAATATAACTAAAATATCCCGTGCCTCAGAATATGTCAAGCTGTGTTAATAATTTCTCAAAGAATATATACATAGACACATGAACAAAAATTATCGTCACTTTGATTCTTTTATGTTTGGAGGTCCGTCAAGTCCAGAAAATAAGCGAAATATAAAATTTAGGAATTAGCAACGATTTAAGAACGCATTTATTTAATTTTCATTAAACAAAAGCTTAAAAAATAATTATGTGCTAATAAATAACTTAAAACAAAAAATGGTTGCACTTCATGAGGACAAAAGTGTTTGTCATTTGCAGTTATGCATTAACAAATATTGAAAATGTTGTTGTTAATATCTTCTTTGCTTTCCTTTACGTTCAACTACTTCTTGCAATCGGTTTTGCATTGAATGAACTAATTTTTTTTGTTACATCTGTTACATATTATATAAGATCCACTAGCGAACTATATCTGCAGCGTATTTGGGATCATTGTCTTGCTGAAAATAGTAATCAGATTCAATGCCTAGTTTACGTGCACTTTTTGCTAAATTTTCCTAAGGTCTCCTTCAATACCGGTGCGATTTCCGAAGATGGAGTTTTAGGCTCTTTTTTATAATTTTTATTATTTCGCGCTTTTCTCGAACTGATAACTTTGAAGGTCGACTGCTTCTAGGACGATTCTCTCATTCCGTATCTTTGTGGCGACTAATGATACTACAAATGGTAGTTCGAAGATCAAGCACTTCTTCCACGAAAAAATATAACGGAACTTATAAAAAACAAAGATATTTAAATGGTAGTAGAATAATTTTTAAGTTTCCATAAAAGCCTACTTCGTTAAAAAAGTTTTAAATAACATTAACAATTAAGGTGACGAACACTTTTGTCCTGACTAAATGCAACCTGCATTTGGTTTAAGATATTTATTTATTTATTAGCATATAAACGTTTTATAAGTTTTTATTTTACTAAAATAAAATAAATGTGTCATAGTATGTAGGACAATTTCTAAATTTTTTCTTTTGACATTTTTCTGGACAAGATAGTTTTTCAAACGAAAAAGCAAATAATATAAGAGTCATTCCATTTAAAACCAACACGAAAAATTACAATTTTTTACTTTACCTCTCCGAATTTAATGATATTTGGTACATTCATTATTCTTGTCAAAACTAAGACTAATTAAAAATTTCAGATAATTTCATCTAGTGGTTCGCGAAATATTGCGCTTAGAAAGTGCAAAATAGCTCAAAATGCGTACAAAGCTGCATACACAAAATTACAAATATCTTTCGAAGTATTTATTATATAATATTTATTGAGATGTCATATTAAAGGTATCAAAATTACCTTTTATATGATGTATAATATGATTTTTTTTAAAAGCTAATGTAATTACCTTTAAAATGATACCTGAAACGTGTTTTCATGTTGAATTTTTTTGGCGGAAAATTCGCGAATTAAATTTCGCGATCGTGTATTTCAAAAAGTGGTATTCTTAAATTCGTGAAAAATATATACTTAAAGGATGGAACCATTCTAAATGCTGTCTGTAAATATCGTGAGGAAACTATAAATAGTTTATGAGTTATTGAAAAAAGTCGCGCCTAATAAAGTGAACAAATTTATGCTTGAAATTTCCTTCAAAATAATATTTTTTTTGTTTTACACTGCATTATATTTTTTGCAATAATTCAGAAGCTATTTATAGTCCCAGCACGATACTTACAGAGAGCACTCAGAAAGGCTAAGTCATCTACATACATATATTTCACGAATTTAAAAATACCACTTTTTGAAATACGCGACCGCGAAGTTTAATTAGCGAATTTTCCGCCAAAAAAATTCAACATGAAAACACGTTTCAGGTATCATTTTAAAGCTTTAAATATTTGCTTTAATGAACATTGTAACGTAAATATTTTGGAAGATATTTGTATTTTTAAAAACATAATTTTCCTCATTTTTGAGATATTACAAATCGCGAAATATTGCGGTTATCATACTTAAACTCGGCATTTGCGTTACCAGCGTCAATATTATATATATATTCTTATCGAATTTCATTAAATTCGAATGATTTTTGGAAAAAATTTGCGATTTTTGAATTTTACTACAAACAAAACAATATCAGTTGCAACAATTATTTCGTATTTATTATGACATTTATTGTAATAACTCCTAAAATATTGCGAGTCCCAGAATGCCACTTATCACGCTTATAGAAAACATTTTAACCATTAACATATATTTTTTTAAAATGTTTAAAAAGACCACTTTTCGAGATATTTGCCCGCGAATAAAAAATCGCGAGATATGGACCATTTTGATGTTGAGAAAAAAATCATATTATACATCATATTAAAGGTAATTTTGATTCCTTTAATATGACATCTCAATAAATCTTATATAATAAATACTTCGAAAAATATTTGTAATTTTGTGTATGCAACTTTGTACGCATTTTGAGCTATTTTGCACTTTCCAAGCGCGATATTTCGCGAACCATTTGATGAAATTATCTGAAATTTTGAGTCTTAGTTTTGTCAAGAATAATAATTGTACCAAATATTATCAAATTCGGAAGAGGTGAGAAAAGCAGCTGGTTGGTTTTAAATGGAATGACTCATAAATTATTTGAAAATTTTTAAAATTTTCGAGTTGCTTTAAAATTTTCAAAGTTAATTTCAAGAAATTTAAAACATTTTTTTTAAACTTTATATTTATTTTTTATATCAAAAACCAAGAGATACTTTAAGAAACGTTCGAAAACTAAGTATTATTTACGAATATACACTCATATAAATTTATTAATTTTATTATTTTTTATTTTTAATATTTCCCTTTGAAAAAACTTTATATTCTTAATTTCAAATTTCATTTCCTTAATTTTAAAAAAGAAGAACTATAAGTATACAAAGAGTACTTATGCTGGTCACATCATCAAAATCATCATCATGGTCAAAAACTTTTTCTTTTGCTTGGCAGCCTGTTGACCCGATTGTAAAATTTGTGATTTTACTTAAAACAAAGTAAAGGAAACAAAGTTGGTTTGAATATATACATATGTAAGTATGTTACCTATACATATGCATAAATATATGTAAATGATTTAATATTCCTGCAGTTTTGCTAAACCCAAAATATCACTGTTTTATAAAAATTTTCAATTATAATTTGATTATATTGGGTTTTAAGAGTTAGTTATTATTTTTTTTTTCTCTAAGTACCTTACTAATGATAAGACAGTCATCAGAAGTGCAAGGTTTTTAAAGCTCTAATATACATATTTTACATATGTATTCATACACATGTCATCAACATACATATAATTGTGCATTAAATTTCACTAAATCAGTTGCAGCAAAAGTTGTAGCCAAAAAAAAATGTATAAAACAATAAAAGGAAAACTGTAAAAAAAATATAAAAACTGAAACAGACAACATGATGTCTTTGTTCATGATAATGAAATTTTATGCTACCGATGTTGATGATGATGATGACGATTTAATAAAAAAAAAAAGAAAAACATTTTAAAATGGCAGCAGAAGGATGGATGAGATGGAATGATACACATGAATGCTGCTGCTAAAAAAAGCAAATAAATTGCTAACGATTACAATGAGATGATCTGCTGCTGGTTCTGATGGTATGAATCATGAGCATTTAATATTGTTCTTTTGTTTCGAAATTGAATATTTAAAACATAAAATAACAACAACTAAAAGAAAAACGATAACTGATTCATATTAGAAGGGTAAAACTGAATAGTTTTCTTGAATATATAGAGCAAGTCAAAACCATAAGCTTAATTAGTAATTTTCAACATGATTTTTCATATTTCATATTTTTTTTTTTTATAGTCTATTCCTTTAAATCATTATGAAATAAAGAATTTTTTTTTTTTATTTTTTAGTTTAATACCCTAAAAGATTTTTTATTTATTCTTAATAATAAAACTTTTCTTTTTTTTAGCTTCAAAACTCAATTTTCTTTTTTTAATTCTTAGTAATTGAAAAAAAAAATTAAAGTTTAAAAATTTTACATGATATAATTTTTTCCCTAGAATTCATTACTTTGCACTTAAACTCTTTTAATTAATTCAAACTTATAAAAAAAAAACTTGTTTAAAAAATGCATTAAAAGTTTTTAAATTTCATTGGAAAAATCCTTTCCACTTTTAAGTAAAGTGCACTTTTAGTTTGAAATGTTACTAATAAATATTTCATTATGATTAAATATTCTTCCTTTATTACTTTTCTTTACATTGTTGTTGTTTTTTTATGAATCAACTGGCCAATTGTATTATCATCATGTTGGCATCTATTTATTTACGTCTTTATTGAGGCAGTCTGTTAGAGCAACTCAATAGACGCATTTATTTATAAGCTGTAAAGACATTTTTTTTTAATTTTTTTTAAACAATTTTTTCCACACAGACTAAGATACATACAGAGTCATACAGAGTTAGTCATAAGAAGATATTAACAGTGGGTCTGTCTTTGGAGAAAAATAAAAATTTCAAAAAAACCCTTTTAAATACCAAAAATATTGAAATATTTCAAATAATAGAATTTGACGAAAATTCGAAATTAAAATAAAACATTTTAAAATTCAAAATTCGTATAAAATGTTTCGATTAAATTTTCGACGATGTAAAACATATCAGTCGAACATATTAAAATATTAAAATTTTTTGAAAATTACATGAGAAATTGTAAAATTTAATTTGAAAATTACGTGTTTATTTTCCACTGATAGAAAATATTTACAAAATTTCGAAAGTCCTTGTTTAATTTTGAAATATAATAAATATTGAAAATTAAAATTCACAGAAATTAAAAAAAAAATTCGACGAATATTAAATATTGAAATTTCTAAGTTAATTTTAAAATTTTCAAAAAAGTTCATAATTAATTTCAATTAATATAAAATTCGAAATATATTTCGATTTCCTAAAATTTTGTTCAAAAAACTCAAAATTCAAATTGAAAATATCGAGTTATTATTAAATAAATGTTTAATATTTTATATCAATTTATATAAAATATTAATAATTTTCAAAAAATTTAAAATTAATTGCGAAAAAAATAAAATTCGAAATTAATTTCGGATTATATAAGAAATTATTAATTTTCCAGTTAATTTTGTTCTATATAAAATACTCAATATAAACTACTAAATAAATAATATTGAAAATTCGAAAATTATATCAATTTATCACAAATATTTAAAGAAATTAAAGTTAAATTCGAAAATATTCTCAATTTCATTTGACAAAAAATATTTCCAAATTTCTAAAAAAAATTGACTTAATTTTAAATAATATTAAATATTGAAAATTCAAACCACAAATAATATTAAAAAATATTTTGAAAAATTGAGAATTTAAAAAAAAATTGAAATTAATTTTAAATGATATAAATCTTGACCAAATTATTAAATTAATAATTTGCAAAAGAAATTTTTCCCTAAAAAATTAGAAAATCTCCCAAGAATAACAATTTTTAAAAATTCGATATTAAGTTCAATAACTTATATTATTGAAATTTTTTGAAAACTTTAAATGCTTTAACTACGAAGATTCGAATTGTTAAAGAAATAATTTAATTTAAGAAATTAAATATTTTTTAATAATAATTTTAATTTAAGAAATTTTGGAATATTAATTTTGAAAAATTAAATTCGAAAATCTTTAAGTACAACAATTTTCGAAAATTCTTATTAACTTCAAAACTTAAAATAAGGAAAAAAATAAATTCAAATTTTTTTAAATTCTAGAATTTTTTTTTAAAAACTTAAAACAAATCTCGAAACTTCGAAATAGAAAAATAATTTCAAATATTTTATATAAACTCGAAATTTAAATTAAGACCCTTCAGAGTATAAAAATTTTTGAAATATCGATATTAAGTCCCTAGAAATTATTTGAAAATTTAAATTGAAAATTATCGAAAATTCTAAATAAATTAACATTGAAAATTCAAAATTAATTTAAAAAAATTATATAAGATAATTTGGAATATTTTTTTATAAATTTCGTTGATTTTTAGTTAAGTTAAATAAACCGAAGCATAACAATTTCTGAAAATTCATATTAAGTACGAAAAAAACCATTTATAAATTTTTTTTGTTCTAGATTTTTTTCAAGAGTTCGAGATGCTATTAACTTCGAAAATTCGAAACGGTTAGAAAAAAATTTTAAACATCTTTAATGTAAGAAATTTATGGAATATTTTATATAAATTTCGTAATAATTATTTTTTCTTGATAAAAATGGAAATTTCAATGATTTTAAGTAAAACTCGAATATTATAACAAACTTGAAATTAGAAAAAAAAATAAAAAAAAAAAATTTTCTTATTTAACAAATTTTTGTGAAATTTTTAAAACAAATTTCGAAATTAAAATCGAAAGTTTAATAATGAAATCGAAAAACTTGAAATTCAACAAATTTCGAAACTAAAATCAAAAATTTAATAACGAAATCGAAAAAAAAAAATATAATTAATTTTTTTCTTCTCTTTTTTCGAATATTTAATACTAAATATTTCTGTATAAATTCTTACTTTACTAAATATTTTACAAAATTTTCAAAATTCAAAATACGGATAAAAAATTAAAACAATTTAAAAAATTAAACAAATTAAAAAAATTCACATTAAATTCAACTTAATTTTTTTTTAAATAATAAGTAATTAGTTATTGTAATGACATCTAATTAATGTACAGGGTAAGTAGTTGCCTCTAATGTCATCACCGCGTTAAAATAATGAGTTATTCAGCTAATGTGTAAGTAGTGAAGGGCCATTATATTAGCTTCCTAACTCATTACATGGCAACCAAAGTTTTTGCTGGGTAATAAAGAAAAACAATTTCAAATCCTTAAAAAATAAAAATTTTTAAATTGTGACAAACTATTTTATTTTATTAATAAGGCATTTCTGATATATCAAAATTGAATTAGAATTTTTAAAATACGAAGAAATTTAAGTTAAAAAAAAAAAAAATAAAACATTTTCAAAGTGGAAACAAAATATTTAACAATTTTCTTTTAATTTCGAAATTAATAATATAAATGTCAAAAAATTAAAATTACACAGATTTATTTTAATTGTTGGTAAATTTTACATAAATTTCAACAAAACGTTATTTAAAATGTTCAATAAGATATTTTCAAAACATAAAAATTATTTTATATAAAAAATTTATATTTAAAAATCCATCCATATAAAAATAATTTAAAATTATGTTTAAACATTTAAATATAAATTTTAAATAAATTTCGAAATTCGATATAAAAATTAAGTAAAACTTAAGATTTTTTTAATGTTAATAAAACATAAATTTGGACCACTTAAAATTATAGAAAATTTCAACACTTGTTTTTTTAATATAAACAAACAAATATTTGTCCCACTGTAGATGCACCACATATAAAATACAAACCTCAATATTGTAAAAATAATTACCACTCATTGAAAAAAAGTAAAATAAATTGAAAAATAAATTATCAAGGAAAAAGAAAAAAAAAAACAAGATACAACAAGATAAAAGTGGAAAAAGAAAATAAATTGCAAACTTACCATTTGAAGAAAGCATGTTGATAGTAAAAAGTGTCGTCGCGTACACGATCCCATGACATAATTATTAAACCATACAGATTTTTGAAAGAAAGTTTAATTTAAATTTAAGAAGAAACAAAAGTAAAAATAAAACGAAACACTTTTTGTAATGTAATTTTTCTCTTTTACACCTGAATTGCTTTTACTTTATGTTACAATCGTTTTGTTTTTGTTGCTTTTTCTTTATTCAATACATCAATGATTACATTGACTTTTAACAATAAAAATGAGCAGACAATGTAAAAGAGAGAGAAAGGAAAAACATTTAATTCAAGGGTATTTCCGGTTTATTTTTTTATGTTTTCTCTTATTTTTAATTTTTGTTGATGTTGTCGTTGTTGTTTAAAAAGACTTCGTTTAAAATTCCTGGATTTAAAGCACGACGTTGTTGTACTAAGTCTTAAAGAGTAGGAAGGAGATGCAGAAAAAGAACTTGTGCTTTTGTTGTTAAACAAGTTAAGGAAAAGTTGTTTTTGTTGTTGATTTAATTTGTATTCTTTTGTTTAACTAGAAAAAATAGATATAAAACCAAATAAATTATTTATAGTAGAATTATTTCTTTTTTTTTTTTATTTAAGTATAGAAAATTATTAAGCAATTTTGCTTAAAATATTAAATTTATTTTTGTTTAATTATTATGAAATATTTTTTTTTTTTTCATTACTTAAATTTCACTTAAATTTCACATTAAAACACTGATTTATTGATATTAAATTTCTTGATAAAATTATGAAAAACTTTTTTTGTAAATTATGACTCAAATTATTTGCTTTATTTTTCTTTTTATATTTCATTAATTTTTTTATTATTTTCAGGTGAAAAATACAACAACACTTTAACACAGCCGTAACTCACACTATTCCACTCAATACTAAATAAAAACTCTTTAGGTTTTTACTCGCCAAGTAGTCAACTGAACCATCATTATTCATATTTTTTTGTGTTCTTCTTTTAACGGATCGTGTAAATGAGAGAATAAACAAAACAATGGTTAATAGCAGTGTTGCCATGACGATAGATTACTATTTATTTGTGTAAATAAAATTGGGGATGTATGACAATTGAAAGAAGTTTATAGATTTGATAATAAATCTGTATCTTCTAAACTACTGCATCGAATAGAAATGTAGAGCAGAGTTGTAGACGAGGATTTAAGCTTTCAGATAGGCTAAAAGGTGTCAAAGTTGATTTTTTGAAAAATGTATTTGTCCAGGTGCTTGTATATTTTTCAAAAAAATCTCAACTTCTACAAATCAAGTCAAATTTCAAAGATTTAAAAAACTTTGTAAAGAACTTGATGAGATGAAGAAAAAAAATATTCATGTATGTCTCTTATGGTTAAAACGATATAAGCACTTGAATTTAAAAATTTCGATGTTTGTCTTGAATTTTCTCAAATAATGTTCGTAATGTAGGACTAAATTTAAATACGAATATCTAAAAGTTCGTAATACATTTAATAAAAAATATTTTTCTCTGTTAACGTTTTCGATTGGTTAACATAAATATTTTGTTCGTTATATATATTATAACGAACAAAAACAGGTATTATATGCTTCAAGGATTAGAAATAAAAAGATTTTATTCTTATTCGGGAATTTCTCAATTTATAAACACCAAAAATTAAAAAAAAAAAAAATTGTTCACGTTTTTGAGCTTTCATGTTTTATTTACGTTTTAGAATAGTCTGTGAAAATTTTTTTTTCACATTTCTGAGCCATTCACGCTTTCGAGCGCACTGTATTTCAAAGAACAAGATTTCAGAGATTTTTTTTTATTTAAAAAATGGTGAAAGTCGGTGGTCACACACAGCAATTTTTCTTGCCACAATTCTGATTTCGTATGCGAGAGAAGCAAAGAGAATATAAAAGTTTACTTTTCTCTCTTTTACAATCTCAGAATTGCGGCAAGAAAAATTTTTTAAAATTAATACTTTTAAATTTAATTTTAATATAATGTATTAGAAAGATAATCAGTTTTTTCTCAAATTTAATACTGATAATACGTTAATTTTACGTACACATGGCTATTCCTCTAAAACACATATGTTTTTTTATCAGCTAAAAAAACACATGTTTTTTTCATCAGCTAAAAGTATTTTTATTATTTATTTGTCTTTAAAAAGGCAAAAAATTAAAAAACAAAATCAACAAATGAGAAGAAAAAAGAAAAACTTAAAATATAGCAGGATTTTATTTACGAAGTCATGATAAATTGTGACCTGGTGTTCACCAAAGACTTAATATGTTGTATTTAAACTTGTGAATTTTCACACACGAGATTAATAAGGATTTGAAAAAAAAAAAACGTATATGTAAATTTACGTACATTAGTATTTATGGGTTGATTTGTCCTTTATAACGTTTCTATATATTTCAATTCATTCCGTCCAGTGTTTTGGTGGCAAAACCAAACAATTTGGATAGTTGGAATATTACACAATTTTGTGTAATTTCAGGGAAATTACATTAAAACAATATTTTTGTGTCAAAAAACAATATATTTTAATGAATGTACTCAGCAAATTGATATTAATAATATATATATATTTGTAGATCATGAATCAAATCAAATATTATTTAATCAAATCTAGACTGTTCTAGTTTTTGTAATTTCCCTCCGGTCTAACAAGGCTTTATTTAAGTTCCTAAAAAGTTAATTTAAAATACACTTACATATATTGTGTATTTTTCCAACAAATTTTGTCTTTATTATCAACCTATACTGGCAACACTGTTTTTAAACTCTCTTTACAAAAACATAATCGTTTTGACAACTAGAAGACAAAGTAAAAAACCTAAACAAAACAAAAAGACAAAAGCATACACACATGAAAAAAAAAAAGAATATGAAGTGTATACTAAACGATCTTTTAAGTAGCATTTTAATTTATGTATTAACAATTGTTTTGTAGTTGTTGTTATTGTCATTTTAGTTATGGTTTAATGTCTATTGTTGTTGCTGTTTCTGTAGTAAATGTCATTTAATATAAGAAAAGTATAAATGAAATATCAAACAACAAACTAAAGAAAATACGTTATCAAAAATGTTTGTGTCTTAATAAATGAGTGAACAAAAAAATAACAGAAAACTTGAACACATACATTCAAATGTATTTACCCTTAGTACACACTTCATTAAACAATAAAAAACTATATAACAAACAAAAAAAAAAAAAAACATACACAGATGTACAAATATTTTAAACATATTCAGAAACGAGTTAAGATTGGGACTGAACTTAAAATTGTTTTGTTTTTGGTGGTACTATAGCATATGTATTTAAATTGTATTTAAAAAGGGAAAAGTACTCGTAGGAATATCAAGTAGTTATTAGGCAGTAATTACTTAAATTTAGTTTGTCTTCTTCATTTTCAAAACGGTGGATTATTTTCTGGGGAAAAATATCCTTTAAATAGTTTCTTCAAGAATTTGTTATTAAATATGTTTTTTTTTATTAAATTTATAAAATTAGAAATTAACAAAAATAAATAATAATTTAATAAATAAATTAATGATTTTTATTCGAACTTTATTTGGTTATAAATTATTATTTGAAAATTATTCAGACTCGAGTTTAATTGTATTAATTAGAAGAATACTTTGTAAAAGTTTATTGGACAATCGACAGAATGGAATGCATTTTCTAGTCAGCCTCGATCGTCATCAACACCCTTCAGTGTACCATCGTTTAAAAATGTCACAAACTCGTAAATCCGGATAATTAATTGCAGACCCCAATCCGTATTATCGAATTATCCGGATTATCGAGGTTTTTCCTGGTACACTTTTGTTAAAAAAAAAGTACTAAAATATATTTTTTAATTAAGTCCAAAAATCCGAATTATCGAGTTTATAGTGCTTTTAAAAATTAAATACACTAATATTTCAAAAAAAAATATGCAGCATTAAAATTCTAAAACTGGATAATTTCAGATTTTGGAAATTTTGAAAATCAAAGATTTAATTTCTGAAAAACTTAATATTTTTCAAATTATAAGTTTATTTTGGATTACATACAAAATTCGAAATAAATTAAAATTTGCAAAATTCATAATTAATTTCGATAACTATAAATGTCCAAAAGTGTTACTTTTTTAACACTTTTGGACATTTTTTGGTACTTTTTTTAATAAGTACTTTATTGTTAAAAATTTACGTTTTTTTGGACAAATTACTTTTTTAATTCTATTTCAAATTCTATAATTTCAAACAAGCAGGTATGTAAACTATAAAAAGAATTTTTTAATTTGTGTATAAAATTATAAATTCCAAGGAAAACAACTAGTGTAATCACAACCACTTCAGATTCTTTAATAACATCCTCAGAAGTAGTGATATCACAACCAATTCTGACACTAATGGAGTAGAACCTTATTGTAATTATAAATTCGTTTTAAAGAATGTTTTGCTTACGAACTAGTTCTCTATGACTTCTACATCACTTCTGAGATGGAATTACTGGTTGTCGAATGATTTCCTAGGACTCTTTAAACAAATTTTGATATAAAATTTCTAAAATTAACACAAAGTAAAAAAGGATTGGTTTCCCGGTTTAACGAATACTCAGTTTAACGAATTCGCTATTTAACGTACGTCCAGATTTTTAACATTGAGTACCTTATATTACGAACAATCTATATAGTACTCGATATAACGAACTTTTCCAAAAAATGTGATTTGAAATCTATAAAAATAAGAAAAAAGTAAATAAATCACATTTCTCATCCTATTGAAAGAGTACTATTATCCCTTTTTTGAAAAAGGAAGAGAATTACAGAGAGAAAGAGCTAACACTTCCACAAAATTAGTTCTGGAGGTGACAATTTCAAACAAAAGTCATTGGTCGTAACGACAAAGTAGAAAATGTACGGGCTATTTTTATGTGTTCTGGAACTAGTTGTAGATCGAATACATTTTTTCCTACGTTGTTTTATTTATTTTTGAAAATTAATATTTTTGAAAAATTATTACTTCTTTAATTTAGTTTTAAATTTAATAATTTCAAATAACAATTAAAAAAAATTACTTTATAAAATGAAAATAAAATTGCAAAAAATAATAAATTTTTTTTATGTATACTTTTTGGAAAATTTGAACTTTTTGGGATATTGGTACCTTTTAAATTTTTTTATGATTACTGCTTTTTTTATTTTTCGATATTTTATATTTTTATAATTATACAATTACACTTTTTTGTGCGTTTTTAAAAATGTGTAATAATGTTTTTGAAAGTACTATTTCAATTGTTCTATTGTGAAATTAGTAATTATTTCTTAATGTACTTGTTTTTAAAAAAATTAAAATGCTATTTTTGTTTCCTTTGTGGTAATAATGTAAAAAGGAAGATTTTTTTAAAACAATAAAGCGTTTTAATGTACATAATAATCATAATAGTTTCTTCCCTTTTTTTGAACCATTGAAATATGTTTTAATATCTAAATGCTGATGTTGTTTTATTATCATTATGTATTTAATTTTTTTTTATTTCTAATTAATCTATTATTAACAGGTTTGTTGACCTACACCAACCAAAGAGAAAATACCAACACATACACTTTGTTTTGTTGTCGTTGTTGTTTTTGTTAATTTTCTTTAAGAATTTCTTTTTGAACTTTTCATTTTATTTATTTTTTTTTTTACGAATACGGATCTTAAAGTATGTGAAGAAATGAGTGTGTTAAGTGCGAGTGTACATGTGTGTTTGTGTAGTTGTATGATTCACAAGCACGTTTTATTTTGTCATTTTTTAAATTTATTTTTATTATTTATTTTCAAACATTTTTAATTATTTATTTATTAAGTACACTTTACGTCATTATTTATTTTATTTTCGTTTTCAACACAAAGAAAATTATTCATCCGTTGATTACACAAACCACTATGACTTTGATGATGTTGTTGCTGTTGTTATTGCAGTAGTTGTTTGTTGGCTTTCTTTTAGATTTAATTATTTTTTGTTTTCTTTTTATATATCTTTTACCTTTTTTCGCTTTATCTTTGTTTTATTATTCGAAATAACGAAAATTTCGTCATCACTTGTTAATAAATTTTCTAAGAATTTTTGCTGTTGTTATTATTATTTAATTTGAAAATTAAGAGATATTATTTTTACTATTGACCAATAATTTATTTACTAAATATAATATATTTTTTGGTTACGGCGACCGACACTAAAAACTGCAGAACGCGTAGAAGAACACCTTTCTTCGGCTTTTACTCGTCAAATGCTAAACACTAATATAATGTATCTCTCAGATACCGTGTTTTTTACATTTGTTTTCTTGCTATTTGCTCACTTGTCGTCATATGTTTAGTTCTCACATGCAGCAGGTATGGAGAGTTGAGTGGTTTGACTTTAGTATTAAACTATATTTATATATCTTTTATTTTGTTTAATTTAGTTTATTTGAATTATAATTTTTTTGAAAAAAAAAAAAATCATAAAAATAAATGAAATATTACTTTGTTTATATTAGATATGTAAATAATATAATTAAAATTTATCCAAGATTTTTAAAATATTTTAAAGTTTTACTTTCTCAATTTCCATCTCTGGGTTTCACACACATGTGATAAAACCCTTTAAACATTTGGAAGATAAATTTGTTGACAATCTTCCAGACGTCACTTCTTAGAGACTTCTAGAATATTGTCGGAAGATTTTTCGAAAAATACAAAAACAAAATACATTGCTATTGCGCATTAATCGTCCAGACGTCACTTCTTAGTGACTTCCAGATGATTGTCGGAAGTGTGTAGGAAATTCACAAAAACAAAATAAATTACTATCGTCCTTTGATCTTCCAAAAGTATACTTTGAAGTCACTTCTGGAAGATAATAAGATGATAATTCGAATTTAAAAAAAACAAAATACATTACTATTGCGCAATAATTTTCTGGATGTGTGTTTGGGAAGATTGTCGGTTTTTTAATGAAAAGAAAATAACACAATAAAGAAGCAGGTAGAATCATGTTTTCAGTAACAATTTAGCTTTGGTACAGTTCGGCAGCAAAATAAACATAAAAAGAAAAGTGTTCCTGATAATTACATAAGTGTTTTTTATGGTTAATAATTTGGAAATTATTAATAAAGGACATTTTTAAAAGGTAAGTAAATCTTCTTTAACTTTTATTTAGTAATATCAGATTTTACCCACAAATTATATTATTTTAGGAAAAATTTCATCAAACAAACAAGTATTTGCATATTAAAAGAAGTCCAAAACTTTGCCTGTAATAGTGTTATGCCGCATTCTTCATGCAAAAGGTAATCTAAATTCAATTTAACAATCAAAATTATTATTAATCTTCTTTTCTTCTTTTAAAGGTACCGGATTTGACCAGAAGTTTCTCATGGAGATTTAATTATTAAGTGTGAATTATTTATTTTATAGTTTTATATGTATAAATAATTGTGAAATAAAGATAATTATGAAATATATATAAAAAATAATAATTTTAATTATAAATACAGAAATAAAAAAATGAAAAATCATCTTCTAGAAGAGACTAAGACGAGACTTCTCTGATCATCTTCCGGGTGGCGTTCAGAAGCGTCTTCTTCGAGTCGTCTGGAAGACACTTCCACGAGGAACAGTTCTTCCCGACGGAAGATGATTTTAATGATACTTTGGCAATAGTCTTGGCGATGAGTTTCAACTTCTGGAAGACTCTTCTTAGCCACTTCCGCAATAGAAAATGTTTGCAGGGAATGACCACACGCACACTCATGCACATTCAGCTATTCGTACTTTTTCTCTCTCTCTCTTGGTTTCGATACTAAAGTTACCAGATTGTTGAATTCTTAAAGAAACGTTATTTTGAATTATTTCTTTAAACAGAACATTTTTGTCAATATATTTTTTACTACTGAACCGTTAAAAATTCAACATACCACATATGTATGTACATCCTAGAAGGAAGCGCCGACTGGATATTAAGCCTATTTTTTTTTTTTTTTTTTTTTTTTTTTTTGAAAAAATGTAAATTTGGTTTCTTTTGAATTTTACAAAAAATCATTGTTTACAAAAAATATAATTTTATTAATATTACAATAATATGTATTAGCATTCATAGAATACATGTTATACATATATACTAAAGACCACTTGAATCGGTTGAATCATGTGACTACTCATACATATATTGCAAGCAAAGTATAAGAGTCCATTAAATCAAAATTCAAACTAACTTCGATAAACCTCAAAGTTTGAAAAACGTATTTCAAACTTTTGCTTCACTAAATCAACATTTTTAGTTTAATTTTTTAGTTGGATTACCGAATAGCTAATATTTCCATCACAAGAAAATCTAAATTAAATTGTTTAACCAAAAAATCACTTCTTTATAAGAAATAAAATCAAAAATGCATTAAAAAATGCCCTTGCATCAAAAATGCATTTCGTTAGAAAAAAAAAACTAGAACTATTTAATAATTTTATTACAAAAGAGTACAAATTTAGAAATCTAACGTGTTTCAAAAAATCTGATAATAAATATGTAAGAATATCGTCATTTAAAATAAAATACGGCAGTAATGGAACATTTGCCACAGGGATACATATGTCTGACAATTATTCTGAAAATGAAGTAAACCTTTTTTGTGTCACTTATTTTCTTTTCCTTATCGTTGTTCTTTCATCTATAAAATTTTTAATATTTCCATTTATTATTTTTTTTATTAAGTATGTAACGAGTTAATAAAAATCATTAGATGAATGATAGCGACTCTAATACTATGTTTACATATAAACGTTTTTTGAAAAACGAATCATTTTCTAAAAAAACATGAGCAAACAGATACAAAAAATCTCGATTCCAATTGTTTAATTTTTTAACACAGAAAAAACATACTGAATTTTCATACAAGAAAGAAATTTTTATTATAAAGAAATTTGTTTAATGAAGAATAAAATTTATATTTGTTCATAACTTTTCTTTTTTTTTTGTATAAGAAGATGTTTATGTGTGAAATTTTTATTTAAATAAGAAAATTATGAAAATATTTTAGAAAACAAATTATATGTTTACAGTGATGATTAAACTTATTGAGTTTTTCCAAATAGAAGTAAAAAGCTAATGTAAGTGAACAAAATATAAAGCTATTAAAACTTTTAAACGATTTTTAACATCAAGAAATATTTAACCAAATCTCTCATTTGTCTGTTCCAACTACTTATTTGCTTCTGAAAGTATTCATTTTTAAGTTAAAATGAGAACTTTCCATATCATATTTTGAAAACAGCAATTTAAAAAGAGGTTTTTCATTTCAGTTTCAGAAAAAAACAATTAAGAATGAGATTTTCCAATTCAAAATTTGGAAATAACATTTTAAATTATGATTATTTTGTTATAACTCAGAAAGAAAGAATATTAAAATAATATTTCTCATTTAATTTCAGAATATAACAATTAAAATTTACATATTCCATATAAATTTCAGAACTTATCAATTGAAAATTATACTATTTATTTAGAATTGAGAAAAGATTACTTGAAAATGAGTTTTTCCATTTATAATTTTGAAAATAACAATATAAATTGGAATTTTTCATTTCAATTTTAGAATAGAACAATTTAAAAGAAGATATTCCGTTTAAAATTCAGAAAAATGCAATTAAAATTAAGAAAAAACTAAATTAAATTCAGAACTTCAGCTGAAATATTATATATAATGAAAACTTTATATGGAATGATTTTGTATAAAGTAATTGAAACTTTGCACTACAGATGATTTTGCTACAATCTCTAAATTTTATTTGCTTAAAGGTAACACAAATTAAGTTGACCTTACATTATATCCTCATTCAAATCACTCTTATTTAATGTTCTAAATTTTAATTGATTTTTCTCAATTTCAATTGGTCCTTTCTAAATTTCAAAACAAAAAATTGAATTTTATTTGTTCTTTTTTGAATTTAAAATGTACAACTTAAATATAAATTGATATAAATATAAAAACTTATTTTAAATTTAATATAAAAAAAAAACTCATTTTCAATTGCTCATTTATAAATTATAATTAGATAACTCTATTTTCAATTGATTTTTTCCAAATTTTATGCTAAATTTCAATTAATCTTTTCAGAAATCTTAATGAAAAACATAAATTTCAACTGCACTTTTCTAAAATTTAAATGTAAAATCGTTTTTTTAATGGTTATTTTCAAAAATTTAAATGTAAAATCAATTTTTCAATTTATATTTTCTAAATATTAAATGAAAAATCTAATTTTCAATTGAATTTTTCAAGATTACTGTTAAAAATGGTGTAGTTTTCAAATTTTGAGGAAAAGGTACCATGTAAAAACTGTACACTAATTATTGAAAAGTTTATAAAATACCACCTTTTAAAGAATTATGTAATAATTAAGGCCAAATTACAATAGATCGTAGTCAGCAGCAGTGTGTGCTGCCATAATCAGCTGATCATTTAGATAGCACTGTTTGTTATGGTGTTGATTACATTTGGGCAGCAGCAGTTTGCAGTGCTGTTTCATTTAGCCCTGTAGCCCAAATTACAATAGCGCGTAGTCAGCAACAGTATCAGCAAAAATTATCAGCTGATCACTGTCAGCACAACATGTTGCTGCCGTTATAATTACAATTCAGCGTAGGCAGCCACAATTTACAACCACCATCTAGCTTTGTTCTACTTGTGTATTTTAGCCTCTCATTTATTTGCTCACTCTCTTTGTCTCGCTCTCAATCTGAATGCAGCGCAGTGAATTTATAATTATAATTACAATTCAACGTAGGCATCCACTATTTACAACAGTGTTCCCCAAAACCAACGCACCAGTGTTGCCAGAACTTCTCTGAGAAAAAGTGCTAAATGGCTATTAAAAAGGTGCAATTTAGTAAAAATAAGTGCTAAATGATTGTTAAAAAGTGCAATTCTTTAGAAAAAAGTGCTAAATTTTAAATAAAGTAATTAGAATAAACATTTTTGTTATTTATGCATATATTCACTATCTTAATATATTTTTTTTAATTTGTATGGTTTACACACATTATATTGGTCATATTCTTAATTCCAAAGGATCAAATCAATTCAGAATAACTTAACATCTTTATACTTATTAACGTATTCACATTATATTTTGGAACACAGTAAATTTCATACATAAGTATGTCTTATTGAAAAATGTATAAAATAATTTTAAATAATTTTGTTAAAATAAGAACATTAAGATTTTCATTCAACCGGATAAATCTACACAACTCGTAAATTTATAAAATATTTTTTTCCCTATGTAAGAGCTTTTATTGCATTTCGGGTACTTTTTTGTGAGAATGGGTTTACTTCTTTTATTTTTTCGTAGGCTGTCCTTATAATCGGTATTTTCCTACACTAAGGGAAAAAATTCGATTCAAAATCAACAACGGTTGTGCTCACATTGGTAATTTACGGTAACAGCTTTTTAATACCTTTCGTTAACAAATTTAATAGAAAACATATGTAATTTAACAATTTGATACCGAAATGGTTTCAACTTGGTGCCAATTAGGTATCGATTTGCAATAAGAATTGAACACGCAGTGTTTAATTTAAACACATACGGTGTAGATTCACTATTGACACAGAATGGTATCGTTTTCAACACGTATGTGATTGATATTTCTCTGGGTGTAAAACTATGTTCACATTTGTCAAATATTTGACCAAAATTGTGCAACTACTACTTTTACAAATAATTGTTTACAGTTGTTTGATATTGCAAATGTTTTGTAAAAGAAATCAGCATCGTTCTAAATTTGGTAAAATGTCAGGTATGAATAATAACTAGTAAAAAATGTTTCCATTAAAATGGAGGTCAGAAAATATTTTTAAAGTAGTTACGTCATTTTGACTAGTCTGAACATAACCTTAAGACTATTAGTTTTGGAGTTGTAAAAAAAAGATTTGATCGGTAAACTATACAAAGATATTTTTAGCTATTTTGTGCTTTATTTATCCAAAATTAAAATTAAGGTGCAAAAACTAAAAATAAATGCTAGAAATGCACTTTTAATGCTAAAAAATTCATTTTATTTATAAAAAAAACATAAAAAGGTGCTAAACAGCACCTAGCACCTTTTTTTCGCAAAAAGGTGCAGTACCCAAAAAAAAAGTGCTAGAATTGCACTTTAAATGCCGTTATGGCAACGCTGTGAGGTACATAAGAATCAAAATATGAATATTTTTAATTTTTACTAAAAATAAAATCTTTTATTAATCAAAATTTTATGGTTAATTTGAAATAATTATAAATTTTTATGTTTTATACAAAAAACAAGATCTTTTATTTTCATTTCCATTTTATTATAAATAATTTTACTATAAAAAGGAAAATATTTTTTTGGTGTATAATTTCAGAGCGGGAGAGTTATTCAGAACACACATTAACAAAATGTGAATGTATAAGTGTGGGGATCACTGATTTACAACCACCATCTAGCTTTGTTCTACTTGTGTATTTTAGCCTCTCATTTATTTGCTCACTCTCTTTGTCTCGCTCTCAATCTGAAAGCAGCGCATTTTTTAAAATTTAATAAGAATTTTCCAAAAGAAAAACAGAAAATAATAATAAAAAATTTTCAGATAATGGACCAATTTTTGAAAGGAAGTTTATAAAATAAGATTTTTTCAAAGAGTATTAATTTTCTGAAAACGAAAAAAGTAATAATTTTCATCAAAAAAATGAAACTGGTCAAATATAGTCAATTTCAATAACGCACAATTTTAGAGAGGCAACAGAAAATAAAGAAAATGTTCAAAAATATCTAAGGAAAAAATAATATATTAGGAATATTATTTAAAATATGTGTTTAAATTTTCTTTAGAAATATCATTTGAAACAAATGTGAAATATATTTATTATAAAAGGCGCCATCTATATGTCGATACCATAATTTTTTTTTTTAATGACAACACTAATATCACAATCTTCATCTGGCACCACTTTTTAATATTTGTTTAATGTGGCAGTATTCATTATTTGAAGTTTCTATTGTTTATTCACCGGACAAAAATATAAATTTGAACATTTTTTTTTCAATTTTTTCTTAAAAATTTAGCATTATTTAAGTATAAAATTAAAGAAAATTGAAATTTTGAAGTGATTATACTTTTTGCCACAAAATTCTTCATGTAGAATGGCGACGAAAAAGGAAAATATACAAAAACTGGACTATCGCATCAAATTGTTGTCAGGTAATAATGTGGTTTTAGTGGAGGCAGATAATTATGAAGCGGAAATTTTTACGCCTCAAATAGTAAATGGTCGCATTACTTTTCTAAACATTATTCCTAATAGAAGATGTTGTCAAGTAACAAAGACAAATGTTATGAATTTTGCTATGAAAGAAGTTCCAGGGACTGCTACATATTTGAAAGAACAAAATGTGGTAAAACCTAAAAAATTAGTTAGAATGTCGGCTGGCCAATATTCTCCAATGATAACACCTTTGGCTAATAGTACACCGGCAGGTATTAAGCAGCAAAGAAATAGTTGTAGCAGTATAGCAACAGCAAGTATATTTAGATCCAATCCTTATTCAAGTACAACAGATTCTACACTACCTACACCAGAGCCTGTAAGAAGAGCTGCTCCTGCTCGACGCAACTTATTGGAAAAATCTATGCTTAATCTACCAGATGGCATGAAGGTAGCTAGAATTTATCATAATTCTATTGATGGGACACCTAAAAAAGTAGGACGCTTAATATTATCCAATAGAAATATAAGTGGTAAACAATATTCTGCTAATGTTTCCATGTTAAGTGGTAATTTCACAATACCCTGTTCACCATCCATATCAAAACAAACCAGTAATAGCAGATCATCAGCAAATGTTTGCTCTTCAACTCCTGCCGATTCTATAGCCAAATGGCAAAAGGTTTTAACCCCCGTACGCACTTATACTAGAAATTCCAAAAAACCTGTCATGGTGCGACGACCTGTAACTTCAAAAAGTGCCAAAGAGTGTTTAAAACCCCACAGAGTAATACCAACATATCTTGTCAATCCCACAAAAGGACTTGATGTAACACAAAAGATTGAAATGAAAAAACGTAAATTAATTATAGATAGCAAACTGTGTATATCACCAAAATCATTTAAGCGCCAACAACAAGAACCTTTAGAAACCTATAAAACATCATCAAATATGTTACAACTAAATTCCTTAGGTTTTCATAAACCTCGCGAGTATTTGGATTCCATTGCCATGAGTGCTTTTGATTTGTTAACCAACTCCAATCGTCAACGTTGCATGAATGACAAATTAAATCAACAATTTCGTAAAGGTTGTGTTAATAAGGCCTCTTCTACTTATAGCAAATATAAAGTATTATCTACTATACCGCCCCTACAACAGGATGAACAAATATTGGAATTAAGTCGCATCACATTGCCGTCAACGAGGTTGAACGTAATGCAGTGACTCTTAATAACATATAAGTATATTTAAAGCAAAGAAATGTGTGTATATATTATGTTTTATTATAATTGAAGCTTAAGAATGATTTAGTAAAATAACGATTAGCTTAGATTTTGATTAGAATTTATTTAGGAGAATTACTGCGATTAGAATTTATTTTTAATATTTAAAAAAAACTGCTGTTGTTGAAAGAACAGTTAGATGTAAATAACTTTAAAATAATTCAGTTGTAGCTTTTTATGAATAATTATACCGAGGGATATAACTATACGATTTACTATGTTCCTTAAGCATCTCTTCCGTTATGAGTGAATTCTTATCTAAGTTTTAATAAAAAAACTTATTTGTGCGAACAAAATTCTTTTAATTTATTTTATGAAAGCTATGGTCGCATTTGACAAATATTTTATCAAATTTGCCTGATGTTGTTTCAAACTCTTACAAGTATTTTTAAGAGTAAACAGCATCAAACATAATTGAATAAAATTTCATTTGCAATTTTTGCCAAGTAAACAGCTTTTTCCAAAATAATAAAGAGTTTTATTTTATTTAACGATTATGTGTAACTTGTTCGTCAAATATTTCACTAGTATGATTGCAAATATTTCACTTTTTATATGAAAAGAGATTCAAAATCTGATACATACTAATAGATATATCTAGCTTATCTTAATTGTTTAACTCTGATAAGAATTCAAATATAATTAAAGTAGCTTCATAGTTTTAAAACATTTAGTCGATAAAAAAGATAAATAATAATGTTCTTTTATAGCAGAAATAATTGTTTGCATAACAGGCTTCCACTAGCAAAGATTATTTCAATTTTGTCTTCGCCAGCTAAGCTTTCTGGTAAAATTGTTTTAAAACTTATTTTCGTTCGTTCTTATTTCAAAATTAATACAGGAAATCAGTTTGTTTATTCATTTGTCTTACCGAATTTGTTCCTCAAAATCTTATTTCTATTATATAAATTTAAGTAAAAATTAATTTCGTAAACAAAATTTTGTATGTGTAAGTATATATTTTTGTGTAAAGTGAAAAATAAATTACAAAATTAATGAAATAAATTTATATTTAAGTAAAAATATAAAGAGATTAGTGTATTATTGTTAAAACAAACATATATACATAAATAAAGAAAAAATTAAAATTAAACTAAAACCAATTTTTAAACACTTAACCAAAGTTGATAAATATATAAACATATAAATAAAGGTAAACAAAAAGTGATTCACTTGATTTATTTAAAAAGAAAAATGAAAAAATACTTAATGTTATCGAAAGTCATCGTCTCTTCCCAGTCCGTCTGTCTGTCTGTTGAAAGCGGGATAGGGCTTCGAGCAACGTAGGGGTACGAAATTTGGCACAAGTATTTATCTTACATAAGGTTTATTTGGTATTGAAAATGTGTAAAATCGGTTAATAAACAAAAGAGTTATGGACTAAAAACTAGAAACACAGGGTGTCCGTTTTATACTTTTCTGCTGATATTTCTTCAAAAAAAATTTTTGTAGGTATAGTTCGGGGATCGATATAAACTCGGAAACTAAAAATTCGCGTGGTCCGCCCACTTTACCGCCCACCTCCCATATAAGGTGAAAATCAACGAAATTGTGTTCAAATAGTTCAAGGACCAATGTAAACTCGGAAACAAAAAATGGGCGTGGTCCGCTCACTTTACTGCCCACTTTACCGTCTCCTTCCATATAACGTAAAATTGGAAAAAGTAGATGGTGGGTATATAGATTCGGCCGGGCCGAATATAAACTATTCTTTTGTCCTACATATAAAATGTATGTTTTTTTAGCGATGTCTACCTGACTTCTGTGTTTTTTTGTTTTTTTTTACAGTGTACAGACTTCTGAAGAAACAAATTCTTTGTCTGGGTGGAGGGTTTATAGGGTTGAGCTAACTTTGAAGGAGTAATTCTGTTGACTCATATTTTGCTTCGGAATCTTACGCATAGATACAAATTTCTTTTATTTGTAACACGACTTCAAAGAAACAAGAGGAATTTTTGCTTCCTGTTCTTGCAAAAATCAACGCGCATCTTTTATAAACAATTTTAAACTTATATGGGGGTTAAAAGAGGAAAACTGTCCTGGAGTCTCTAATATTTATAATTATCTTGAATAGTTTTTAGTGGAATTAATGCCCAGGAATTTCTTTTATCCACAGCATCATTGTTTTTTTTTTTTTTTTTTTTAGCAAAACAACCGTTTTAAAAAATAAGAAATTACTTAGTGTTTAAGGAAAAAAGTTAAATTATTTGAACTATCAATATTCATCTCACGGTTTTATAGTGTCCTGTTTGGTAGAAACTATTATAAAATTTTCAAAATAAATCTCTGAGATTACAAAAAATTGTTCCTAAATACAAAAGCCAGACGAATGTTAGTTTAGGAGACTAAATTGGTGTTTATTGAGTATAAGAAATTCATTGATTAACATGAGGCCAAAATTAACTACAATATTTTGGGTCAATAACAAGAAAAAGTTAAGTTTAACACTGAATATTTTTTAAGAACATGGTGTTTTACTATTAGTTATCAAAATAAAATTTAAATTTATAACGTTGAAAAAAATTGTTTCAGATATCAGATACAAAAATAGCTTATCAGTAACAAAATAAGATTAAAAAAATCATGTCAAGTGTTGGTAGCTATGTAGTTTATGATTGTGACATTGGCATGGATGATGCCTGGGGTCTTCTTACACTCATAAAGGGAGAACATTTGTTTCAAAGACTTGCTCAGAATATCAAAACACCGATGGATAAAGAGATACTACCTGAAGCTTATAAAATATTGGCAATAACATGCGTTCATGGTAATACAGATGTACATAATTGTTCCAAAAATGCTTTAAGAGTATTGGATAGTGTGGATAGATTAGATGTGAGTATATAAAATTTTGTATGATCACTTAAGATCATCATAATTCATAAAATATTTAACTTATTGTTTCACGTTGTCGAACGAAAAATTCCTTTCGAATAAATCTATGAGAAAATACAAAAAAAATGGAATTTATTTGTTGTTTTCCATATAAGTAAATAGTCAGAAAGAACTATGTAAATACGAAGAAAACTCTTGAACATTAAACAAATTAAATGATTAATAAAAATATTTCAAATTTTGGATTTTGACGATCATATATTAAAATTGTCTAAGCTAAAATATTTTCATTTACTTTAATAGATTCCCATTTATAAGGGCTGTAACAAATCCATATTGCCTAATAATTGCTATAATCCTTCTGGATATTTTTATGGTGCAAATGGTTTTGGTGATGTAAAGGATTTGGCCGAAGTAACTACAACTCAACATCAAAAGGAACATGCGGTTAATATTATGTACTCTTTGGTTTGTAAGGTAATTTATTTTAAATTTAACACAGAAAAATCAAAAATATTTGAAAAAAAAAAAAAATAAATAAATAAATAAAATAAAATAAAAATCAATGGGCAATTCTCATTTTACGTTTGCCTTTATGAAACAAGCACTCAAAGTCAAAAAATTTAAAAAAGTGTTTGAAACTAACAAGGTTTTTTTCTTTCTTTTGATTGCTGTAATCGCGGATTTTAACATAAGTGTTCAATTCTTCTAAATAGGCTATAAATACTTGTAGGAAAAGACCAGCGTGGATTAATTTAGCCTGCCATTAACCAGTGTCAAATTGTGTTGTGCAAAAGTCGTGAAACCAAATTTTAAACAATTTTAAAATTTTGCAGTTTTTTCACTAGGAATTTTACGCCGTTTCGGTTATGCAAAATTCAAAATATATATCGTTAATGTGCCCTCTACAGAAATGCTGTAGTAGGTAACCAAACTTGGAGAGAAAAAATGAGGTACCTTTTTCGCGAGGCACACTCGCAACATTATTTCAATGAAGCTATAGTATCGCGCTATCAAAGAAGGTTTCCAAATAACTAGCGTGATCGACGCGGTTTTCCAACCGGTTTTAAAACCGGTTTTTTCAGTCAATGTGCTGTCGGTTTTTTCAAAATGTTCATTTTTCGAATGTCGAATAGACCGGTTTTTTTAAACACAAAAAACCGGTTTTAAAAATAGCATTTTATTTCAGAAAACATGTACTAAATAGTAATAGTGATATTTGAAAATTTAGGAATAATTTTTTAAATATTCATAAAGACTGATTTCTTATGTTTTTAAAATATAGCTTAAGTCTAAATTGGAATTTATTCTGTAATAAATAATTAATAATTATCCTGTATGACCCAATTTAATTTTTTTGATACAACATTTCCTTTATTTTTTAAAAAAGTTTCACCTGCAGAATCGTTTCAATTGAGACAGGCTTGCATATTAAGCCATGGTTTCTGTTTATGCTAACTAAAATTTATATGATTTTTTCTACAATTTTGAAACAATTTGCTTAGCATTTTTTCTCTTTCCAGAGCTTTCTGAAGCTACCAAACGACGTAAAAAATAAAAATTTGGCTTAATTCTAACTTTTTGTCCAACAAATCCTACTGGAGCCATATTTTGAAATTTTTATAAGTGAGCGGATATAAGGGGATTTATGTGTCTTTTTCTAAGATTTTTTTCTCTTTCCAGAGCTTTCAGAGCTTAATTATAACCCTATTCATCCTACAAATCCTAACGGAGCCAGATTTTGAAATCTATCAGGGAGCGAAAATACGTGGATCTATATATATGGATTTAAATATATCTTTCCTAAGCAATGTTTCCTTTCCAGAGCTTTCTGAAGCTCCCAGACGACGTAAGAAACTAAAAATCGGCACACTTATAAAACTATTCGTTCAACAAATTGTAACAGTGCCAGATGTTTCTATCGGGACCAAAAAGTCTGTTTTGGTATTAAGAACTTTTGAGTTGCTATACTTATTGTTTGCTCTCCAAATCCTATTAAAAACTGATTCTGTATTTCGGCCAGGGAGCGCATTTACGACGATTTTTTTATTTTTAAAGGTTTACGAATTTAAAACTTTAATCAATATAATTCCAATAAATTTGAACGGCTTCCAATAATTGATTTCGATTAGGGAGAGGAAGGTGTCTAAATGTTGTCCATATTTTTTTCTTTTAATTTTCGGATTTGTTTGTGCATATTTTCATTATTATATTATTTTTCCTGACAGTGTTAGGCTTTTACGCTTGTATTTAATAAATTTTAACTGAATTATAAGAATTGATTTTTTAATGAAATGTAGTCTTTTGATATAAATATTAACTTCTGCAAAAAACCGGTTAACCGGTTTTTTTCTGAATTTCAAAAAGTGCAACCGGTTTTTTTTAAAATACCAACTATTCGAACTATTCGAAAACCGGTTTCTCAAAAAAGTGGAATAATCGATCACCCTACAAATTACATTTTAAAATCATTATGGCATTTTAAAATATTAATTTGCTAAAAGTATATAGTTATTTTTAAAAAATCAGAAATTTTGCTGTAGCGGATTTTGGCGTTATAAGTCAGTTTTAATCTGAAATAAGTTCTTGCGATAAGTTTTAATTACACAGAAAATATAATTTCACTAAAAATATTCAACCATGGTTTTCATGGGCTAAGAATGCGATGTTTTTAGTTTAACATTAATCGTCGAGGCACACCCAAGGCGCTAATTAAAATTTGCGATGATATATGTCAATATGTAGCTGCTTTAATACCCTATATCAAAATCAATATTTCGTTCGAAAAAAGTACGATTTTGCATTTAATGCAACTTTAGAGATTTGAGTAAGTGCAATTAAAAAATGTATATAAATGATATTATCTTATGACTTATTAAAAAAAAGATGAATTTTGCAACAAATGGTTGAATATGAACAACACTACATCACTAAAAACTGAACTTTGCAAATTTTATAAGAAGGTTTAATAATTATTAAATCGCTAATATATCCACGCATACTTAACATATCGCGATATTTTTAATTTGTATTTAAGATACAACATTGTAGAGTACATATATGCAATCATTTTTAATTTAGGACTATAAATAGAATTTTGATAATTTTTTAATAAATTTTTTCTTAAACCTCCATAACATTGACGCTATTCGGTAAAAGTCATTCACGCGAACAGATTTGTGTTCCACCAGAGACAAGGAATATTTGTACTAAATATCGTTGATGAGCAATTAAAAAAATTTCGGTAATGAGAAATGGAAATTATTAAATTGTAATAAATTGTGCACCCCTAAAAAAAATGGCTTGACATGTAATTTGTAATAAAAGATGGTAGAATTTCCCATATTTAACTGATTTCTAATCATAATATAATGAAAGGTAGTATCACTAGAGAGAGAGTCGTTAATTTTATTTCTTGTTAAGTCAAAAAACTGAAAAATTTTAGATTTAAAATATTTTTTTTTTTCTAATTTGAAGTTTTGTTTTAAATTTGTTTACATTTTTTGCTTTATATGTGTTTGACTTTTCAGGATAAATAAAATTGAAAACATACTTTCTAGTGATTTTACCTTTAGTAGTTGTATCATGATTTATATTTAAATAAATTACCCAATATGGAAGTATACTACAGATAAAAAAATATTTCCGATAATATTTCAAATAAGTTATTATTCAGTATTTTAAATTATTTCAAATATTTTTATTAATTAAATAAATTACTAACATTGAAACATTGAAATCCAATTCCAATAACGAATAATACTTATTAAGTTATTTAATTAATTGAAACTCGAGCTATGAACAAAATTTTATATTCAATTATTCAAATTATAACTTATTTTTATATATATATATATATATATATATATATATATATATATATATATATATATATATATATATATATATATATATATATATATATATATATATATATATATATATTTGATTAATTTATTAATTGATACAATAAAAAAAATAATTGAAAGCCGATAATTTTTTTTATTTTTAGTAAAAATTATAAGAAAATTTTAATTCGATCACTTGATTAATTAATAAAATTAAAATCTAAAATCCAATTTCAAATACGAATAATATATATTCAATATTTTATTAATTGAAATTAATTTTTTTTATTACATACTTTATTTATTGAATCTTCAGTAATTGTACATGAACTAACAATAAGTATTGAAACCTTAAATCTAAATATTAGTATCTAAATTTGTCTAATCACCATTAGACAAAAATCTATTTTAATTCATATATTTTTTTTTATCTCATTACGTAAAGGGGTAATAACATTGCGGCGTTGCATTCAGATATTCTAGATATTTAATAATATATTCAGTCTTTCGATATTCCAAAAGAATTTGCATTCTCTAAGCTACGATTTGAATTAAGGGGATCTGTAGAGTTTCCATTTTCTTCGAGCTTTTCATTTTTCATATCAAAATTATTGAGGGAGTAATCGATTTCTTCTGTTGTACTTATCATCTATTCTGTGTAGTTATTTCCTATATTTCTGCAATTTATCATTGTGTTTGATATCGCCAAGTTACCAGACGGGTATTCAATTTCTCGGCGGCTCAGTAGCATAAAATAAGTGGGTGAGGGATAATTTCAGTGAAGACTCAACTCTATTTAATCCATAGCAATGTTTTTTTATAACACAAAATTCGATCATCGGTAAGTAGGTTCTCCGCTCGAAATCACATTCAAACCCATTTTAGAAATTCTATCAAACATAACACGTCCTTTCGGGATTATTAGTCGTGATCCCCAGAATGTATGCTTAGCATTACAGCTGCCATAACACGGGGTCCTAGTGATTTAAAAAAATATTTATATTGATTTTTTGAAATTGAAAACCTAGGGTGGTGAATATATTGATGACATCACTATGTTTCTATAACAATCTTCAATATAGATTATTTTTGCTTGAAAATAATCTTCACAAAGATCATACATTAAGTAGTGATTTATTAGAAAGCCAGAACCTCCACATGCTCTTCCTTTTGGATTCTTTGTATCAAAATCATATCCATTTATCTGGAATTTACTTCGAGATGTCGAATTAGTGTCAGAAACTTTTCAGGAAATATTCAAGTTCATTTTTATGTTGGCGTATTCCAAAAACATATCTTGAAACAGTTCATGGTTTATTTAGAATAGCTGTAAAAGCATCGTTTTCATCTTGAGCACTTCTTGCATTATATTGCTCATAGAGTTTGTAAAATTGTTCTTGCACAAGCGTATCTATTGTAGTTTCCAGCCTTGTAAAATTGAAGTCTAGTCATGGACATACCACAACTGTTCACAACAACTGAAGTTGCAGAGGCCATCAACAATGCTAAGCCTTCCAAGGCGATTGGCCCAGATGGAATTTCCATGCTGATGCTTAAGAACCTAGGCGAGCGGGGAGTTGAGTACCTGACAATGGTTTTTAACCTGTCAGTGAGGAGCCTGGTCATACCCAATGCCTGGAAAATGGTTAGAGCCATCCCGATTTTAAAACCCGGGAAAAACGCGAATGAGGGATTTCCCTCCTGTCACCTTTCGCGAACTCTCGAGGCCCATCTCCTTCCCAGCTGACCTGTCACCTACCAGCAGCTCGTCACCAGCATGGATTCCGTAAGATGCATAGCACTACCACAGCATTAGCCGCCGTAGCCACTCAAATCGCACATGGTTTAAACCAGCAGAGGCCATGTGAACGGACTATCCTCGTAGCACTTGACCCGTAAGTCACGCTACTCTCTTCCAGGACATCCTGCATTCCACAATGCCAAACAACTTGAAGTCGTTCCTTGAGTTTCCAGACAAATGCTCAAAACCTCGTAGAGTTAAACAAGGAGTTCTTCAGGGCGGGGTACTGTCTCCACTCTTGTTTAATTTCTACCTCTCGAAACTCCCAGCGTCTCCACTAGGAGTTGACGTGATATTCTATGCGGACGACTGTACCATTACGGCGACTGGCCATAATGTTTATGAGGAGAAATATTCAAAGCTGCCAACCGTAACAGGCTGCTTACAAATCTCCTCACCACACCATCTACACGAGGAAACGAAGGTTCTTCCGGTTAAGGAACACAACGTGATGTTAAGGCAGCAGTTCCTTCTGGGATGTCATCGGAGGAGTCATCCAAACTTCGACATCACACAGTTGGAGACTCTCTCGAGGCATGTCAGAAAAGACCTTCGCATATACGAGGAGAATATACAAAGGTATGTGCAAGATCCTTTTGATCGCACCTCGTATATGGCAGCTTTGAACGACATTCATAGAGATGCCACAAATTCCGCGTTGCAAACTACCGTATGAATGTCGTACTTGGAGGCCGCCCACTGCTTATCGCATACAATGAGAACAACCTGCCGCGGAAAACAATAATTGTTCTGGCACAACTAAGGTCGGGATGGAGCAACAGGTTTAATGCCTACTGGTCTCGCATAGACCGTGCCGTCCCCAATATATGCCCAGCATGTGGACAGGATCCCCATGACTCCCACCACATATTTAGCAGTCCGGCCAACCCTACCTCACTCAGTCCAATGGATTTGTGGACTCATCCCGTACAAGTGGCGCAATTTCTTGGCCTTGACCTTCAAGCAGAACCCCCGATTAGAAATATGTAATTGTAGCTGTTACAACAACAACAACTTTTTGTTGCCAGATACTATTAATTGGGGGTAATTAGTTCCAAGAATGTTTAGTGGTAAATACAGTTAATTGATACTGCACTTACTGTGAATATATAAAATAATAAAATTATCACTTATTTTTATTTGTATTGATTAATTAACACAATAAAAAAAAAATTGAAAGCCAATAAATTGTATTATTTAAAAACAAAGAAATTGAATTTAAATCATTTGAATAATTTATACAATTAAAAAATTAATTGGAATAATTTTTATCTTTTATAAATCGTTTAATTGATCATATTTTTTGTGTATTTATAAATCTGGATTGTTTTTTTTTTATTGTATTCCGTTTAGTATCCCAATGTGATTGATTTTATATTGGTGGGACCTTTGACTAATTTTGCTACATGTATTACGTTATATGGCGAAGAGTTTTTAAGTAAAGTCCGTAATATCTATATAATGGGTGGTAATTATAGAGGTAAGTTTAATAAACATTAAAATATCCCTGAAATATAATGCAAAATTTTATATTTTCTTCTAAGGCAAAGGCAATATTACAAAATCAGCTGAATTTAATTTCATGTTGGATCCTGAAGCTGCTAATATAGTTTTTGAAAATGTTAAACATCACGACATCCATATATTACCCTGGGAATCTTGTGTGGATGGTGAAATGCATTTACAAGTGGTAATTAAAAAGATAATACTCTTAATCCTTAAAAAAAGTATTTCTTATAATAATTTATTTACTTACAAACAGGACTGGCGTTTAAATGTTTTGGGCAAGCTGAACACTAAGGCCATACAACTAATGAACAAGGTAGAAGGTGCCTTATATAAGAGACATCCCTATCCCAGATGGATTATTTGTGATGCCATTTTGGTGGTGGCGTATTGTTTTAGACAATTGAAGATATCAAAACTTCGGCGTTATTATGTCACGGTCGAGTTAAACGGTACACATACACGCGGTCAAATGGTACTCGATCATAAGCGTAAACACCATGGTAATACACATATTATAATGGATGTGAACAAAGAAAGTTTTAAGCAAATTATATCTTGGGTTGGTGGTTTAATAGATGATAATCATATGGAAAAATGGCTATTGGAAGAATTGTCAAAGATGAATAAATAAATGAGCACTTAAATTTGCAATTTATAAACACAAATTTATTTGTATTAACTTTAACTAAATAAGATATAAATTGTTGAGTTCTTTACTCTAACAAACACTTATTAACCCATTCGCGTTTATTATTGCAATTATCATCATTGGCTGCATAGCTATCGGGACAATTGGCCAAAGTATGATACCATACACAAATATCAATATATTGAGGATATACATCACAGTTAAATTCATTTTGCAGCTCGACAAATTGAAAAGTTTCAGTTATAGTATCCTTATCTAAAGAACATAAACTCTTATATAAAATTATAAAAGAAAATAATTTTTTAAAATACCCACCCATTTCACTACATCTTTCAAAAGCATTTATATACATTGAATTAAAATCCTCATCACCAATTTGAGCATCCAAAAAGGTTTTAACAGCTGTTAAATCTATAACATTGCCATCATAAATTTCAAATTCTTGATACATACAATTTAAAAGGCACTAAAATGAAAACATAAAAAAAATAGTGATAACTCCTTATAGTATTATTGGTTTTAATTTTCCTCCTACCTCTGGTGAAAAAGTCTCATTTGCCAATAAAGCATCTATACAGGGTTCCGATGTATATCTTGGTCGGCCCCGGCAACAGCCGACAAATTGTTCATCTAAGATCACAGGATCCTCTAAACAATTTTCAGCTACACTTAATTTTAAAACATTCAAAAAGTGAAATAATAAATAAATTTTATTATATTTTTTTTCCATTTTCAAGTATAAAAATACACTTTATATGTGTTTAACCAGCCTCTTAACAAACTGTTACTAAAAATTTAATGACACTTTGCAAATGTTTATAAATGATTCGGGTATCTAATTATTTTATTAATTTGTTAGGAAAAATAATTATTATTATTGTTTTTTTTTTAACATTAAAGATATGCATATTATACAAATTTAAGCACAGCATGCAATTTTATTGTGTTAAATTGTTTTTATTGATTAGAGGTGATAATAAACAAATTGTTGGGTTAATTTTTTTTTTTTTTTACTTAATGGGGCCATTAATTGGCTTGGAATGTTGCACAACTAATTTCATAGGACAAAAAGTAACAAATTTTTAATAAAAATTATATAAAAAAATAGCATAAAATTGCAATTATAATAAGGGGGATTTTTGGTAAACATTTTTTGTTTTTTATAAAGGATTTTATATTTTGGCTAAATTATTAGGCCCTTATCCTCAATTAACATATATTTTGTGTGAAACATTTTTTAACTTTAATTTTGAACCGCCAAAAGTTTAAATAAAAGATTTATTCGTTTGATTTAAATTAACGAATTTTTTAAATTTTATTTCATTTCTATATATGTATATGGGCAATTATCAAAAATTTTTAACCTGGCTGAAACTGACTTAAATCCGTAATAAGTTTTGCGGTAATGATATTTTAAACAAATTGGTTACAGATCTGAAATCACAAGACATGAAACTAATAGAGTGCAAAATTTTAGCACAATTGGTTTCTTTTTATAACCATGATTGTTGTTCAAAGTTGAAGAATATAGAAAAACTGATAAAAACTACTTAAGTTTTTACCATTCTTCTAACATTTTGTTTCGCGCGTTTATACTTTTTGATCTTACTCTATCATAAGTAAACTAATTGGACTTTGTACATAAATTCCTCACCATCTTTGATGTTGTGCAGACTTTCAACAACTAAATACAGGGTAGTAAAGTTTTGATGACAAAATTTTTTGGTTTTTTAAATTTTTCAGTTTTTTGGGCGCAGTCTGTACGCCCCTCAACCGAATACAAAAATTTGGATAGGGATTGATACATGTTGTAATTGTGCGTATTTTGCGCTATATCCCGTTGATGTGCCCGAAATGGTCAACGTAATAGATAGCTTCAAAATTTGGAAAACAAGATCGAACATTTTTGAAAAAGTCAGTTTTTCGCGAGGCACATTCACATTTTCATATGAAATTGCTTGGATTACTGCGTGAACTTAGTTTTTTGTCATTTTACATAATAAAATCGGAGGCGCATTAAAAATAAATTTAATACAAGAATTTTATGGACTTTTTGGAAATTATGCAAAAATTTCACTTTTTGTTTTTCTATTTTTATATAGAAAATTGAAATTTAAACAAATATTGGTTATATAGATATAAGAGCGGCGATAAATATAATAGATCGAGATCATAAATTTAAGGTCAAATGTCGTTGATAATTGAAAACTAAGGCACATCGTGTGGACAGCATGAAATTAAGTATAATTGACATAATTAGTAGGTGTTTGTTATGCTTAATGAAAATTCGGAGGCGCATCAAAAAATTTTGAGAGTAAACATTTTATGGACCAAAAAATATTTACTTGTGTTAAAAAAGGATCACAATATTAAAAAGCATTTCTATGTAATAAACTCTAATAAAATACATTTTCAATCAATATATGGAGAAATAACTTAGATTCGATCAAAATTTTTCACAAAATTTAAAAAAACCGCGATTTTTATTGAAAAGAAAATTTTTAAAATTTTACTAGGAAACCCTAAAATATGCTGCACTAATACCACCAAACATTGAAAATATCATAAATTTTATTTGAATAATTCAGTAGGTTTCGATATTACGTGTAATTTTGGCCAGAATTGTACATAAACTTCTAGTTTGTAAAAATTTTTATATGTTCAACTTTAAACCGCCATAACTTTCGCGCCCCTCACATGAAATGATTAACGCGAACTGATTCTACATGCATTCGAGACACTTTATATTTATACAAAAGGATTTTAATGTGCCATCAAAAAAAATTTATATTTTTTTGAAGGGCTAAAATCAAAAATTGTTGATAATTGCCCATATATATAATAGAGTAACCCACAGCCAAAACGCCTGAAGCTATAGAGACGAAATTGGGAACGTAGGTAGGTCTCCCTCCACTAGATCCACTAAAGCGGGAAATTCGAATGTTTAGGGGCTTAAAACGGTAACCTTATAAAGATACAAAAAAAGTTGAATAGTTATCGTTATTCATTTAAAAATCGGACAGGTGTCTGGTACTTTATTGAAAATCGTCCCTTTTAGGGAGAAAAAGCGAAAAAACTGTATTTTGGTACTTTTTTGGCACCATATGTATCTTTGAAACCAATCAACATACAGATAAAATTTATATTGTATTCATAACTTATCAAAAAATACAAATTTGGTACTTTTTAGAAATTCGAACGTTTAAGGGGTAAAAATCGTAGCTATTTTTGGTACTTTTTTCATAAAACATTTTTTATATTTATTGACATAAACATATGCGTATTTTAATATCGGATCCGACTATAATTTATAAATTCATTGGAATACATCTTTTATTGTATTCATAGGGGAAAAGGTACCAAAAAGGAGGGTAAAACTCAATAATGAATTTTCAATAATATTAAACCTAGAAACATATACCTTTTTGATCTTCTAATGGTACTTTTTAAATTTTCTATAAACATGAAATTAAAAATATGTGGTCCTAAGCGAATGAAAATCCATAAGAGGGGGACTTTGTGGTATTTTTTTTTTTTTTTTTTTTTTTTTTTGTAGTACTTTTTGAATTATCTATAATTATTATTAATATTCAACCTAAAAACATTAAAGTGAGAATTCACAGGGGAAACTTTGTGGTAATTTTTTGTTCTTCTAATGTTTTGAATTTACTATAATATTTAACCTAGAAACATGAAATTAATGATATGTGGATCTAAGTGAATAACAATCCATATGATTGGTACTTTTCCCTTTTTCTAATAGTACTTCTTGAATGTTTTGTAATATTTATACTAGAAACATAAAATTGAAAATTTAAGATCCTAAGTGAATCAGAATCCTTAAAAGGGATTTTGTGGTACTTTTTCGTTATTCTAATATTTATTTTTCGTTATTCTAATATTGGAAACCTGAAATTAAACAGATATTGTTTAATATTGTTTAATATTGTTTTATACTAAAAAATAATAATACAGGCCTGTTCTGGAATCACGGTGATTTCAAATTACGAACGATTTTGAAATCACGCAAGTGATTTTCAGCTGTTCTGGAAATCACGTGATTTAAAATTTTTCGAAGTGATTTTTATTTTAAGAAATCATGAGCAAACAGCTAATTTTTTATTTTGTTTACAATTGAATAAAATAAAATATTTAGCTTTTTGAAATATAAAATATTTAGCTTTTATTAAAATGCCAGACGCAACGTTATTGGCAATAATTGCTTTAAAAAGGAAGAAAATAAAAATGAACGAATTAAAAAACGTTATTTGCGGAATCTATCAAATCCTATGGAAACAGAAGAAAAGTTGTAGGTAAACAGCTGACAGTAAAAAAAAATGAAATCACGAAATCTTTTCCAAAGTAAAGAAAAATTTAATCGCAGAACTAAAGGTGTTTTCAATAAATTGCTATTTTTTATAAAATTAAAAATGTTCAAACAAAAATGGATAAAGGACGTAATAAATTATTTATATAAGCCATTTTACATTTGATTAAAAACACAGTGTTTGCAAAAATAAGCAAGTGATTTGAAATCGACACTAAAAAGTTGATCGATTTGAAATCACGTGATTTCATATTTTTTGTGCCCAGAACACCTTTTAGGTGATTTGAAATCACTTTCCAGAACATACCTCATAGAAATACTTTGGTCGTTTTGTAATTTTCGAACGTTAAAGATTTTAAAAATTGGTACTTTCTAAGTACCCTATGAACTTTCTAAACCAAAAGCATAGAAATTAATTTTAAAATATTATCTTTTTTTATCAGAAATATATTAAACATGCCTTTTGTACTTTTCGAAAAGCCTATTTTTTATTGTAATTTTTGGTACTTTTTTAAGTAAAATAATAAAAAAGTTTATTGTTGTTAATGCCGATACATCACCGTTATGAAAAAAGTTACAACGGGAGTTTAGAATCTTAGTTTAAATTTATTATATAGTATGGTTTTTATATTTTTTTTATTCTCTCTGAAAGCCTTGGATAAGCTTTTGGTAAAATCCAGTTTGGTGGCCACCTGCAAGAGGGCACTGAGGGTACTACTGGAACATTACGTGGTGAGACTCTGCTGAGTACCAGGCCATTGCAATATATCGGGTAATGAAGTGGCCGATGAATTGGCAAGCCAAGGCTTACTTAAGGGTGTTTCGGAGAATGAAATCAACGTGAAACCCACACTGGGTTTCTTTTTCAGGAAGATCAATGAATGGATCTTGGCTAGAACCAATCAGGCTTGGGGGTGTAGTGTGGACTGTTAGGTATCGAGGGCGATATGGCCGACGCTTAACAGTGCAGACACAAGTACTCTTCTTAGCTTGAGTAGGAAAAATCCAAGGACTATTATAGGTGTCATAACGGGACACTGTATGATAGGGAAGATGAGGTCTAAATGGGACGCTAGCAATTCCGATTTTTGTAGAATGCGTGAGGACGTTGAGGAGACCGAGTCTATTGAACATATTGTATGTTACTGTCCACGATTACAACATTGCAGGATAGAATGGTTAGGCAGTCAATTTCTCGACGGGTTATGTGACGTTCGGAATAGGAAACTTTTAGACAATGTTATAGTAAAACGAGCTGTAAGCCCGCTTTTTATAAAAAATTTCCGCTAACGAAGTAGCGGGCTTACAGCTCGTTTTACTATAACATTGTCATTCTAAAGAAATGCACTGTGAGTAGGGATGCAAACGATACATCGATGTTACAAAAGCATCGATGTATCGTTCATTAACATCGATGTCAACATCGATGTTTTTGTTGACGATACATCGCCCTCAAAACTAAAAAACATCGACATCGTTCATTTAATCTGTTTGTGCTCAGCTGTAAGCAAAATCATGCCGCTACTTAGCTGTGACCGAGAAGTAATAGAAAATACGAAGCCTAAAAACAAAAAAATCCGCTGACAAGGGAAAAGTGATCAGTTCTCTAAACAAATATGTGCGTGAGTATAATACTTCACGCTCATCAACAGCATCCAGTATCGACACATCCGATACTGATGAAGATAATTTAGAATTTTATATTAGGAAATACCACAAACAGTTGGCACAAAAAATATGAAAAATAAATCATCTAAATCTGTTACAGACACTATTAGTGGAGCTAAATTACAGATATAACTCTCAACTCCTTTTATACCAGTTGCACTGGTATAACATTGCACTGCAATGTTATATCTCCCTATCGTTGCTAGGTCCGTGCAAAGCGAGCGTTTGTTCTCTGAAATGGAGCAACCATTACTCAGGGCGGAAATAGGCTTCTGGGGACTAGATTATCAACGCTTCTATTGGATAGTAATTGAAATAAATGTTGTATTTCATATAAAGTATGGTGAATTTATGTGTGAAAATACTTGTGGCTTCATATTTATGTGTGAAAATTAAAACATCGGTAAAACATCGATGTATCGTTTCTATTACCGATGTTTTTTAACATCGATTTTGTTCAGAGAAACATCGATATTTTAAAGTATCGATGTTTTTAAGAACGATGTTGCATCCCTAACTGTGAGGCAGAAACGAAATTTTTTGGAAATAAATTTAGTAACTTCTAATTGGCTACTTGAATTTACATAAAATTTCGCAAAGGCGGAAAAGTGTATAATTTTAAGTTTAGAAGGGGGACTCTACTTTCCCTTAGAAGCAGAGCTATGGGGGGTACAATGTATGGTACATTTTTAAATGTTTGCCAATTTATTGTTTCTTATCTGATTTCAAATATTTTACATTTTCTTAAAGCCGTCAATAAGGGACTATAAATCCTTGTGCTATTTATAGTTTTATAGTTTTTAAGTTATTTGAATTTGTTTCTACCCCAGTTGTGTTCTTGGTAAAGTTTTTTATATATTCCCAGTATTTGTTTTTTTGTTAAAATTCTTTTTTTTAAATTTATATGAAAATTTTAAATAACATTCACCCCTATCGTGAATAACAAGTGGAATTTTTGTTCCCATGAAATTTTTATTCCCCTAGAAGGGAAAAATGCTATCGTGAATCTCAAGTGAAGAAATTTTCCCGCTATCAGTTCTCAGTGAATGAAAAAAGGAAGAAAATTAAAATAAAAATCAAAATAAAGTTTTTTTAAAAAAATATACACGTATTTACTAATATTTTAAAGTGGAAAAAACAAAGCAAGATATTTAGAATTGGAGTGATAGTTTTATTGCAACTTTACTTTATTGTACTATTTAACTTTTATTTAGCAAAATAATTTGGCTAATTTTTGGAAACCCAACAAAAAATTAGTAACAAATTAAGTGTACATTATGTTTAGAATTGGAACAATAATTTTATTTTATGTTGAGCAATATATCAGTTTGTGTCTTATTAACTGATAGTGCCCTTAAAATAACTTCAATATTCGAATTATAAGAGGATCTACTTACATTTTCTGTTCTGTTCCCCAGCAAAAATAAAGTGAACAAATTAAAGGGAAAAGTGAAAAAACTCGGGGGAAAAAAATCATTCACGATTAGGGGAATTTTATTTTTAGCATGAAATTATTCATGGGGAATTTGTTCACAATTGGAAATTTAGGGAAAGGGAAAACATTTCGAGGGAAAAAGTATTCATGATAAGGGTGATTATAACATTGTGAAACCTATGTTTATGAATTATGTTAAAAAATATTTTGTTTAAAAATTTTTAGATTTTTTAAATAAATATATGGGGGATTCACAAAGTGTGCTATCATGTAGTATTGTCATATGTCCTAAAATATTTCAATGTATAAAAATATTGTTATTGCTTTTCCTTTGTAAAATTTTATGACATTATGACAATACGACATGATAGCACACTTTGTGAATCCCCCAATAGTTTCTTATAAAATTTTTGGTTTATAAAATGTATCACTAAAAATAAAAATTTACATAAAAAATAAAATTTTTCATGAAAAATACAATTTTGCACCAATAAGAAAAATTTTCTGGTCTGATTCTTATTCACTCTTTTATAAAATTAATTAATTTTATTAAAATCGTGGCATAAATAATGTATTTATGTATATTTAAACACTGTTCCGGGAGAATATTTGCATGGCTGCAAAGTGAAATAATAGACCGATCATAACCAATTTCAGTAAACTTTAGCATTATACCAAAATAGTCCCGTTTTCCAAATTATCTTTAAAATTAAAACTTGTTCTTTGTGCTCAAGTTTTACATACACAGACAACAAGCTAGCAGTGCAACCAGGCAGTATGTAAGGCGGGCGGATATCGTTAAATCGACTTGGAAATTGATTCCGAATCGATTGGTATACTTTAAGTCCTAGTTTTCAAAAAGTAAGATTTTATCCAACATTTTTAATTAATAAAAAAAAAAAAAAATAAATAATTTTTAAATTTTGGCATTTTTAAAAATAACAATATAACAAATTATTCGAAAATAACACACATACCCAACAAACCAAATTATATCGTAATAATATCATAACGATATCATTTCGGTGATAAAGAAGTTCGAGAATATCATTTATAATTCTAAAATGATATAGGTTGCTTTCTAAAAGGTACACTTGAAAATGATATCATAATTTTTGAAAATAATGATATTAGTAATGTTATCGTTTTCATCCAATATACTAATATTGGATGAATATATAATATTATTTTTATTTTATCAATAATTAAAACAAGATAATCAAATGAAACTAAAGTTCATCCTATTCCTAATAATTTTGTATGCAATATAGTGTTTGTAAAAAATCGACTTTTCAAAAAACCGGTTTGATGGTTAACCGAAAATTAGGTAAAATTAAAAAACCGGTTTTTCGGTTAACCGTCTACTAAAAAACCGGTTAAACCGGTTAACCGACATTTTAATAATTGGTCTAATTTGAAGCTTATAAAAATATTTTTGGTTAAAAAAGTGTTTCAACTTATTGGTTTAACCATGCACCAAATAATAAACAGTGCACTGCACTGTTTCTTATAAATTGCGATTGATCGAAAATTTGTAATACTTTTTTTCAGCCTTTAGACTAGTTTTAATATAATTTATAAAAACAACTTTTATGGCATATTTTAGCACAGCTTTTGAAGCTTAATAATGATCTAAAATTATTCTATAAAGTATTTTTTCAGTTTTTTTTTTTTTTTTAATTTTTCTAGGTTAAAAATAAAATTAAATTATCGAAATTTTACAAAAAGGAAGCTTTAGACCTAGGACAATGTATTTTATATTATGATTTATATTCACCGCATTTAAAGTTTTTCTCTTAAGGAAAAGTTTATATAATTTTTATAAAAAAATTTAATAAAAATATCTGCATAAAATTGCTAAAAAATAATTAACATTATTTCTGCTAAAAAGAAATTTGTTTTTAATTTTTAGAAGATTATTAATCACTTAAAAGTACATTTTCTGCACTTATTTAGTTCTACTTTTGAAGTCTTTATTCCTATTATCCTATATAAAATCTTCTTTTTATCTTAAGCTATACATTAGTAGGTGTAATGTTACATAAGTATTTTCTTCTTTTGGAAAATTTCATTCGCATGAAATTAAAGTTTTTGTAAATGGAATGCTTAATTATCTATCTGATTTATTATACATACAGTTTTAAAAGAGTTAACTTCCAACAAGTAAATATATATCACCTGGCTACATGTTAACTCAAACAGCAAGCATTTTTAGAAGTTTACAAATATTTTCTTATATTTTAAATTCAGAAAAAAGCAACTAAAGGACGAAATTTTGTGATATTTTTAGCAAATTTTTGAAACCGGTTAACCGACACAGAAAAACCGGGTAAACCGGTTAACCGAAATTGAATATTTCAAATTAACCGGTTCGCAAATAACCGAAATTTGAAGAAAAAACCGGTTTTTCGGTTAACCGGTTAACCGGTTTATAAACACTAATGCAATACCAAACTTCTGAAATCCGAAAATAGTTTCCTTTAAAATCCAACCTGATATTGATTCCTTTATGTTAGTCTCTTTTATTGTTTGAAATTCCGCTAAATTTTGCTGTAAAAATATAATTTTCATGTAATATATAACATAACCCAGGAAAAATTTTAAAACACGTTCTAAAATCATTAGTTCTAGAACTGGTGTAATCACAACCACTTCAGTTTCTTTAACTACATCCTTAGAACTAGTGGTTTCACTACTAATTCTGGAGCTCGTTGAGTAGCACCTTAATATGATTCTAAATTTGTTTTAGAGAATGATTTTGAGAACTAGTGCTTAAGAACTTATTATTTATGACTTCTACATCAGTTCTCTGAAGAAATTACTGGTTCCAAATCACATCCTTGAACTGTTTAAAAAACTTGAATAAAAAATTTTAAAAAATTCAAAAACAATAAAAAACCGAAAGAGTTTAAAAAAATTATATTGATTTAAAAAGTAGCCTCTAGGAAATGGCTCATTATAATAAAAAAACAGGTTCTGAATCCATTCCCTAACGCGTCTATTGCATGAGTTCTGAATGTTACAATTTCGAACAAAAATCGATTAAAGAACTACTTCTAGAACCGTTCTATAGAATGGATACTGGCTAGATAACGCTTCTACAGAACTAGTTCTGTATGTGACAAACAAAAATCATTGATCGTAACGCCAATTATTATTTTATTTTTCTTCATATAAAACATTAACAATTATATAATAATTTAATACTTTACTGAAAGGTAATATTAATGAATATCGAATAAGTTCGCTAAAAATTTTTGAGGAGTTTCATTCGCAGTAAAAAGTCATAAAGTTTTAAAAACATATTAATTGATCTTTATTAAATCCATTTTTTTATTCATTAGTTTTTCAACTTACACGGATAATATCAATATTGAAAAAAATAATTTCTGTTTCAAAATTGCAATTTTTTTGTGTTTTGAGTGCATATTTTTTTTTTCCTGCATATTTAATGTATTTTTTTTTTTTTTTTTTTTGAGAGATAGCTAAGGAATTTGGATTCTTTTTTTTTTTAATTAAGAAGTATTCTTTAACATTTTTAACTTTTGTTTTTTTATTTCTCAATCAAAATTGGATTCTTATAAATTAATACTAATATGTACTTAATATTTCTAAAATAATATTTATTTACAAATTAATAGTTACAATTTGGAGGAAGGGAAAGGTTTAACAATTTTATGTACAATATAAAAAATTTAAAATTTAATAAATAATATAATAATAAATTGCAACTAGAATATAAATATTAAATAAAATATTTAAAAATAATAAGAAAAGGGAATAATGTGTTTTTATAAAAGTACGTATTTAAAAATATTTTCAATAACTAAATAAAAAATAGATTTAAATGTTATTTAATAGTTTTAACAGAAGAAAATTTTAATACGATTTTTAAAATATAGTTCGGGAAGTAATCTTAAATATATTAACTACATATACATATAATAATTAAATTTCTCTTATTTCATAACTATAGATAAAAAATAATAATAAAAATAGATTTAAACATAACTTTATGATTTAATTACTTTACTATATAAACATTTCTTTGAGACTTTATTAAAAAATCAAACTATAAAAATGTCTCTCGTTTTAATTCGTTGCACTGGAACACATATTGTGGCATAAGGCAAGTAAGAATCGTCCATTTAAACTCTTCAATATTACTCATCTTTTCTTGCAGCGGAAACAAGCTTTAAAAGCTCTTTTAATGGCACGTATATTATGAATAACTTGTTCCTAAAAAAAAAAATAAATTAAATATTTTAATGCAAATAATTAAAAGCCATATAATCAATAAACATACCTGCATTAGATTGAAACACATAGCAATCAAAGCCATACCCAGCAGAAGATAAACGGCACATAAAATAAAGCTCACTTCTACTTTGTCTTTATCAGCAGTTATCTGAAAAAGGATAAAGAGAAAACAATTGAGTGGCTTTCAATTTAAAACTAAAAAATAAATAAAATACTAACCACACGATCACCCGGTACTAGATCACCAAAACCAATACTGCTTAAGGATATAAAACAGAAATAACTACCATCCAAATAGTCCCAAGATTCCCATTGACCAAATAGTAAAGCACCCCATAATATATAACTAAAAAGGATAAAAATATTTTAATGATTACCTATGAACATTTTTAAAATTGAAAAACTCACCTTATCATTATGAAGACACACACTGTTAGAGGAACAGTAATTTCATCTGTACTACCTCTTATTTCACGTTCAATATCGGAATCATCATCATCATCAAATAAATCTAAAACTTCATCTTCTATACGACCCCGACTTCTGGATGAGGTCGAGGAACTTTCAGTCTCATCGGTATAATAACTAGCACTGTCCGAAGTATTACTGCTACTGGTGCAAGATTCATATTTACTGCGTCTAGATTCTTCCATATCGGCCAACTAAATATGAAATATTAAATTATATTAAAATTTTAATATTTATCTTTAAATCTCTACAACTTACAGCTTTGTTCATCATCATTTGTCTTAGTTTACGACGTTCTCGTATTAATCGACGTCTCGCTACTCCAGGACAAATCCGACAAAGACACACTTTTGAATAGATCCATTTAAATGATTTAGCCAACACATCACCAATATTGGAGAGATATAAAAGAAATAGCGGCATGCCTATGATGGCATAAACAATTGTTGCCAATTTACCCCAATCGGAACGAGGTGAAATATTTCCGTATCCTTAAAATATATTAAAAAAACATAAATATTTATGTTTAAAATTGATTTATCAAAAACTTAATTTACCTATCGTTGTTATAACGGTTAGGGAATATAAAAATGCTCCAGAAAAGCTCCATTGTTTATTAATGTCTTGACCCACTAAATGATTGTGTACTACCGATCTTTGGAAATCTAATAAAATTTCGTTAACTCTGGAAATCGAAAGGACAACCAAAAATAAATTAAAGGAACATTTTCTATAAAAATATTATCAAAGAAAGTGTTCTATAGAAAATTTTATTAATTTTCTATACAAAATTGTGTCTAGACAATATTTTTTGTAGAAAATCTTCCCTATACAATATTTTCTATAAACACTTTTCTCTAGACAAGACAAAATTATCTATAGAAAATAGTGTCTAAACAATATTTTCTATAGAAAATAGTGTCTAGACAAGATTTTCTATACAAAATAATGTCCAGACAAGATTTTCTATAGACAATAATGTCTAGAAAAGATATTCTATAAAAGAAGGTCTGTCTAGACAAAATTATCTACAGAAAATAGTGTCTAGAAAAGATAGAAAATTGTGTCTAGACAAGATTATCTGTAGAAAATAGTGTCTAGACAAGATTTTCTATAGAAAATAATGTATAAACAAGATATTCTATAAAAAATAATGTATAGACAAGGTATTCTATAGAAAATATTTTCTATAGAAAATTTTGTCTAGACAAGATTTTCTACAGAAAATAGTGTCTAGACGAGTTTATCTATAGAAAATAGTGTATAGACAAGATATTATATAAAAAATAATGTATAGACAAGGTATTCTACAGAAAATATTGTCTAGACAACATTTTCTATAGAAAATATTGTCTAGACAAGATTATCTATAGAAAATAGTGTCTAGACAACATTTTCTATAAAAAATTGTGTCTAGACAAGGTTTACTTTAGAAAATCTAGGCAGAATTTTTTATATATAATTTTCTCTAGACAAGATTGTCTATAACTAAACAAAAATAAAAAATAATAGTAAAATTCAACATCTCACCTTCTCTTATACGACTGTGCATCATAAAATCCTATATTCTCCGATGTTTCATGCCAAATACGTTCCAAACATTCGGCTGTAAAATTTCTAGTCAACAGACCATATTTCTCGGGCACAACATCTTTACTAATCTCATATTCAAAAATTTCAATCGCCTGAAATATAAACGCACCACCAATTGTATACAAGATCACCAGCAATATAATACCAACATTACTGAACATAAACGCCGTAAATTTTCGAAAATGATCCTTAAAACGTTGAAAGGGTGGTTTCTCTTTTCGACGAAATGAATTACGAGGTGTGGACATTTTTCTATGTTAGTGCTTTTTTTTTAGCCTAAGTCGTTGGATCTGGTTTAAACAGATTTCAGAGTGAGTTTATGTTATTTAAATCTTCTGCGATATTTTGTAAATGGTTTCAGAGGTGTTTTATGATAACCTCTTGTATTTGATATGTTTGTATATTTGGGTTTCGTGTTGATTGACATTCTCTATAATGAGCATGAGTTGTTTTAGAGGGACAAGGTTTTCACGGAAATTCTCAATTCTTTTAGAAGCTAGAAAGAAGAAATAGGGTAAAATATAATTATATGATACAACAAACTATTTAATAAATATTTTTAATAAAATTCTCATTAAAATCAATGATGCTTAATTGGTTTCTTACTTATATGTTAATTGTAATAATTTTCAAATAATTATTTATTTTTGCAAACACCAAGAGCGTTTTTATTTTCCCTACCAATCGACAGATGTTACAATAATATAAAATTATTTAATATAATATTAATCGCAAAATAAAGAAAAGAAATTAATTACATTTGGCATACAATTATGATGCTTAATTGATTTTAAAAACAATTCAAAATCCAACACTTATCAAACCAAAAATCAAAAGAATTAAAAAAAAAAAAAAAACATTTTATATAAATATGTACATATGTAGTTATTAGTGGCGCTAATAGTGTTGGGTAAATTATTTTGACGTGTATGAATATAAAATACTCTATGTAGACAATGTAATAAATTCAATTGTCTAATAAAAATCTCGTATAGTGTTGATTGAAATTAAATCAAACGTCAATTTATATTGTATTTAAATACTAATGATTATCAAGAATGAAATTAAATTAATATATATTTAGAAGATATATTATTTAATTTTATAATATACAAAATTCAAGAGGTTTTTAAAACTTTTTTATATTTAAATAAATATTTATTCATTAAATACATAAGTATTTGATTGGTATTTTAGAAAACATTAGGGGTCAACAAAAATTCTAGAACTTTTACTATTAAATCGTTATCGAAAACTTTCCATAAATAGAATATTTAACAAAAATGTATAATTTATAGCGAATTTAAATTTTCTATACAATTTAATTTTTAGAATAACTTTTATAAAGTTTTATAGAAAAAATTCGACACTTTTTTCTTATAGAAAATTTGTTGATTTTATAGATTTTTTTTTTTATTTTCTTTTTATAGAAAATTTTCGTTAAATTTTATTTTTTAGAAAATTTTTGATAAATTTTCTTCTTATAGAAAATTATCGATAAATTTTCTTTCAATAGCAAATTTTCGATAAATTTTCTTTTTATAACAATTTTTGATAAATTTTCCTTTTATAGAAAAATATTCCATAAATTTTCTTTTTATAGAAAATTTTCGATAAATTTTCTGTTTATAGAAAATTTTGGATATATTTTCTGTTTATAGAAAATCTTCAATAAATTTTCTTTTGATAGAAAATTTTCGATAAATTGTCTTTTTATAGAAAATTTTCGATAATTTTTCTTTTAATAGCAAATTTTCGATAAATTTTATATTTATAGAAAATTTTCAATAAATTTTCTTTTTATAGACAATTTTCGATAAATTTTCTTTTTATAGAAAATTTTCGATAAATTTTTCTCTTATAGAAAATATTTGATACATTTTCTTTTATAGAAAATTTTGGATAAATTTTCTTTTTAAGCAAATTTTTGATAAATTTTCTTTTTATAGAAAATTTTCGATAAATTTTCTGTTTATAGAAAATTTTGGATAAATTTTCTGTTTATAGAAAATATTCAATAAATTTTCTTTTTATAGAAAATTTTCGATAAATTGTCTTTTTATAGAAAATTTTCGATAATTTTTCTTTTAATAGCAAATTTTCGATAAATTTTATATTCATAGAAAATTTTCAATAAATTTTCTTTTTATAGACAATTTTCGATAAATTTTCTTTTTATAGAAAATTTTCGATAAATTTTTCTCTTATAGAAAATATTTGATACATTTTCTTTTATAGAAAATTTTGGATAAATTTTCTTTTTAAGCAAATTTTTGATAAATTTTCTTTTTATAGAAAATTTTCTGTTTATAGAAAATTTTGGATAAATTTTCTGTTTATAGAAAATATTCAATAAATTTTCTTTTTATAGAAAATTTTCGATAAATTGTCTTTTTATAGAAAATTTTTGATAATTTTTCTTTTAATAGCAAATTTTCGATAAATTTTATATTTATAGAAAATTTTCAATAAATTTTCTTTTTATAGACAATTTTCGATAAATTTTCTTTTTATAGAAAATTTTCGATAAATTTTTCTCTTATAGAAAGAATTTGATACATTTTCTTTTATAGAAAATTTTGGATAAATTTTCTTTTTATAGAAAATTTTGGATAAATTTTTTTTTATAGAAAATTTTCGATAAATTTTCTTCTTATAAAAAATTTTCGATAAATTTTCTTCTTATAGAAAATTTTCGATAAATTTTCTTTTATAGAAAATTTTCTATACATTTTCTTTTTATAGAAAATTTTTGCTAAATTTTCATTTTATAGCAAATTTTCGATAAATTATCTGTTTATAGAAAATTTTGGATAAATTTTCTTCTTATAGAAAATTTTGGATATATTTTTCTTTAATAGAAAATTTTGGATAAATTTTCTTTTTATAGACAATTTTCGATAAATTTTCTTTTTATAGCAAATTTTCGATAAATTTTCTTTTTATAAAAAATTTTCGATACATTTTCTTTTTATAGACAATTTTCGATAAATTTTATTTTTATAGAAAATTTTGGATAAATTTTCTTTTATAGCAAATTTTCGATAAATATTCTTTTTATAACAATTTTTGATAAATTTTCCTTTTATAGAAAAATATTCGATAAATTTTCTTTTCATAGAAAATTTTCAATAAATTTTCTTTTTATAGAAAATTTTGGATAAATTTTCTTCTTATAGAAAATTTTCGATAAATTTTCTTGATATAGAAAATTTTCGTTGAATTTTATTTTTATAGAAAATTTTGGATAAATTTTCTTTTTATAGAAAATTTTCGATAAATTTTCTTTTTATAACAATTTTTGATAAATTTTCCTTTTATAGAAAAATATTCGATAAATTTTCTTTTCATAGAAAATTTTCAATAAATTTTCTTTTTATAGCAAATTTTCGATAAATTTTCCTTTATAGCAAATTTTTGATCAATTTTCTTTTTATAGCAAATTTTCGATAAATTTTCTTTTTATAACAATTTTTGATAAATTTTCCTTTTATAGAAAAATATTCAATAAATATACTTTTTATAGAAAATTTGCAATAAATTTTCTTTTTATAGACAATTTTCGATAAATTTTCTTTTTATAGCAAATTTTCGATATATTTTCTTTTTATAGAAAATTTTCGACAAATTTTCTTTATAGAAAATTTTCGATGCATTTTCTTTTTATAGCAAATTTTCGATAAATTTTCCTTTTATAGAAAAATATTCTTTTTATAGAAAATTTTCAATAAATTTTCTTTTTATACAGAATTTTCGATAAATTTTCCTTTTATAGCAAATTTTGGATAAATTTTCTTTTTATAGAAAATTTTGGATAAATTTTCTTTTTATAGAAAATTTTCGATAAATTTTCTTGATATAGAAAATTTTCGTTGAATTTTATTTTTATAGAAAATTTTCGACAAATTTTCTTTTATAGAAAATTTTCGTTAAATTTTATTTTTATGGAAAATTTTTGTTAAATTGTTTTTTTTTTTTTTTTTTGATTTGAAATTTTCGTTAAATTGTATTTTTATTGGAAATTTTCGTTAAATTTTATTTTTTTTTTAAATTTTTGTTCTATAAAATTTTCGATAAATTTTAATTTCATATAACAATTTGGATACATTTTTATTTTTATATACATTTTTATAGAAAATTTTCGTTACATTTTTTTATGGTACAGTCCATAAATTTTCTTTAATTTTTTTTAACCCATTTCCGACCACTGCACAGGGGGTTGAACCATAGCGAAAAAGAGGATTAATTCGTGGAAGTTTTAATTTAAAAAATATATAATTTTTATTAATGGATATTCATAAATACGTAAAATACTAAAATAAACATATCTTGGAAGACAATATTTTTTTAAATTGTTATGGCTATTTTTATTTTTTAGGGGAAATTGGCTTTATTTAGACTTTTTGTTATAACTTTTGAACTAAAAGCTATTAATTCATAAATCAAACTGTAAATTGAAGTATACTTATTATATAAGATAATTTTTTATTTTAGAATATAATCTACTATCTGAACTTAATCCACCTGTCTAAAAACACAATTATCGTTTTATAAAAACTAACAAATATCCCACATGAAATTTTGAAATTTTCACTTTTTGCTACTATAATATTATTTATGAAAAATTATTGAACTTTGAAGAGTGTATCAAAAAAAGTAAACAACATAGAACAAAAAAATTTATAGATTATGAAAAATCAGTTTGTTTTCTATTACCAGATATAAAAATTTATTGCAATATTCACACTTTATTTTTTTAATTAATCCTCGTTTTGAGTACTGTTCAACACAACGTACGCTGTTGCGTTTTCGCATCAGTAACTTTAACATCGCCTAATTCACTAAATACGGATTTAGTGCTAATTTTTTAAAGATATGAGAAAAAATCTAATTGCTTATAAATAGGCTAAAACGTTAGTGTTGCGAAAAGGCATTATTAGTCATTTCGGCGATATTTTTAAATCTGCCTTCCGAAAAAGTGCTTTTATGCTATGCGTGTATTCTAAAGGTATATAGCTTTAGATTTAGATTTTTTGGGTCCAAAAATGGTACGATTTCTGAAATTTTCCAGGCCCTATATTTCGGAATGAAAAATATCTAGGCGTTCAAATCTTTTTAATTTGTTATCACAAAAACAAACTTTGTGCAAATTTCGTAAAGTTATCTCAACGGAATCGGGTAGTGGTAGAAAATGGATTAAGGAAATTTCGTCTTTTGACAATTAAAGGTTTGTTGATTTAAATTAGATATAGGGTACTAAAAATACCACCACTACCATCAAACTATCATCATTTATTTAAATACTATTGTATTGTGTATTGATATACTATCAATTAAATATATTTCAAATATTTATTAAATTTCATTTTATTTCCATCCACACTTTACTATATTATACTCGTAGTATGAAACATTTACCCCCAAATTACAGTGGGGCAAGGAGGCGCGTACCAAAAGCGGCACAGTCCAAGTACCTGAGTTTTTGTACTACTGATTTGTTTATTTTTATTTTTTTGTTTATTTGACTTTAAAGTAAACAACAGTTCAACTACAAAAATACTTACTCAAAGGTGTAAAATAAATATGTATTCGAACATTTTTTTTTTTTTTTTTCATATATTTTGTCTTTAATTAATGTGAATGGGCATGATAATTGTTAAAAAATAAAACAGTCATAAATTACAAATGAAAAGAATTTAAAAAAAATTAATGTGGACTCACAGGCAATTAAAAGCAACAATTGAAGGTCTAAAGAAAACATTGAAGAAACAAATTGCACAGAATTAAAAAAAATAATAATGAAATTATATTTTTATATTAATAAAATTTTAAATAAATTAAACTAAATATTTTTTTTTATTAAAAAAAAATAAAAAAGCACAATATAAACATATTTCAAACACTATGTCACAATTTAAAATTTGTCAAACAACACCACTCAATATTTTATAATGCCATAGAATTTTTCAACAATTCAATAAATAAATTCTACTAATAAATATTAACAATTGGGTCAATTAACATTGGCGAAGTCAACAAAAATATATTCTGTTTTGGCTAAAATAACGACCATAATTAAGATTTATTATAAATGGAATTTATGCTTAAACATCTGGTTTAGTAAAACAAATTATCATTTTAAAAAATCCCTTCAAATATAAAATAATACATTTATTTGTACATACATAAGTTTTAAAGAAACAGATCCAATAATTTATATCCATTTTATTTTTACTTTTTCCAATTTCAACATTTTCAAAAGGCAAAAATCAATTAGTATTTAGCATAAATATTTATTTAAAATAAATTTAATTGTATTTTTTGTTAAGAACATATCAAAACAAATCAAAATAATATTGAAATAGTATTTTAACAATTTTATTTAAATTTTTTATGAATCGAAAAAACATATTTCTTTTGCACTTGCCTACGAAATATTTCGGTAATTTTTTACCTGTGTGGAATGTGCAAAAAAAACTGTTGGGGGGAGGAAAATTTAGTAAAATTAATTTATAGGAGCAACCAGATGTGTAAGTTAGGGCTCATATGTATTAAATATTGGAAAATTTTCTATAAATTCTATTTCTATAAAAATTTCTTAGAGAAATATAATTTATTAAAAATTCATATAAAAAGAGAATTTATTGAAAATTTGCTATAAAAAGATTATTAAGATTTGCTATAAAGATAATTTATGGAAAATTTATTATTAAAATAAAATTTATCGGAAATTCTTTATAAAAAAAAATTTATCAAAAATTTCCTATAAAAAGAAAATTTATCGATATTTTTCTATAAAAAAATTTCGACAATTCCCCAAAAACGAGAAATTATTGAAAATTTTCTCTAAAAAAAAATGTATCTTAAATTCTTTGTAAAACTAAAATTTATCGAATATTTTCTATAAAAAGAAAATTTATCGAAAATTTTATATATAAAAAAAATGTCGAAAATTTCTTACAAAAAAATAAAAAAATATATATATAAAATATAAAATATATATAAAAGAAATCGACAAAAATGTCCTATAAAATTGTAAATTTATGAAAAAATTTAGATAAAAAGAAATTAATTGAACATTTTCTACAAAAAGAAATTTTATCGAAAATTTTTTTACAAAAAGAAAATTCTTTAAAAAGAAAATTTATAGAAAAATTATTGTAAAAAAATATTTAAAAACAAAATTTAATAGAAACATTCCTATAAAAAATTTGGACAAAAAGAGAATTTTATAAAAAAAAGAAAATTTATCACATTTTGTACAAAAAGAAAATTTTCTATAAAAAGAACATATGTATATTGAAAATTTTCTATATAAAAAAAATTTCCTATAAAAAGAAAATTTATCAAAATATTTTAACAAAAAGTAAATTAATTTAACATTTTCTACAAAAATAAACTTAAACGAAAATTTGTTTACAAAAAGAAAATTTTTTATTAAAAGAAAATTTAGAAAATTTAAATTTTGTACAAAAAGAAAATTTATCGAAAATTTCTTATAAAGAAATATCTAAAATTTTCCATAAAAGCAAAATTTAATAAAAAAGTTTCTATAAAAGAAACATTTATAAAAAAAATTTGGACAAAAAGAAAATTAACATTTTTACAAAAAGAAATTTTATCGAAAATTTTTCACAAAAAGAAAATTTATCGAAAATTATTTATAAAAAGAGAATAAAAATTGCCTTTTAAGAGAATTTATCTAAAATATTCTTTTAAAAAGAAAAATTTTCGTAACCTTTCTATAAAAAAAAAAAAAAAAATACCAAAAACTTTCAGTGAAAAAATACCGAAAATTTCTTAATTCATTAAAAATTTCCTATTAACCCTGAAAGGCTACACTTATTTTAATTACGAAAAGGCTACAAACACTTAATCGTATCGAGAACGGTGATTTTATAAAAGTTTTTGTACACAATATATTTTGTGAAAATGCCATTGATTTCAGTTGTTTTTTTGATTGCTTTCAAGTTGTTCCAAGGAATCAGAATTGAACAAAATTTAAAACTTTTTGTTCAATCATATTATTTTGTTTATGAGCTATTTTGGTAATCTGGTTATATGTTTAACAGTGTTGCCACTTAATGTGTAGTTACACATATCGTGTGTCATTTTTATTTACATGAGTAGCCCATGTGTAATTAGTTTCATTTGTAATCTGTGTGTAATTTTAAGTCTCAGTGTAATGAAGTTAATTTTTCCTACTAACGCTACGTCCAGACTAGCCTTTTTCTTGTTCTCCCAAGAACAATACGTCGGCAGAGCAACACACACACAATTTTTTTCATTTTGTTTTGAGTGGGTAGAACATTTGTCGAACAAATCATAATTTTTTGTTTGCCGTCAGTGTCACTTCGATACTTTTACATTCAGCGCCTCTTCTTCCGCATAAAAAATGACGTTTATGCACTCCTGCATTCGTTTTTAGCCGGACGGGAAACAATTTAGTGTCAAAAAAATTTTATTAACGGAATTTTATAGAAAAAAAAAAAAATTAAAGAATTGTACTATATTTTTGTAAAAAAAATAGCCATTTTTCATACTAATTTCAGAGTTCTAACTTTGAATATTTTTCACGTCTAGATGAATTGAAATAATCCAAAAATTCTTTCAGTTTATTATTTTGAAATACAGTGCAAGCTCGGTATTCGCGACTACCCATTATCGCGACGGCCCTGTTATCGCGACGACTTAATTTTTAAAATTGCAAGTTCTATAATAGCGACAGTTTACGAAAAACGGGTTCTATTTTCGCGACTTTTATCTGTTTTTTTTTTTAAATTTGATTACAATGCCTATAACCAAAAAAGGGAAATCCACGTCTTTTACTATATTAACCTTTTTGGATGATTTTGATCTTCATTTTTGTCAGTTTATTCGTATTTGTTGTGTAAATACATCTCTTAATATGGGAAATGTTCAAGATATTTTAAAGCCAACGATTTCTCAAAAATAAGTTCAATTTGCGTGAATTAAAAAAAAAGTTCCAATATCAGTAGCGATTTTAAGATCAAAAGCCAGTCATTTGTATTCCAAAATTTATCAAACCAATTCAGGTTTCAATGTCAGTGAAGGATGGTTGAAGAAATTTAAGCGTTGACATGGAATTAGATTTTTAAAAATTACGGTCGAGAAATTGTCTTCGAAACCTTATCTTATTGATCCATTTGTGAAAGAGTTTAAGGATTACGTTGATGAGCATTGGTTGACTCTTCACCAAATCTACAATGCCGATGAGTCCGGTTTATATCATAAGATGCTTCCAAATCACACTCTTGTCACATGTAAAGAGAAAACGGCTCCCGGAAAAAAAAATAGTAAGTAAATTTTCACCAATTAGTTAAAGTAAGATGTTTATAAGTAAACATTTTTTAGGTCCGAGAATTTTTGGCTTCAAAAGGTCTGCCGCAAAAAGCAGCTTTACTTTTAGATAACGCGACGTGTCACCCAGTTGAGGAACTAAAAAGTGATGACGGTTTAATTATAGCAACCACCCAATTGCACTGCGCTTATTCAATCGTTAGATCACAACGTTATCAACTTGGTCAAATTAAATTATAAAAAACAACTGCTCACTCTCTTGCTTGCCGAGAAGGGAACAAATTTGGAGCTCAAACTAAAAAGCTTCAATCTCAAAAATGCAGTTCTGATTGTAACTACGTCCCGGGATAAAATATCAGTGTCCAATATCCGAAAATCCTGGAACGCCTTGCTTGAATTCGGTAGTGCATAGAGTGAAGATGATAACATGCCCTTAAATATTTTACAAAATATAATTCAGGAAGAAAATTAAGATCTTTCAACTATTGGTACACTTGTAGCTCAAATTGGTACGGAACATCTTTTCACGAATGCTGACATAAACAGCTGGATTCAAAAAGAATTTCATGTGGAAAGTAATGAGGAGCAAATGGAATTATCAGATACGGAATCGGAGGTTTTATACGATAGTGGTCATGAAGAAAACTATATTAAAGTGGACGATTGTATAACATCGATAAACATGGGCTTTGGAAAATAATAAGACGACAACAGCACTATATGAAATACGTGATTCAGTTGTTATTTTAAAAAAATAATTTGCCAAAAAAAGCAACTCAAAATCTCCAATTTCTTTAAAAATATTTAAAATGTAAATATATCAATAAAAACAATTCTAATTTTAAAAATTACATACAATTTTTCAATGTAATTTTGGATTCTGTTATCGCGAAAATTCAGTTTTTGCGACAGGTCTGGTTTTTAATTAGTCACAAAAATCGAGCTTGCACTGTTGCGAAGCACTTTACAGAAATATAAATATCTTTAAAATCGGACTTCATTTGTAGGTTACGATTTTTTTAAATTTTATATGCTCAAGGTAGTTAAATTTGACACCCTGTAGCTTATCTTGTGTTATCACATGGTGACTACAAGATGATTTTTCTGAAAGTTTAGGTCCTTCTCTACAACTCTTCCATACATTTTCATTTAATCTGACTAGTAGTTTAGGAGATACAGATTTATTACCAAAAAATTTGCGTTTGACCCCACTGTGCAACATTTTGTTCAATGTGCGAACAAGAAAAAGGCTCGTGTGGACCTCAAATAAACATTCGTTTAATTTGACAAATTTTCTTTTTAAACTTTATGAAAAATAGGACATTTCTTCAGAAAAAAACAATCGTTCTTGAATCTTTTAGGGAATTTTACTTACAAAAACATCAAATTAAATTTAAATTGATACTTTTACTCTCGCAGATATTGTAAATCTCGAAGAATATTTAGTAATCTGATTAATTTGAAAACAGATAAAATGTACTCCGAAGCAATCTCAGCATTTTTTTTTACAAAGCAATAGACACTACAAAATGATAAATTTGAACATAGTTATCTATATATATAAAAGAGTAACGTGACTGACTGAATGACTGACTGATTCATCATCCCACAGCCCAAACGGCTGAAGCTAGAGAGATGAAATTTGGAACGTAGGTAGGTCTCCCTCTGTATAGATTTAGATATAAATTTTGGAAATTCGAATGTTTAGGGGGTAAAAAAGGGTAAAAACGGGTAAAATCGGTAACTCTATAACTCCCAAACTAATAAAGATACACAAAAAATTGAATAGTTGTCGTTATTCATTTAAAAAATAATTGGACAGGTGTCTGGTATTTTTTTGAAAATAGGCCCCTTTAGGGAGAAAATGGGTAAAAACTGTATTTTGGTACTTTTATGTCACCATATATATCTTTGAAACCAATCAACATACAAATAAAATTTATGTCGTATTCATAACTTATCAAAAAACTAGAAATATGAATTTGGTACTTTTTCGAAATTCGAATGTATAAGGGGTAAAAATTGTACCTTTTTTTTTGGTACTTTCATAAAACATAATTTATTGACATAACAATATTCGCGTTTTAATATGGGATCTCACTATAATTTAGAAACTCATTGGAATACAATTTCTGATACTTCTATGGGTAAAAAAAAGTACCAAAAAGGGAGTAAATGCGGGAAATTACATTTTATTCAAACTTAATAATGAATTTTCCATTACATTAAATATAGAAACATCCTGTGGGTAAGAATTCAAGAGGATGAATTTTGTGGTACTTTTTTTTCTTCTAATGGTACTTTTTGCATTTTCTGTAATATTTAACCTAGAAACATGAAATTAAATATGCATGGTCCGATGTGGAAAAGAATCCATAAGAGGGGTCTTTGTGGTATTTTTTGTTCTTCTAATGGTACTTTTTGAATTTTCTATAATATTTAAACTAGGAACACGGAATTAAAGATATGTGACCCTAAGTGAGTGAGAATTAATAAGAAGGGATTTTGTGGTACTTTTTCGTTCTTCTAATGGTACTTTTTGAATTTTCTATAATTATGAACCTAGAAACATGAAATTAAGGACATGTGGTGCTAAGTGAATGAGAATCCATAGGAGGGGACTTTGTGGTACTTTTTTGTTTTTCTAATGATACTTTTTTAATTTCCTGTAATATTTAACCTAGAAACATGTGGTCCTAAATGAATAAAAATCCATAAGAGGGGACTTTGTGGTACTTTTTTGTTATTCCAATGGTACTTTTTGAATTTTCGGTAATATTTAACCTAGAAACATGAAATTAAAGATATATGGTCCTAAATGAATGATTATCCACAATAGGGGATTTTGTGGTACTTTTTTTTTTTTTTTTTTTTTTGTTCTAATGGTATTTTTTGAATTTTCTATAATATTTAAACTAGGAACACGGAATTAAAGATATGTGGCCCTAAGTGAGTGAGAATTAATAAGAAGGGATTTTATGGTACTTTTTCGTTCTTCTAATGGTACTTTTTGAATTTTCTATAATTATGAACCTAGAAACATGAAATTAAAGATATATGGTCCTAAATGAATGAGTATCCACAATAGGGGATTTTGTGGTACTTTTTTGTTCTTCTAATGGTATTTTTTGAATTTTCTATAATATTTAAACTAGGAACATGAAATTAAAGATATGTGGTCCTTAAGGAATGAAATTCCATAAGAGGGGACTTTGCGATACTTTTTTGTTCTTCTAATGGTGCTTTTTGAATTTTCTATAATTATGAACCTAGAAACATGAAATTAAGCACATGTGTTTTTTTTTTTAATTTTCTATAATATTTAAACTAGAATCATGAAGTTAAAGTTATGTGGCCCTAAGTGAGTGAGTATCCATAAGAAAGGATTTTGTGATACTTTTTCGTTCTTCTAACAATAGTTTTTGAATATTCTGTAATATACATCCTAGAAATATAAAATTTAATATGTAAGGTCCTAAGTGAATCAGAATCCTTAAATGTGATTTTGTGGTTCTTTTTCCTTATTCTAAAATACTTTTTCGTTATTCTAATATTAGAAATCTAATATTAAAGAGATATTGTTATTTATGAATGAGAATTCTCAAGCTTTATTAGTCACATTCCTCTATACTAAAAAATAATAATAGGAATACTTTGTTAGTTTTTTAACTTTCGAATGTTAAAGATGTTAAAAATAGGTACTTTACTGGCACCCTATCAAACATGCCTTTTGTACTTTTCGAAAATCCTATTTTAAATTTATTTTATAGTATGGTTTTTATAAAAAATTTCCGCTAACGAAGTAGCGGGTTAACAGCTCGTGTTAAAATAAAATTTCATTTGTAATTTTTCCTCATATGTGTAATTTGGCCATCGGTTATGTGTAGTAAGCAACATTGTTGGTGATAACACTGATGTTTAAACAATAAGTGTATTATAATTTTCATCTTTTTATTAAATTGTCTCGATATTATTTTATTTTTGATCATTTTTTAAAACATTTTCTTAAAAAAATAATTTTTTAATAAATATTTTTACACACGAGTACAGAATTTCTCGCAGTTCAGGGATTGCTATTATGTTTAACCCATTTCCGACCACTACCCGATTCCGTTGAGATAACTTTAAGAAATTTGGCACAAAGTTTGTTTTTGTGATTGTGATAACAAATTAAGAAGATTTGAACGCCTAGATATTTTTTTGTTAATGAATATTCATAAATATGTAAAATACTACAATTCAAAATAAAAATATCTTGGAAAACAATTTTTTGAAATTGTTATGACTACTTTTGTTTTTCAGGGAAAATGAGCTTTATTTAGACTTTTTGTTGTAAGGTTTGAACTAAAAGCTATAAATTAATAAATCGAACTGTAAATTGAAGAATACTTATTATATAAGATAATTATAAGAAAAAATAGACAAATGCGTTTTATATCAGAATTAATGTTATTGAAAATATTAAAAATGAATGCAATTTTTATAGTGAACGATAAAATAATGCAGAAAATCAAGAAATTGCGATTTATTTCATTTAAGTAACAGACCCAAACTTACGAGAAATTTAGTAAAAATGTTTTTATTACAGTTTTAATGACTACAGTTGTTTAAAATCTTCATTTTGAACTTCCTGTGATTCCTCTGGTAGTGTAACATATTGTGGTTTTTGCATAATTTCAACTGATTTATTTTAATATAAAATTAAATATTTTTCGTTTAGGCAAATATTGGCAAAATGTTTTTCTTTATTACACAAGATAACATCTTATGTTTTATCACTATATAAAATTTTTTAAATTTTTAATATTTAAATTTTTGTTACTATAATATTATACTATGCAACAGTATTTTGGGGGCGGAATCATTCCGATTGCAGATGATAGCTCTTGATATGTGTAATAAACCAAAGGATTTTTCGCTAGTAGGCAAAATTTTTATTTTATGACCACTTTAATTTTTCTATTTTTACAACAAGGTAGTTACAGATAAATCGAAAGAAAATAATATCAATATAGTTCTAAAATAATTTTCCATAAATGTTTTGACCATTTAACGGGGAATATTTCAGTATATTTTTTGCTGCTTAATTTGGACCTTTAGTCACTTTTTTGGATTTCTCCATAGAAATCCCGCAAATCTCAAAAAGCTTTCAAAAATTTCCAAAAATGGGATTTTTTAAGATTTTTGCTCTTCCCAACCGATATCGGGGAGCAAAAAATTCTATTACTAAAAAATTAAAAACACATCAAACTTTATAAAAACTATAATTATTTTTTAATTCCAGCTTTGCGATTTGAAAAATTAAGGGGAAAATTGGAAAATTATAAAAAAATGGGTAAATTTTGAGAGACCGTGGTTCACGCAGTATTAAAGTTTTTAATTATTTTTTTCCTTCACACAATTCCTTATAAAGTAATCTTTCAGAAAAATATAAATACTATATATATTATTTAAGAAATTTTTTTGTATAACTCAAAAAGAACGTAACTACCTTTTTTCGCAAAAAAACGGCGAAAAATCGACTTTTTTTCAAAATTCAAATTTAAATGCATATAACTTTTGATTTCGTAAAGATTTTGTCAAAAAATAGTTTAAACACAATTTTGTTATTTGTTGTTAATAAAATAAAATATAAAAAATCGAGTGAAATTTGGACCCGCTATAGCGAAAAAACTTTAAAAAGATAGGTCCAAAAATAAAAATTTTAATCTTAAACTAAAAGAGATAACTTACACATATGGCGATGTTTTTTGTAGATGTCGATTAGCAGAATCCACTCATATAAAAATCTTTTAAATCGGCTGAGATATAACGAATCTGGATCGTTTTAATTTTTTTTTAACACCCGAGGTGTCCAACTCTAGGACCCTCTGGACCCGTCCCCGTTAAGCTTATAAGGTCCAAACCAAACCAAAACTTAAACTCGTCTACACCTCTACTAACACTGTCTGAAATTTCATTGAAATCGGACCAGCCGTTTGGAAATTCCAGATTTATTTCCATTTTATTTTTGAAACGGGACACAGTGCCGCGTTATAAGGAAGTCGCGTAAATCAAGTATCGCGAAAATCGAGGGTTACCTGTGCTTTTTTAGTAATAAACGACCTAATTGAAAAATACATCGTCGATTCAACGAATTGTAGCCTTGCAGGGTAAAAAGAAAATTTATAACAAATTTTCTTATAAAAAGAGAATTTATCGCAAATTTTCTATAAAAAGAAAATCTATCGAAAACTGTCCTACAAACAATTTTTGAAAATTGTCTTTAAAAAGAGAAATTTATTAATATTTGTCTATAAAAACAATATTTATTAAAAATTTTCTATAAAAAAGAAAAAAAAATTATATAAAAAAAACAAATGATTGAAAATTTTCTATTAAAAATATTAATAATTTTCTATAAAAAAAAAAAAATATTGAAAATTTATAGAAAATATGGTATAAAAATAAAATTTATTGAAAATGTTGTGCAAATAAGAAAATTATCAAAATCTGCAAAAAGTGGCAATTCAACGAAAATTGTCTAAAAAAAAAGGTTTAAATGAATCTAAATAGTATAAATGCTTAAATTTAAAAACATTTTCTCCTGAAATCCTTAATAATTTACATATTTCAAATAGTAGTTGGTATTTATTTATGTTTTATAAAAAAAAAATAGTTTTTTTTTTTTTTTTTTGTGCCAAATGTTTTAGACATAAATTGTATTTTATTTAAAATGAAATCATAGAGGTTTTTTATATTAAAAAATATGACTAATATTTCTTATTTTATAAAGAAGGTTAAGTGTATAATCATGTTGAAACATTTTCACTAATAACATAAAATATAAAAAAGATCTTTTTAATCACTCATCTATTTTTCTTTTTTGAGCACTAAATTTAAAACACACTTTTTTCAAAATTAAAAAAAAAAAAAACTTTTTTCAAAAAATTTAAAACAAGAGTATTTATTGTAGCTTAAAATATAATTTATTGAGAATATTAAGAAAAATCTTTTTTTTTTTTTTTTCTTTGTTTCTGATAATGATTTAACTTTTTTCCGGTATATTTTTCATTCGTTTTTTATTGTTATTTATTTATATTTTGGTTTAGTGTTTTTTTGGTTCTTTTTTAACTTATTAAATTTTATTTTTGTTTTTGCTTTAACTATGTATGTTTGTTTTTAATAATCTATGAAGAAGATTAGTTTGGACATCAATGTATTTTCAAGTCTATACATTTTGGTAACTTATGTACGGCATCATTAATTAACTCACAGTATAAATATATAATGAAAAAAATCTTTTTCATCTTAAGATTTTTTTTCGTGTGTCTATGCCGTCCCCTTGCCCCTTTAGGGGGTACGAGAGTGGTATAATAACTTTTGAATGTATTGTTTATTTCGATTAAGGGTAATTAAATAATTAATTTAAATAATTTTCCAATTAAATATTTCGCTAAGAATTAAATTTAATTTAAATAATAATGAATTTTAGGTGTAATTTTTCACTTATTCATTGATTAAACATAGTTTAATAGGCAGTTAAGTTAAAAACGCAATAAATTTTGCCAACTTTAATTGTATAAATTTATATAGCTCTCTTTATTTATTTTTTTTTTTATATTTAATTGAAAATATATATCGAGGGCTTATATTCAAAGTGGAACTCATGAAGATTTACAATTCTTTTTTTTTTCGTCAGACTCTTTAGTTATCTATTTTGTATATATGGCAGGGATCGGAGCTCTTAAATTTCACATTCTGTATTTGTGTATGGTCTGTATAACTCCTCTGCTCTTATATTCTGCACGGAAACAATTTTTAAGCTTATAATTTCATAATATCTGTTCCTCTTAAACAATTTATGGTCTGTAATAAAAACTATAATTGAATATTAAAACAATTTGCTTAAAAAAGTATTAAAAATATAAAAAATATATAAATAATGATTCTCTTCTCTTCATGTAAGAGCATATAGATGTGATATATGGTGTTAATTTTGGAGCCAAAAGTTTATTCTAAAACTATGTTTTTCACTTTTTGTTTTTGGGCTATCTACAAACAGTATATTTTTTTAAGGAAAAACGGAATATCTGCAAGTTTTTGTTTGATTTTCAAAGAATAAAAAAATTTATTAATAACTAGCTAATACCTGGTGTGCTTCGCCACCCCCCGAAATGAAATACATAGTAATTAAAGGATTAAAAAAATATACTAATTTTTGTATTTAATTTTTATGGGAGGGTCCATACCCCCATAATTTTTTAGATTTATTAGACAAATGTTTTCATGGATGTCAAAATTCTTTGTGCAAAATTTGAGCATTCCAACTCCAATAGTTTCCCAGATATACGAATTTTTGCATTTAATTCATATGGGAGGTACCATGCCCCCTATTTCTAGTCCGCCCATATTTTTCTTAAATATTAATATTGATACCAAAGTGACTCCGACAAAATTTTAGAACTCTAACTGTTATATTTTCTCAGATATGATAATTTAATATTTTCTTTATATGGGAGGTGACACGCCCACTATTGCTAGTGTACCAATTTTTGTCCAAAATATTCATATTGAAGCTAATGCTAGTCGTACAAAATTTTAGCTCTCTAACTTTTACAGTTTCCCAGATATAAAAATTTTGGTATTAACTTTATATGAGAGATGACACGCCCACTATTTCTTTTCCGCCCATTTTTGCACAAAATGTTCACATTGACACTTAAGTTTATTGTACAAAATTTGGGAAATGTAGCTGTAATATTTTCCTAAATTTACGGCATTTGGTATTGGCAAGCAATATTAGGCGTGGGATGTGCCACACCCCCTATTGTTAGTTCGCCTATTTTTTTTTCCAGAATGTTCATATAGGTGTCAAAGTTGTTCGTGGAAAATTTGAGGACTCTAGTATTACCAATTTCCGAGCTATACTACTTTTAATAGTTATTTAGTAAGTGGGCGTGGCACCTCGCCCACATGGAATCTCAAAATAAAAAGTAGCCTATTTTTCCTTCCAGGAATATAGGAACACACTGTGAAAAATTCAAGAAAAACAAACATACATACATACATACATACATACATACATACATACATACATACATACATACATACATACATACATACATACATACATACATACATACATACATACATACATACATACATACATACATACATACATACATACATACATACATACATACATACATACATACATACATACATACATACATACATACATACATACATACATACATACATACATACATACATACATACATACATACATACATACATACATACATACATACAAACAAACACACATTAATTTTTATATATATAGATGAGAATTTTCTTTGCGATTTGAACTTTACTTCAACATTTTTAATTATAATCTTAATATATCTCATAAAAATTTTGTTATCTCAACGCAGTCTGAAGAAAAAAGCCATTAAAGTTAGATTTTTAACCTTTTTAGATGCTTATAGATCATACGCGGGTATACCTATCAACATTTTATGAAGCTAAGTGGGAGCAATATACCCTAGACTTAAAGAGAGGAATGAAAAAATTTTAATAAAATTGGTGATTATAAGCAAAATATATTAGATACCAAAAGCAGTTTCTTAAAAAAAATGAGAATTAAACAAAAAGTGCAATGAACATCGTCTTTAAAGGTTTTAATCACATTTGAGTTGTTGATATGCAATTTAATACAATTTTATTTGGTTCAAAATTTTTTTTGCAATTTTTTTCGCATGCAATTTTTTTTTTTTTTTTTCAAAATTTTTTTTATAATTTTAATTTTGAACAAATTTTCGTCTTTTTAGTAAACATATCTGTTTTTTGAAATTTCTAACGATTAAAAATGGTCCAGGCAACCAAAAAATTTCGCTTTTTTTAATCTCCTGATTGGTATGATATCATAAATTTAACATATTGTAAATTTTTTTCCAAAAATATTATGTTTTACTTCTTTAATTTCCAATAAACAAAACGGGCTATATGAACCTTTTTTAACATACTTTAAAAATAATTAAGACAAAACGGGCTATCTATCATAACTTCGCGAATAATGTGGTTAAAAGATTTATTTTTCAGTGTGGGTTTAGTAGACGTAATATTAATAACTCGTAGAAGAACGAATTGCAAAATGTTGAAAAATGAGGGAAATAAACAGTTTTTATGTTGTCCTGAACAATTAGAGCTTTGCATGTGGCCCGTTTTGAATATAAGCCCTCGATAAGCGGATCCATTAGGTCTTAATGAAGTCCCATGTATGCTGTAATCTTGGCTAATAGCTCTTTATTAGCTAAGGTCCGCAGCAAAACTATAAGGTCACTTTTATTTGCTCCGTGTATTAAAAATTTCAGGGGTATTTTATGCTAAAATACTTACTACTTGAAAGGTGGAAAAAATACTTAAAGTAGTGGAAAGCGAATTATGGTTTTTCAAAGTTGCAACTTTTAAAAATATTTTTATTTTATTTACAACTTTTGTAAAGAAGTATGTTAACTTTAACTTCATGTATCTCAGTAAATACTGAAGATATTGATATGATTTTTTTGGCCATGTCATAATAAATATATCCAAATTATTTTATTATAATTTGCGAATTTAAAAGATCAATACCGAAAATAAAGTGTTTTATTTGAAAGAAATCATAATATTAAACAAGCGCGAATGTTATATTCGGTTCGGCCGAATCTATATTCCCACCATCAACTTTCTCAAATTTTACGTTATATGCGATGTGGGCGGTAAAGTGGGCGGACCACTCCCATTTTTTGTTTCCGAGTTTGCATTGGTCCTTGAACTATTTATATACCTATATGGGAAGTGGGCAGTAAAGTGGGCGGACCACGCCCATTTTTGTTTCCAAGTTTATATCGACCCTCAAACTATTTATACAAAATTTCGTTGTTCAGAAAAGTATGAAACGGACACCCTGTGTTTCTAGTTTTTAGTCCATAATTTTTTAAATATTTGTGCCAAATTTCGTCCCCCTACGTTGTCCCGTTCGAGCCCTATCCTACTTTCAACAGACGGACGGATATAGCTACATCAACTCAGAATTTAACCAGGACCCAGAAAATAAAGGGTTGATTGGGGCAGCTTCGGCACTGGGGTAGCTTCGGCAATGACGTTTTCGACATGAAGCAACCGTTGTGCATCACTAACTATTTATGTAAATGTATCAATAAGTTTAATAAATAACTCACACGAAATTTGTCATCTCTAGCTTACCAACTGACTTAGATGCAGATGTTTTAGTATTTTTGCAAGTGCTTTTGTAATATTTTAACTTTAATTTTGAGAAGAATTGTGCTATTTTCCTAAAAAAATAAGTGAAGGCCAAATCTTTGTAGGAGATTAAAAGAAAAAAAAGAAAAGAGTGTAAGTAGTGCTTTCGGGGTAGATTCAGCATTTTAAATCGGGGAAGATTCGGCATCGGTTGAATGTATGATGTTTTGCGTGGTGTTAAGACTCCAACATCCGCCGGTACAAATTACAATATTAAACCCCAAACAATTGAATCGCACATAAAAAAACCAGATAGCTATTTAATAAGCAATATTATTGTGTTTCGTTTTAAGGGTTAAAGAAATATGTTTATTTTTCATTATTTTTATCCAGTTAATAAATGAATACTTAGTTGGCTCATAACCAACACCTATTTTTATCTTCAAATGAATTTTTAATATCCTATTGTTTGTAAGAACATGATAGACGAATGTACACCGTTAAATGCCGGAGCTACCCCGGGGTGGGGCACATTCAGCAAAAATTACTTATTCTACTAATTCTCAAAAATAAGTAACCAATACTAAGAATTCATAAAATTTTGTACAAATATATTATTGTTCAATATCCATGGATAACAAGAAGTTATAACATTTTTAAATCTGTCGAATACATTCTTAGATTCAGACCTTTAAAAAAAAGGTGCCGAAACTGCCCCAGTCTCCCCTATACTTTATGGGGTCTTAAATGATTCCTTCGAAATGTTACACACGAAATGACAAAATCTTTTTGATGGTGGGTATAAAAATATATTTTTTGAGAAATTCCATTTTTCATGGACTGTAACTAAGAAGTTTCAACGAGTTCCAATTTATAAATACGATTGTAATGTTAAAAAAGATCTATAAAATTATATTTGAGAATATTGGCTGCGACTTTTTGTGACCTTTTAAAATATTAGACAAAATATGTGGTACCTCACATTAGCAATTTCTTAAGAATTATTTAAACATTTTAAGGCAATGGTTGAAAATTTTTTTGTTGATTAGGTTTTGCCACACCTACTTTTAAAATATTCCTTATTTTAATAAAATTGACAAAAATATGTCCGAAATTCATACAAATAAAATAATTTTTTTTAGTATGGGATTTGCAGTGATTTTACCTGTCTATTTTTAGTGGAATTTTTACTGCCTTATCTAGTAACGGAATAAACTATTTCAGACCAATATCTCCAAATTTGGATTTTTGTCGTTCTAAAATTGCCAAATGTGACACTGTGCACCGTTTGGCATCATTTATTTGAAATTTTATCTTTTCATAGACAAAAACTCTGAAAATGTGAACTTTCCAATGATTCAAAATTATAAGTTTAGTTCAATTTTTATATCCACCATCAAAAAGATGGGGGGAATCGAAGGAATCATTTAAGACCCCACAAAGTATACATTTTCATGGTCCGCCCACTTTACCGCCCACCTCCCATATTAGGTGAAACTTTAACAAAATTGTCTTCAAATTGTCCAAGGACCAATGTAAACTCGGAAACAAAAATGCACCTCCCATATAACGTAAAATTTGAAAAAGTTCATGGTGAGTATATAGATTATATTATTATATAGATTCGGCCGAGCCGAATATAACATTCACACTTGTTTTCACAAAAATCATATTTTTAGCAATTTATTCCTTGACAGTTTTTATTTATTGATTCGTAGAAGTAATTAGGAAAAGAATTATTAATAATTATTAGTGTCCGACCGAACGTTCGGGTTCGGCTACGGTGTTGGGTAAAAAGTGATGTTCGGTGGGTCTTCGGGGTTCGGAAATTTTTTTGGCCGAACTTTACCGAAAACCGAACATATACATATTTATATCACCAAAAGCATAAAAACAGTACAACTACAATTATTAAAATCAAAAGTACAAAAAAAATATTAAGAAATGGATGAAAATGAGTTTAATAAAGAAATTTAAATTTGTTCCACTACAACTTTAACTTCTTAAAATACAAATATCTATCTATACATTTTCAAATTATATTTCATTTATATGCATTTAAATAGCGTATTTTTGTTAATAATAATTATTTATTTTTTATTTTTTTTTGGCACTTTTTGGGTCCTATAACAAAAAATTCGGGTTCGGCCGAACTTTGCAAATTGACCGAAGTTCGGGTTCGGTTTGAAAAAGTGCGTTCGGTCGGACTCTAATAATTATTAATACCTAGGAATTGTAATTTTTTGCTGAAATTCGGCTTAATATCTCCATAACTGTTGACCGTATTAAAAAGTAATGTAAGAATGGCTTAAAGAGAACTTTAATTAGAATTTGTTTATATTTTTGATAAAAGAATCTCTATACAATGTCAAAAAATAAAATTAGTTCTACCATGGAACATTAAACAAGTTTTTTTTTTCACGGTTCACCTTCATCTATGTACTAAATATAAAAAAAAACATTTCAATACTGTCTGGCATCCAAAAATAATACAATAAATATAAATGTATGAATGTATATTTCAAAATCATACATGAAAAACTGGCAAAATAGTAATTAATTTAAATTTTTGTTTTAGCAAAAATAAACTAAAACAAAATTGAAAATTGTCAACCACAAAAATATCAAATGTCAAACATAATTTTGAAAAGAAATTATTAAACAAAACTAAAAGAAATATATTGGGAGCAGCACCACATACTACTTGTGAATTTAAAAAACATTTATAAAGAAAAATGAAATTGAAAAAAGATTCGGCTGTGCCGAATCTTTGATACCCTTCACCATATTACCATCTTACCATCTTATCGACATCATATTACCATATTACCGACAATTAATAAAATTTTCGCCTTAACGTATGCTTGCATATTTTCTAAATCTAAATTTTTTTCAAACTACGAAAATTTGAATATGAAAAAAAAAACAATCATAACAGGCTTTGCTTTTAAAAAAGAAACAACAACAATTCCATATATATTTATTTTTGTATGTACAAACTGACTGAATACACAAAGAACAACAACAACACTGTTATTCATTATATTACTGCTGTTGCTAACTAAACTACTTGTCTATACAAAAAACAAAAAACGTCACTAATAGTCATTACAATGCTTAATATACATGTTTGTGTATGTATTTATGTATATTCTTAACAGATATGTTTTAGTTTTTAAAAATAAACAACTACAATTCCATATCTATTTATTTTTGTACAGACTGCATATACAACGAACAACAACAACAATACTGTTATTCATCATATTACTGCTGTTGATAACTAAACTACTTTTATATACAAAAAACAAAAAAACGTCACTAATAGTCATTACAATGCTTAATATACATGTTTGTTGGTGTATTTATATTCTTAACAGATTTGTTTTTGGGCCATAACTATGTTGATTATAAACGAATTTGGTTTATTAAAAAAACCGAAATTTTATAAAAATATTTATGACTGATCTATATAAAAATAAAAATTTATAGCTTGAACAAGGGCTTCAAAAATAAAAAATTCGTTTTGCCCGATATCTCAGTTATTACTGAACCGATTTATTTAATTTTTTCAGAACAAAAATTCAGAAAATAATTTTCGAGCCCCCCTTAAAAATTCGAAGTCCCTGGTATATGCAGAGGCTTCAGAAACTAAAAAACCGGTTCTAAAAACCGGTTTTTAAAGCATATCTCCACCATTTATAAACCGATCTTCCTGATTCAAAAAACTGAAATTTTATAAAAATATTTGTGACCGATCTGTATAAAAATAAAAATCTATAGCTTAAACCAAGGCTTCAAAAAATAAAAAATGCGTTTTGTCCGATATCTCAGTTATTACTGAACCGATTTATTTCTTTTTTTCAGAACAAAAATTCAGAAAAAAATGTCCGAGAATTCTTTGTAAAAACGAAGTCCGTAGTGTATACAGAGGCTTCAGAAACTGGAAAACCGGTTCAAAAAACCGGTTTTTTTAACATATCTCCGCATTGTATGAACCTATCTTGCTGAAATCCAATAGCAAAATTCTCGAAAGCATTTCCGATCGTTTGACATACATATTATATATGTCAGTTATCGGTGGGCTTCATAAACGCCATTTCAACCGACACACGGACGGACGGACGGACGGACATGGTCCAATCGTCATCGCTTCTTACAAGGATTCCGAAAATATAAACTTTTTTGCTCTCCGACGAAAATTGTGGAAATTACAAACGGAATGACAAACTTATATATACCCTTTACACCTGTGGTGAAGGGTATAAAAATCAATTTTAAAATAACAAATTTAACAAAAACATACAAAAGAAATTTTTTGTTTAAAATGAAACAAAAAAGAAATTGTAAATCATTAAACGAAAACTTGTTAAATATTTAATGTTTATTTTGATTTTAATATTATTTGTACATGCTACTAGATTTAATATGTAATAAATTTGTAATATTATTTGCAATATTGTAGTAAGAACTTAAATTTAACTAAAAACATATTGGCAAAAAAACATATTAATTATAAATTAAAATAAATAACAATTGCTTTATATACTTTAATTAAAATTTTTTATTTTCATTGATTTTTCACTTTTTTTTAGAATTAAAATAAAGTTTTAATAGCTGCTATAATTTCTTTTTTTTTATATATTTAGCGGTTTATTTTTATTATTTTTTCACAACTTCATGTTTCTTTTTTACGAATTTAACGATAAACTATTACATTTTTATAATCCGTTTATTTGATAATGTTTTTATTTTAATTATTTCTCTTTTTTTTTATTTGAAAATCTCCCAAAAAATACTACTAAACCACAAATAACAACATCATCATTTCTCACACACCAACATAAAATATAATTACAAAAAAAAAAAACAATATTTATATGACGCGATTATTTTTGTACTATTCATTTTGAAAATTGTTTAGAAAATTTTTCAAAGAAAGAAACAGTAAAAAGGAATTTCTTTGAAATATTCAAATACTCGACAATATACTTTTGCACTTTTACACACTCTAAATACACAAAAAACCATATGGAACTATATTTTGTTTGACCAAATCGGCCGCTATAGACGTCATAAAAATTTTAAAAACAATTTCATGTTTGTATGTAATTAATTGTATATAAGGAGTGAGATCGAAAAAATCTTAACATATATAAAATTCAATAATTTGGAAACTGTTGATTTTAGAGTTTTGATTTATTTTATTTATTTGATATTATATTACAGATCAGAGAAAAATATAACTTTTATAGTTCTAACCGTTACTTATGAACTCGTGGTCCTTTTTTGGTAACTACACCATTAGAGATTTAATAGTTGTTTCAGTCACTTTTTTTGGAACAGTTTGCCCATCTCTTTTCAAAATCTTCAATATTTTGGGAGACCTTTCAATTCTTTTCTTTCGAGAGCCAAATATCTCCCTACTGGTTTTAGCTCGGATAAATTGGAGGATTGACCTTTCTTTGTACAAAAATTATGTTATTGTTTTTCTTTCTTACCGTAGTGACATGATGCTAAAAATATTTGGACACACTGTGCTCTCTTATGAAAGGAAGAAGCCTTCTTTGATGTATATTTCGGTATTTAAAGGGCCCACTGTAACTAATAACTTACTTTATTTTGCCACAACTGTATAAAGTTTGCCATTCCAGGAATTCTGCTATTTGTCCTAAACTTTCCTCGAGCATTAGCAACATAAAAATGTTGACCCGGAAGCTGTAAAAAATCTGCCTGTACATAAGTTTCGTCGTCCATTATACAACATTTTTATATGAAATTCGATTTTAATTTCCGTGCTCTTTTCTTGACTTCTAAATTTCTTTGCAGCATTCCTGTCTGGAATTGGCTTAGACAGAGCACTGAGCTAAACGGACTACTTTTCTACAAGATGTATTTGCAGCTCTTTTCAATATGCTTTAAATCAGGGCTGCCAGATACTTTTTTTGGTCAACCCCAAATTTTTAAAAAAAAAATTCCTCAAAAAAACCCCAAAAAGAAAAAAACACGATTTTTAATTCAAAACAATTAAATTTTTTTAAATTGTTTGAATTTTGTATTAAAAGGGATCATTTTTTAGGAGTATTTATACAAAAGTACATTCATATGTACTTCAAAAATATATAATATCATCAGATCGTTGGCAATATTAAGAACTGTCTGTGTAAGTTATTTACAGTAGAATGTACATTGAAATTATATACTTTTGGCTGAAATTCTGGTAAATAAGATGGAAAATCATTATCAAAACATTCGTACCATTTAGTAAAAGGAAGTTTTTTACATTGAGTCTCATAAACATCAATTGGAATATTTTGGCATATAAATTTAATCAACACATTTTGTATAACCTAGAATTTCGGCTGCGATATTGAGTTAATAATAGAGTTGGGCATAATCGTTCATTTTACTGTTTCGTTCACATCGTTCAAAATTGGAAAATGATTCAGTTCGTTCATCGTTAATTTTATATAGATGACAAATGAAACAGATCGATTCATATTTCAATGATGAGACAACAGATGAAACTGAAACAATTGTTCATTTGTTTTATAAAATACTACACACAGAAAACAAATCAGTTGGAAATCGATTCTGATTCTAAATATTTAGTAAGTTGATCCGAAATTTTATTACTTTTATTAAAATATTATAAGCCGAAACATCTTTCCATAACTTAAATCGTTACAATATAAATATAATTAAATTATGTTTTATACAATCATAAAATTCAGTATCGCAACTGATTTGTTCGTCTACTAATTTTCTTCAATTAATTCGCCAAAAGTAACCAAGATATACAGTTTTCCGTATTACAAATATTGGTCGTTGCTATCGATGAATTATTAAAAAATTATTTTATAATAAAAAATTATTTTCAGTCATCGTAATCAATATTTGAATTCAGGAATATAGAAAAAATCAATTAACATATAGAAATGTTGGTACTCGCAACTAATGGAACGTAAAACATTATAGTTTTCTTCTGACATTTTTAATATTATTTTAAAATAAAATTTGTTTTTTCATCAAAATAAGTGTGTATATTAACAGCTATCGGATGAATAAATATATAAAGAACTTATGGTTTAAATAAATACCACAGCTTATTAGCTAACCATCGGTAATCATCATTGGGTAAGAAATCAATATAATTTTTTGATTATGTACAATTAAAATTTAATATCTTTCATTATATTTCGTAGATGATGATGTTCCAACAAGAGTTGGTGCATGTAATATGAAACCACGAGGCTTTATCTCCGTAAGCAGGGAGAAATTTAGAAGTGGACATTGTTTTACAACATCGCTATGAAGTGTCCTTTTTATACAAATTCTGTGGAACATACTTAGTTCACTGATGTGATTATTGCCATGGAAGTTAAGAGAGTCAAACTATTTCAGGAATTCGAACGAGGTAAAAACAATCGTTGAACTAGAAATTGGACTAAAATGCGAAAAAGAATTTTAATTATTTGCTTTACTATCATGTTTTGTATTAACTTATACATATAAATTTATTTATTTAACGTATGTACTCATTTTTTATTTTATATTTTTTATTTTATTTTTTATTTAAATAAAATACATAAAAAATGTCAAATTGTTTTTCATTATAATATTTCACAATAGGAAACAAATCTTTCGAACGAATTGTTTTTTGAAACATTTGTGAGCACCATTTAAATTCAGTTATTGTAATCGGATGAACAGATAGTACCTACAACCGACCAAATTCGATTGGCTAAAAATTCGGTTGCACTAACGAATCTGTTTTCTGTGTGTATATATAAAAATTAACGGATAAGAATAAATTTAAATTATTATTAACAATTAATTAAGAAAATAAATACATAATTTAAAGTATCAAAATTGTGTCTAAAGAATATAAAAACAATGTAAAAATGAAAGATATGAATCAAAAATAAAGAACGAATCAACATCGTTCATTTTACTGATTCGTTCAATTGAATCGATTCGTTCATGAACGACACAACTCTAGTTAATACATTTATATTTATCAAAATACTTATAAAGAATATTAAAATTTTCATTTAATCGATTCACCATTTCAAAAATCAATTTTTTAAAATACTGCAAACAGTTCTGCTTTAAAGTTGTAATGTCTTCACTGCATTTTAGCAGCTCGTTCACGAATTTGGAACCAAAAATCAATTGCGTTGATTGTCGTTTTAAATCTTTATTATTTGATAATACGATCACTTTTCATACAAAAATACACAAGGATGTATTTTTTTGAAAAATTTGTTAAAGCAAACCTTTCAAAAATTTTAAAAAGTACAAATATATGAATTAATATCATAAAATTAATGAGGTATTTATCGATGTCAGATTAAACTAATTAAAACTATTGCTAAAATTACACAGAATTTTTCCAATTCTATTAATTTATCAAAAGATGCAACTATATCAAAGTTTTCCCGAAAAATTCCCCACTATAATTTTAATATCCCCAACAAATTCCCTAAACCCCAAATCCAAATTTTCATCCTTTTCTGCATCAAAAAATCCTAAAATTTGGGGTTAAAACCCCAAATCTGGCAGCCCTGCTTTAAATTATCTTGGCCTTCCCAATATTTTGTGGACCTTTTTTTCTTCCCCAACCAGGTTTCCTATCAATAGTAAAATTCTCCTGATATTGTTTAATAACATTGGATACAGTTTGACGGCAGATCTTTAATTCCTTGGCTAGTTTTAAGTTTTTTATGGACCAATTTGGATTTTTTGAAAATTAAGTGTTTAAGATTTTTTAGATCTCACTCCTTACATAGATTAAAAACATTTTTTGTGAATTATTTTTTAGATACATCCATCATGTATGAGAATGTTTGGCATTCATTAAAGCAAAAGTCAGATAAATACCCTACAAGAATATTATCCAGGTGAGTTTAAATTGAAATAAATCAAGTATTCAAGTAATAAATGGTATTTGACAGTTGAAATTGTGTTCTTGAGTATATGTTTTTATACAACTTTAGATCTTCTTTGCATAATTTAAAATTAGTTTCAATCAATGCACATTGTGGTAAAAAGGGTAGCTTACTTCAGGAAAAAATGTATTTTAATTAATATTTTTATACCCTACACCACCATAGGTGGTTGTTATACCCTACACCAAAATAGATGGTTGGGGTATTATGCGTTTGTGCTGATGTTTATAAGGCACAGAAAAAATTATCGGACCCCCACTTTAAAGTATGTACACCGTTCGACTCAGAATCACTTTCTGAGTCGATTTAACAATGTCCGTCCGTCTGGCTGTCTGTCCATGTAAACCTTGTGAACAAAGTACAGGTCGCAATTTTGAATATATATTGATGAAATAAGGCACACACAATTATTTTGGCACAAGGACGAAGCCTATTGAAACTGGTTATGATCGGTCCATTATTTCACCTAGCCCTCATACAAATGTCTTCCAGAAACAGAGGCTTAACGGTCATAAATGCCTTAAATATAGCAATATTATTCGTGCAAAGAAGTATAAAGTTAATATTCGATACAAATATGTTTTGTTTAAGTAGAAATCACAATACCAAATTTTATGAAGTTCGACCCATAATTTATAATATATCCCATATAAGGCCCACTTTCGGGAATCACCTTAAAGCGCATAAATTCATATTAATGTTAATATTAACGTAATATTCTGTATTTGTGTATTTAATTTTACACTTGGTAAAAGTATCGATCCGTAATTAGACACAGATCTAATATATGACCCCTTCACCAATTATAATGCACATACATTATGGTGTAGGGTATCATATGGTCGGGCTTGACCGACTATATCTTTCTATCTCGTTTATTTATTAGTAAGTAAGAAGTGCATTTTTTAATTTTTTTTTTTTTTTTTTGCAGAATGTCAATGTCCCTCCTTCCGTCATTGGCGTTAAATGGATTGAAAATGGCGCTTAATTCAGGGAAAGCAGGTATCAATATTATAATATTAACATTTGGTTTTTATATTAACTGAAAATTAAAAAATATATTTTTGTAATTTAAAATTTTTTTGAGAGACTTCTTATGACCGTCCTTCCATCCGCCTGTTTGTTAATTTTTCAAATTTACTAGTTTAAAATCGTTTATTTTATATTATATTTAATCGATATTCTAGACATAATATCATATTAGCATGAATCTTAGATCTTTTAATAGTCCTGTAGATTATGTAGGATCGGTGTCATTTTAGTTTACGAAACAATCAAATTTATTATTGCAATTATACCCTACAACAGCATAGGTGATTGGGATATTATGTGTTTGTGCAGCAAATTGTAACGCAGAGAAAAAAATCTTCGGACCCTCACCTTTGAGAATACCGTTCAGAATCACTTTTTGAATCGATTAAACGATGTTCGTCCGTCTGGTCGGCTGGCTGGCTTGCTGTTTGTCCATATAAAGATTGTGAGTACAATTTTGAAGATAATTTCATGAAACTTGGTACATTTTCACCTCTATCATGAATACTTTTTCCCTCGAAATCTTTTCCCTTCCCCTGAATTTGCAATCGTGAAAAAATTCCCCGTGAATAATTTCATGCTAAAAATAAAATTCCCCTAATCGTGAATGATTTTTTCCCCCAAGTTTTTTCACTTTTCCCTTTAATTTGTTCACTTTATTTTCGCTGGGGAACAGAACAGAAAATGTAATTAGATCTGCTTATAATTCGGATATTAAAGTTATTTTAAGGGCGCGATCAGTTAATGGGACACAAATTGATATATTGCTCAACATAAAATAAAATTATTGTTCCAATTCTAAATATATTGTACACTTTAATTTGTTATAATTATTATTATTTTTTTTTTTTTGTTAAGTTTCCAAAAATTAGCCGAATTATTTTCTACATGAAAGTTAAATAGTACAATAAACTAATGTTGCAATAAAACTATCACTCACTATAATACTAAATATTTTGCTTTGTTTTTTTTTTTTCACTTTTCTTTAAAATATTAGTATGTACGTGTATGTTTTTGAAAAAAACGTTACTTTGATTTTAATTTTTACATTCACTGAGAACTGATAGCGGGAAAATTTTTTCACGGGAGATTCACGATAGCATTTTTCCCTTCGAGGAGAATAAAAATTTCATGGGAACAAAAATTCAACTAGTTATTCACGGTAGGGGTGTTTAGTTTTTCAAAAATAAGTACAAATACGTTTGTCAAATTTCATGAAGATCGGTCCATAATTAACTATAGCTCCCATATAAACCCCTCTCTGAAAATAACTTTAACTTGCATAAATCGTATAGAAATGTTAGTATTATGTTAATATTTAACAAGATTTACATAAGTAAAAGCTCTGAAAATTATTATAAATTCATATGTATTTGATATCAAAATATATAAATAATGTTCCTTACATATAATGCATCCTATCGAAATAACAAATTGTTCAGAAATTTTCGAAAATATAATATTTGATACTTAATAAGTATGTTCAACTTTAAAAATATTAAAAAAATACCTCATTTCAAGCAGTTACTAGAAATGTTGTGGTAAAAAAAAGGGTAACCAGTAGTAACAACTGAATTTTATTGATGGCATTAGGAGTATACTATTCTGTTTAGACTCAAACTCTGAAAACTATTGAAAAAGTTTCTGAGCCATAAAAGTTTGGGTATACAATTTTTGTGAAAGTAGCCAACTTTTCTCCAGTTCATAAATGTACTAAAAAGAAAATTTCGTGACCAGTATTTTATATCAAAATATTGCAAATTTTTAAAAACAAATATGTGTCAGAAATATATGTATGAGAAAAATCAAAAAATTTCCAAATTGTTTGAAACCTACTTTATGTGTCTTGTATTACCAAAGTTTGGTCTAAAATTGGGAAAAGCGTTGATGGCTGCAGATCTTGTAGATCTTACAAAGTAGCTAAGAAATCCTAAATTTTAAATCATTCGCGTAAAAAAGCCGAGTTGAAAATTTCGAGGATTTTTTAATTAATTTTAGTTTTACACTGACAATTTACAACTTTTTGACTTAAACCATTAATTAAAAGATAAGACTTAGGAAATTTATTTCTTGTATAACAAATATCCGGTTTGCTATCCGTTGAAAAGTTATGCGATGATAAAAAATGAAAACAAAAATTTAAGATTTTTGAAATTTTGCATTTTTTTTTTTTTTTTTTCTTTGATAGAAAATTTGCACCATTCAGTGAATTTAAATTAAGAGGGCAGAAGTTTAAAGATGAAGTGATTACCTACAGTTTAATGATCGTTGATATCAAAAAAACAAACATGGGATAATATCTTCACAAACTTTCATATAATTAGCGTAAATATCTGTTTTTCGCTACTAACAAATTCCGCTTTAAAAGAGATTGTCCAAAATAAAACGTAAACTGGATTTATTATTAAATTTTATGCAATTTCGAAAATTTTCACCAAATTTCAAAATTTTGTTCTGAATTTTTTCAGTGTAAGATATGACTTTAGATCATCGAAAAATATCTGTAAAGAATAATTTTAATGACTAAAATTGATATAAAAAAAATTAAAGAAACGTCATTTATATCGGCTACAGCAGCATTCATCTCCAAACTTATTTCGCTTGCTGACAACTATCGCGAAGTATAAATGATGTTAATTTTGATGTCAAATTAAAGCATTTTATTTCCTTAATACTAAAATTTAGATGGCGTCAAAAATATCTTAAGTACTAATAATTGTATGGACCAAGAAACATGTTGTTAACCTCAAAAATCAACCCTACATATTTTCCACTATTGTTGAAATTTTTAAATAATAAAATCATTTTTCAATGTAAAATTTATCATCAAATAAGAGACAAGTTAAAATTTTTGCTTAAATTCACTTTTAAACAAATTTGTTACAAATATGAATACAAGAGTAGTAATGTTTAAACGATTATATTTTCCAAACTAAAAACGATATACACTTAATTTTATCAGCAAATTTTAATCCAATTTTATTGTTTTGCTATTTACGAAATTGTGCAAAAAAATGTTTCTTTTCAGTGTATTTCGATAAATTTTCAGTGTATTTCGAAAAATAGATTCTGTAATAATTTTGACATTAACGCAAACAGATTTTGTATGCATATATAGTAGTTAATAAAACCGCAAATAGACGTTAGTATCAAAAGAAAAAAAAAAAAAATCGAAAATATTTTTACTTAAAATATTCAAATTTTTTGATTTTCCTCATATAGCATACTTTTTATATAAGAATTTAAACAGTATTTTTTGTATATTTGGCGACATTATTACTTCCAAACTAGATGTCTAAGCAGCGAAACAAGTTATAAATCATATTATCTGAAGTGTTGGTTTTATAACTCAATCAATTTCAATCAATCTTATCAAAAATCAGGTCGGATCGAATTGAAATTTATGAAAGAGTTGTAGAATAGGACCTAAACTTCTACAAATCAAGTTTGATTTCAAAGATGTTTATATTTCTATAAAGTGCTTGGCAAGATAAAGAAAGAAAGCTTACTTATCGTTCCTGGAAAAATCATTTAAAAAGCTTTAGAACCTATTTATTGTAAATTTTTCAAAACGAAATAAAGTCGAGGCAAAAAATCCTTTTAACTGTAAGAATTAACTTAGATGAATAAGCTTATTTTTTCTTTATCTTGACAAGCGTTGTACAGAAATATAAAAATCTCTGAAATCGGACTTGATAAATCGTAGAAAGTTAAATGAAAATTTTCCATCACAATTTTACACAATTTTAACCCATTAGGTCTCGGGTTCCCAAATGAGGAACCACAAATCCCTAGTAGTCCTTAATAACGTTTTAGGTGGTCCTAAAGAAATTCTCTATTAAACCTTATAAAACTATTAAAAAATGAGGGGTAGAGTGGGTGTGGAGGGAAAATTTGTATTTGGTATAACAAACAAAAGACCGTAGATCTCAAAAATGGTAAAATTTTTAAAATTGCACTGACAGAAAATTCGAAGCCATCAGAAATATGAAAAAAAAATACCAATTTTAATAACAGAGTTAACAAAAAATTATAAGAATAATATATTGTGAATAAATTGGCCTAATTTTAAACCCTTAGACTACAGTGCGTGATATAACCTAAGCATATACAATAAAAATGTAAGAAAAACCACTTTATTTATTTTATATCGAAAAAGTATGTTCCACATTTTGTAACTATTTGCAGACACTGAAATTACAAAACTTAAGATCACTGTTAAGAAATATGATGGAATTGTAAAGAGTAAAACGAAATAACCTAAGCATACAAATTATATTAGCATGCTTTTTATACCCACCATCAAAAAGATGGGGGGTATATTGATTTTGTCATTCCGTGTGTAACATGTCGAAGGAATCATCTAAGACATGTTACACACGGAAAGTATATATTTTCTGGGTCCTGGTTAGATTCTGACTCGATCTAGCTATTTCCGTCCGTCTGTCCGTCTCACTATGGTTTCAATTACCACTTTTTTTGGCCAAAATTACCAAAATGGAAAAAAAAACATGTTGTCTTGTTTGAAATATGATATGGGTAAAAATCAAAGCAATTTGATGTATTTATTTTGTATTTAAGAAAATTAATTAATTTTTTCACTTTTTACGTATCAGAAGTAAAATCATTACAAAAGAAATTTTAGTATATTTCACTTATAATTCAACCCAAAGGCTTGAATTTTCTTTAGCAGCATTAATTTTGATACACAATTATATTTTAGTAATATCTGCTATTTGATTTTTTAATCTTGGCTTTTTTATTCATTGGTTAGACCTTGTAAATGATACGATTTTCCAATGCTAAATTATACGGAAAAGATGGATTTTCTCGAAAATCGCAAAAAATCGCAAAACGAGACAATATGGATATAAATATAAATATAGCCCAGATATATGTTTATTTATTTCCATTGAGTTTTTCTTTACCAATTTTAACCAAAAACTTGCAGGTCTAATGAAACGTAAAATTTCTTACGAATCCAACTTCATTTTGGGCTTTGTAAAACAAACTGTATTTTTCTAAGATGACAAAAAGTTTTAACTGATTTCATATTCAATAATAAAAGTACTTATCCTAAGATCTATTTTCCATAATAAACTTATTTAAAAATTGTTTTACTCAATAATTATAAAGTATTGACAACTGTTGAAAAAAGGTACCTTTTTTATACATTTTTAAATTTGCTTAAGAAACTGAACTTTGACCTGTTGTATTATGAAGACAAAACAGTAAAAGTAGTAAAAGACTTCATTTTTTTTGGCGTTTTGAAGTATTTACTACAAAACTACGATAATTAAAACACAAATAGAAAATGTTACCAAAATTAGTTTTGGCCAAGAAAAGTGGTCGGCGAAACCATAGTGCGTCTGTTGAAAGCAGGATAGGGCTCGAACGGAGCAACGTAGGGAGACGAAATTTGGCACAAATTTACCACCCCCTTTTATATAATGCAAAATTTGAAAAAGTTGATGGTGGGTACATAGATTCGGCCGGGCCGAATATAACATTCGCGCTTGTTTTTAATTATATACAATGTTATAGCGGTTTAATAGTTGTTATGGCTAATTGGATTCCTTATAACATGTTCCAATCGTAAAGGCATTGATAAAGAAGTCTTTAGGAAAAATATACGTCAATATTCCATTATTATTGTCCATGAATTTTTTTAAGGCCTTTGTAGTGTTAAAGCGCACCCTTTCAGCAAAAACTGTTTGGCATATAATTCCTCGCATACTCTCGGACAAATTCAGGTCTATGAAAAACTGGCTGATGTCCTATTGGAACAGTTTTTTTCTGCAAACAAATTTTTTTTCTTAACTTTTAATTTTTATGAGGTGACATCTCGGTGAAATGTATGGACCAAGTTCCAGTAATCCTTTTTGTAAGAGAAGGAACGCTTATCATAAATTTCTGTGCTTATAAAACCCTTTAGGAATATTTTATTGTAAGTATTTGCACGATATTCTATAATAAATCCTACCAGAAATTTGGTAAGTATCTGATTTTCTCATCCCGCGATTTATTTTGTATCAATACTCGAAAGAACCATCTAGTAATACAAATTAAACATTTTATTGTCAACTTCCTTCAATTTTTGTCCAAAATCGTTTATTTTTGGCGAACGACAGTCTTGGTGCTTTGTGAGAGTACAAAGATTTAAATTTTAGTATCCCTTTTCGCATACTATATGTTGGGATATAATTTTTAAATGTATGCATATGACTCAAAGATAATATCAGTTTAAAAATGGTTCATATTTAGCGGCGCGATACTTCTTTTTTAGTGCGAATTCTGTTTATGTCCATAATATTCTTATTAATTTTTTTTTTTTTTTTTTTATTTCTTTTTTTCAAGACTGTTTTTTCGGTAACTTTCGCAATTGTTTGGACACACAAATATGATAACCTTTATTTCGGATTAGTTTTCAAATATTTGACAAAAAATCCAGCCACATATTCTGTATGCTGTCAACCTGACGCACTGTTATTTAATTCAATACGTTAAATGGGACATTTCGTTAATTACTATTATATTAATACAATGAAACATTTTAAATCATACAGGGTTCAATTACTAGGGAAACATTAATAACAAAATGTGTTATTTTAATTAAATGCTGACTAATGAATCAAGATTATCTCAAAATTTTATTTTGTATGTTTAGGTTATTTCGTTCGGAGTTTTTAAAAATTTTTATATTTTTCCAAATAAACCATATAAAATATTACATTTTCCATAAACCCTTTAACGCACTTATATTTATAGGTAGCAAATTATGTAAACTTTTACTCTGTATGCTTAGGTTTTTTCGTGCACTGTATATATAGTGCAGAAAGTTAAATAAAACATTTCCATGACGTCACAATTTTAAAATGTATAATTTTTTTTATTTTGAACTTCATTGAAAAATATATGGATATTTTTTTCTTAAATTAGGATTTAAGAATGTAATATTTTTAATTTTTACTCATATTAAGAAGCAACAATAGTCTGTCACCAAAGTAGGATTCCATATGCCTTGATATAATCTTTTGGTTTAAAAGCTCCCATTGTTCTTCGGTTATTTTTCCTATTGCAATTTTAAACACTTTTAGGTGCTAAGAAGGGAATGTTAGAGATATGACATATTCTACACTTTTGTAGCATTATTCCTTCTCTATAAACTACGGATCCGTAGTTTGCACTATCTATTACCCAGAAAATTATATAACCTAAAAATTTCTTAGAGGTACATATTTCATTTGGTCATCATTGGGTTAAAAGTGTGATGAGATGGAAATTTTTCATGTAACTTTTTTCAGTACATTTAGTCTAAGGAATAAGAATTAAACAAAATTAATCAAGATATAATTTGTTAACTTTGTTATTTAAACTTGGAATTTTATTTTTTTCAAAGTTTTAGTGTCTACGCATTTTCTGTCAATGCGATTTTAAAAATATTACCTTTATTAAAATCGGCGATCTTGTATTAGTTATAGCAAATACAAATTTCCCTTATACACCCACTCCTTATCCCTTATTTTTACATGTTTTTATGAGGGTTAATTGAAAAATTCACGATTTTTACAACTTTAAAAACTTTTAGGGGATATGTGTGACAAGTAAGAGACTTGACTAGTACTACATTTTTGTAGCTCCATGTCTTGCCTATAAAACATATGTGACTTATTTCCTCTACCTATTACCTAGAAAATTTTATAACCTAAAAACTTCTCAAGGAAACAAATTTTAATTAGTCATCAATGGGTTAAAAATGTGATAGAAAATTTTCATTTGACTTTCTACACTATATCAAGCCTAAGGAATAATAATTTTCTAGAATTATTCGAGATATAAAACTTTTTTTTTAATTGGAAGTAAATCAAGCAACAATTTCCAAGTTTTAAAGCATCGCATTGTTACGGCTATGAAAAGAGGAGCCACTATAATAATCGAAAGCTCGGAAAATCGATCACGTAATACCTGTGCTGAACACAATTGATCAGTATGAAAAGAGCTTTAAGCAATAAAAGGCCAAAATATGCAACCAGATATGTGTCCATGACTTTTCATCATGACCAAGCTCAGCATGATCTTGCGCAACTAATTAAAAAGTGGTTGGGTAATTTTTCTAAAAAATTAGTGTCTACGCATTTCGAAGTTATTCATTTTGCATTTGTATTATTAAAAAATTTAAATATGTATGACTGGGAGTCCGTAGAAAAAATAAAAACTCCTGCGATGGTCTGCGAGGAGAATTATTGTAGGAACCCCTGCACTAGATTATATAATTTTCTACAAAATAGGTTGATCAAATTAATCATTCACGTTTTATAGACTACAAAAATGTAGTGTAAGTCTAGTCTACAACTTGGACCACATAGCATCTAGAAGTCTTTAAATTTTATAAAAATCAAGAATTTTAACTCTTGCAAAATAGAAAAATGTGGTGCGAGAAGTAGGTGTAGAGGGGAAATTTTAATTGTATATAACTAAAATATGACCGTAGAAACTCAGACCATTTCTGAACATAATTTGGGATTTAAGAACAACGTGCACTATTTACTTATATTAAATAACACTTACTATTAAAGAGCGGTAAGCCGCATTAATATAAAAATTAATTGATATAAAAATTGATAAACATAAAATCTAATCTCTAGATTAGAAATCTGTATAATTGTTTTCCCTCTACCTACATATGAGAAATTAGTCCTGTAGATATTTTATTACACATAAAGTATACTTTAGCTGTACTTTAAGCCTTTGTTAGCCGAGCGCTTGTGTATGGCCGTACATCACATCGACTTTAAAAAATGAACGTATAGGACATCACATCACATTAACATAAAAATTCTACAACTGTTATAATTACAATACACACAACAAAATCTATCGGCGGTACCAGGCTTTATGTGGAGTTAACAACTAGAAGTGCACTTTTAGATGAACATGTATTTCATAGAAATAAACTGGTATCGGAAACATAAGTATCGTTGAACAATGGAAACAAATAATATTTTTTTATTGTCATCTTTCGAAAATATTAAGATAAAATTATATAGACAATATGTATGTAATTTCCAAATAAGACATTTACACACGAAATATACAAAAATTCATAGAAATAAAATAATTTTAAATTTAAATATTACATTTACTTAGTTGAACATTTTAAAACGAACTACTAAAACAATTACATGATTATAAATTTTTCACTGAAATAATACAGATTAAACGAAACACTTTTAATAGTTTTAAGCAAATACCAGATTTTCTTTTTTTTTTTTTAATAAAAATATATTCATAAAAATATATTAATTTTTAAATGAAACACTGGAGTATTTACCGATTTTTAATCAAAATATTAACATTAAAATCTTGTAATGATTTAGTTGTATAAAAAATACTTAATAACACTCTTTTTATGTTTCAAATATAATTTTAAAACTTTATTTTAAGTTATCAGGTAATATTTACACATTGATTTCATAATTAACTTCAAATTTATTTTTTAATAATTTTCTTCTTAATATTTTGGAATTTTTCAATATTTTTTGTGGAACATTAAAAAAATTATATTACAAACGAAAAAGTATTGAGAAGAACAAAAAAACTATTTTTTTATTATTTCAAAAAAAGAAAAAACTTTATCTTAAAATTTATTTTTAAAATTCTTCTTCATGATGAGAATTTTTCTCATCTATTTTCAAAAATTAATTTATTTTTATGCTCTTTTTTTTAATATGCCGCTATTTACACTCACTCTCACTCACTCACGCCGTTATTGTTTTTTGTTTTCTTTTCATAATCACCACACACACCACTGAATCACTCACTGATTACCGTTTATTCGTTTAAGTGAAAATTTCCGTTATTCACCGTTGGCCCGTCTAAATGGTACTAAATGTTTTTGATGTTTTAACCAAATGAAAGACCCCAAAAATGAAAATAAATGTTTCTCCCAAAAAGAAAATATATTTTCAATTTATATATTTTTTTGTTCTCCATTATAAAAACACATTTATTTTACCAACTGACGTTCTTATTTTTTTTTTTTTTCTTTCTTTTTCAATTTTTCTTTTGTGACGTCATTATTTTGATCGTGTCTGTTGTATAGACGATCGAGATGGTGATGATTATAATGATGATGTTGTTATTTGAAATGTTTATAGTCAATATACAAAATTTTGGAACAAAACAAATCATTACGTTTTCCATTAGCCTTTATTTAAACGGAAAACCAAGAGAATAAAAAAAGACACTTGTTGAATTTATGGACCACAAAATATTGTTAATAATTTAATGGTTTAAATGGATATGTAAGTAAGTATGTTTGTACGTAGTACATTTACTAATAAAAATGTAAGTTTTATTATGTAAAGAAAGTAATAGAAATAAAATTAAACAACAATTTAATATAGAATTTTCTTTGCGAAAAAAAAGAAAACATGACCAAATATTTATTTTGTTTTAATATTAATAAGATAAATAGGTTTTAGTACATAAAACTCAAACTATATTAACATATTACAAAATCGTTTCTTTTTATAAAATTGAAAAATTATCTTATTGAAAAATGCATAATTTAGTTTTTATTTTAATAAATAACTTTGCTAAAAATTAAAATTTAAACTACTGGGTAATTTCATATAAAAACTGAGAAATTTCGTTGCTACAGATATTGTCTTTTGAAAATTAAAAAAAAATGTGATTAACTGTATCAAAAATGTTTAAACAAAACTTTGTTAAAACAAAATTTGTGCAGAAAATAAAAAATTATTTTCTTCCATGTTAATGTATATTTTTAAAATCCAGAAAGAAGGGCTAATAAAAAGGGAAAATTTGGCCCCAAGGAGGCCAAACAGACATAACTGAATATAATATGTAGTTAAAATAAAGAAAATTATATTCCCAATATAAAAAAAACATCTAAAAATCGAAAATAAAATTATTCACGTTTTAGAGCTTTTAGGTTTTATTTACGATTTAAAATAGTCTGTGTAAAAATAAATTTTGTTCACGTTTCCGAATCGTTCACACTTCCGGAGTTCACGTTTTCACGAGTCCACTGTATTATGATTTCTTCTTTGTCTTCTTTGAATAATACCAAGCTGAACTTAAAGAGACTGATTAAAAAAAAGACTTTTGGAACAGCATGAGTTGAAGAAGTGTTCAGGAAGTAGTGTTGATAGTGTACACAACTCCCTTATTGACGCAATGAAAGACGTTGGAATGGTTGGTTCGGACTCCAAGTCCAACTGTCAGTCCGATTCTTCTTTTTCAGAAATTAATCAAGCCTCCGTCAGCCCGTGAGGAAATTTTAAAATTGAGTCAACCATCTAATGTCGCAGCAACAGGAGATGGTAAGCCTAAATGTATAAAATTGGAAAAATCGAATCTTAACTTTTCATCTGTTCTAGCCATAGCTAGAACGGTGAGCCAATGCGCCGACTAGTCACTTAACTCGTCTGCTGCTGGACAGGTTAGATTGGACTAATTATCTAGAAGTAAGTTAGAAGATACAAATTTTCTATACCATGTACTAACTACTCCTTTAACTTTAGTCAAATCTCGTGCACTGTAGGAGAAACTGAAGGTGATGGACAAGCCACTTAGCTCGTCCTCTAATTCATGAGTTAAACAGGGAATTGTTTTAAATTGAACTCCCCTTACATCCGGCAATTTTCCGGTAGAGAAGGGGTCACTTAACCCTGACTCCGAGAAACCCGTTTAATAGAACAAAATAAACTGACGGTAGTAAAAAGGCCAAGGACGGAACGTGTACAATGAGGACTGCATAGGGGTTGCAATAATGGACGAGGGAAAGTCTGATGGTAAGATAGAGGATGAGGCGACTAGGTTGGCAAAGGTACTTTTCCATACTTCGGAAATATCCAGGCTAGAAACGGTAACAAAATTCTTTTTTGTAAAAATGATGATACCTTCAGCTGGCTTAGAAATTCGGTCATGAAGTTAGAAAGGTTGTGGGATGAATCTTTATAATGGGACCCATACTCCCAAGAGATAGTTCAGAACTCAAAAACTTACCCTTCGTCTGACTGGAAGATTCTGAAGATGGATCCACTATCGGATGCGAGGAGGAGCATTATGCTGGCAGTAAACTCAAGCACTCTGCAGAGATTGGAAGAAAATGGATACAGTATAACTGCGGTCTTAGCAGTGCTATCGCTAAGCCAATCAAGGAAGCAGAGGAAAGGATAAAGGCAGCTACAGTATTCAATAATGGTTAAGGTCGCACAAATTAACTAATTGTACGATATCGACAGGGCCCTGATACAAGAGCCATGGATTAACGGCAATCAAATAATGGACTTGGCAAATGATTCATATAAACTCATATGAGGAAAATCAAAAAAATTTAAAATTTTAAGTAAAAATATTTTTAAAATCTTTTTTCTTCTGACACTAACGTTGATTTGTGGTTTTATTACCGACTATTTATTCATACAAAATATATTTGCGATTTTATCAATGCGCGCAAAAGTTTTGATGGTTTGAATTTAAAATTTGCAAAAAAATCTTAAAAATAGAGCTTTGGCTTTATCAAAATCAAAACAACGCGATTCTATAGAACTTCTAAAGCACATGTGAAAATTATTAGAGAATCTTCAATATTTATCACAATTCACTGAATAGAATTTTTGAACAATTTCATAAATAGCAAAAAAAAAAAAAACAATATTGGTTTAAAATTTTTAAAAATTATGAGTAATAGAAAACATATTTTGTTATCGTTTGCTGAAAAAGTTAAGTGAATATCGGTTTTAGTTTGGAAAATATAGTCGTTTAAACATTACTATTCATAATAATATTCCGAGCAAAAAGCGCGATTAAAATTTTTTTTAAAGTGAATTTTAGCAAAATTTTTAACTTGTCTCTTATTTGATGATAAATTTTACATTGCAAATTTATTATTTCAAAATATGAATAATAGTGCGAAATATGTAGGGTTGATTTTTTAGGTTAAGAACATGTTTTTTGGTCCATACAAAATATTTTGACGCCATCTGAATTTTATTATTAAGCAAATAAAATGCTTTCATTTGACATCAATATTAAATCATTTACATATACTTCGCGATAGTTGTCAGCAAGCAAAATAAGTTTGGAGCCGTTATAAATGACCGTAGCCGTTATAAATGACGTTTCTTTAATTTTTTTTTTTTTTTTTCATAATATCAATTTTAGCCATTAACATGATTCTTTACAGATATTTTCGATGATCTAAAGCAGAGATGCGCAATTTGCTAATTTCCTAACTCGCGAGGTTAGACTACAAATTCTGCTTACGCAACGTTGCTTCACACGTACACTATAAGCTACTTCGTTCGACTGCTGCTTTATCATCATTTTAGCACTTGTTGAAGCAAGACCTCAGTCATTCAATTTCGTTTTTTGCTGCTTCACACACACGTGTGCTAATATATAGTAGTGTGTGTGCGCAGCACTGATCTAAAGTCATATCTTACACTGAAAAAATCAAATTCTGAAATTTGGTAAAAATTTTCGAAATTGCATAAAATTTTTTAATTCTAAAATTTTTTAACGCTATTTCATTCAGTAATAAATCCAGTTTACGCAATATTTTGGATAATTTCTATTAAAGCAGAATTTGTCAGTAGCAAAAAACATACTTTTACAAATATTTACGTTAATTATATGAATGTTTGTGAAGATGCTAGATGCTATATAGACTTCTATGTCTATAAAATATTTTACATTTTTATCAATATTTTTTTAGTTAAAAATAAAGGAAATTTAATAATTTTGTTTAAAATAATAGTAATGTGTAAAATTTAATATAAAAATTTGCTTAGGTTTTGATAAGTGGCCAACAAATGTCATGATGCCATTTTAAAACATTTCGTTTCACGTTGGAATTATTGAGGCAGTATTCAATGATCCAAAATTTGTCTCATAATGTTTTACGTAAAAAAAACTTATACAGGCCATTTAAAAATGTTTAGCATGGCTGAAACTGACTTTAATCTTTAATAAGTTTTGTGGTAATACTATTTTATACAAACGGGTTACAAATCTGAAGTTAGAAAGTAAAATTAGAAAAAGAAAAATAACTTTAATTCAAATGTTGTTGATGAAAACGGGACACTTTTATCAAAGCAGATTTTGCTAAGGCACATCGCATGCACAGCACGAAATTGACCGTAATTATTTTCGCATTATAAGTATAGTAGACTGCACCAAAATTTACCTCGAAAGTTGTAACTTTCGGATCGGATCTGATGTTCATAAGGTGCGTTTATATGGGAAAAAGTTTGTCAATGTTGCTATTAAATACTTTGTTGCTATTAAACAAAATGTTAAGAAATTGTAAAAAAGAAAAAATTTAATTAAAAATACAAAATCCCCAGAACACTTGTGTAAGGAGTGCAACGAAATTTTTAATTTTTTGATAAATTTTAAAATAAAAAGCTATTTTTAATTCAATTTGAACCATAATAGCTAAAAAAAAAATACATTATTGTTTCCGCAGGATAATAAAACACCTTTCCATGCTCGGTTAAAAAATGCCTATATTTTTAAGACCATTTCAAAACTCCATTTTCAAACTTTGAACAAATTTGAAAAAAGTTAGAAAAAAACTTTTCAGGTTTATAGACAACACTATAGAAAATAAAATTAATAAAGAATTAGGTCAAAACCTTGTGTGACTAAGCCATACCTTTTATTTTATTTCTGCAGAAACCGGTTAACCGGTTTTTTGCAGAAGTTAATATTTATATCAAAAAACTACATTTCTTTAAAAAAATCAATAAATCTTATAATCAAGTTAAAATTTATTAAATACAAGCGTAAAAGCCTGACAATGTCAGGAAAAATAATAAAATAATGAAAATATGCACAAGCAAATCCTAAAATTAAAAGAAAAATAATATGAACAACATTTAGACACATTCCTCTCCCTAATCGAAGTCAATTATTTGAAGCCGTTAGAATTTATTGGGATAATATTGATTAAAGTTTTAAATTCGTAAACCTTTCAAAATAAAAAAAATCGTTGTAAATGCGCTCCCTGGCCGAAATACAGAATCAGTTTTTGATAGGATTTGGAGAGTAAACAATAAGTATAGCAACTCAAAAGTTATTAATACCAAAACAGACTTTTCGGTCCCTGATAAAAACATCTGGCTCTGTTAGAATTTGTAAAACGAATAGTTTTATAAGTAAGACGATTTTTAGTTTCTTACGTCGTCTGGGAGCTTCAGAAAGTTCTGGAGAGGAAACAATGCTTAGGAAAGATATATATAAATCCATATATATAGATCCACGTATTTTCGCTCCCTGATAGAGATTTCAAAATCTGGCCGCGTTAGGAGTTGTTGGACGAATAGGGTTATAAGTATATAAGCAAATTATATATCTAGATGACTAGAAGATAATTATGTTTCAAAATTGTAGAAAAAATTTTAGTTAGCATAAACAGAAACCATGGCTTAATATGGAAGCCTGTCTCAATTGAAACGATTCTGCAGGTGAAACTTTTTTAACACAACACCTTTAAAAAATAAAGGAAATATTGGATCAAAAAAATTAAATTGGGTGTAAAAATATTACAGATATTACAATAGATTAAAAAATTCATACAGGATAATTATTAATTATTTATTTGTTTAATATTACAGAATAAATTCCAATTTAGACTTAAACTATATTTTAAAAACATAAGAAATCAGTCTTTATAAATATTTAAAAAATATTCCTGAATTTCGATTCAAATATCACTATTTAGTACATGTTTTCTGAAATAAAATGCTATTTTTAAAACCGGTTTTTTGTGTTAAAAAAACCGGTCTATTTGACATTCGTTCAAAAAAATGTGCATTTATATCTAAAAAACTGCAAAAAATATATATATTTTTTTTTGCCGAAATCCACAGGTATTGACCTAATTCTATTTTAATTTTATTTTCTATAGTAATGTCTATAAACCTGAAAAGTTTTTTTCGAACTTTTTTAAAGTTTAAAAATGGATTTTTGAAACGATCTTAAAAAATATAGGCATTTTTTAGCCGAACATGGAAAGGTGTTTGGATTATCCTGCGGAAACAAGAATGTATTCTTTAGTCATTATGGTTCAAATTTAATTGAAAATTGCTTTTTATTTAAAAATTTATCAAAAAATTAAAAATTTCGTTATACACTCCTTACACAAGTGCTCAAAAAACACATTAATGGTCTGGGGAATTCGTAATAACTTTAAAATTTTTTAATCGATTTTCTCTTCTTATATCTTATTTGATAGATAATTATGTATAGATTACAATTTCTTAACATTTTGTTTAATAGCAACAAAGTGTTTAATAGCAACATTTTTCTAAAAACTGCAAAATGGCCAACTTTTTCCCAAATAAACACACCCAACAAACTTCAGGTCCGATGCGGTACGGGTTAACGATATCCGATTTCACACAGTACGTTTTTGGAACCCAAAGAACGATTCTAGGGGGAGTTACGGTCAAAATTCGAAAGTTGGTAAATTTTGGTGCAGTCTAATGTATATGGAGAAATAATTTAAATTTTAAAAAACGCAATTTTTATTATAAAGAAAATTTTAAAAATTTTTCTAGGAAACCCTAAAATATAATTAATTTTATTTGAATCTAAGTTATTTATGTTTTGATATTACACTTGTTAAAACCATGATAAGTATGAAGAATACGAGGTAGTTTCAATTAAAATTTTTTTTCAAAACATTAACATTTGACAAGAAACGGGTTTTGAAGTTTTAGTAAAAAATCATGCCACCATATTCAACTAAAAATTGTTTTTATTTTTTATTCTTTTATAACATAAAAATTGTATATAAATATTTATCATTTTGGGTTCGCAATTTTCAGTTTAATGTTGAAATTAAAGTCTCACTCGTGTATTAGTTATATTTAAAACGATAAATTAGAAACGGAAGCAAATGCTTACAAAAATTCTACAACTATTGCCGATGATCCTTCTATGGCAGCAGACAAAAGTTATAAAAAGGCGCATGAAACTCTTGTCGTCCATTTTCATGGACCCAGCAACTTGATGCCTGAAGAGGAGGATAGCATTTAGATTGAAAACCGGGAGAAAAACGAAGCAAACACCACCAAAACTACTCCAGCAGAAAAAAAATTGATTAGAAAAAATAAATTAAGAGGAAGACAATCTTAAAAGATGTGAACAGGAAGTTAGGAATTAAAGAGATAGAAAACACGACATGAAGAAGAGCTATTGAAAGTTGTGGAATAATCCAGGATTATTCTGTACAATTCTATAAAACCAACTGAAAAATTTAGCAAAAAAATATAAAATTACCCATTATTATTTAATGCTAAAAATAGCTTCCTTATTGAACTAAAATGCTTTTTTTTTTTTTCATGACATTTTTGTTTACCCTGTAAAATCCCTAAATCCTTCACGAACAAACTCGTTGTACTGACTTCATTTCCCAAGGACATTTCGTTTTGTACATCCTATTTTCAAAAACTTAAACGATTATTTTCTTTATATATTTAATAATAAATTACACAATTTCTGAGTATTTTTGTTCTTTTTCTCAGCGTGGCAACGTGTTTTAAACTGTTTACAAAGAAAATAAACTTCAATAAACCCGTTTCTTGTCAAATAATTTGAAATGGAACTACCTTGTATTCTTTATATCATGGTTAAAACATATTTTAAAACATGGGATCTTTTAGTAACCTAAAGTCAAAAAAATAAAAAATTAAAGGAAATAAAAAATCGGACGAATAGAAATTTTCTACCAGACTTTCGTTAATAAATATGTGACAAAATTTTGAAATACAAACCGTTGGCTTATAGAATATTTTAAAAATAGTATCCAGTTGATATACTTAACTAGTACATACATATTTCATTTACAATGAAAGATATTAACATTTTCTAATACAAAATAATAAATTTTTATTAATATTTATTAAAAGAGAAAATACATAATTTTAAAACAAATTTTTAATAATGAATTTTCAACAATAACAATAAAAATTTTACAATTTCATTTAAAATTTTGCTAAAAATAAACAAATTTTAAAATAAGATAGTAAATTTAAAATAGTTACAAGAAGTTTTTATTTAAAAAAATATGCGATTTGTTATTATAAAAATAAAAGCCTAACTAACTTATTATTTATATATAACGCAAATTATCACTTTTTAGTTATGCTGAAAAATGTAAAAATTAACAATTATATTTGTATATAAAATTTTGATTTAATTGTGAACACTTGACGATGCGTTTAAGCAATTACATTATACAAAATTAACTTAAATGATTTAAAAATTATTTTAAAATAAATATTTTGTTGTAGGTATAATAAATTAAAAATTTATTGCACCACTTTAGAACGAAAACCTTTGGCTACCAAAGGAGCTACCTCTGAGGGATCTTTACCACGAGTTTCAGGCAAATATAATTTTGTTAAGACAAAAAGCAAAGTACAGGTCACCGAGAAAGGCAAGAAGACAAAGGCTCCCCAGGCATTCGAGAGAGGAGGAAAGGCCATGCCTATAATAAAATTACAGGCCCAAGAAGATAAACTACCCATAGACATGGCAACAGGACGAGGTGCTACCTCAAAGAGTTCTGTAACAGACAAAAAACAAAATACGCATTAATTTTTTTATAAACAATTAAAAATAAATAAATGAAAGCAAAAGTTAAAAAAGACGTAGTAACATAAATAAAGTAAACATCATCACGTTTCATTTTCAGTCTAAACATTAATTTAAATTAAAAATATTGAAATATAACGCTTCAATTTATTACATCTTGTCGGTTTATGGCAATTTAAAACAATTAAAAACTGACACAACTGATTTTTTATTTATGAAGTGTTTAGAATTTGTAGCACGAGTTTTAAATATAGCATGAATTAACAGTCATATTTAGGAGCACGTGAATCGAGAATACATATTGCTATAAATAAACAATATTCTGTTGCTGTAGCTATAGCTAGTAGCTGCCTGCATTAATTAAATTGAGACCCAAGTTTTGATTTCTTTGTTTATCAACAACAAACACAAGACATTTTGCTTGAAGGCGAAAATGAATATATTAATTTATTTATGTTGGGAGCTATAAAAATTTTGCAAACAAAGAATTTAAATGGGCCGAGGTTAAGTGTTTGATTCAATTACTATTTTTTTCAAATATGAACAGTAAGAATGCATAAATTGGCTTTGATGAAAACATGTGTGATAAAATTAGAAATTATTTTGATTCCAAAGTGCGCATTTTAAAAATTTGGGGTATAATATTTAGAGAAAAAATATATAAATAAATGACACAAAGGTCAAAATATATGAAGATCTAAAAATACATAAATTGAATGAGAAATTAAATGCGTTTTTTTAAAGAGTAAACACTGAAGCTTATAATGCGTAGTTTAAAACCAGTTAAAACTAGTTTTTTATGAGAAAATCTAGTTTTTAGATGAATTGCTTTAATAAAAAACCTGTGAAAACTGGATTCGATTAGTGAAAACCCTATTTTAGTTTAAAACTATGGATTTTAGTAAAAATATGTTTGTTTATTTAAAACCCGATTTGTAGGTAAAAACGTTTTTAAGGAGAAAATCTGTCTTTTTTTTTTTTTGCTGAAAACTGGGCTTTAAAAAAAATTTTACGAACAAATTACACAGGACAACACTAATATTGTGGCTAAGGAATTCTTAGTCGATTTAGATACACGTAATCATGGTGTTTAAAACCTATAAATTACTTTTTATACCCACCATCAAAAAGATGGGGGGTATATTGATTTTGTCATTCCGTGTGTAACATGTCGAAGGAATCATTTAAGACCCCACAAAGTATATATTTTCTGGGTCCTGGTTAGATTCTGAGTCGATCTAGCTATGTCCGTCCGTCTGTCCGTTTGTTGAAAGCAGGATAGCGCTTGAACTGAACAACCTAGGGGACGAAATTTGGCTCAAATAATTGTCTTATATAGGGTTTGTTTGGGATTAAAAATGGCCAAAATCGGTAAATAAATAAAAAAAAGTTATGGGCTAAAAACTAGAAACACAGGGTATCCGTTTCTGCTGATATTTCTTCAGCAAAAGGATATACGACAACGAAATTTTGTATGTACAGTTCAGGGATCGATATAAACTCGGAAACCAAAAATGGGCGTGGTCCGCCCAATTTACCACCCACCTCCCATATAAGGTCAAAGTGTGCAAATAGTTCAAGGACAAATGTAAAATCGGAAACAAAAAATGGGTGTGGTCCGCCCACTTTACCGCCCCCTCCCATATAACATAAAATTTGAAAAAGTTGATTGTGGGTTATAGATTCGGCCGGGCCGAATATAACATTCGCACTTGTTATACTCTACACTAGTAATAGGTGTAACGCACAGACAAATTTGTTGAGACCACCATTATGGTTTTTTAATTTCCCGGCCTTTTTCAGATCCTGGTAATCAATATTTTATATGAGGCATTCCCGGGTATTTGGGTATTCGGGTCAAAGGTTAGAAGTTATGTAACAAAATATAAAAAAAGTTAAATATGTATGAACTCATAAAAACATACTTTGATAGCAATTTTGTTAATATTTAAAATTTAAAAATAAATTTTAAAATATGGAAACATTTTTCTTCATAAAATGTGTCAAAAGTGGCGATTAATTGTATTTTGAAATGAAAATTTGTATATGTCAATATAAAATAAAATCATAAAGCTAGGTTTTATTGTTTTCTTGTACGGAGATGTCAAGAGATAAACTCCGAAAAACAACACTATATTTAACTATCTTCGTAAAGTTCCCCACTAAGAATTCGACTCCCTCTAGTAACATTTGCCAACCTGGAATTCTACTAATTCCACTTCGATAGCGATATAAACTCTAATGGAATCCCAATCAGACCTTCTTAAATTCTTACACGGTTTCCTCTTTGATCCCATGAGATTAAGAGTAAAGGATATTTTGTTGAGATTGTAAAAAAGATATCATTAAATATTAGGCTTTATGCTATAATACCACTAATAAAGACTTATGCTTTATTTAAAAATTAAAAACAAAAAATGCTCACTGCATAAAAGCGAAAAAATCAATAGAATTTCTAAAAAAGGTGTATTCTAAGGTGATGCTAAATGTGGTTCTCTCTAAATAAGGCCATAACACAACATAGTAAAAAAATCGGATCATGCTACTAATGAAATAGTCCCATTATGAGAAAACCTGGTTATTTTCTATTCATTTATAATATATAAAAATGTCTTCTAGATACAACTATACCGCGAGAATCAAGAATGCAAAAAATATTTTTTATTAATTTTATCTGGAATACTTGTACAAAAATATTAAATTCCAATAAAGTAATTTAATATTTTTGTACATTTCATAGCTGTTGGTCCCGATTTTTTCACGTATAGCTTGATCTTATTTTAGTTTTTTTTTTATTAATCCATATCATTAATTTCTCCAAAACGTGATTTGGTACTCATTTACCCCCCTAATTCACTTAAAATCGTAAATATTTCCTATACTATTTATCCGATTGCAAAGATTAAGGTATCAATTAAAAGCTCTTACTTGCGCATTTATAAAAATAAATAAAAAAAAAAGTATAAAACCCTTATAAAAACAACTTTTTTAAATATTTTGTAAGTTTTAGTGCAAAAAAATAATTTTTTTGTGGAAATAATTTTTTCTTAATAGCCGGCCTTCGGCCGGGCGGAAGGACTTTTAACTCTGTGGTATGTCCAAAAGCGGCTTCGCTAACGTAATTCTTCCTTTTTACTCAACTTTTTTTATAAAAATTATTTTCTTAATGCGAGTTTCTTAGGGAAATTCGATTTTCAAAGCCCTATAACTTCCAAAATATTCAATTGCGCTGAAAAATGTTTACATCATTATTTTCACTGATAAAAGTACTATCAATGGCGAAAAAAATCAAATAAATTGGAGCTGAGTTAGGGAGGTCTATTTATACCCGTGATTTTAATGAAAATGACCCTATTATTTCGGTTAATACTAATTTCTCCTTATAGATAAACAAATGGTTTTCTATTAATATTTCTGAATGTTTTATTCAGCATCCTTACAAAAATTAAATTCATACTTTTAATAAAAATAAATTAATTTCTTCCTTGATTTATTACGAAAACATCTTTAATTGTATTGGAAAATTTGTAACAACAATTAAGTAAACAATATAAATTTAAAATGTAACAAATTTAATAATCTAAAACTAAAAAACCCGCGAAAAATTTAGATTTTTCAATAATGTACGCAGACTTTTGCTGTATAATTATATGACTTTATTTTAATATTTTTGGATAACCGCGAATCTATTCACTTTTCTAAAGTTGTTGTTTTACTTAAATATTGTTAAAGATTTAGGCTATCATATAGAGCAGTAAAAATTCGGAAAATCTTAAAGGATATATAGAAAACTTGCGTCAATAATGTCTTTCATATGTTCGTACGCAGACTTCTGCTTCCTAGTGTATATATTTTTATTAAAGCAACAAAATTTATTAGTGTTTGCTTAATCGCTGGCAAAAGCGAAATTATTTTTTCAAAAACAAAATGCTATTTTTGCTTAATTGACGTGTTTATTATTAATCTAGTCAATTTTTTTTATTTGTGCGAGTTGAGTTTTGGCCAAAAAAAAACAGTATTTTCGGACCTATGTGCAATGCATGGGAAATAACAAATAAATTTGAAATCTACTTATTGTTTTCTATATAAATTGTTGAAACAGGGGATTAATTCTTAAAATCAACCAAAAGTTTGCATATTTAAACATTTTTAAATTCAAAAATTATATAGGAAACTTTGATTGATTAATCAAGCAAGAAAATAAATGTTAAGATGTATACATTGCTTAACATCCAGGTCGATGTAATTATCTCTAAAGAATTTATTAAAGATCTAGAAAAAATAATTTCCGAACTAAGATAAAACTACTTAAATATTTGAAAAATCGGAATTAGAATTTCTCTATATTTGAAACCACTTCTGAGTGATTCCATATCAAAACGGACAAAAAGCAGACGTTTTCGGATTTTATATCTCCGATTTCAATGAACTTTGCTATAGATATTACCTATTGCAAGCGTTGCACATTGAAGTAGAAGTAAGTAAAAAGTAAATTCGAAAATGGCGCTTAATTTGTGGAAAGGTGATATCGTATTTTATTATACCCTACACCACCATAGCTGGTTGGAGTATTATGTATTTGAGCAAATATTGTAACGCAGAGAAAAATCTTCCGACCCACACCTTAAAGTTTAACTTTGCGCCTGTCAACGGAATACAAATTTGTAATTAGGGATTGATTCTTCTTGTAATTGTGCGTATTTTTCGCTATATCTTTTTGATGTGCCCAAAATAGTCAATGTAGTAGATAGCCTCAAAGTTTGGAAAACCAGAGCGAAAATTTCTCAAAAAGTCAGTTTTTCGCAAGGCACATTCACAGTTTCTAATGGAATTTCATGGATTATTGCGTAAACTTAGTTTTTTTTATTTTACATAATAAAATCTGAGGAGCATTAAAAATATATATATATATATTTTTTTTTTTTTTGTATTTTTATATAGCAAATTGCAATTTGTACAAATTTTGGATATATAGATATAAGTACGGTGATAAACGCAATTGATCGGGACTATAAATTTAAGTCAAATGTCATTAATAGTTGGAAAAGGGAAACTTTTGTCAAAACAGGTTTTTCTAAGACACGTCGTATGGACAGCATGATATTGACCTTAATTATGATTAAGTGGAGCTTGTAATGCTTAACAGAAGTGTGGAGGTGCTTAACAAAAAAATTTAAAGATACACATTTTATGAACCAAAAAAATTTCTTGGGTTAAAAAAGAATCACAATATTAAATAGCGTTACTTTGTAATAAACTCTGATAAAATATATTTTCATATTATACACTGAGAAATAACTTAGATTCGATTCCTATTTTTTGCAAAATTTGTTAAAATCGCGATTTTTATTACAAAGTTTTTTTTTTTTAATTTTACGAGGATATCCAAAAATATTGAAAATATCGTAAATTTTATTTGAATAAGTATAAGTATGTTTGTACGTTCAACTTAAAAATGCTAAATATATAACCCATGCATTCGAGTCACTTTATATTTGTACAAATGAATTTTTATACGCCACCTAAAAAAAAATTATTTTGTTTTTTTGAAGGCCTAAAATCAACAATTTTTCATAATTAACCATATGTGTTACTTGATAGAAAGTTATTTTCGAATTTTGAGAATCATCTGTTCTGGAGGTTCCGAATAGGGACTATCTTTACGAATGGATATAAAATGGATGTAGATACTGATGCAAGTGTCTATATGATACGTACAAAGTTTATGATTCTTGTAGCGTTTTTCAGGCTGATATTACTATAATTTTGTACTTTTATGGATATATGCATATTTTGTTTATGATATTGTTACTTGTTTTAATAGACTTTAAATAAAACTCTGATGAAACGTTTTGTTTATATATTAAAATATTAATATTAGCAAATATTCTAACTTACCAGAACCAATAAAATATGGTATAGGTCCTAAGCCAAATTGATAAAAGAATATATAACCCATAATGCAAACAATGCAAGCCAGGGGGAACCAACTAGCGGCTTCCTAAAAATGAACAAAATGTTATTTAAATCCTTCTAAAATTAATTAAACATCTAAAACAACTTACAATATAATGTAATATAAAGGCAATAGCAAAAAGAAAACCTGCACATATGGCACTAGAAAACATCATTAAAGGACGACGATTAACTTTGGCCATTAGTATAGGCCCCAAGAAAGAAGTGGCCAAATTTAAGCAACCAGCACCTAAATTGGCCCACTCGGCATCCGCATTAGAAAGACCAGCTTTTTCAAATATAGACACCGAGTAATAGAAAATCTGTAAATAAATGAGAAATTAGTAAAAGGTATTTTTTATAAACCTTTCATACATACCGCATTTATACCCGATAATTGTTGACCACCATGAAAACAGCATACAATTAACAAAGGCAAAAATAAGGCAGGATCTTTTAAGACCGAACAAAAACTACTTGTTTGTATTTTGGTATTTAATTCCAAATCCATTTCTTCAATTTCTTGTTTAATTAATTCCTCTGCATTGGGACCTCTTAAACGTTGAAGTTCACGATAAGCTTGTTCCCGATCACCACGAACTATATACAAATATTTGGGACTTTCAGGATAATAATACGAAGGCAAGTAACAGATTATTACTAAAACTATATAAAAACTTAAGGCATAATGCCAGAGTTCAGCTGTTCCGAAAATATGACGTAAACTAAAAACTTGACCCACAACAACGCCTCCTGTAACACCCACAGCACAGAATACACCTAAGGTGCCGCGTAAAACTAAAGGAGCAATTTCAGCTAAATACATGGGTAAAGTAGCTGTTGTTAGACCTGAAGCTAAACCCACTAGAAGACGTCCTAATATTAACATTTCCACAGAATTAGCCATGCGACAGAAAAAGAATAAAATGGCACCTAAGGCAAAAAGAAGGCCACTAATAAGAAAACATCCTTTTCTGAAAGAAAAAGAAAATAAAAAATATGTTATTTTTATAATAATTTATTACATTAAATTATCTATACCAACCTTCCAATTTTATTTGCTGCTCCTGCACCACCTAACGAACCAATGGCACCTCCTACCAAAAATACCGATACTATAGAGGCCCATAATATATCCAAACTAGAGTCACTTAAATAAGAATCATAACGTTGTAGCAAACTTTCACGACACCAAGCTTTAACATGCTAAAATTAGAAATTTAAAAAAGAAATACAATTAATATGTATAACAAAAAAATAATTATGATTTATTAAACAACTTACATTGGCAGGACTATTTATAACACCAATACAATAGCCCACAGGTACAGCGGCTCCAAGTGTAGATGCATAACCCACTAGTGTTAATAGTTTACCCCATTTAGGTTTCTGATTAAGAAAAAAGAAAAATTAATTTATTTATTTATTGTTGTATTTTTTGTTACGGATGTTGTTATCAAGGTTTTGCAAACAAAAAAATGTTTCCTTTAATTGTCTTTTTAACATATAGAGGAAAATAAATCAAATAAAAATTGTCTTCTATTAATACACGAGTTGATATTTTGATCTTTAACCTTAAATACTGATTTAGTCATTAAATTTAATTACGTGGACTATTTATTGTATAGAAATATTTAATTAATAAAATAATTTATTATTTAGGCGATTTACAGTAAAAATTTATACCATTTCCATTTTTTAAATACTATTTTAAAAAATAAAACATAATCATTTAAATCTATTGATGTTTTAATAAATACTTAGTTAAAAAAGTAAGTATAACATTTAAAATAGATTTAAAAAATATAACTACAATTTTAGGGGCATCAGCAATGGATTAAGTTCAGATAGTGGACTATATTCCAAAATAATTAAAACGATCCACACTCTGCATAGATACCTGTATTTTGGAAACAAAAAAATGTATGTCACATTATTGGGGACGCAAAATTTTTGGTAATAAATTTGTATCTTCCTAACTACTGGTCGGAAATGTATTGAAAAGTTGTAGAGACGGATCTAACTTTTCAGAAAAACCATCTTGTAGTCACCCTGTAATAATGCGAGATAAGCTACATGGTATCAAAGTTAACCACCTCGATGTGAAAGTTTAACAAGCGCGAATGTTATATTCGGCTCGGCCGAATCTGTATACCCACCATCAAATTTTTAAAATTTTACATTATATGGGAGATGGGCGGACCACGCCTATTTTTTGTTTCCGAGTTTACATTGGTCCTTGAACTATTTGAACACAATTTCACCTTATATGGGAGATGGGCGGTAAAGTGGGCAGACCACGCCCATTTTTGGTTACCGAGTTTATATCGACCCCCAAACAATGTATACAAAATTTCGTTGTCGTACATGCTTTTGTTTAAGAGAAACCTTATATAAGACAAATATTTGTGCCAAATTTCGTCCCCCTACGTTGTCCCGTTCGAGCCCTATCCTGCTTTCAACAGACGGACGGGCATAGCTAGATCGACTCAGAATCTAACATGTTACACACGGAATGACAAAATCAATATACCCCCCATCTTTTTGATGGTGGGTATAAACAAGTTTAAACGTTTTCAAAGATTTTTATATTTCTGTAAAGTGCTTGGCAAGATAAAGATCTGTTACAGTTAAAAAAATTTACGCTTGAATTTTAGAATTTTTGCCTCTCTTTTATTTCGTCTTTCAGGAATAAGTGAACATTTTTTTTAATATTCTGTAATTTCTATTACATCTATTCTATATTATATATACAATTTCTTATATATTCGTCCTACGGAACCTAATGGACCCAGATTTTGAAACTTCTACCAGATATATACGTAATTTCCAAAGCATATTTTCTCTTTCAATAGTTTTCCAAAACGTCCTACAAAATCTTAAATTATTCCGACTTTAGTTTTTCTATCAGAGAGCGGAGATACTCATAATTTACCTTTTAATACTTTAAGCATTATTACCATCAAAATCTAACGGATTTGATTTTTTTTAATTTCGATTAAGGAGAGGAAAATAATCAAAATATTTTTTCATATATATTTTATTTAAAGATTTTTTTTTTCGTTTTTACTGGCATTGCACATAAGGGCGGCTATAAGGAGACTTTTGGCAATAAATCAAAATTTAAAAATGCGTTTTATGATAAAATTTCTATATAACTATAAAGAAGACATTTTTCTACATAATGTTTGTTCACAACATTTCCCGTTAACGTGCACGGTCGTGACTGAAGTCCAAAGTGAATGAAAAATTTAATACTTTTTAATTAATAATTTTTTTATTTTTATATGGTACCCATTAGAGTCAGAAAATATCATCTAACATTGTAACAGAAATAAAAATTGTCTACTATTTATGATGGCAAATTTTGTTAAGAATAAGTGTAAAAAATTTTGCATAAAAATGCAGTCGTCAAGTGGTCAAATTGACAATTTATCAAAATAGTAAATTAATATTATTTTTTTTTTTAAGTTTCAAAATTTTTGAAAACAAAAAAGTAACATAAATATCCAGGATTATCCATATCATTTATATACACCTTAAAGATCAGAATGTCCATTCATATATTCTAATTTAAAATTTTGCGAATTTTTGCGAATTTCGATTTTAAACCATTTTGAAGTGTTTGATGGATCATTGAATTTTTTAGACCTGCAGCTCACAATTTTGAAAATAATTGAATGAAATTTGTTGTAAATGTTTTTTTGACACAAGAAAAATTATTACTTAATTTTTTTATGATCGGTCCATATTTTCACCTAGCTCCCATACAAAGATATTCCCAGAATAGAAGTTAAATAATTATATATGACATATTTAGAGTCAGATTTTGATGAAATTTTGTAATAATATATATTTGGTAACCATAAATTACTCTACCAAATTTCAAAGGAATTGGTCCACACTTCCCGAAATTTACTTAAAGTGCATAAAACATATAATAATTTTAACGTTAGATTCAAATTTGGCCCAACTAGCTTTTATTTATAAGATTCTACAATTTTAGGGGCATCAGCAACACAGTGATATTGCATTTCTCAAATTTATAGTTTCCTTTTATGTTGAATAAACTTCAGCTTGTATTTAGACCTTTTTTTAATTATTGAATAATAAAACTGTATTTATAAATTTCATATTCACCAAAGAGCAAAATTAAGAAAATATAAAGAAACTTTATGTATATTTTGACTATTTTTGCATTAATATTGTTCGGTGGGTTGTATTATTAAAACATGTTTAAAATCTAGAGAAAATTATCTTTTCAACGATACCAATAACTTATGTTAAAATACCGCGGTTTATTTAATGCCACGTTTGGTATGCCTTTGCCCCTATGTGCATTGGCATGTTTATAAGCTTGTTCTGAAATAATATGGTGAAAATTTTTTTGGTAATCTGAATTTATTGCCAATTAACCCCACTGTGGGACTCTAAAATTCATAATGGCAGATCCCATAAGGCGGCCAAAAAATATTTTTTATTTTTTATTATTATACAAAATTTTAAATAATCACATTTGATAGATTTGTGGACGCTGAACACAAATTTCTTTTTTAATTTTCCGTACAAATAAAACCTTTTAAATGGGGTTAGTCTTCCATTTCCTTCAAAATCGAAGTTGTGTTTTAATAAGACCTAATTTTTGTTTCTAACGAACTAAGTAGTATATTAAATAAATTCTTGATCAATTGCACCTGATATTTTTATTTCTATTTAAATTTGTAGCCAATTAATTTGTTTTTATTATTATTCTTTTTTTGTTTTAATTATTAGAAACTTGAGTAGACTACAAAAGCTGCGGTCATTGCCATTGAATAAATGTTAATTATGACGCGTTGCGGAACGAATATAACTCACATGAGTAATATTTAGAACAGAATAGCAGAATGATTTAAAAATAGAATTTTAAGGATTATTAGAACTTCGAATAATATACATATATTTATTATTTTGAGCTTTGTGTGCAATTGTCATCGTGAAAGAAATTAAATACAAGTCTAGAATAAGAAAAATTAAAGTCAAGACAAACATACCCTACAGCAAATTCTTCGTTATAAATGTTAAAATGTTGTTTCGCATAAATACTCATCAATTAATTACGTTTACTGCAACATTTTAAAGAACTTAAATTAATATCGATAATCTTCATTTTAAAATGCATATAAAAAAATAACAAAAAGAAAATTTATCGAAAATATTCTATAAAATTAAAATTGATTTAACATACGAAAATTTTCTATCGAAAATTTCTGAAAAGGGAAATTTACAAAAAATATTCTATAAAAATAAAATTTTTTTAAAATTTTCTATTTAAAGAAAATTTATAGAAAATTTTAGAATATTTTCTATAAAAATAAAATTTATCGAATATTTCCAATGAAAATAAAAATTATTGAATATTTTCTATAAAAAAAATTTTATCGAATTTTTTTTTTTTTTTTAAGCAAATTTTTTGAGTTTTCTATAGATTTTTTTTTTTTTTCTTTACTAATTTAAAAAAAAAAAATTATCTATTATATTTTTTTTAAAAGAAAATTTAGCAACATGCTTTTAAAAAAGAAATTGAGTAATTTGTATGGAACGAAAATCTATTGAAATTTATCTATAAAAATAAAATCTATATATACCCAGCGATGAAGTTCTTCCAAAAAAAGAATATTTTCACAACTTTGAAAGTGGAATAAAGTGCATTTTTTTAACTTTTTTGGAGGTTCTTAATAATTATACAAAAAAATTTTAATAAATGAATTTTTAGCGGGGAAAAAATGGTAATAATTTCTAACAAAATTTTAATTTAACAAATTTTAAATCATTTTTATTATTATTCAATAGGACAAACACAGAATTTGTATTAAAAAATCGTACAAACATAGTTTAAGAGAAGTGCTTCAAAAGCAATTAACAAGAAGTATAAAATAATAAATAACATTATATCAATGACAACCATGGGTTGGGAAAAGGGAAATTTACAAAAAATGTTCTATAAAAATAAAATTTTTTTAAAATTTTCTATTTAAAGAAAATTTATAGAAAATTTTAGAATATTTTCTATAAAAATAAAATTTATCGAATATTTCCTATGAAAATAAAAATTATTGAATATTTTCTATAAAAAAAATTTTATCGAAACTTATTTTTAAAAAGCAAATTTTTTTGAGTTTTCTATAGAATTTTTTTTCTTTACTAATTTAAAAAAAATTTATCTATTAAAAGAAGAGTTATCGAAGATTTAATAATAAAATTCACGAATAATTTTTTTTAAAAGAAAATTTAGCAACATGCTTTTAAAAAAGAAATTGAGAAATTTGTATGGAACGAAAATCTATTGAAATTTATCTATAAAAACAAAATCTATATATACCCAGCAATGAAGTTCTTCCAAAAAAAGAACATTTTCACAGCTTTGAAAGTGGAATAAAGTGCATTTTTTAAACTTTTTTGGAAGTTCTTAATAATTATACAAAAAAAATTAAAATAAATGAATTTTTAGCGGGAAAAAAATGGTAATAATTTCTAACAAAATTTTAATTTCACAAATTTTAAAGCATTTTTATTATTATTCAATAGGACAAACACAGAATTTTTATTAAAAAATTGTACAAACATAGTTTAAGAGAAGTGATTCAAAAGCAATGAACAAGAAGTATAAAAGAATAAATAACATTATATCAATGACAACCATGGGTTAAAAAAAATAACTTCTGCAGCTCTTTTTCACCACTAAGTACTTCCAATGACAGCACAATGTTAAAGTCATGACTTTTTTTTTTTTTTTTTTTTTTGGAAATTCTAATGTTTGGGAGGTAAAAAATTGGCAAATTTGGGTAAAATCAGTAACCTTATATTTCATAAACTAATAGGGATACAAAAAAAGTTGAATAGTTTTCGTTGTTCATTTAAAAAATAATCAGACAGGTGTCTGGTACCTTTTTGAAATTCGCCTGTTTTAGGGAGAAAACGGGTAAAAACTGTAATTTGGTACTTTTTTTGGAACCCAATCTATTTTTTAATCCAGTAAGCATAGGAATAAAATGTGCATTAAATTAGTATCTTATCAGAAATTGGCGAATTCAATTTGGTACCTTTTCAAAATTCGAATGTTTAAGAACTTAAGTACATGTAGTTTATTAAAAAAAAAAAAATTTCATCTAAAACTTCTATAAAAGAAAATTTAACAAAAATTTAAATTTTCTTTAAAAAAAAAAATTAAGAAAATTATCCGAAAATTGTAAAAAATTTCGTTTAAATAGAAAAATTTATAAAAAGAAAATGAATCGAAATTTTTCTATAGAAAGAGAACAGACATCGTTAGATCGATTTTAAAAGTGATTCTAAGTCGTTTGGTATACTTTAAACCTTTAACGTTATTTTGACTACTTTTTTATTCACCTTTTTTATTCTATTGAAAGCATATGAACGACTGAAAATACTTTATTTCTGCTTTTATATGAATTAAAACACTATCTGATGAAAAGTTCTCTGAAATTTGGTTGCATAAAATCTTCCGACATCTGAGTTATAAGGCTTTAAAAAATGTACGTACATTAGTATTACATGGTTAAGGTGGGTATTGGATAACTTTTTCTATGCGTTGGTGGTGGTGGTGGTGGGTATAAAAATATCGAAAAGTTCTTAAAAAATATATATCAACAATTTAATTTAAATAGAAAATATGTCACAAATTTTCTACAAGACCGAAAAATATCGAAAATTTCCCTAAAAAAGAACATTTATCGTATTAAAAAAAAAAAAAAAATCATGTAAAATATCGAATATTTTTCTGTAAATAAATTCCCAAATGAATATTTAAATCTCCAATTAAAAAAAAAATTAAGTGTGGTCCAATTATTTTTCTCTGTGTATTATTCTGATACAATTTTAGATTTCAGAATATTCTTATTGATATGTATGTTTAGTCCACTTTTAACAAAAATATTTTCTACAGATTTCTTTAGATGTCTTTCTAATGCTGTGACGCTAACGCCTACGAAAATATGCAAACATATGTATATTAAAAAAGAAAAAAATACTATTCTGAATAATGAAAAATCTAACATTAAAATACAGAAATATCTGACTAAAAATAAAAAGAATTTAGTAAATTGGAAATTTCATTATAAAATTTTATAATATGGGTTTTTCTTATTAACTCAGCCAATTATATACCGATATTACAGATTTTTCAAAAGCATAATTCTCCCGAGCTTTTTTGACTTATTTAAGTATTATACTAGTTCTTAAGGTATCTGGGAACTTTGGCAAGATTATTTCAACATAAAAATCTTGAAATCATTTTGATAAAGCTGGAAGGGATTTAATTTTGAATCAATATATCTATAACATTCATTCTATATATAAAAATATTTTAACAAATTTCCAATTTAAATAATGTACATTAATTATACAGTTTAAATATATTAAATTATCATGTAAAAATTAAATATTTTGATAAGAAGTTATTGCCATGAAAAATCAAATTAATTTGTGTGTAAAATATTGCAAATTGCATTGCCGTTCTTTTTTAATTCAATAAAACAAGGTTATGTTTTCGATGGCTTTTTTTTAATTTTATTATTTTAGATTATTTCTTGCATATATAAGTAAAGAAAGATTTGATTTAATCGTTCATATCTTTTTATGAAGATCTTAATAATGTTATTAACCTGACGTTTTGGAAAAATCAAATTATATTATTTAGTTATTTACCTTACGTTTTATATTTTTTTATTTGATTGATAAGAGCTTTTAATAAAGAACAAACGTTTGTTTAGGTGAAGGTTTAATTAATAAAATAACAATGAATTTAAATTTTATTAAATGAGAAAAACACTTGCATTGTTTTCAAAGTACTAGTTAATTCGCAACTAAAATAATTTACAACCTGCTTATCTATAGTTAAATACCAATATCTATGTTAGTTAAGAATTGTTTATATAGATATTTAGAATAAATTAACCAAAGGTTGGCTAATATAGGCAGGTATATTATACCCAGTAGTTGTTTGATAACTAAATTTTAAGTGTTTTGCATAACTTTATAACTTGTCAGTTCAATATGTGTTGTTAATAGAAAAAAAATTTATTTGTTCCTTTATGCAATTCGTTCAAGGATATAATATCATAATAGATGGGCCAAAGCTTTAAACATATAAGACTCTAGGTTTCTTAAAAACAATTTCACTTTCTCTTGTTATTCAATAACAATTTCTATTAACTGAATACAATTTTCTTAAGGCCCTCGATAACTGAGGACCATGTGTGATACATTAAAATAAAGGGAGTACGACTGAGAACTTAACTATCAAAAATGTTTCATTATTAATCAATAAGACATTTTATCAATTTTATAAATAAATATTTTAAAGTAAGAAAAAATAAAATGTTTTTCTCCTAAAATATCATTTAAAAATGGATTTTTGCAAAAAAAAATAATAATAAATAAATACTTTCCACTTAAAAAAACACAATTTTCTCACTTAAAAACAAGTTTTCAAATTAAAATCAAAAAATTTATGTTTTACTAAAAATAAAAGATTAAAAAAAAACAAGTTTTCACAAAGTTTTTTTAATAAAAATATAGATTTAAATAAAAATCACTCCTATTAATCATTACACAAAAGAAATATATATTTTTACTCAAAACCAGGTTTTATAAAAACTTAAGTTTCACCTTCTCCAATAAAAAATAGGGTATTTACTTCAAAATCAAAATTTCTCCAAAAAATCTCCCTTAAAAACCGATTTTTGCAAAAAAAAAAAATAATAATAATTTATAATTTTTTCTAAAAAAAATCGATATTCCAAAAAAAATTATAATAATTCTCACCAAAAAACCGATTTTCGCAAAAAAAATTGATTATTTATTTTCACAAAAAAATAGTTTACATCAAAAAATCGAGTTTTATTTGAAAAAGTCACAATGATTTTTTACTGAAAAATATTTAAAAAACAAAAGAAAAATTCTCCTGAAAACCTAATTTTTTCGTAAAACCCAATTTTTTACCTTAAAATTCTACTTTTCAGCTAAAAACAAAGTTTCAAATAATTTTCAATGAATCACTAATATTTTTTTTTTTTTTTACAAAAAAAAAATGAATTAAATACAATTTTTCTTTTTCTTTCTTGTCTTTTCGAAAATGTGTAGGAATTTTTATAAAATATTAAAAAAAATGTTTGCTGGGAAATTTTTAAAAATAAAATGTTAATTATTTTAATAAATGAACTAAGGGGATATAAAACGTGTAAGACAAGTGTAAATAAATGCATACTTATGTACGTATGTACAGCTGTACATACATACATATATATATTTATTCTTAATTCTATACTAAATAAATATTGGCTAAAATGGACTTTGGTGAAAGTACTTGAACAATGTTCATGAAAAACTCGTTGTAATAAGTACGCAAACTCCCAGAAAAAACGAGTTGTGTTCGATATTAAATCAAAAAAAAAAAAAAAAAAGTGTATAAATGCACATATACTTTTACAATTACATACATATACAGTTATATCTTTACACACCTCTATGTAACTTTTTATTCTGCAATTTTTGTTGATTATTATTGTTGTTGTCATTGGCACTTTTTCGTTGCATTGTTGTAAATTATTTTTGCTGCTTTGTGGGTTTTGGCCGATTTCCACCTTTTTGAGTTGTGGATATAAACGAGTAGATTCTTCTTCTTCCAACTGTCTGAGATCCATTGTTTTGAACTCACGTGTATATTAAATAAGAAAAAAAAATAAATGTACGTACGAGACAGCTGCGTAACAAAAATAACAACAACTAACAAGAATTTTACACTCTTTTTATATTTTTGTGAACAATGTGGTTTTTCTTTGTTGATTTTTTATTTTATTTTTTTATGATTAACTAAATCAATTGTTTAGTCAAGAGTACTTACTACTAATACTGTAAATATATTTTTATCATATTTTTTATTTATTATTAATTTTATTAAAATTATTATCTTTTTTTCTTTATATTCAACTCAATATTTTTATTTTTTTTTTATTTTTGTAATTTTCTCTTAAGTTTGATTTATTTTTATTTTCTTTTATTCAGTGTAAATTATTTTTTTTAGGCACAAACATAAACAAAAGTCCACAGAATATATTATATGAAGAATAATAATATATTACACGAAATAATATTGCAGTTTTTATTTTTAAATAAAAATTAAAAACGGTGCTCCCATATAGGAGCCAACCAGTAAACTAAATCCTCTATCTCTCGCAACATATTATTTTATATAATAAACCTCACATAAGATAGAAGTATAATTTATATGTATATAAATGTGTATTAAATATATACAAGCAGCGGGGATGGAAAATATTGACTCTCTGGCCCTTTTATCAACCTAATGGTTTAAAAATTAAAAAAAAAATTTAAACATAAAAATAAAATGTATTTATTTCATTTTTAATGACACAAATTCTAAACCTCAAAAAAATATGTGAACATAAAAACTACAAAGATTATTTTATATAATTTTTCGTGTTAAAAATTAAAAATATATATAATTTTCTCACTTATCGCTTTAAGTAATTTTACATCAATTTGGATTCATAAAACATATAAATTTGTTTGAATCGCTTACTTTTTTAAAATACTAAATATAATTATTAAAAAATTAACATCATATCAACATTTCCATCTCTGCTTATTACTCTAGTAAATACAAAGATTTTTATTACTAAAAGATACAATAATACAATAAAATTCTCTTCAATCTTTTAAGGAAATTCTCTTTATTGCACAGTAGGCATGAAAACAGATTTATGTTACTAAAGTATTTGGAAGCGATATAAATTATGATAAATTATATTTTGAACCCAAAGCTATAAATTAACAAATCAAGCTGCAAAGTTAGGTATACTTATTGGTTTATTAGATAATTTAAAACAAGGATTCCCAAATGGGGGTCCGTAGCCATATTCCAGGGGATCCGCGAGAGAGACCGAAAATGTGTATAAAATTACTGTACATGATATATATATTTCGTAATCAGGTTGTCCACCACAAAAATTTGCTGCGAAAACATTATCTAAATTTTATAAAAAAGTCTTAAGAAATAGAATTCTTAAACGAGAGAAAAAGATATAGTCGGTCAAGCCCGACCATATGATACCCTACACCATTGTGTACATTATAATTCGGGGAGGGGTCTTTTATTAGGAGTCAAATGTGGACCGATACTCATAAGTGTAAAATAAAACATACGAATACAGAATATTACGTTGATGCTGACATTTATATGAATTTATTCACTTTTGGGTGATTCCTGAAAGAGGAAATTATGGACCAATCTTTCTAAAATTTGGCACTATCATTTATGTTCATATAAAACTTATTTGTGTCGAATATTAACTTGATACTAACATTTTAATGGGATTTATGCCCCTTAAAGTGATTTTCTGAAAAGGGGTTTATATGGGAGCTATGGTTCTTTTTAAAAATCGGCACACTTATTTAGATTTATATGAAACTTATATGTGCCAAATTTTATTAAAATACTGCTATATTTAAAGGATTTATGATCGTTAAACCCTTTTCCGGGAGGACATTTGTTTGGGGGCTAGGTGAAATAATGGACCAATCATAACCAATTTCAATAGGCTTCGTCCCTGGACTATAAGAAACCTGTGTACCGAATTTCATTAATTTTGGTTCAAAATTGCGACCTGTAGTTTGATTACAAGGTTTACATGGACGGACAGACGGACATCGTTAAATCGACTCAGAAAATGATTCTAAGCCGATTGGTATAAATTAAGGTGGGTCTTAGATCAATATTTTTGGGTGTTACAAACATCAGCACAAACGCATAATACCCTTCCCACCTATGGTGGTGTAGGGTATAAAAAATTACTACTTCATACCGATGTCCGTTGGATTTCGAACGACAAACTGTAGAAGAGATTCTACGAATTAAATACAGTTGACATTTACTTTTTATGCATATATGTATATCTTTATAACAAATTTACAGAGAACTTTGATTATGTCTCAAAAATGTTTAAGGCGTTACACAATATAAACATTAGATTACAATGCTTTACAGTCTGCCTTTAATTTATTGAATTTAATTCAATTTAATATGTGCAAAAGTTCTTTAAAAAAAAAAGACGTTTTCAATCCCTTCTACCAAAATATTTCTCATTTCATGATAATTTGGATTCGAAAAGAACATAAGTAACTTGGAGTCAATTAGCGATGAATTTTCCCGATATTATCCGAAGCTTAAATCCAAAATTTCAAATCAATTTACTTCGTAATTCCGTATCTGATAATTTTCAAGAAAAAGCAATAAAAATAAAAAATAATGCCGTATCTGATAATTTTCAAGAAAAAGCAATAAAAATAAAAAATAATTCGTGTACCAAAGCTTACTTTGAATCTATAGGCTTCGTACTTGTAACAAAACAATTATTTATACCAAATTTGGTGAAATTATTTTAAAAATTGCGTACTTTGCGCACCAAGTTTAAATGGACCAGCCAGACATCGTTAAATCGACTCGGAACGTAATTAAAGTGATTTTCAAAAGATGTTGCACAGTGGTTCAATAACAATATTTTTGGAGTTACATAATTCTGTAACTATTGATTCGTTAAAGATATCTCAATGAAAATATAGTCATTTTTTTAATATACGAAGAAAATATATTTCCAAACTTAACTTTTTTATTGAAATCTTCGACATGCCGTTATAAAAACCGTCCTTTAGAAAATACTTTTTGTGTTTTTAACCAACATATATGGCATTTTTTTCTTTTTATTGATCCCAGCTTTGCGTTTTGAGAAAAAAATTTTAGAAATGGAAGAATGTCTTTTTGAAAAAAAAAAAAAATTATTTTTAAGTTTTAAGTTTTACATTCAAATCATAAATTAATTTTTGAAGAATTTGAAAGGAAATACATACCCGAGGTGACCAACATAAGAGACCTACCCTCTTCCCCCCTGATCATGGATCTGTGTTCCTCCGTATAAACACAAAAACACTTAAGTTCTAGCCATAGCAAAATTTATTCAAATATCTTTCTTTTATTCCAAATAAAAACGTTTTAGAACTATTATGCACTGTTAAAGATTAAAAACAGTTTGTGTATATATATATATATATATATATATATATATATATATATATATATATATATATATATATATATATATATATATATATATATATATATATATATATATATATATATATATATATATATCGCTTATTATGTGAAATCGCTTCCTGGTTCATACTAGGCTGTCCGCAAGTATGAATTTTTCATTTCAAAATTACAATCGCAAGCTCAAAAAAATCGGGCAATACATACATATGCAGTTTTCCAAGTCGTTAAAAAAGTGTTAGACTACAAAAAATTATGTTATTGTAGTTTTAGCCAATCCAAAAAACTTGATAGCAGTTAGAGATTTTCAAACGCTGGCTGAATCTAATATAACGCGACAAAGTATACAAACTTCTGATTTTTTTTTACCATAACGATGGCCGTGGCCAGTGAAACACTCATAATTGGTTTTGGCGTTTCTGTGGTCTTATTTGACGAAATAAGTACTGCCTGCGATATGTTTGAAGCAGCATTATCTTCCGAGGACATTGTGGGTTGGTCTGATGGGACATTGTCTATGTGCAACATTGTGTGGTGTTTCAAGGAGCACTTACGGCAATTGCAGCTTTTCAGCATATGACCCTTTTTTAAGCAATTATGGCACAACCTCAACCTTTTTGCTTCCTTAAAACGTAAGGTGGGAGACAAATTGCCAAAACGCGAACAGATGGTTATGTAATGCTCGTTTGAATCACAAAATAAACACAATGAGGGTGCATTAGTAATTGAAACATGAACATGTCGATTGTACTGATGTGATTTTTTTTGAATTATTATGATTTGTAGACTTGCTTCGGGTAGAATTTTCGAAATTTTCAACCATACGACACCCGCGCTCTAAAAATGTGGCCATAGAGGTCCAAGTTGGTAACTCATTTATTGGCAAGTTTTCCTCCCATTTCATTTGTGACTTTATATCTAATTTGGTTGACACTAAATATATTAATAGTCCATCTGCAATCTGCTCTTGGTTACCAATCGTTTGTATAGCTCGTAAATGTGCATTTAATTTGTCACTTAAATTGCGCAAGCTAGCCGCAGAGCACCCATATAAATGGTATAACAGAAACCTAGAAAAATTATGGTTTTAGTCGAATACTACGCGAAAAATACTGTATAAAAAAATTAAAATTATTGGTCTTTCCAGACGTTTGTAGGGAGTACAACTATCTTCATAAACACAAATATACGCGAATATGTACCTTCGGAAAAAATTTCTTCCTAAAAAGCAATTGAGTGGTATCAACAAGTTTTCGTTCCAACAAAAAACACCGAGTAATAACACAATAAATATACAATGTAAGTCTTTAACAACAATAAAATTTCAAAAAGATGGCAAGTTTCAAATGGTTCTGGTCAGTTTGGGCACTTAGTGGTTTAAGGACAAAAAAATCGCCCTTCTTCAAACAAAAATTGGTCTAATGGAATTTGACCTGCTAAAAAACGAATCTGCTTACAGTTTTTATAGGCATGTTATAACTCAAGACAAGTCGTCCAATTTAGGCAATTGAAAACCATTAGATGCTGACGAAACAAGTCATCTTAACATCATTCAGTTATGCAAAAAATATTGGCAATAAGAAATATAAATATTTCATGAAAAATTGGAAGAATTTTGGTCCTTAACTCCGAAAATAATTACCGATTGAGATAACTTTAATCAACATCTATATGAGCCGTTTTCGAGATATTCAAGTGTAATCGCTGAATAAGGTTGTCATATTAGTAGGGATAGCAATTTCCCGGACCCAGTATTCCTAGGATCCCGGACACAAACTAAAATTATTACTACTCTCCTTATCTTAACAACTGAGACCCAAATATAATATGAATATTTGCTTTAACAGATTTAAAACAGGATTGAAAAAATAGCGAGAAGAGGAAATTTTAATAATGACATAGTATATGTCGTGATAAAGTTTTGTGGATATCGACACAATTTTAAGCAATATTGTTATTTTTTTTAAGATATGAATAATTAAAAAAGTTCGTATTTACAACAAATAAATAGAGATATCAGAAATTAAATAACAAAATATTATTTACTCAGACTTTGATATTATGTAATATATTTTAAGCAAGTTTCGTAAACCACTATATATATTTTTATATAATTTATTAAAAGTTCACTAAAAAAATTTAATAATTCAAAAATTAGTGCCTGACGAAATCCTTCGGGGTGATTCAATCGGTATTAAATTGTTAGTAGCTTTAATATCGTAATCCAATTAAAGTTAAAATTAACAACCCTTTTCATAATGTAAGGTACGTTTAAGTGTAGTTTGAAAAAAATATTTTGGACCAAGCTTCAGTTTCTCATATATTAAATTTCTCTACAATATATAATACAAAATATTCGCTTTCTTGTTATAGATCCGATCCCGGACGAAATTCCCGCGAAAGCGATACATAGAAAATTGCAAATTGATTGTCAAACTTTCATGCCATAAATGATTCCCAAAAAATACCGACTGCTAAGATCTGTGAGGATCCGCAGAACAAAACGTTCTTTTTTCATTATTTGAATTTTTAATTTAATTATTTGACAGAGTTATGTACATATTTTTTAGGAATATTAGTTTCTGCTCGGTTTCGGCATAAAAATCCGGTTTCGGTCGGTCTTTATCGAAAATGCAATAAATACAAGATTATGCAACAAAATACTGCAAATATTTTGAAAACTTAAATTTTTACTTTTTTTTATTAAAACCTGTTTTTTTTAAATTTTAAGTTAATAAATATTTTTTAGTATTTTCAATATTTATGAGGTGCACTGAATTGTTTGCGTTTATACACGAGTTGTTTTTGGTTTGGTTTTTGAACTTTTTAAAACATTTTTGCTTTTTTATAGGTAATTATTTTTCATTGTAACGGTATTTTTAGTTGAAGGAAATAAAGTCCAAATTACAATAGCGCGTAGTCAGCAACAGTATCAGAAAAAATTATCAGCTGTTCACTGTCAGAATAACATGTTGCTGCCCATATAAAGCCCAAATTACAATAGCGCGTAGTCAGCAGCAGTGTGTGCTGCCATAATCAGCTGATTATTTAGAATGCACTGTTTGTTATGGTGTTGATTACATTTAGTCAGCAGTAGCTTGCAGTGCTGTTTCATTTAGCCCTGTTTCTAAATTCACTGCGCTGCATTCAGATTCAGAGCGAGACAAAGAGAGTGAGCAAATAAATGAGAGGCTAAAATACACAAGTAGAACAAAGCTAGATGGTGGTTGTAAATTGTGGCTGCCTACACTGAATTGTAAGCAGCATACACTGCTGCTGACTACGCGCTATTGTAATTTGGGCTTAATACTTCAATGTTGGCAGCAGTTATTTGGTTACTTGCTTGCTTAAGGATAAATGTACTAGATTATTCGGTTTTATTTAATATATATAAATATAACTTGCTTTTTTTAAACTACCGCTTTGGGACATGTTTTTGTTTACTTTTACTTTTTATTCGGCTGGAGGGCCAAATTGTAATGATTTTTTTATAATATAGCATATATAATATTAAATTCTTAATTTATATTTATATACATATGTATAGTTTTTGATATTCTTAAGATGTTTTAATGTTCAGAATTTGTAATATATATTTATTGGCCTTGAAAGGTTTCTTTATATTACTTGATTTAATAAATAAATAAATAAATATTTTTTGGTTAAAATAAGGTAAACATTAATAAGTTAATATTTTTGTTTTATTTCCTTTGCATTTCAAATTGTTTAAATATAAATTTAAATAAAGCAAAATGTTAACAACTCTTTATAATATTTTTTTTAATCATTTTACGCTTTATTTTTAGTCACTTCTGTTAACATCACTTATTGTAATCAACCATGTTATTAATTTAAGGGGAATAACAGTTGTTTTTTTTTTTTAAAAGAAGAAGCATTTGTTTTATGTTGACGTAGAAATTTGTAAATTGTAATAACAATTTTGAAATTTGTGATAAAATTCTTAAAAAACAACGCAAAACTATGAAAAAAATTTAGCCAATATTTATAACCTTAAATACTTCAAAAAAAAAAAAAAAACGCGCATAAAGAATAGAGAGAAAATACGTTAAATAAAGAACCAGCGACAGGATGCATAATGTTGAAGGTTTTGTAGCGCTACTGGAAACTACCGCCGTTGTGACCACAGTTTTACAATTCTTATCAGGAGCGTAAGTTATAAATATAATTAACAATTTAATTTTATTTAATGTTCTTTAATTTGTTTTAGCATTATATGTCGCAAATATATTAAAAAGAAATCAACCGGTGATTCTTCAGGATTTCCTTTTATATGTGGCTTTTTATCGTAAGTTTTTTTAAAGGACGTTAATATTTTTATTAATTTGTTTTATGTTTTTTTTTTATAGTTGCAGTTATTGGGTCCATTATGGTATGTTAAGCAATGAGCGTAGTGTGGTTTTGGTCAATACAATTGGTGTAACATTATTCCTGATATATACTCTGATTTATTATGTTTTTACCGTCAATAAGAATGTTTATGTTAAACAGTTCCTTATGGTTTTAATGGCCTTGTTTGGCATTGTCTTTTATATTAATGGTATTACAGATATAGAACAGGCACAAAATTTTATGGGTGAGTAGAAAGAAAAAAATTACTGGTTAAAAAAGAATAATTAAGTAATAAATAAAAAAATAAAAAATTTACAGGCATTGTTTGCTGCGTTGTCACCGTTTGCTTTTTTGCTGCACCTCTTACCAATCTTTTACATGTGATACGTGTTAAAAACTCGGAAAGCTTACCATTTCCTTTAATTGTAATGTCATTTTTAGTATCTATACAATGGCTAATATATGGCGTTATAATATCTGATACCTTTATACAGGTAAGTTTATACATAATTTAATAATTTATATAAAAAATTTATTATTCCTTTTTCTTTTTTAAATAGCTGCCTAACTTTTTAGGGTGTATTTTATCGCTAATGCAACTTTGTCTATTTGTTTGCTATCCGCCAAAAAGTTTTGCTGGTCAAGGCTATAAACTTGTAGACCAAACTGTGGTATTTTAAACACTATAATAAAATGCAATTTTTTATATACTAATTTTATAAACAAAAAAGACTATTACTACCTTCAAATGTCTCTAACGTTGAAATTTGTGTATTAATACGTATTATTTTCTCTTTCTTTTTTAGTTTTAAACCAAAAAATGCCAGTAAAAATTTACTTAATTAACCAATTAATCTTATTATTTTAGAAGCTTAGTTATTATTTATAAAAACGCATATTTACTAGTAATAAAAATTATAAAAAACTTACCTCTTTTATTTTGCAAGAAAATACCGTCATTATGATAAAATTAAAAATTTAAAACTAATTTCTTTTAATTATTGTCCACTTTAAAAATATATTTTTTTCTTTCTTCTTATCTTATTAAGATCACAATTTTTCTACAGTTGTCGTCTTATCACAAATCAATATTAACAGACGATAAATTAGTTATTAAATAATTAAATAATAATAAATAAATTTTCAAGAGTGGGCTTGTTTTTTTTCTGATGTATAAACCCTCTAAAGCGTTTTACCCAACTGCGTTTTCTTTAAACTGGTTTTTTTAAAACAAATAAAAAATAATAAGAATTTATCACGTATTGTATTGTTAGTTATTTATATTGAATAACAATTAACATATATAAGATTAATAAAAATGCAATAAATGGAATTTCATTTAAAAATGAAAGTCGATAACTTTAGGTGTATTAAATAATTTATAAAAATATAATACGGAAGTTTACAAAACTTGACCAGTGTTTAAGAAACATGTTAAAAATTGTATTTTTTATGTTTTATTGTAATATAAAGATATTTTTTCTGTTATAAATATTAGTGAATATTAGTATTCGTCAATTCATGAAACGTTAAATCATTGGTCTTATCATTTCGTCACAATAAAACAAATTCCAATAACTATAAAGATAATCAAATTAATGGTTATAAACAATTATAAAACGAATATTAATTGTAATCAAAAAAATAAATAAAAAGTGACCACTTACAGTCTTACTTATAAACATGTCGGACATTGTTGAAAAGTTAAAGGCAAATTGATTTAGAAATATTGACAAAAATTTCATAAAATACATTTTGCCCAAAAATAATTATACTTCTTACCAAAATTGGTATTTATGTTTTTATTTGTGTCTATAGATGTATTGTGGGTCCTTAATAATGGAAGAGTAAAAAAAAGAATGCCAGTCATATTGAGATCAAAGGAGTCTGGTAAATGATGGACATATGCGATATAACGAATGAGGCCATTGGAATTTTACCTTATGAAAACAAAAAAAATGGCATTAAATTATGAATAAAAAACAAAGACAAAAAAAATCGGACAAAATAAAAAGCTACGAAACTGTATCAAAGTTGTGCCAGCCACCCCCTAGAATGAAAGAATAGTTACTAAGGTTTCCAAAAATGAAATTTTTTTTTTTTTTTTGCCACGCCCCAAAATGCCGCACTTTTGGTTTTTTGTTACACCGTCTCCATTTTAAGTCTGATTGCGGAATGTGATATATCGTTGTTAATGGTTTAACAACTACTAAAAATTTCTCTTTGGTGATTTTTGAATCTGACGTCAAATTCTAGATGTTAGTATCTGATATCTCTGACATTTTTACCAAAAGTTCAATTATTGAATAAACAACTTTCTTCAAAGGTTAATCTTCAATAAGTATTGAATTTGATTGGACATTACTTTTTTTGGGTGTGGATTTGGAAGTGATTTTTTACTTAACCTTCGAAATGTAAAATTATGCAAGCGTTAGAAAAAACATACATACTATTTTTAATTTTCGTCTTAATTTCAAAATTAGAATTTTTATTATTTATTAGCAGGAAAAATCCTGTGATTTCGATTACGATTATGTGATGTGATTAATCGCGACTTCGATTACGATTATAATCGGCTTGGAAAGCCTACTAGTGCGAGATAAGCTACGGGATGTTAAATTGGACTACCTCGATTATGAAAAAGTTTCAAAAAATCGTATTGTATATGGATTAAAAGCATACTAAATCATTAAATGATTTTATTCTGGACGACCAACCAACGCAAAAAAAAACTTGAAACAAGGAAGATCTCAAAATTATGGCCAGTATGTATTGAGTAGGATATTCATTCGAATATTGTTTGTTGAATTAATCGACAAATTAAAATCAAACAACTGTTCGATTAAATTAAAATCAAGAATTTCGAGTAACAATTTATTCGAGCATATTATGCCGATTAATCGAATAATTCGAGTAAAAAATATTTTAAATATTTTCTTTCTTAACTAGTTTTTAGAACGTTTTTAGAACTAGTTTTTAGAACGTTTTAGTTTAAAAAATATATTTAGTAAAAAGAGCCGAATATATGCCTAAATTACAATACATAGTTAAAGGTCGTTTTTTGGTTACAAAAATTAAATAAAAATATAAACGTCACTTTAAAAAATTATAAAGTAAAATTCAAATAATTTTGATATAAATATAATAAATACTAAGAAATAAATTGAAGGATTTTTAACTTGATTTGGAAAATCATATTATTGGTTCTACGAATAAAAGTACATAGTTTATATACCAATAAATGCTCAGTCTGGTGTAGAGGATATGATGGTGATGGTTTGAATGAAATTTGTTATATAGAAGGAATTTGGACTTAAAATTATGTTTAGCATAATACTTGTTCTTTATGTTAAGAATCGCTGAAGTACTTTATCTAAAAATGCAATAACTCAGAAACTAATAAATATGTATATTTTCACAATTCTTTCACAGCTTAACGGACAAAAATCCATATAATATTTGTGTAAAATATTATACTGAGTTGGTTTTACTAAATTATAACAAAAATAGGAAGAAATGAGAAATAAAATATTTTACATTTTGGTAGAAATTGTGGTTTATTTCAAAATAGAGTCAATTAATTTCTACACGTACATTTGGGAGAAAGAATTATTTATTTTAAATTTACAATAAATTTGTTCATTAAATGGAGAAAAGTAAGTAATTCTAACTAATTGTATATTTTACTAATTTATTATACAATTTTATAGAATTTCTTACATTTTTACACTGATATTGTTAGAAAATTAAAAGTTGCGAAACATTTTTCCACAAAATTGAACTAAAACATAATCACGAGATCACTATAATACAAATAAAAGTAAATTGTCTCAAAAACTGTATACATTTGTATAATTTTAAATGATCATCTTAATGCCTTCTAAATATAGAACATAATTGAACAATGAATTATAAAACATTCTAAAAATAAATCTGGGTTTAGTAGATCTCCGATACTTAAAAATATTGTACTAACATTTTGTTATTACAATATTTTGTTAATTGTACAATAATTGTATTTCTTATTTTAAGCCACATTTTTGCATTCTTTTTTGATAAGCATTGAAAAATCGAGCAAAATTTTAAGGTATAAATTAATCGAATAACTAGAGTAACTTAAAAGATTTACTCGATTATTCGAGTAATTTAAAACTGCATTTTCGAGTTATTTGATTATTCGAACAAAGAAAAAGTCGAGTAAAATGAATACTATTGAAGATCCCTTAAATGTATTGAAATAATTAATTAAGATTAATTTTGGATATTTGAATACAGAAAATACTGTTATTTCTGCATTTAGCACTTAGCTGCTTATTTTGTTACTTAAACATAAATACTACTTAAATATAATACCTTGTCACAAAACTTACTACTACTAACCAAAACAACTCTGTACTTAACAAGAACAAATTTTTTATTCACAAAAAAGAAAAACAATAAAAAATTCGTCATCTTTGCAAGATTTTAATTATTATTTTTTAACAAAACAGAAAAACCTACATAAAAATGCAAGAAACATCCTCAGAACTTTATGAAGAAGTTAAACTATTTCGCAATGCTCGTGAACGTGAGAAGTACGATAATATGGCTGATTTATATGCCATTATTAACACACTGCAGCAATTGGAAAAGGCCTATATAAGAGACTGCATTACACCCCAAGAGTATACAGCAGCATGTTCCAAATATTTAGTACAATACAAGGTAGCCTTTAAGCAAGTGCAATGTGATGAGTATCCCACTGTAGATACATTCGTTAAGAAATTTCGTTTAGATTGTCCCGCTGCCCTGGAACGTATACGTGAAGATCGTCCCATTACCATTAAAGATGATAAGGGCAATACCTCAAAGTGTATTGCCGATATTGTTTCATTGTTTATCACCATTATGGACAAGTTGCGTTTGAAAATGAACACCATGGATGCTTTGCATTTCGATGTTAAAGATTTGGCTGACAATATGAATCGATTGTCATTGATACCTAAAGATTTTGAAGCAAAGCAGAAGGTGGAAACTTGGTTGTCGACTCTAAATGATATGCAAGCGTCCGATGAACTAAACGACAATCAAGTACGTCAATTTCTATTCGATTTGGAATCGGCTTATGCCGACTTTACGAAGCTACTTCATAGTCAGTAGAAGTGTGAGGAAAAGCGTCGTTATCGGTGAAAATAAATAGGTATTAAGTATTTTTTAAGCATTATCTGTAATTTAAAATATGGTAATATAAATTTAAATTGTATTTGCATATTATGTACTGTTATATCAATATAATAAAAGAACAACATCATTATAAAAAAACATAACATTAGTTTTTAGTTTTTATTACCATCACTCGATATGATTGGGGAAAGCCAAGAAGACTTATAAAACTTTAGAAAATGCCCTGCCTTAATAAAGAATGTTTTTTTTTTTTTAATTCATTTATCTTTATTTATTGAATCTTCACGATATTAGGTGAACTAACAATAAGTATTCAAATCTTAATTTATATTAAGTCCAACCACTGTCGGACGAAAAAACTTTATTTATTCAAAGTGTTTAGCTTCTGCGGAGGTCTATTGTGTTCCTTCTTCTCAAACGATTGTAGCCATTGCTTCTTATTATGTTTCGAGCAAGTGGGTTTGGGTGTACTTCAAGCTTCCACAAATACGATTCTGTGTGTTTTCTTATTTCATTTTTGTCAAGAGGAACATTAAGGTCCTTGTGAATGTTATCATTTTTCACATACCAGGGAGCTGCTGCTATCATTCGTAATATTATATTTTGGAGTCTGAATTTTTTCAATATGTATTTAAAAAATAGTTTTTCTTTTAATAAACGTTCATATATCGAGGGTCTATATTTAAAACCTTCTATCTTAGGATTTCATGAAATTGCGGCTTTATATTCCTTATAGTAACTCTTATCTTACTTATAATATAAATTTCAAAAAAAAGTTTATCCAATTTTATCAGTTTTTTAATTCCTCTTTCTTACACAATAAATATTTTTAAGTGCAAAACTTTCTATTAATATCATTAAATATACCATTTGTGACAAATTTATGCACGAAAACCATTCAAAATCGATTGAATCGGTTAAGAAAAAAAATATTCTCACAAGTCTTTAAACTTTCACTAATAGTTCCTTAGATGTTCTATAATTAAGAATTACCTTTTTTTGGGGTAACACATCCCCTTGAGCTTCCCGCCCTATTTTTATCTCAGTTATGAATCTTGATAAGGAAATTATTCCCACACAAATTTAAGACTTGTGCTCTTATAGTTCTCCATTTACGCGATAATTTTTACTTTTTATGGGAGTTACCATTCTGCAACTACTCATATTTTCAACTTCATTGTTGTGTTGATCACAAAATTATTTTCACAAAATTTTAACTTTCGTTGTAATAGTTCATAAGATATGCTATAATTATTATTTTATTTACAAGGGGGGGGGGGGGGGGTAACATTTCCCCTTTCCGATCCAAAAATAAAGTAGCCTATTTGAATTCTCTGACTTTTTAAATCGTTAACAAGTTATAAATCTATTAAAATCACACTTTAGTAGAATTTTTTGCGATTTATAAATTGCATGTAAATTCAAAATCGCGAGATTACCATCACATAGGTGTTCATTTATGTGATTTGGATGGAGAACTCATTTAAATTACACATTCCTGTAGAACTACCACTATCGGTTTCTCACGTTTCGTTTAATCGGGGTGTGAGTAATTTCCGAGCATTATAATGTTTTATTACAAACTTAAAATTTCACAAAAATTTAAACTTCACGAAATTCACAATTTCATTAACAACTCAAAACAAATAAATATCATCCATTTCCATGAGAGATTTATAAAAAAAGTAAATTTTTTTGTTCATATTTGGTACGCATATTACCTATGGAGCCATTTAAATATCTCCATTTTTATTTTTTTGAATTTTGAAAAATTCGCGAATTTATTTACGATTTTAATTTTTCGAAAAGTCAAAAAAATCGCAAAAGCGTCTAACTTTAAACACCAATATCTCTAAAAGTTGTTAACGGATTTTAATGATTTAAACTGCATGTAGAAGATGAATATGTCTTCTTTTAATGTAACAATTTAAAAACATTATAATTCAAAAGCAATTTTAAGATGCAATTTTTAAAAATTTCTACCCTTTCGATTTTAATATTTTAAAAAGCTATATCTTTACTATAGAATGCAAAAATAACTGTTCTGGGACAAAAAAATCTACTATTTTTTATATATATTTTTTTTAATTTCCATCAATCAGGCCTGTTCTGGAATCACGAAATCATGAGCAAACAGCTCTTTTTATTTTATTTACAATTAAATAAAATAAATTTTAGCCTTTTGAAATATAAAATATTTAGTATTTTATTAAAATGCCAGAAGCAACGTTATTGGCAATAATTGCTTTAAAAAAGGAAGAAAATAAATAATGAGCGAATTAAAAAACGTTATTTGCGGAATATATCAAATACTATGGAAACAGAAGAAAATTTCTAGGTAAACAGCAGACAGGCAAAGAAAAATGAAAAATAAAATCACGAAATCTTTTCCACACCGAAAAAAGTTTGTACATGAATATTAAAATTTAGTTTCATTGATTTTAGTTCATAATATTTAAGAATAATTTCTTATATATTAAAATTTTTTCTATATGAATCAAAAAAACGACTTTGTAATATTTGATATCGAAATTTCTGAAACAACCGTTACCCTTAAACACTATCATTACCGAAATATCGGAACGGCATTTTAGCCTTATTGAAATAACTGAAAATACCGTTGCCGCTAAAATACCCTTACCAATATAATTCAAAATACCATTACCATTACCTTTTTCAATCGGTTCCCAACCTTGCTTTTTAGACATTTTGTTAAAAAAAATAACAGAATGGGGCTGAACCAACAACCATTATTGAGTACTAATTTATGTCTTATAGAGTAGACAGATACCCAGCAAAAATTTTATGAAGTAGTTCAAAGCGATGTAGTGTTTTCATGATTTCTTTATAACTTATGCATTTAAATGCATTCTTAATTACTTCCTCAAACCTAATAAATTTATCACTCGTGAACTCATGAAAACAACGTTCAATGCATGTATTCAACTCGAGTTTTAGAAATTGGCTTTAACTTGTAAATTATTTGAAATTATGAAAGTATAAAAACTACTCAAATTAAAAATAAGTGCTATTTATTTATAAATTTATAAATCTTTTAATAAAATCGATAGTTTAACTCATGTCCTATATAATTTTCTGGTATATAAATGTGCATGTATTAATAAACCACTGAAAACACGTAGTTGATTCATCAAGCTTTCATGGGTTTTAAGCACTCATTTTAATGACGAGTTGTTTCTCTAAAGTGAACCTATGCACTCGAATGACACGTCAATGTTAAAATCATGCATGTTTCACCTAAAAATGAACCAGTGCAAGGGCACGTGAACTTATGCATTTACTACTTCTTTTGCATGTCTTTATTTACTGGGTAATAATGACGCCTCATTACCAAGAAACTACACAAATAAGTAGTTGTCATTGCCGAAAACCAAAAAAAATTTTCTGTGATATTACAAATGGTTCTTAAAACTTCATAATTTTCAAAAGAAAACCTATAAACATAAATTTTCATGGCAAAAAAGGCACTTTATTGAAAACGGAATTAAAAAAGTTTGTATTGTAAGTACCTACCTATGTACTTTCCAATGCTTAATATTTGTAAAAGATCAAGAAAACAAAGTCTATTTTCTTTCAATAAATATTTCTTCGTATTCCTTTTACCAAATTGTTTCCTGTATACTTGTAATTATATTGATTATTTTTTAAATAAAAAATGTAAGATCTTTATTTGGATTCAATCATATTTTTTGTTTGTTGTATTTAATTTAAATATTAAGATTATTATAATTATACATATAAGTTTAAACCGATTACAATATTTATTTTATGTTTTTTATATTTTTTTCTCTTTTTTAATAGATACTCCTTTTTTGCTTTATTTATTATTACTCCTTTTAATAAATTAATAAATATTTATCTTAAATTTTTTTTCGCTTTAAGAATGTGTGTATTTTTTAAACTTATAAATTTTTTTCTTTCATTATTTGCTTTGCAATACGACAATTTGCTACGCATATTTTATTAATAAATATACATAAATGTGTGTATAATATTTATAAGTATGTATGTTTGTTTGTATATATTTTTCAAATTTGTTTGTCTGAGGGGTGAGCAGACTTAATTAAGGAGGAGAGAGAGAAAAAAAGGATCCAGTTTAAATTTAAAGACAAATTAAATAAACTATAATCCTTGCTTCTATTTGTTTACTTATATTTTTTTTGTTTTTATAAAATATATTCGTATGTGTATGTAAAATGGTTGTTGTGTGTATTTATGTGTGTATAGGAAATACGTACAATACAATATAGTAATTTATTAATTAAAATGGGGATTTTGTTTTTTTATTTTGTATTTTATTTTATTATTTTTGTTTTAATGTTTTGTTTATAATATAATAATTATTTTAATTAAATTATTTGATAATTGTTATCATTTATTTCTTTAAATTTATTTTCATTGTTTTGTAATAAAAAATGTGTAAGTGTATGAATGCTGTGGGGTGGGGGGAGTATGAGTGTGTAAATAATTATGCATGTATGTTTTTGTTAAGAGGGATACAGGAGATTGTTAGGATAGTGGATGAGGGAAGAAGGGTGGCATTTATAATGAAGGTGAAAGTATGACATGTCAGTTGGTGGGTGTTAGATAAAATATAAAAACTTCTATAATGAAAATAATTTATTGTTAGTTTAAGTGTGTTTTTTTGTATTCTTTTTTGGTAGGGACAAACTAATCACTATAATAAAATAAAAAAATATTATTTGTAAAATTAGAAACAAAAAAAAAAAAAAAAAAAAAAAAATCATAAAAGGGGCAAAATTAAAAGACGACATAGTTTCTCTCTAAATATACATATAAAAAAACCTAAAACTGTATATCCTTTTAAAGGGTTACACAAAGTTATTATTATTTTTTTTTTTAGATTTGTTTTATATACGTATAAAAAATAAAAATATGAGTGTTTTGTTTTCTTTTTAATAATTATACTGAATATTAAAAGATGAAGAAATTATTATAAATATACAAAAATTCCTTCTAACAATGGTACGGAGTTTTTTTTTAATATGTAGGAGTTTTCTTGTTTTTTAATTTATAATGGGGATGCTGATGAAAGGAAGTTGGTGAAGGATTATTAGGAGAAATGTACTTTAAAGTACTCTATTTACTTTTTTGTTTGTATTTCTAGTTGTTAATATTAAGCATTATCATTATTATTATTTATTTTAGCAGGCGCTATAGCAAAAAATTCATTCATCATGTCCAGGTTTTTGTTTTTTCCACATCATTATTATCGTTATTTTTTGTTTCTTTAAAGGAGCTTATTATCGCCTGCTGTTGTTTCTTCAAAAAATAACAAAAAAAGATGTCGTCTTAGCAAACAAAATTTACAGCCTCTCAATTTTGGCCAGTCCAATAAGAGGGTGAATACCCTTGCTTAGTGGCCGATTTTGATTGGCTGCTTGTAGGTTGACGTTGTCCAGTACTATTTGAATCCTAAAAACAAAAACAAAAGTATATTTATTAAAAAATATATTTTTAATGTAAAATAAAACAAAAAATGTAATTTAAAAAAATAAAAAAAAAAAAAAATACATCAACAAAACTACAACAAATACAAATTTTGCTACTATGACTAAACAAATTTAAAAAGAAAATGAATGAATGAAAGGATGATATCTGATTTGAAAAAGAATTTTTTTATAATTTTTATAGGAACAATTTGTTTACAATTTTTTAATTATTTTTGAAAATAATCAAAAGTTATATGGGCATATATTTAAATAAAAATATTCAAATTAAATCTTTCCATATCGTCTTGGCCTACACAAAAAAATATGGTCAATTAAACATTTATATATTGAAGATAAACATGTTAATAACATAATTTAAATAAAATTTAAAATTTGAAAATATATTCGCAAATTTTTCGAAATTCAAAAAATAAAAAATTGATATATTAAAATGAATGCATATTCAAAATATTAGAAAAATCGGAAGACTTGTTAAATGAACGGTATACATTTTCATTAAAAAAAACTTAATTTTTTATTTCTTATAAAAATTAAAATAAATACAGAGCTACATTTGGAACCGATCCAGATAAGTTTTTAGGTTTAAAAAATTTACTGAATTTCTTATCAAATACAGCAGAAATATGTGTACGGCAGTAAGCCAATTCAAAGCAAAGTTGCATATGGTAGTATGATACATATATTATTTATTGCGTTTTTAATATAACAATCCTTTTATTTTTTTCGGTATTCTACAAAAATTGAGCGTGAATAAAAAATTCAAAAATTATTAATTCATAACATAATATTATACCCACCATCAAAAAGATGGGGGTATATTGATTTTGTCATTCCGTGTGTAACATGTCGAAGGAATCATCTAAGACCCCACAAAGTATATATTTTCTGAGTCCTGGTTAGATTCTGAGTCGACCTAGCTATGTCCGTCCGTCTGTTGAAAGCAGGATAGGGCTCGAACGGGACAACGTAGGCGGACGAAATTTGGCACAAATATTTGTCATATATAAGGTTTGTTTCGGATTGAAAATGGGCAAAATCGGTTAATAAACAAAAAAGTTATGGGCTAAAAACTAGAAACACAGGGTGTCCGTTTTATACTTTTTGCTGATATTTCTTCAACAAAAGCATATACGATAACGAAATTTTGTACGTATAGTTCGGGGATCGATATAAACTCGGAAACTAAAAATGGGCGTGGTCCGCCCACCTCCCATATAAGGTGAAAATCATCGAAATTGTGTTCAAATATTTCAAGGACCAATGTAAACTCGGAAACAAAAAATGGTCGTGGTCCGCCCACTTTACCGCCCTCTCCCATATAACGAAAAATTTGAAAAAGTTGATGGTGGGTATATAGATTCGGCCGGGCCGAATATAACATTCGCGCTTGTTTTTATTTTAATTTGTTATAAAAATTGTATTTGGTGAAAAGAACCAAGTATACATATCGTCACCGAAAATGCAAAACAACGTATCATCAAAATTAAATAAAGATAAAACTATTCATCACCAATATATTAGGCGATATTTAAGGATGTAGTAACCCAAAAATCTTGTTTGTAGGACAATTTGTTTGGATTTTATGAAGTTTTTTGTACTTCCTGTAAAGTTATGAAAAGTGATGTTACGTTGTTTTGCATTTTCGGTGACGATATGTATGCATGTCGTAGTTAACGCGTTGTTAAAGGTCGTTTTTCAATCACAAAAATCAAAAAATTCGGATACATGGTATTAATAAATACTAAGCCTCTAATCCACTTTTTTTGAATTGACTCTAGTACTCGTGATAAAACGCGATTTGTAAAATTAAAGATGTTGAAGCATATCTCAAAAACGACTTGTCTAATTTTTTCCAAAAAATACCAAAAAGTTTTAATTAAAATTATCTTTAAGTCGTTCTTACATTACTTTTTAATACGGTCAACAGTTGTGGAGATATTAAGCCCATCTTGAGAAAAAATTAAATTTTATACAAAATTTCAAGAAATTTTTTTTTTTTTTTTTTTTTTTTTTTGAAAAATCATAAAAATTCAAAAGAGTTAAAAATTCAAATTTTTGTTCTTCAATTATAAAGTTAAATTTGGTGCAAATAAAACAAGACATAGTTCATTAAAATCAGTGCATGTTTTGATTTTATTCACAAAATAGTGAAAATACTCATTTACAAGTTACATAGAAATTAAAAACGTAAAAAATGATTTTTTAATTTTTCTATGTAACTTGTAAATTAGTATTTTCACCAACTGAATAAAATCATAACTTTTAATGCGTGGGTCAAAATGTAAAATTTTTTCAGTTTTTGTAGTTCTTTCATTTTCAAACATTTTAACACAGGAAAAGTTTGTACATAAATATAAAAATTTTGTTTCATTGAGCGTGTGCCAAACAGTAGCAAAGTTCTGTGGAGAATTTAAATTTTCCTATGGTGAAAAAATTGTATAGTTTTGCAGTGCCAAATGAAAACCTTTTCCGTGATAAATTTTGACAAGTTTGTTAACAAAACTTTTAGAAAATTTAATAAATTTAAAAAAATTATTTGTTTTCATGAAAAAAACAATAATTTTATAAAATAAACATTAAGAATCTGAAACAATTTTAAATTATATTAATTTATTTTTCGACATTCAAATTTTTCTATTCAATTGTCAAAAATGTATGTAGCCCTATGGCATAGAAAATAACTAGAACTCCAACTTGCTCACAAAAAACCTAATTCAATTGTCAAAAAAACCTAACTCTTGTATGTGTTAGTAAAATTTTCTACATTCTGAGCGAATGAAAAGAGTTGAACTTCTAGTTGTTTTCTATGCCCTATGGGCTAATGAAATTTTATTCACCTCATAACTGTCAAAAATTTACTTTCCTACATAGAGCGTGTGCCAAACGGTAGCAAAGTTCTGTGGAAAATATAAATTTTCCTATGGTGAACAAATTTTACTATTTGGCTGTGTCAAATGAAAGCTTTTTTCCGTTGTAAATTTTGATACCTTTTTTAAGAAAACTCCACAAACATTAAGAAAATTAAATGTATTTTTAAATAATTATTTATTTTTATGAACCAAATACCAATTTTACAAAATAAACATTTAAATGAACCAAAGATTTTAAAATATTTAATTTTATTATTTACTTTAAGATTGTCAAAATTTTCTATTCATTTGTCAATAATTTATGTAGCCCTATAGGCTAATGAAATTTTATTCACCTCATAACTGTCAAAAATTTACTTTCTTATATACTTTTTTCTACCGTTTGTCACACACTCATTGATTATAATTCATAGAGTGTGTGCCAAACGTTAGCAAAGTATGTAGAAAAGTAAAATTTTGAGGAATATGAGGTGAATTAAATTTCACTAGCTCATAGGGCTACATACATTTTTAACAAATGTATAGAAATAATATAAAACTCTTTGTTCATTTTATGGTTTGTTTTATAAAATTATTAATTTTTTCTGTAAAACAAATAATTATTAAAAAATATGTTAAAAGTGTTATAAAGTTTTGTTAACTAATTTTTCATTAATTATCATTGAAGAAAGTTTTCATTTGCCACAGCAAAATTCTAAAATTTGTTCACCATAGGAAAATTTAAATTTTCCATAGAACTTTGCTACCGTTTAGCACACGCTCATTACAGTGCCTTGACTTGTATGGGGACAAAAAAAGTTGCAAATGTACCCCCCTAAAATTAAAGATTGATATCCCAGCAAAAAAAGAGCATACCAATCATTACCCAGTAAAATATTTCATAAGTTGTTCTAAAATCACAGCATTTTCATTACATCCAAGTAGCTTAAGTTATGAATTTTATATTCTAAAATTGTTCTTTTTAGCAACATCCCAATATGTCAAAAAATTATATCACATATCTAATGATTTGTATGTAAGCATTCATTATTAGTAAAAAATTACTTATTTGCACTACTGGTGACAACAATTAAATAAAATATAGCAAAAATAAAAGAACAAAACTATATTGTAATTAATTTAAAAATTCCAAATCTCACTTTTCTTCTTAGGAAGAACAAATATTAATCTGCATAAAAAATTTTATATTTTACATATATTTAGTCCATGTTTTCATCATTGAACAAGAAATGACTGATCATGAATAAATGCTAAATTGTATTAAATTGTTTCACTAATGAAAAAAGAAATATGAAAAGGTATACTTTCACATAATACCTCAGTGTTCCTCAAAAGCACATACTATTCAGCTCTTTGGATCACTTCCGTCCTATGACAACCACGTGTTAAATTCATTGATGTTTCACCAGAAATAAAACTACTTCAAGTTCAGTAACATCAATGATTTTACTAATGATTGGTATGCTCTCTTTTTGCAGGGTAGTAAAATGAAGTAGTTCCGTTTCTGGTGAAACATCAATGAATTTAACACGTGGTTGTCATAGGACGGAAGTGATCCAAAAAGCTGAATAGTATGCGCTTTTGAGGAACACTGAGGTATTATGTGAAAGTATACCTTTTCATATTTCTTTTTTCATTAGTGAAACAATTTAGCATACATAAATGATATAATTTTTTAACATATTGGGATGTTGCAAAAAAGAACAATTTTAGAATATGAAATTCATAACTAAAAGCTAATTGGTATGTAATGAAAGTGCTGTGATTTTAGAACAACTTCTGAAATATTTAGCTGGGATGTTTTTAACTAACTCCCAAAATATTTCGGTTCAATTATTTCATTTAAGTGAGCTGGACCATTTTTAAAAAACCTCCAAAACTATAGTTTTCGATCAACAGTATACACAAATTTTTAACTTTTTCTCAAAAAAAATTACAACATATGATAGAAAAACAACGTCTAATACATATTGAGCAAAAAATATTTTAAAATTTGTTTTCATCCTCGCGAAATTAAAATTTTAGTAAAATTTTCAATGATTTTATTGTAAACAGTATTTTATTAAAGTTTGAATATTTTGGACATTTTCCATCTTAAATTATATTTTAGGGCATCATTGGAAAGGTCTCATTAAATACTATTGATATATGGATTGATTTAACCCTTTAATTGCACAAATATTGGCATTTCCGGTCCATAATTGGTTAAGTTGATTCTAACGGCAAATAAATGGTTAGTTAAGGACATAAATGTTCTCGGAAGCGTAAATTGATCAAAAAAGCTGAAAATTCGTGCAAATTAGCGCCTAAATTTCAAAAACTACTCTTATTCGATTATTATCGCGGTTTTAAAGGAACTTATTATGTTTTTCATAAATTTATCAATATTTGTAGTGTAATGAGTACTTCCATGCGACTTATTTGCAAAAATTGATAATTTAACTTTTTGGGAACTAAATGCATAAAATTGACCTTCTAGCTCTTAATGGGTTAATTACGTATTATCTACAATAGTAGCAGGATATACCATTCCTATGGTACATTAAAACCTAATATATTTTGAAAAATGTGCGAAATATATAAAATTACATGTTTGAACAATGAAAATATGATAAAAAATTTTAGTAAAATCTTAATATTCCGCGACTGAAAAGAAATATAATAATTATTTAAATGAATATTAAAGGTCGTTTTAAGCCTCTATTATAATTTGAAGTTAATTTTCTTATAACTAAAATTTTGATAATGGTATTGAAAGAACTACGTAATTTTAGAGATATTTTGAAAATGGTCTAGCTCACGTAATTTTTAACATTGAGATGTAATATTTTGGGAATCATATAAGAATATACTAATCTTCATTTCTAGAGGGGTTCATTTACAACTTTTTTTCGTGAGGCACTTTAAGGCTCATAATATTTAATAATTTCTTAAATATCAAAACTTTTTTTCTATATTAATCAAAAGTCAAGAACACTTATACAAATTGTTTAAATTTTATTTAATATTTTCATTTGTAAACAAAAGTTTGTAATTATCTTTGGAAAATTTTTTTTTTTAATTATTTTTAGCTGCAGTGGGTGGAATTCAAACTGGACAGAGTATAATTATATTTTCACCGTTAAAATAAAACCTTTTAAAATATAAATACAGTAGGGCCTCGATTATCCGTGACTCGATTAACCGGCAACGTCGATTATCCGGGAAAGAAAATTTGTAATTGTTTTCTTTTTTCCATCCATTTAATTTTATTTTTGCATCGATTAACCGTGATTACCTCTATTATCCAGGATTCGTAATATTTTTTTCGATTGCTTTTGAACAATCAAACACAATGTGAATAAAACAAAAAAGGGAAATTGCCTCGTTTGAATGAGTCAGAGCAAGGTAAAATGCAAGTTTTCTGCATTCATGAAAAGCTAGTTAACGAAAATATTTATTTGAAAAAGAAGAAACAAATAACATTATATGATTTTTTTAAGAAACTACATAAAATGAAACTCTTATGTATTGTTCACTGTTTATATTTTTTAAAGATTTACATATATTAAATCCTTGAATAATTGAATTATATAACTAAAAAATTTTTAAAAAAACTAAGCAAAATTTGTACTCAACCGGGAAAATTGATTATCCAGAGTGCATCCGGTCCCGACCATTACGGATAGTCGAGGTCCTACAGTATTGCAAATTTGTTTCTTGTTTGAGATAGCTTATTTTGTCTCCTTTCTGATGATGTAACCAAAAACCAAATTCAATAACTAAATCTTTGAATACTCAGAATAAAGCTAAAAAGTATTACAAAACTTCGTCGTCGTATATGCTTTTGTTTAAGAGATATCAACAGAAAAGTATGAAATGAAGCTACAACGGACACTCTGTGTTTTTAGCACATAACTTTTTTGTTTATTACCCGATTTTCAATAACAAACAAACCTTATATAAGATAAATATTTGAATCAAATTTCATCTCCATAAGTTGCCCCGTTCGAGCCCTATCCTGATTTCAACAAACAGACAGGCGGGCGGACGGACATAGCTAGATCGACTCAGAATCTAACCAGGACCCAGAAAATATATACTTTATGGGGTCTTAAATGATTCTTTCGACATGTTATACACGGAATGGTGGATATAAATTAAACCAGATTTTCATAACATGAATGAAGCCCTGATTCAACTCAATCTTTGTCACATAATTTTTTATTTGAAAGACAGTATTTGTTTTTTGATTATCCACTGTCATCCAATGAAAAAGTATTATCATTAGCTCTGTTCCATTACCTCTACCGTACTTCCAGTTTCTACATATTTTGTGGTTTTTCTGACAATTGTAACTGATTCCGACTTAAACCTCAAACTTTGACAAGTATTGGGACAGTGCTATTCTTAAAAAAAGTTGAAATAACATAAATATGGTAGATGTTAAGTGTAATCTTACCAAATTTCAAAATGAAACAATTTCTATTAGACTTTTACATCGATAATTTTGAATATACATGTAAAATTTAAGTAAATAAATAAAAATAAGAAAACCGAAGATTATTTTTTAATTAAAAGCACCGGTAAAATATTTTACTAGTTTCAAATTTTATAGTTGGCAAAACGCTTTGTTTTATTTGTAAAAAATATTTTTCCAGCGATTTACTTTTTGTACGGTTGACAATTTCTGCCTGGGTATATGTCAGAGCTAGTTTGGAAAGAAAATTGGAAAAATTCACCGTTTATTCCCTTACATTAGTGCTTCTATAAAGGCACGTTTTTTGAAGTAATGCAGAGGCCCTTTCTGCATTACTTTATCTGCAATACTTCGAAAATAGCTCAGTTTTTTGTCACGTAGGTTTTTTAAATGCAATTCTTTAATAATTTTTATCTTATAAATCGATAGAAAATCTGTAATTTCCTGATGCTAATAGCTTTGAATATTTTTAAGTGTAAAAAGAACATATTTTCAGAAGTTTCTAAAAAAAAGTAATATTTAACATGAAATATTTTTGAAATTTTAAGGTCATATTTTCCTTTTTACAATATTTTTTTGTTTCCCTATACGTATCATTTTGGTGACATTAAATCTCTTGAATTAATTAAAACCACTTAAAAACCTATCAGAATAAGGTTCTTATTAAATTTTTTTTTTTTTTAAATGACTAACATTTTTCTAAAATAAGGTTCCAATCAAAACTTTAAATTACGATTATAATTTATGTTGATTTGGTTTCAAAATGTATGTTTTGTATGTATTCTAAATGTAATTATGTGTGATATGTGTAATTATTAATAATTTAAGAAAAACAAACAATTATTTTGTAATAATTTTGTAGTTTTGTCTATTAATAAAAAAAATATGTGTGTGTGTCGTCGATTTTATATATTGAAACTTACCCGGCGGGATGAATTGTGAATCCTGCCGTCCATCTATTTGATGTCCAATAAAAACCAAAAGAAATAATAATAGTAATAAATCAAACAGGAAAATATTTCATGCATAATATTTGTTTTAAAGGATGTTTTCTTTGTTTTTTTAATACATATGTATTTGTTGCATGTATGCATTTTATTATTTGTTTAATTTAATATATTTTATAAACATTTTTTTTTTTCTTTGTCTTATTTACTACATATATAAAAACATATACATATGTAGGATTATATTTAAAAATACTGTTGCTGATTAGAAAACAAATAAATGGAAAAGATAATTGTTTTTATTTTTGTTTTGTAATTTGATTTTTTTAGTTTAGTTATTAAAATAAAATGTATATTAGAAGTATTTATATGTATGGATCATTTTGTAATGTGAAACATGAAAACTTATACAAAATAAATGTTATTAAAATAGTTTAAAAATAATCACAATAATGTGTATGTACGAGTTTATAGGTATAAGTATGTATGTATGTATTTATTTATTAGTTTATGCAGGATTATAATGAATGAAATAATTTTGTTTCATTTAAGTTATAGCTTCAGACAAAAATGTAAATTTTACAGGTAATAACATTATTTTCTTTCGATTTGATTGCAGCGTTATTAGGCAAGGTTAAAAAAATTAACAAATAACATAATATTTACATTTTAAACAAATTGTAAGAATATTTCAAATTTAAAAGTAAAACAATACCTAAATCAAAAAATAAAAACAAATACATTTTTTTAATAAGTCGAAAAAGTATATCACTTTTTGAACATAACTATGTAAGTAGTAACTAGTGGTAAAATAATTGGTTGTTCATTTAGTGGTTGTTTAATAGCAGTTCCTTTAAAAAAAAAAAACTGCAATACAAGTGTCGACCACTACTACCAGGACTACTACCTTTCCGAATTCAGAAAATAAAAAAACACATTCGTGATCAGGGACCACAAATTTGTCAAATGTGATTACTTAAAATTTGTTGAATAATAAAAAAAAAAATACCACCATATTGGATCCGCCATTTTGCATTTTAACTGTGGAATAATAACTCACTTAGATTCGCCTTATTCTTTAAGATTTCGAAAAATCAAAAACTTATTTGTTGTCAAATGTGATTATTTAAAACTCGTCAAATTATAAAAAAAATGGTCGTCACATTGGATGCTCATTTTTAATTTATTTTATTGCAGTATCGAAATCAGCGATCCCTAACATTTAAATATGTGTATTTAGTTTTTACATCAACAATATATATTAAATTATTATTGACTGATTAGTGTATTTTTTTAAATTTTTTTGTATCTCTGCGGGACCTAGGTTTTGATTTTAGACCTATAGATAAAATAAATAAACAAAATAAAATCGGCCCACCCTAATTTACATGCTTTTAGTTAAGGATTGTAGTTATGTCTATCTGACTCAGGGGTTGTTTTAACAAGATAATCGTCAGAACGTTGCGAAGTTCACAGTAATTTGCAATCATAAACAAGGCGTACGTCACCCCAAATACTATTCAGTTATGTTTGTTTAGCTTTATAAATGTCAATGATGATATACAATTGATAGTGTGAGCACATTTATTTAAAAAAAATGGCATGTTTTTAAAAAACGTCTTGCTCTCTAGTTAGTTATTGGCGTCAATTTAATTTAAAACAAAAAAAATTCACCTTACAAATTTCCAAAGTTGCAAAAGCAAAAAATTTAAAATTCTTTATCATTAAAATTCAAATCTAGAATTTCTATAAAGAAAAGTAACTTTTTCTTCCTCCATTCTTTTTAACTAAATGAAAATTTTCAAAAATACAACAACTTCAGCAGGAGCATGCAAACACAAAAAGCCAAAAATTATATGTATGTGATGTAAAATTATACATGTATGCAGGGTTGTCAGATTTTTTTGAGCCTCTGTCGCCAAATTGTTAATCAGAAATCGCCAAAAATCGCCAAAATTAAATTTTATATATTTTTTTTTATGAAAAACTCAAAACAACTAAAATATTTAGTGCTTCAAATTTTATATAATTTTAAAATGTAAATTCAGCTTCAACAAAGTCAATGATAATTTCAGTAGCTAATAATAATAACAAAAATATTAATTTCAATAAACTTTTCTGACATACAAAAACTATTTTAGGTCAACAATTTTAAAAATTTATTATATTTTTTAACAGAATAATTCTAAAATTATATAATGAACATTTGTCCTATTAAACTTATAAATTGTTTCGAAGAATTAATTCATTCATGAACGTTTTCTTTTCATTATGGCCCATAAAATATTAATATTCATATTTTAAAGATGATGGAAAACAAATTATCAAACATTTATTGAAGATATTTATAAATTAAGGATCTTGATTTTGTTAGTCGGGGTTCATTAACAGCAATTTTGAGTTCGTAGACGAGAGAGGTGAAGTGAATGTAAATGTTTAGTATTCTCTTCTCTTATCTCTCCTACGAACTCAGAATTGCAGCAGGAAAAATTGCTGTGTGTGATCCTCGACTTAGATCAGGGGCTTTTACAAACTCTTGCTTCGTGCCTTTAACTTTAATTTAAATAATTTAAAGGTATTTCTGAAAATACGTTGAATTTCGAGTTTGAATAAAAATTAATATTCATTTGAAAAAAAAAAAAAAAGTGATACTTTGTCAATTTCATATCAAATGTTATTCCTAAATAATTCTTAATCCAAAAATAATTTAATACTTAAAGATAAAAATTAATGGCATATTCTCAATTTGATACCAAATGCTTTTGTTAAATCAGGCTTTATTTAAGAAAATAGTAAACATTTGACTTCAATTAATTATAAATTTAAGATAAAACGTTTGTATTTAAAAATGGATTTTAAAATTGCTAATAAACGTCTTATGCCAAGGACAAGATATCATTAATGGTTTTTTACAATTACCAAAATGATAATAATCATGCACAAACACAAACAAATTTTTACTCTATATTTTTTGCAACTTTGCAGAGCTTCGAAAGAATTAATTAAATCCTAGCTTAATTCCCTTAAATCTTAATTCTGAATTAAGAAATAATAGTTTTTCATTCAATAATACCATTCCCAAAAATATAATTCAATAGCTTAATTGAAAGGCTTTTGTTTGAATAGAATTATTTCTTTATTGAATTAATTCATAAAGAATTCATTAAATTTTTGTTAATTCAAATCATTTCCAAATTGAATGAAAATATTTTTCTTTCATTCAATTTGTAATATTTTGTGTTTTATTCTTTTACAAAATGAATTAAAAAATATTTTCTAAAGCTAATTTGTAATAGATTTGAAGTGAAGAAAAATTTAATAATTCAATATACTTTGTTGAGAACCGCGGACCTCCATTTGAGAACCGCTGTTTTGGATAAAAAATACTAAAGACGTTAGCTAGTAAGAAAACGTAATAGTTTTAATATGCGAATACCTATTTAATAAAGTTTTAAAAATTAGCCAAATAAATCGCCACCTTGTTAAAAATCGCCAAAAAATTCGCTATGTCGCAAAACGGAAAATTCAGTCGCCAAGAGCAATTAAAAATCGCCACGTTTGGCGAAAAATCGCCACATCTGACAGCCCTGCATGTATGTAAGGGTATGACAATATCATTACATTACAGGATCAAACAAAATGTTTAAATGAGTGTGAATGAAAGAAATCAGATTTCAATTTAGCAATATGTTAAGTTTTTCAAAATAAAATTAAAGGTAATGAAATCCTCCTAAAAATGTATTAACATGTTGATGAAAAAACATGGGAAATATTGATTCTGCGGCACGGGATTTCTCAGTAAATTTGGATGCACATTATTATGTAGTACTAAGCCTATAGACCACTTTTTTCAATTGACTCTAATTCATTCGATCAACCGCTATTGGTAAAATTAACGAGGTTGCACGAGATATTGAAGCATATCTTGAAAACAACTTGTACGATTTAGCTTCAAGTTATACTTACATTATTTTTGACTTGAATGTAATTTCAATTCGAATTTTTAAATATTTGATTTAACCAAATCAGACAAGTTGTTTTCGAGATATGCTTCAGTATATGGTGCAACTTTGCAAATTTTACAAATAGCGATTTATCGCGAGAACTAGAGTAAAAGAAAGTGGATTAGAGGCTTAGTCTTAATTAATACCGTGTATCCGAGTTGACTGACATTTTGTCAACCTGTGTTATCAAAAAAAAAAAAAAAAAGAGCAATCAATGAGTTTACAAGAATTGATCTATAACAAAATGTTTGTTAACACAATAACCCAAATTATGGATGATGAACTGATTAAGAACGAATAATATTTTGAATCTGTTTCGATTGAATGAGTGATTAATTTATCTAATTTACAAAATTTGTTTAATCAAATCTTCCTAATAAATTTGTTAAATATGATGATTATTAATAATACAACAGAGTATTGTAATATGTTTACAGAATATAATATTTAAAATAATTTTGAAATTACCTGATGAATGGGTGGATGAATCATATGATGTCCAGCGGCTGGCATTGTGGGTAAATACATGCCATAAGGTTGAGCTGATGTACCACCAGCGGTCTGTGTATTAGCCATATTAAATGGTGGAGGCGTACCAGAATGGAAATTTTGTTTTTCATATGACTGCAAAAAAAGAAAAGAGAAAATTAGTTCCAAATTAAACAAAAAAAAAAAAAAAATGTTTACAACTTACATTGACTTTGTTAAGCGCCACATGTCCCTTGCTATACATGGATGATGCTATATCCGAAGCTGTACCAGCTTGTGGAGGATTCGTTACATTTTGGGATTTTGTTTGTTGATTAACGCTTGATGGATACGTTCCTTTTGTATAGTCTTGAGATGCTTGTGAAAGAGCATCATAATTGGTTGATCCATAGCCGGTATTATATGATGGTTTTGGGAATTGTCCACCCGAAGCTGTATTTGCAGCTGGGATTTGCTGCGAAAAGGGAAATGTGAATAATATTAGTATTTTTATTTTTTTATTATTTTTTTTTTTTCTTTAATTTGAAGAGAACATTTTTACATTCCCCAAATAACAGAAAAAAATCTTTATAAAAACTTACAGGATAAATAGCTGGGGTACCATATTGGAAACTACCGGGCATAATATTGCCACCATAGAAATATGCGTAAGGAACATTAAGCATAGGTCCACTAGAACCAGCTTGTTGCGACATGGTACTGGAAACCTAATAAATATATGTATATATATTTATATAAAATTAAATTTAAGTAAAATCCCTTTAAAAAAAGAACTTTGTATTTCTGTAAAACTTACATTACTAACAGGGCTGGAATTATTGTCAGTTCTGGTAAAACGACCATCAGTCATTGTTGAATATGCCACGGAACCTAAATTATCACGACCCGCTCCCAAACTTGTCGGTGTGTAATTAAGATCATAATAACCTTGCTGTAAATTACAAAAAATAAATAATTTTAATTTATGGATAATTTAAAGTTAAAAAGCGTGTTGTGTTAACTGAAAATTGTTAATGAAAAAAATTCGATGCAATAGGGGGATGATGGATGAGAGGACAAGCTTATTATGAGACGAAGTTTATATGAGAAATAGGTTCAATGCAATACAATAAAAACATGAAAGTTTTAAAGAGAAATATATTTATGTATGGTATTTTATATAATGATTTCAATTTTAAGACATAGTAGTGTTTTTAAAATTAATTTAATTTAGGGTTTTATTTATTTATTTTTTTAATTTAAAGAAAGGCTAATATTTGTTAATATTTTTAGCATAATTTGACATGTACGGTAGGTTTTAACAAAAACTCGCTAGTAATTTAAATTTATTATAGAACCTCAAAGCAGAATAAACTTGGCAAAATTTTATCGAATTAAAACTATATAAAGTCGCTAATGTTAAATTAAAACAAGTAAGAATGTTATATTCAGCTTGGCCGAATCTATGTATATTAGACTGCACCAAAATTTACCACCGATATTGACCGTAACTACCCCCCTAGAATCACTCATTGGTTTGTAAAAAATAATGGTGTGAAATATTAGTGAAATCTAACCTGAAGTTTATATGATGCGTTGAGAATGGAGAAAATATATAAATATATATATATATAATGTGTTTTAGACCACTTGTGTAACAAGTATACAAATTTTTAATTTTTGAGAAATATTCAAATAAAATGCATTTTTTTTTTTTGAACTATACTTACTAAAAAATAAAAAAAATGTTAATTTTTTTAAGACTGTTTCAAAATTTTAAAAATTTTGTTAAACAAATTTTGAAAAAGGTGAATCACATCCATTTTGTGTTTCCGAGTTTAAATGTTTTCTCGAACTAATTTCTTTGGCGTATATAATTTTTTTATAAGATATACACCCTGTATTTGTTCCATAACTTTTTTGTTTACAAACCGATTTTGCCCATTTTCAATACCGAACAAATCTTATATAAGATAAACGTTTGAGCAATTCCGTCCACATAGGTAGTCCGCCCGAGCTTTATACTGCTCTCAGACAGACAGACAGACAGACGGACATATATATCGTCTTAGATTTTCACATAGATTTTCACACACATTTATAATAGTCAGAAAAAAAAAATCAAAAGTTAGGTGGAAATTAAATGTTTCCCTTTTCAAAATATTAGAAGCAAATTTCTGTTAATCTCCTCCGTATAAATCCATGTCTTAAGAATAATTTCAAATCTAACTTGATTATTTGAAATTAAACATTTGCAACCAAATTAGTAAATTAAAATTAAATTTAATAAATAAAAAAAAACATGAAGAGTAATTTTTTTTTTTTAAATGTCATTGACATGTAGTAAGTAAATAAGATGAAAGAAATTTTTAGGATTTGGTGAATGTGAATAGTTGTAAAATATAATTTAAACAAATAAAGCACTTAATGTTTTTTTTTTTTTTTTTAATATAAAAATTATTATCATTTTTGTTTTTTTTTTTTTGCTTGTATTGTGTTGCATTTCTCCATTAACTCACCACATGTGGCACTCTCTGTTGCATCATTGGTACATCCTCGAAAGAATAAACTGGTTGCTGATAGTATGGCAATGAAGTCTGAATATATTGACTAACCATTTGGATGTTGGGTACCATTCCACCAGCACCACTACCAGGTCCACCACTACCGCCTCCAGTACCACTAGCACCAGTCGGTGCACCGCTACCCGTAACACCACTACCAGTCTTATTCGATGCTGATGAAACGCCTGATGAGGCAGCCACTACCGATGATGAACTAACACCAACGCCACCACCACTTACAACACCACTAGCTGAAACGACACTACTGCTATTTGTATTACTACTATTGCTACTGCTATTGCCACTGGCATTAACGGCACCACTGCCGCCGGCTGTCTGTGAGACCACATTTGATGTGGAATTATTGACAACACCACTGTTGCTGTTATTATTTGAACTACTGCTGCTGTTGTTGTTGTTAGCTAAAGAAGAAGATGAAGTAACATTTGAATTGCTTGTTAATGCACCTAAATGTGTGGATGAGATCATACTATTTGATACAGCATTGTTGGAATTAACACCGCTTGAAACGGAATTTACAGCTGTTCCACTATTACTAATAGCGCTACTTGATGAAACGCTAGAAATGAAGAAAAATATAATTTATATTATTCAACTTTTAGTATCAAATGAAGTTTTTTTAGTTAATATTGTTAGAATTTTAATAAAGTAACTTTTTTGAAAAACATATGAAGCAACAATTTACCTTTCGTAATGAGAAGCATTTGATGAAGCCGATGTATCCTTTAGTTTACCACCTGTACTAAAGTTACTGTATTGAGATGATGCCGTACTAGTGCTACCAGTAAATCTAAATTAAAGTAAATAAATTTTAAAAGTTATACATACATACTTAATACCTGCATATACAGTACTGTGCAGAACATAAGCAACAAAATTATATTTAACCTAAATGTTGAATTATTTTTTAAAGTATTAAATTTACAACAAAAGTAATTTCATAACATTGTTAACACATCTGAGTACTAACAAACATTTGTACTTTAGAAGATGTAAAATTGTTTCTTTTCGCAAAAACGAGAAAAATACTGTAAAGGTATTCACCTCAGAAATTGCAACTTTGCTAGACCCTTGCAAAGTAAGTTGTGCAAAATTTATTCTATGTGGTTGTTGTTGTGTTTACAGATATTGATGTAACTTTTCTACTTTGCAAGGATCTTGCAAAGTTGCAAATTTCTGAGGTGAATACCTTTTGTATGTTTTCTATATGAAAGTGTGGAATTGTAAAAATTAACAATTTATTGCTATTTTTTAAATTGAATTTCAGTTTTATATTAAAAATATCCGAAAACAGCATTATCTATACATATTTTTGTTATTTTTTATATACGTATAGTTGTTTCTATAAAAATTATGATTTGTGATAATGTATCCCGATGCAATTATTTTTAATTTTATTTTGAATAAAAAAAATGGTAACTTTGTTTTATAACACAAATTATAGAATACTGCTTAATTAAGGTATAGCATTTTATTTTTGAAGCACAATTTAGAAAATTATTACTTTTCGGTGCATGTAAAAGGACTTCTGATAAAAACTTCATTCAGTTATTTACAGGATTTTACAAATTTTCCGTTCGTGTACTTTTTTGTTTAGATAGTAAATTTAGAGAGTAAATCAAGCGCCAAATATCAAGTCAGCGCTTGATGTTTGGCAGTTTCCGCCTGAGATTTTATGTGAATCGAACAAGCCGATTACAAGTTACAGTTTTATTTCCAAAAAAAAAATCTATTATGCGTCACTGTGTATCGTTGTCGAAAATGCAAAACAACGTAACATCAAAATTTTCTATTTTGGGTTTTTGATGAATTATACAGCCCAATCATAAATATTCCCAAGGAATTTATTTTCCACGGAAATTTTTTTCCCTTAACGCAGTTGATATAAAAGGGAAATTTATTGTGCACAATAAGTGAATGAGGAAAAGTGAGAAATCTCAGGCGGAATTTTTGTTTATGATTGGGCCGATAGTTAATTTTTCCAAATTTTTCAGACTTATATCTTAACTATTGAAGGATTGGATTAATCACAAATTGTTTAATCATGCGGTAAAATTCTAATACGGAAAACCCCATGAAAAATCGTTTATGTATCTTAAAAATTAGTGTAGTCCAAAGTGTTGTGTAGTCACTCAAAGTACTCCAGAAAAGCTGTTCTCCATACCATATTAACAGTGCAATGCTATCATATGCTGAATGTAAAATACTTCTGAAGTCGTGATATCAGAGAGATAATGACACTACCCAGCAAAAACTTGGTTTCTATTTTTAAAAGCAACAGCTTCCTGTATTCATTATAATGTAGCCTTATTCGCCACTCGTAGCATTACTTAATAGTACTTCGGTAACTAGTATTTAGTAAATATGAAAGTAATATAATTTTTACGTGGCTCAGTTGTCTAGAGCGCCTAACTATAAAAACGTGTACTTAAATTCAAAGAGAGTTCAACTCCCACTTGAGGCAAATATTTATTTTTTTTTTTTTTTATATGAATTAAGTTTATTTATTTCCTTATATGAAAACTACTTTTTAGCACATAAAAATATAAATCGATTGTGGTGTAGCGAGTAAGACGGCAGACTAACAAACACAACCAGTATTCTGATGCGTGGGTTCAAATCTCAACCGAGTCAAATGTTTTTTCTTGTGCGTAAAAAAAAATCAGCATCCAAAACAACTTTTTGGAACCCAAATAAAAACATGAAATTTTGGACATTGCGAACAAGTTATAGCACTAAAAGTGGAAGCTGTTTTTCATACTGATTTCGCTTACAAATCACGTTATTTAGTAGGCGAAGCTTTTGCTGGGTATATATACATCTAAAATAGTGAAATGTTAGTTTAGAATGGAAAACTTTAACTTCATGGAGTTACTTTCTTATCCAAACATTGGAGAATTGTGAAGGATGTTATTTAAATCCTTAAAGTTAAAAATAAAGATGAATTATGGTCAAGAGAAGAGGATGCTTGTTACGATTTCTTTTGGACATAATTCTGTAACTTGTGAACCTTAGGAGATATCTAAATAAAATTTCACATTTTTCAGAGCTGAAGTGTTTTCAAGTTGATATGGAGGTGTACAGGCCCCTAGAGGGTCACGGGGAAAAGGGTAGACCTCCAAAATTGGAGATATTAATTAGGGTTGAAAATGTCCAAAATTCTAAATAATATTGCTGCAAGAATCTAATAAATATATCTATCCTATAAAAAGTTATATATATTTATTTCTCCAGAAAACGAAAAGACTACTTTACTCCTCAAAGATCGTTGCGTTTTATGAATACAATGGGAAAATAACGTGAAATATCTTGGAGTTATCCTGGACATCAAGGTCAACTTTAACTGTCATATTCCATATAAACAAAATTAATAAACTAATAAGAGTTTTATATTCGCTAATAAACAGGAGATCTAAACTAAATATTGCCAACAAAAAAATCATTATAAAGTCAATTTTTCATCCAGTTATGTTTTATGGTGCACCTGTTTGGTTTTCGTCTGCTAAATGTCATATAAAAAAGTTCCAAGTAGCGCAAAATAAACTCCTTAATATGATATTTAATTTACCGTGGCACTACTCTACCCGTCGTCTACATGATCTCTCTGGATTTGAACTCGTTTATGATAGGCTTGAAAGACTGACCTCAAATTTCAACAGAAGATGCTTATCTTCACAACACCATATTAATGATCTTTTATAATCGTAATTTTATCAGTAGCATAGTTTGTTTTTATCTAAATCTGCTTTAAATAGATTTTTTTATATTTTTTCCTTCAAATCAAATGTTAAATTAATTATTTTCACATATTAAAATCTAAAATTCATTACTAAGTAGAAAAGGAACATAGTTCCTAAACTCTCTTTACACCTTAAGACAAATGTAAATAGAATTAATATTAAATGAACGAATAAACAATGTGCACATATTAATCTACAGTTAAAACTTAAAAAAAAAATACATTTTTGGGGTTATTTTCCAAAAAGGACTACAGATTGTAATGTAATGTGTGTTAAGCAAAATCGGAGGCGCTTTGTGTAGTGATTTCCCCCAAGCCCTATTCAACTTTGTCAATTTTGAAATTAATTTTTTTTTTTTTTTTTGTAAAATTCAAAATTGTCAAACCCGAGATCAACAAAAATATATATGTTATATCATATATAATATACCCATATATGTTGTTAAACACACAAAAAATATTTAATGAGTCACGATTTTACAATGGCTGTGTAACCATTATAATGCAAAAGTCAACGTTTGATGCAAGTTTTCACCGGACTGGGTATTTTGGTACGAAGAAGTGGGATTTTGGGATTTTTTTAAAATCCAAATTCTAAGTTTTTCAGTTTATGGCTTGGAGAAATTTCACCGCTGTTATTGAAAGATTATAACGAGCCTTGACCGCCAAAATATCGTAACCGACAACATTTTCGAAATTCGTGTTTTGATAAAAATCTATAATTTAGAATCATTTGAAAAATTTGATGTTACGTTGTTTTGCATTTTTGTTGACGATATACATTTTATACGAAAGTCTTAAAATATACATTTACGGACATACAATAGGGTCAAGTATATTTTATAAGTTAATAATGCCCCAACAATATTTATTTGAATTTTTTTGGAGTTTTCCAGACACTTGACAGAATGGGGTGCATTTTCTAGTCAACAGCATATTTCAGTGTCGTCCCACCGTGATGTTTTTTGCATTACCCATGTTTCATTATTTTTGTCTTTTGCTACTAATTAGTTTGCAGTGAAGAAATTTACAAATGTTTTTACTATAGCCACTACCCAACAAAATATTTCAGAAGTTGTTCTAAAATCACAGCATTTTCATTACATACCAAGTAGCTTTAAGTTATGAATTTCATATTCTAAAATTGTTCTTTTTAGCAACATCCTAATATGTTAAAAAATTATATCATTTATCTAATGATTTGTATGTAAGTATTGTATATTGTATATGTATGTTTGCTAAATTGTATTAAATTGTTTCACTAATGAAAAAAGAAATATGAAAAGGTATACTTTCACTTAATACCTCAGTGTTCCTCAAAAGCGCATACTATTCAGCTTTTTGGATCACTTCCGTCCTATGACAACCACGTGTTAAATTCATTGATGTTTCACCAGAAATGGAACTACTTCAGGTTCAGTAACATCAATGATTTTACTAATGATTGGTATGCTCTTATTTTGCTGGGTAGTTAAATAGCAATGAAGCAATGTTGTTTTTTAAATTTATTAACCAATTTGGATAATTTTAAAATTATCAGAATTCTTAAGACTTTACGCGTTATACATTTTGTTGTAAGAATATTTAAATTTACTTACCCTGAATTATTCGATAAACCAGAACTGCCGTAAACACTTTGGCTAGACTGGTAAGCATTTTGCTGTGATCCGTAAGCCGACGTCAAATAACTTGAATTGGAATTTGCCCTGTGTGTGCATTTTTTTCACACATACAATAAATTTTCATTGAAATTCATCGGTGAAAACACGTAGTAGATATTTTGATTTTGAGGGGATGATTAAGAACAACGTAAAACAGGCAAATTAAAAGCATTCAAAAACAGGATAAATTATTGTTAAGCAGGTAGAGTGATTTTTTTTCAAGGGGGTGAAAGAAAAACAATAACAAATGTTAGTTTAATAAAAAAAAAAAGTAACAAAACAAATTAACTTTAATATTAGTATTAATTTAAAATTGAACAAAAATAAATTATAAAACATTTCAAAGGGATTAAAAATATACTTACGTTGCTGAATTACTGCTGTTACCACCTACAGAAGGAATGTTTTGTGTTGAACTAGAGCCACCGCCTACACCCACGCTACTAGAGCCTGAAACATTAGAAGCACTCTGTGTGCCGGTGCCAGAGGGCTGTTGTTGTTGCTGTTGATACGAGGTCATCGAATTTTGTTGATATGAACCGTAGGCTTGAGGTTGATAGGAATTTGCCACAGATGACTACATTAAAAATAAATAAAATAACAACAAATTTGATTTTCTTGTATATAACTCATATTAAAAGTTATCATTATTACCTGTACATTTCCGTAGGCCGAATTGTTGTAACCCTGAGAGGCTACTGAAGGTTGATAAGCATTCGATACACCCTTGTTGGGAACAACATTGCTGCTATTTTGATACGAACTTTGATAGGCAGAAGCCGTATTTGTATTTTGATTGTATGGATCATTTTTAGTTAATTGATCCAAAGCATTGCTACCTGTAGAACCCACAGATGTATTACCACCACTTACATTGCCACTGAGTTGTTGCGGTTGTTGCTGTTGTTGTTGTTGTTGGCTAGCAGCTCTTTGAGTATAACTTGCGGTTAAGGAATCGGTCTATGTAAAATAAATATAACAAAATATGAGTAATCGAATAAGAAAAAATATTTTAAATTATTTATACCAAATGAGAATTTTGTAAGCCAGCAGATGCTAAAGCCGATTGTTGTTGCTGTTGTTGTTGCTGGTGTGCGGCCACTGTTTTACTTTGTTCATATGATGAACTTACATCGGGCGGTGATTGAGCCAATGATTTCTGCTGCTGTTGTTGCTGTTGTTGTTGGCTTTGTTGTTGTTGACCATCGCCGAGATTGACCGAATTGTTTAATTTTTCCGATAAATTCTCAAACGAATCATCGGTACCGAAATCTAAGCCACCAAATTGTACATCCAAATAACCAATGTTATTCAAAGAATCACCTGGCATTTCAACCGCACTTGAGGGAATCTGTAAGTAAAGTAAAATTGTTGATTACTCAATAATTAATAATAAAATTGATAAAAATTACCTTCGAGGGTGGTGGAAGTTTAGCACGTGCCCGCCGTACTTGAGGTTGCTGTCCACCCGTTAATTGTGACGTTGGATCTGTTGCCATTGACGAAGCTGATCCACTACCAGCTGCACTACCAAAAACATTGGCATACGATGTTTGATATTGCACTGTTGCCGGACTCTGGGCATATGTGGGCATTTGCTGAACATTACTGGCAGCAGCTGCTGCTGCGGCGGCCGCTGCAGCTGCTGCTTGGGCTGCGGCATTTTGGGTTGCCAGTGAATTGAAATACTGTGATTGCTCGGCGGATAAAGTCGTCGAGGATTTGAGTTGTGGTGCCAAATGTTGTTGTTGCTGTTGTTGCTGCTGCTGTACTTGTTGTACCAAATTGGCGGCAGCTGTTGCAGCATTTGAGAAAGTATCAACTACGGCACTGCCGTATGGTGAACTGCCCAATGCCGTTGAACCAGTGAGGTTCGAGCCAGATGTGAGAGTACTACCACTACCGCCTACCACAGCGGATGGCTGTTGTTGTTGCTGCTGCTGTTGTTGCATTTGTGGCGTACTGCTTACAGCAGCACTGTACTGCATCATGGTTGTAGTTTTAGCTGTAATTAAATTACTGCCGCCACTATTGTCGTCAACCAAAGAGCTCAAATGTGAGCCTTGATTCTGTGATACAGAAGTGCTGCCAATCACTGAAGTGCCCAGATGGTGTTCTAGTCCCGGTGGTGCCGAAATTTCACTGGTGCCTCCCGCACTGTTGGCGTTATCACCACTACCGGCCAGACCACTGCTGAGTACACTGGCGGCCGTTTGATTAGGCAAATTGCTTGTAGTAAATACCTTGCTGTCTTTCAGAGAACCGACATACTCTTCATTATCCCAGTCACCCCAGGCATCGTCTTGTGTCTGTTGTTGTTGTTTCTCTGTACTTTGGGCAATACTATTATCCCAGAGCTCAACCTCTTGGTGATCGTCATTGGAGTTGTTGTAACGTGACCTATAGCCACCACCACCATCACCGCCACTTCTATCACCACGTCCACCGGCTCCCCGGCCACCACCCATACGGCCACCACCACGACCACCTCTGCCAACATAACCGCCACCACGACCACCACCACCGCTACCACCACGACGGCCATCGCCTCCACTACGTGGTCCACTGCGATAGTTATCGTTGGTACGATCGTCACGATCACCGCCACCACCACCTCCTCTGGAATTGCGTTCATTTTCACGGGCCTCTCTGCCGCGCCCTACAAACAACACCAAAAGAAAATTTGTAACAGAAACATGAACAAAAAAAATTATTAATTTATTTCTTACACCCACGACTGTCGGAACCTCCACGACCACCACGGTTACTACTGTTACGATTACGTGATTTTTCACGCTTGTCCGTATTGGCATTACCATCGCCCCAATCACCATCGCCACCGCCACCACCATTATTATCCTGTGCAGCATTTGCAGCTTTATTCTTTTTCTTCTTTGAAGTTGTTTCAAATGCCCCCTGTTTGAAAAAAATATATATATAATAAATAAATTTGAAAATGAAAATTTACAAATTTATAAATTAATAAGAAGTGATGGAAAATGTTTAATTACCACTGGTAGGGTCTCTAGAAGAAATTCAACAGCACGTTCTAAATTGTTGTCACACTCGTTTAAAGCACAGCAAACCTCTTCCTCGGAACGCTGAGTCATTTCTATAAGTGTGGCGACTTTTTCACGCATCTGTGGATCTTCCGATGTATTGCTATTGGTGATCTGAGCAATACGTAACTGTTCAGCAGTTGGCTAAAGTTAATTGAAAAAAATAAATAAAAAATATAGATAAGTATTGAAATTAAAATAAATAAATAAATATGTTAAATAAATAAAAAATGTATCTATTTATAAATAATAAATTTATAAATAAATAAATTAGAAATTGTAAAATATATAAAAATTTATGTTTGTATATTTACCTTTGGATGAGACTTTTCCTTTTCTGTTTTTGTAACCTCCGTCTTTTTAAGAGAAGCATGTGTGTTAGCTGAGGAGTCACCACCTCCACCGCCGCCACTGCCACTGTTTGATTTCTTTTGATTGCGACTACCGCCGCTATTACGGTTTTGTGTGCTCATATTCTATGTACACTGTATTTACAAAGTAAGCTGTTAAAATGAAAACAAATGCAAGAAAAAATCGACAATAAATTGTTAAAATATTTAAATAAATTTAAAACAATTAAATTAGCATTTGTTTTGGATTTTTCCAAGTCAATGTATAAAAGACGACTTGACAATATGCAAATACGTACATATGTATGTAAAAATAAACGTAAAAGATTTTTGTATATATGTAATTTATAATTTTTATTATGTATTTTCAATGAAAAACTTTCTGATGCAACATTTTTTTATATTAAAAAGTATTAAAAATGTTTTTTTAAAGTACAAACATATAAATAACTGTTCATTTATTTATATGCACCAAAGATAAGATGCGCTCGATGAATCAGAGTTACATGTGTTATGTCTGACTTTTTGAACCTAAACCTTTTTCGAAACATAAAATAAATATTATATGTTCCAAAAATTTTAATTGAAACCTAATGTTTTTAAAATATTTTTATTTAGCTAAAGATGAATATTTTAAATATTTAAATATTTTCAATTTATATGGTTATTGGGAGTTGAAAGTCAGCTCAGAAACGCGTTCATATGAAAATAACACTGTATGAATGTATGCAAATAAACTTTAAAATTATACATTTTATTTGTATAAATATTAAAACCTTTACAAAGATCGATAACGCAACATGCAACAGTTAAAAACAAGAAAATATAAGAGTTTTATATAAGTCCTATTCACGAAAACCTAAACTTAACTCCGAACTGAAGCTTAAATTAAATTCTAATATAAAAAAAAATGAAAATTATTTTATTGCGATTTGTCTTCACAAAGTTTTAAGATCATTTTATTTTCAACTGTCATTGGTTTTTCTACAGTACTTTTTGCAACATTAAAGATTCTGAAAATCTTGGTATCTTTTTAATACTTTTTTTGGTCTTCTTTAATGATATGTTCATCAGCGCCCAATATTTCGCAGTTTAATGATTCTCCGGGAAATTTTAAGGATTTACTTCTTTAGGAAAAAAAATTATATTAATAATAGTGTTGTAACTAAAATAGCACAGAACCATTCTGTTGTTGAATTAAAGTTTTTATATAACTCTCTAAACACCCTTCAATATACATTTTGGTATTTATTAGTCCTTTTGCATCCACCTCTGTGTCTCTGATATAAAGGTAATAATAAGCAGCTAAATTTTGTATGTACAGTACTGTGCAGAACATAAGCAACAAAGTTAAGGTTATCCTAAATGTTGCATTATTTTTTAAAGTATTAAATTTACAACAAAACTAATATCGTAACATAATTTACACATTTGAGTAAAAACCATTTGTATTTTAGATGTTAATTTGTTTCTTTTCGCAAAAACGAGAGAAAATATATATGCAAAAAAAATGTCCTATTCTAGAAATCTAATGAAATTTTGATATTTTTAAATTAGTGTGTTATTAAAAACCAGAAATTTCGTCATACATAGAGAAATATCTTATTTAATTCTACGCTTTTTCATAGAGAAAAATGCTAAATATAATTTAAAATTTTTTGAAGGATTTGATTAAACGTAATTGCTTTAAATTGTTTAACCATGTGGTCTAAAATCAGACACAAGACTCGGTGGAAAATCTGGACTTCTGGAGTACCTCAAGGTTCCGTAATTGGGCCAATTTTGTTCCTAATTTATTTAAATGACTGTGTTAATTCCTTGGATTTAAACTTAGTGAAACCCTTCATTTTCGCAGATGATATTCAACTCATTTTTGGCCATTCTAAAGACTTTCCCGATGTTTTGGAATTGGTAATAAACTTTACGCTTAGTAGTTTGAATGATTGTAGTAAATAAATTATCTTTTAATAGCATGAAAACCAAAGCGATTATGTTCAAACATGGCAACCACAGATTAACACACCCTATGACTACAATTAATGACACTGAAGTTTCTTTTGTTGAGTCGCTTAAATGTTTAGGTATCCTTATTGATCATAACCTTAACTTCAGTGATCAAATTGACACAATTTCTTCTAGAGCAACTTTTGGTCTAAGAAGATTATATCATTGTGCTTTACATTTACCTATAAGAATAAAATATATTCTTGCTCATGCCTCATATCATTTGCACAATTACGTAATTTGATTTTCTTTTATAGGGTAATTGCAACTGGAATACCTAATTACTTAAGATTTAAGTTTCACTTTTTAAGATCTGAAAGAAATCCACAGATTGAAGAACCACTTATAACTTGTTCCATTTTTGAACGATTGTTTCTTATAAGAATTGCCAGAATTTGGAATCATTTGCCACACGAGTTAATAGTTTTTACTTTCTCTTTCAACGTTTTTAAAACTAAGCTATTAGCTTATATTATGCAAAACATTAATAACAACTGAGAAATGTTCGCACTATACACTGTCTAATTTACAAATTTTAGTAATTGTTTGAAGGGAAATTCGGAAAGTTATGTTTTCACTGATATGGACTTATAGATGTCAAAATTAACTATATATGCCATTACCTAATTAATACGTGTACAATTAAAGTAAATATTTAAATTTTATAATAATAATAATTTATATTTTATAAGAATATTTATTATTATATGATCTCATACTAATTATTAACTGTAATTAATGTAAAATAAAAATTTAATGCTATGCTATGTTCCTTGGCCTTAAAGGCTTACTGCATTGCTAATAAATAAATAAAATTTTTTTGATGCGGGTTCAAAATTAGTGCAGTCAGTCCAAAGTGTTGTGTAGTCAAAAATTCAAATGGAAACCATTCTTGAGAAAATCATAAAAAACTTTATATTTTCTGTTTAATTTTACAGAAAGTATAAAATATTAAACATATATCAATATGTTGCTATTGTTGTGCACACTTTTTTATTTTCATTGCGTTATTAATAGACAAAGTTTTTTTAAAGTTTGTGTTTTTGTTAATCATTAAATATGTACATATATAATTTCGTAATACTATTTTTATTGTAAACCAAATAATGTAAAAAATAAAACTATTCTTAGGTTTACTCTTATTTGTTGTTTTTGTTCTGCACACTACTGTATGTATGTATCTCGTTTATAGTTATTCGTGGACAGTTAAACTATAATGAACATTAAAAGACAGTAAGGACTTCGAGTTTATTTCGTGTTTATTCTTCTAAAAATGGTAACATCAATTTTTATAATTGACAAAAAAAAAAAAAAAACTTGAAATAATTTGCAGTTCCTGTTAACTTCTTGCCAACTTCCTTCTTGAAGGCAATTTAGTACAAAAAGTGGAATCCTTAAAGCTAAGCAGATGCACACAAGATAAATTAATAAATTTTAAACTTTCACAAGTGCTTGTGGGTTATAGAAACACTACAATACAAGATTCATTATTCTGACTTATATCAGGAGGACTCATAGGATCCATTGTAAACCCCAAAGAGAACCTTTTTCTAACATTTAATCAACAAATCTCTAAGATCATGTCTTTCATCGTATAAGCAGAGATATTGCTTGACTCATTGTGAAACTTTATGTCCAACCACATATTTCTCAAACCTCAATTAAAACAAAGCTACGAGGGTTATGCCTGACACACCTCGGGGGAGACTTCAACTACAGTGTTCAAGTTTAAATTTTGCTATGATGACATCCCAGGAGGAAACCTACTTAATTTCGCTTTCATAGTTTAATACTGACCAGCGCCATGGTCTCGCATAGACCAATTTATGCCCATCACGTGTTAAAGGGGCTCATGATACTGCCCATATATTCAACTATTTAGCTAACCCTTTTTAACTTTGTCCAAAGGATATAGGAGGTGCGATGAGTTAAAAAAAGTAGTGACGAGTTCCCTAATGAACTTTTACGAAAAATTTAACTTTAAAAATTCACTTGATGATATGAAAAGAAAAATTTTTTTATTACTCAAAGAATTTTCTAAGTAACAGCAAGCGATAACAACAACAAGAATTTACAATACCAGCACCCCTGTTCGAAAGCAAACACATTCACCATAACGATAACTTTATGACGACAAACAAGAGATTTCTGGTGTATTAAAAGTGGAGAAGACTTTATTTTTTATTTGTAACGCACTGGCACACATACACACTTACATACAAAAACATCTATGTACATTGCGGTTGGCTAAAAGCAATGGAAATAATGAAAAGTTCATTGAGCCTTCCCATGAAAAACACTAACGATCAAGATCATTAAAGATGAAGGAAGAGGCAAGGTGAGGCAAACAAAAGTAGAATAGACACCAAAAAAGTTTATTTAAAAATGGCAACAAATGCCGGAAAAATTCCCATTTCGCAAAATTGTTAAATTAATAAATTCACATATAAATAAAAATATATTCCTTTATTATAATTAACGCACAAAGAACTATAATTTCAAAGGAAAAAATTGCTTCCACAAAACCGATTGAAAAATATGCAGACATTAGTGGAGACATAAAATAACACATTTTTTTTTTTTCTTTTTTTTTTTTGCGACACTACATTAAACATTTTTCGCTTAATTATATTTTCATTATTTCACACTAAATCCATTTTATTTTCACACAACTTTATTGTCATTTTATAATTTAATTGTTTATTCATAATTGTTAAACATTTTCATGAAAATTTAATAATAAATTAATACCTTATTTTAGCGTTAATACACTAATTGCATACACAAAAAAAATTGATTTACAACAATTTGAAAAAATGTCAGACACTGTTCGCTTCGGTTTTTCAAAATTTCTTTTGTGTTCGGCTTTCGTTATTTCGCTACCTTTCTCACACTTGCACACTAAGAACACGCGGCTCTATGTAGCGGTTGCATTCTAACCTTTAAATGTCAAAATATAGAAAACACGAGTAAACCTATGACTATAGATAGAACTAGTAGAATACAACCTACTCTCTCCCACACGAAATTACAAATGTATTTGCAACACTTACCAACACTGGAGAAAATGCAAAAATATATAAACCAAAACAGACAAAAGAGAGACCACTCTACTACACCTTGTTAAAGAAAATGAGTAAAATAAAAGCAAAAAATACCGGACAAAATGGAGATTTAATTTTCACTTTTTTTTGTCAAATTTAAAATATTTTACTGAACCTTGGCAAAACAGCACAATTTCATAACACTGTTATCAATGAAGACATTTCTATAGAAGTTGTTTCATTAAAATTTGTAAAAATCATTTAAATTTATTTGCAGACGCCGCCATTTATTCACAGTTTGTTCTTTCTAATCATTATTCTTTTCACCATTTATCATAATTCTTTTTCTTAAGATAAATATATTTCTCCCTCTCACACTCCCACTTAGACCTTAAACAAAACCATCTTTCTTTTTCCACGCTATTTAAACAAATACATTTCTTTTGGTAAGCGAAAAATACGAATGACTAGTTTTCCAACGAGACGTATTACTTTTTATTGCAAATTTTCTTTTTCTTAATTTAAGCACTTTTAAATCTTTATCATTGTTTACTTTTATTTTTGTTTGGAAATCGCTTGGCAAATTTTGTGTTTTTGGCAAAGTTTTTATTTAAAAACTGTTATTTTCCTAATTAATTTAATGAAATATACGGAGAATATTCACAAACCTGCAAAATGCGCTGAGAAAACGCACTTCAATATGGTTGGTTAAGTGTTGTAAAACGATTGGTTACTTGAAAAATAAAGAAGCAACTATAAGTTTTCGGATATTAGTTGTCTCTTTTATTTGATCCGATTAATTTCCAGTGTTGTAATATGTTTTATATAAATTGTATTACGGAGTTGGTCAGAAAAGTTCTTTTTAAGTAATGGAGATAAAAATTAATATTTCCAAAGAAGTTGTTCTCAGTTTTTCTAGCTTAAATTAAGATCTGTGATTCATTTTCTATTTTTTTTAATTTATTTATTTATTTATTTCATAACAAGTAATATACAAAAGCCTTTCAAGGCCAATAAACATATATTACAAAAGAAAATTCCTGAGTATAATAATAAAAATGAGTATAATAATAAAAATTATAATAACAATTCTTATAATAAAAATATATAAAAAAAATAATAATTGCAATGATCATTGATAGTGCTTTTAATGCTAAAATTATTGATGTAAAAATTTTAGAGTGCAATTGAATAGTTTCGAATTTTTTTGAAATATGTAGTTCCCTATAATATCTCTTTTCACTTAAAATAGTAAATGTTTTCTATAATTTATACGATTGCAAATAATTTTTACATAAATATTTTAATATTTTAATGTAATTTGGGCTTTAAGCGTCGTTTATATTGATCGCGTGGTTTTAAATTAATATACCCTAATTTAGACCATTTAAACTCAAGAAAAGCTAAATGATTCAAGCGTTCCAGCTTCCTTTATGAAAAGTATGGACTGGAGTTAGGAGAAAATAAACGATAAAATTGCATATGCGTGTGCATGAAGTGTTTCAAATGCATATAAATATTTCATTTTTCGTTTGATTTTGTGATGTAAATTGTCTACATCATTTACAGTTAGGGACAAAACTATTTGTACACCTCATATATTTCGTATACCTTCAATAGTTTATAAAGAATTTAAAATTGTCGTATGCAGTATTATTTTTAATATATTTTTATTTAATTAAGTTATAAAAACAAAATTAATATCCAACACATTATTTAAAAAAATACAAAATAATGAAAATTCATTGGGACAAAAGTATTTGTACATATAATCTACACCTACTTATAATACTTATATTGGAAAAATTTAATATTTTGTGGGTCCTCCTTTTGCATCTATCACGGCCTGTAATCTTCTGGGCATCGATCGGACCAAATTTCTCGTTTCATCTGGAGATATTTCCTTCCAGGCTTCCTCCAAAGCAATTTTAAGTTCATCCCTGCTTCGGACGTGCTTTGTAGCGACTTTACGTTTCAAAATATCCCAACAGTGCTCGATGGGGTTTAAGTCAGGTGATTGGGGAGGAGAATTAAGTTGTCTTGGTGCATGGTAAAGCAACCACTCCTTCACTGAACGCGCTGTATGTTTTGGGTCATTGTCCTGTTGGAATATCCAACTTTGGCCAAGACCCAAACCATCTACGGAATCCTTCAAATTGTCTTCCAATATACGTTTATATTGATGCTGGTCCATTACACCATCTATAAATACCATTCGCCCTTCCCCACTGGCTGCTATTGCCCCCCATACCATAACACTTCCCCCACCATGTTTCACTGTTGGGGTCAAATTGTTAACATCTAACGCTGTATTTTTTTTGCGCCACACTTTTCCCCTGCTATCATTTCCGAAAAGATTGACTTTGGTTTCATCAGTAAACAAAACCCTATTCCAAAATTCTTCGTCCTTATCAATGTATCGTTTGGCAAACTCTAAACGCAAATGCTGGTTTTTTTACTAATCAGCGGTTTCTTGCGGGGAATTCTACTTGCATATCCCGCAGAATGTAAGATCCTCCCTACTGTTTTTGGATGAACAATCGTTCCGGTAGTATTTGCGATTTGTTCCGCTAATTTTGCCCGAGTTACTCTTGGATTTATTGCCACTTCTTTTATCACCAAGTTCGCTTCCCGTCTGGAAACCTTTTTTGGCCGTCCAGTTCTTGGCACATTTTCAACAGATCCGCTGTTTTTATACTTGTTTACAATGTATTGTACTGTGGAATGTTACCAATTTACTAAATTACTTATATTCCGGAGAGATTTTCCTTTTTTATGTTCATCAATAATTAAATTTTTACTATCCAAACTCAACTCTTTTCGCTTTCCCATTTTTGATGTGCTTATTATTCAAAACGTTAAAACCAACTTCTTATTTTGTAAAATAAAACTCGATTAACGAAGAAAATATAACGGTATTTAAAAAAAATCATCATACAAGAGTCCAACGTACAAAGTACTGATGTACAAATACTTTTGTCCCAAAGATTTTTACTTAAATTGTACTTTTTTTAACAATGTGTTATATATTAATTTATTTTTTATCAAATAATTCAATAAAAATGGACCTGAATTAAAACCACATATAATAATTTTTTATTCTTTATAAATTATTGAAGATATACGAAATGCATGGGGTGTACAAATAGTTTTGTCCCTAACTGTACCTCTCTAATTCACTTAAAATCGAAATATTTCCTATACTATTTATTCGATTGTAAAGATTAAGGTGTCAATTAAAGGCTCTGAAGGGCGCATTTACAAAAATAAAATAATATAAAAGTTTCATAAACACAAATTTTTAAGTATTTTGTAATTTCTTGTGCAAAAATTTTTTTTTTTTTTGTGCAAATAAATTTTCTTAATAACCGGCCTTTAGCAGGGCGGAAGGGTTTTTAACTCTGTGGTGTGTCCAAAAGCGGCTTCGCTAACGTAATTCTTCCTTTTTACCCAACTTTTTTTATAACGAAAATTTTTTTGATACGAGTTTCTTAGGGATTTTCAAAGCCCTATAACAAAGAATACTAAGAATAGAAAATAGTACTTTTTCCTACAACAACAACATTTCTCTCTCTTCACATACAAGTTCTGTGTGAATTCAACACACTTGTGAAAGAGAAAAACAAAAGAAAATAAACAAGCCTTTCCTTTAAAATTTAAGGAAAATTGCATTCGCGACACACTTTTTCACTATCACGCACTTTTATAGTATTTTTACTCCGTAACGCGAATATTTTCCACAAACTGAAAATATATTTTTTAAATTTATTTTTGACATTCCTTTTTTGAATGTTAAAATTTAAATTGAACGAACAATGTTGCTACTTTTGGTATTAATAATAAAACTGAATTTAAAATAATTTTAAATTATTTTCATATTTATCAACAAAAAGCAAAAAAATGTAAGTAAGTAGTAAGTAAATATTTTATTGAGTCTTTTTTTCCTTTCGATTACATGTTTTGTACTTAACTAAATGATAACATGTATATATAAATAACATAGAACTATTGTTGTCTTATTCTATTACACGGTGTTTTATGAAATAACAGTACATGCAAAATTTTAAAGATTATATGTTAAATAACATAAAATGAATGGAGAACAAGGTTTGCTCAAGGCCTTTATCGTTTACAGACAGAGCATGAGAGTCTGTCAAAAATAAATAACTAAACTAAAAATATAACAACATAAATAACACTTAAAAAAAGTTAACAAATAAGAACTGTTAAAATATATGGCTAACAGAGTTCATTTTGCGTGGATACATATGAAGAACGAATATATGTATGTATATAAACAGTGTTTCGAATGGCTGCTTAAAGCAGTCGTAATTTTCTAAACAGTTGCTTTTTTTACAGCATCTTGCTGAAACAAGTTTACTTGATTTAGTTATTCACCACATACTAACTAAACACATTTTGCTGCTCACACACAAAACTGATTTAAGCAGCATCCAGTTTTTATTTTGTTCAGCAGTAAAATTAAATAAGCAGCGCACACACTCAGTTTTTTACTCAGCCAGTTTATTTTACGTCTTAGTCGTGTGCGCTCAGCACAACGTAGAAACCTTTTTCAGCAACGTAAGAACAACTGGATAGTAAGACTGTACAGTTCTGCGCAGTCAATATACAAAGTTGTTTGGTTATGGTTTTTACATTTAAGAAGGAAAATGAAGTGGTATAGTTTTTAAATGAAAACAAATAGAAAACGGTACAATAAAATACTATGAATTGCATTAAAGACATTTATATGTGGATTTTTTAATTTTAATTAAAAAAACAAAAATTTTTTGTATAATATATTTATTTGCAATTTATTTAAAATTTTTGTAGAACTTTTATAAAAATATTAGATAATATTTAATATTAGTAGATGAAAAAATATTAACTAAATATTAAATATTGTTTAAATTAAAGAAAAAAATTAAAAAAAATGTTTGTTCTTTTGAATAAGAAGAAAATTTTGTTATTTTGTATAATTTTCTTTGTTTTGATCTATTAAAGAAATTGTAGTTAAGCTTAACTTTTGGACCCAATAAAAGCAATGTTTAATTGAATTAAAACGTTAAATTGTAATACGAAACTCTTTTTTTTTTAAATAAAGGGTGGTTCAAAGAGCTTTTTGTCATTTTTAAAATGCAATAACTGAGAAACTAATAAATATATGTCATAACCTGATATAAGTCCTAATAATATGTATATGTATACAATATTATACTGGTCGTTATATTATAACGAAATAATAAAAGAAAAAATTTGGACACTTTCGGTAAAAATTATGGCTTAGTTGAAGATGGAGGCGTACATTTGGAAGAAAAATTATATATTTTAAATTTGCAATACATATGACTATTAAATAGAAAAAAGTAGTTCTAACAATTGTATATTTGATTCATTGATTATACAAGTATGTAAAATTTATGTTGAATTTTCTGTATTTTTTCATCGATATTGTTAGTAAGTTAGAATTTGCGAATAGATCATTAATACAAATAAGAGTAAATTATCTCAAAAATTGTTTATATTTGTAAATAAATTGTCGCCTTTTTATACCCTACACCACCATAGGTGGGGAGGGTATTATGCGTTTGTACTGATGTTTGTAACACCCAAATATATTGGTCTAAGACCCACCTTAATTTATACCAATCGGCTTAGAATCACTTTCTGAGTCGATTTAACGATGTCCGTCTGTCCGTCTGTCCGTCCATGTAAACCTTGTAATCAAACTACAGGTCGCAATTTTGAACCGAAATTAATGAAATTTGGTACAAAGGTTTCTTATAGCCCAATGACAAAGCCTATTGAAATTGGTTATGATCGGTCCATTATTTCACCTAGCCCCCAAACAAATGTCCTCCCGGAAAAGGGCTTAACGATTATAAATCCCTTAAATATAGCAATATTTTAATGACATTTGGCGCATATAAGTTTCACATAAGTCTAAATAAGTGTGCCGATTTTTAAAAAGATCGGTCCATAATAAACCATATAAACCCCTTTCAGAAAATCACTTTAACGGGCATAAATCCCATTAAAATGTTAGTATCAAGTTAGTATTCGACACAAATAAGTTTTATATGAACATAAATGATAGTGCCAAATTTTACAAAGATCGGTCCATAATTTACCATAGCTCCCATATAAGGCCCTCTTTTGGGAATCACCCAAAATTGAATAAATTCACATAAATGTCAGCATCAACGTAATATTCTGTATTCGTATGTTTTATTTTACACGTATGAGTTTCGGTCCACATTTGACTCCAAGTCTAATAAAAGACTCCTCCCCGAATTATAATGTACACAATGGTGTAGGGTATCATATGGTCTGGCTTGACCGACTATATCTTTTTCTCTCGTTTAAATATTGAACAAATTTAATCAAAAACGAGAGAAAAAGATATAGTCGGTCAAGCCCGACCATATGATACCCTGCACCATTGTGTACATTATAATAACCGATACACAATATTAAGTGTAAAATGAAACATACGAATACAGAATATTGCGTCGATACTAACATTTATATGAATTTATTCACTTTTGGGTGATTCCCGAAAAAGGGCCTTATATGGGAGCTATGATAAATTATGGACCGATCTTTGTAAAATTTTACAGTATCATTTATGTTTATATACAAATTATTTTTGTCGAATATTAACGTGATACTAACATTTTAATGGGATTTATGCCAGATAAAGTGATTGTCTGAAAAGGAGTTTATATGGGAGCTATGGTCAATTATGGACCGATTTTTCTGAAAATCGGCACACAGATTTAGCTTTATATGTGCTAAATTCCATTAAAATATTTTTATATTTAAAGGATTTATGATCGATAAACCCTTTTCCGGGAGGACATTTGTATGGGGACTAGGTGAAATAATGGACCGATCATAACCAATTTCAATAGGCTTCGTCCCTGGGCTATAAGAAGCCTTTGTGCCAAATTTCATTAATTTTTGTTCAAAATTGCGACCTGTAGTTTGATTACAAAGTTTACATGGACGGACAGACGGACGGACATCGTTAAATCGACTCAGAAAGTGATTCTAAGCCGATTGGTATAAATTAAGGTGGGTCTTAGACCAATATTTTTGGGTGTTACAAACATCAGCACAAACGCATAATACCCTTCCTACCTATGGTGGTGTAGGGTATAATTACAAAGTACTATAAAACCTGGGTTATTTTGTAACTAAATTCGAAAGGAAAATCTTTCGAATTTGTATACTTTATACATTGAAATTCGAAAGTGTTTTCTTTCGAATCGAATTATACAATAACCCCCCTAGTGGACAGAAATTATTCTGAGCATAATGACCCAAGTTTTTTTTATTATTTAGGGAATTTCAAGTCTCAAAATATATATTATTAAATATTAATAATCACAGAATTGAAAATATCTTAACTTTTATTAAATTGATTAAGGATTATATTTAGTAGAAAAAATAAAAATTTTAATTTTAGAGTAGATCCGTGTGAGTGAAAAAAAAATATATGAAATTTAAAAAATTTTCCTAACATATGGACCTACTATTCCGAAAGATATAACATGGAATGTAGCACCCCAACAAAAAAGGAACTAATAAAGAGCTGAAGGAAGTACTTAGTGGTGAAAAAGAGCTGCAGAAGTTCTTTTTCTAACCCATGATTATTATTGGTAAGATGTTCTTCTTCTATATTTCAAGTTCATTTCTTTAGAAGTACTTCCTTTAAAACAATGTTTATAAAATTTTATAACAAAAAGTCTGTTTTAGAGCTTTCAAAATATAATGAATATGATTTAAAATTTATAAATTTAAATTTTCTTAGAAATTATTAACCTTTTTCCCCGCTAGAAATTCATTAATTTTAATTTTTTTGGAAGTAATTATTATTAAATTTGAAAAAAGTTGAAACAAAGTAGTTGTAACAAAAAAGTATATATACACTTTGTTCTACTTTTTTTTTTTTTTTTTTGCTGGGACTTTTTAAATAAAAGTTAGCGCATTATAATTTGATTTGCTAATGTTTTAGAATATTTAAATTTTGAAATAAATAGAATATTTCTTTGATAAATTGTTTAATTGACTATATTTTTCCGTTTAAAACCACATTCAACTTTTATTTATTAGCAGATAATCTGCTTAATTTTGATTCGTTTGTTATTATTAAAAATATTTCATTACTCAACAACCCTTCAACTTCAATTCCAATTTGTAAATAGTGACATAATTTTACTAAAAGAGAGTTACATACATATGTATATAAGTTTCCAGCAGTTGGTTATATTTTATAAAGCGGATAATTTATTATAACTTACGTAAATCTTAAATATTATATAAATGTTACTTACAGTGCTATTCTCTAATTCATGACAATTATCATTAATTAATAATTACTTATTATATGCTTTTATGAGTGTGACAACTATCACCAAAAATATATAAACAATTTTTTTTTCAAAGCCAGAATAAAAAAAAATTATTGTCATGTTTTTTTATCACAATAATTTTTTTTTTGTCACTTATAATTATTTTTGTATAATCAAATGTCATTGTTCGGCTGAGGTATTAATAAAAGTAAAAAATTAATTAAGTCAAAGCCGATCATCAAATAAATAAATAAACAAATAAATAAATAAATAAATAAATAAATAAAAACATAAATAAATAAATAAATAAATAAATAAATAAATAAATAAATAAATAAATAAATAAATAAATAAATACATAAATAAATAAATAAATAAATAAATAAATAAATAAATAAATAAATAAATAAATAAATAAATAAATAAATAAATAAATAAATAAATAAATAAATAAGTAAATAAATAAATAAATAAATAAATAAATAAATAAATAAATAAATAAATGAATAAATAAATAAATAAATAAACAAAAATCACAACAAATGTTTATTATTTCGGTAATACATACAAATAAATATGTCTTTTTTTATTTATCTTTACAAAATTTCTATATTTGTTAAATGAAAAACTTTTTTTATTTAAAATTAAAAAAATAAAGATATATAATATATAAAGATGTATGTAATACCTTCAATAAAATTCATATTTTTTTATTGGACCGTTTTCTATTTGTTTTCATTTAAAATAATCAACTTCATTTTCCTTCTAAAATTTAAAAACCAAACAACTTTGTGTAATAGACCAAAACAAAGAGTTATACAAAATAACAAAATTTTCTTCTTATTGCAAATAACAAAAATGTTTTTAATTTTTTCTTTAATTTAAACAACATTTAATATTTAGTTAATATTTGTTCATCTACTAGTATTAAATATTATCTAATATTTTTATAAAAGTTCTATTATCTTAAATAAATTGTAAATAAATAGATTATATAAAAAATGTTTGTTTTTTTTTAATTAAAATTAATAAATCTACATATAAATATCTTTAATACAATTCGTAGTATTTTATTGCACCGTTTGCTATTTGTTTTCATTTAAAATAATCAACTTCATTTTCCTTCTTAAATGTATAAACAAAAACCAAACAACTTTGTAAATCAACTGTACAGAACTATACAGTCTTACTATCCAGTTGTTCTTACGTTGCTGAAAAATGATTCTACGTTGTGCTGAGCGCACACGACTAAAACGTAAAATCAACTTGGCTGAGCAAAAAACTGAGTGCGTGCGCTGCTTATTTAATTTGGCTGCTGAACAAAATAAAAACTGGTTGCTGCTTATTTCAGTTTTGTGTTTGAGCAGCAAATTTTGTTAAGTAAGAATGTGATCGAAAATGAAAACTTAAACTGTTTTCAGCGCAGTCGCCAGTTGAAAAAAATTTTTGTGTGCTTAAAATTAAACGCTGTATATAAATATCACAGAATGGTAAAATTTGTATATAAAACGGCAGTTCAGGTACATTTTATGAACTTAATAATAACTTATTAGATTAACATAATGTTATGTATTCATATAATATTTAATTCCGGTCTAAATTTTTCAATAAAAGGTAATTAATTAATTAATAAAATTTTTCTCTTTCAGCCCCTGTGAGAGCCAGGCGTAGTTTTGGTGTAGATTTGTGGCAACATGAGATGATCAGGGTCATTGTCGAAGTCTTCATTAATAATACCTACTGGGAAGAGGTAAGCTGAGCCTGACCAAGTTTGATTATGTTCCAATTCATAAATTTCATTCATTAGGGTGTTTTCATGTATGACAAGTTTTTCAACAAACAGCCTTTGCAGACGAAGAGCATTTTTGCAGAAGGGTTGGACACCTGAGGTGTCATATATATAAGTATTAGAGTATTTTCTAGTGGTACTTACATAGTTTTTATTGATACACTTCCGCAAGATTTTTCTTTCAAATATTTCCAATTCTTTGGCCGCTATTGGTGAAATAGTGAACCAGATTGGAAACCCATATAGCAAGACTGATCTTATAGTCATCTTGTAGAGAAGCAGCTTGGTTCTTTGAGGTAGGTGTTTGTTATTAAATAGATATGAAAACATCCCAGTTATCTGTTTTGCTTTTTGTAGTGTGCAACGGGCGTGTGCATTAAATTTTAACATCTTGTCAAAAGAGATGCCTAGATATTTAATGCTTGATTTAAATGGAATCTCAACCCCATCAAGAGCGATGCGTAACATTTTACTTTGAGGTACCACTGAGCGATGACATTTACCGGACGGATTCCTTATACAAATGGCTTCAGATTTGCTTGCGTTGATTTTTATTCCCCATGTTTTATAGAAGTCATTTATCAACTTGAGGTGAGCGTTGGCATTATAAAGCGCTTGATATGGCGAGGCGCTGTGGGCATAAATTAAGCAATCATCTGCATATAAAATTGCTGTAGAATCTTGTGTGGTATGCGGGAAATCATGTAGAAAAAGGTTGAACAAGTATGGTGCAAGGACACTCCCTTGTGGTACTCCACTATTTACATATCCCAAAGATGAAGATGTACTCTGAATATGGACGGAGAATTTTCGATCAGACAGAAAACTCTTGATCAATTTAATCAGGTAGGGATCAATTCCCAATCCTATTAATTTATATATAATTCCACTATGACAGACGGAATCGAATGCTTTCTCTATATCTAAGGATATCGCCACCGTGCAAATTTGATTTCTCAGGTTATTGGTTATGTCAGTGTGAAACTTTAAAAGTGCATGCTGTGTGGAATGGAATTTTTTAAAACCAAATTGGAAGTTTAAAACCGGGTTTATGATAAATTCTTTTTCAATTTTATCCTTGAGGACATGCTCAAATATTTTCCCTAGATTAGAGAGCAACGATATAGGACGAAAATCGGATAGAACCTCACTGTTGCTTTTCTTTTTTATTGGAATTATTGTCGCTAACTTCCAATCATCGGGAAAATAACCGTTGCTGATGCAGTGATTCATAATACAAGTAAGTAATTGAATCGTCTTATCGGGAAACTTTTTAATGATGTAGTTTGAGATCCCATCTAAACCACATGATTTTTTGGTATTGATTTTTTCAATTATGTTTTTAATTTTAACAGTGTCGGTAAAATGGTATACATCAGGGTTTGAAAGTGCGTCAAACCTGTCATCAAAGGAGAAAATATGATTTGGAATTACATTCATGCAAGATGCGATTCTTGATTCAAGGTCATCTATCTGCCGTTCTGGTGTTGTTTGGCGAAAAATTGAGGAATAGAATTGTTGGAAATTAACTGCAATTTCAGCTGGATTCGTTATCACGTTGTCATTATGTCTTAGTTGTTGACAAAAATGGGATTTTCTTTTCCCAGTAAACTGATACATTTCTTTAAATGCTGACGGTCCAGGTTTGATATTTTGCAATTTGTTGTTAATTCTTTGAGCTTGTTCTATTCCAACAGATTCTTTGATAATTATTTTAAGAAGTTGGATTTGTTTGGACAATATTTTGTACTCACTGCTGAGTCTGTTTCCAGAGCGGTGAAATATGTTCTTCAGGTCTTTTTGCCATTGGTATTTTAATTTGAAGAGCTTTTTGGTTCTCTCTGAGAGTGGAGTTTTTCCATTTTTAATTATAATTTTCTGAGAGTGAAGTTCGTGAATTGATGTAAATGTAGTATTAAGCTCTTTGATTAGAACATCAATTTCTTGATTTTCCCTGTTAACGTTTGTTGTAGGCATAATATGTCCGCTTGAATTCCCTAAATCGCGGCGAAATTGATCCCAATTGGTATTCCTGTAAGAGATGAATGAATGAGGTGGATTCAAAGTTAAGCATGTGGGATCAATTTTTAGTTTCAATTTGATTGGAAAGTGATCTGAAAATGTTGGCAGTGACGAGACGAAAAAATCTGGATTATTTCCATCGACGATTTTGGTGCTGATAAGAAAATGATCCAAAAATGAAGATCCATTTGGGTAAGATGGTGTAGAATCGCAGATGTGAACAACCTCTAATGAATTATCTTCTAACCAGGACTTTTCCATTGAGATTATCTGACACGTCACCCCAAGATGAGCACTTTGAATTTAGGTCACCACCTAGGATGAACCCATCAAAACCTACACAGGATTGAAGAACCGTATTTAGATCTGACTCGAGCTGCTGGGTCGGATAGTTGCATGGAATATACATAGAGCCAAGTATATATCTTTTTCGTGTATTGTTGTATGAGGATTTAATTTGTATAAATGAAGTATTTATTCCAACATTATTTATAGAAAATCTATTGTATTGTATAGAGTTTTTAATTACCACCGCTACTCCAATAGGAGAATTGTCATAAATAAAGTTATAGTCTTCAATTTTTATTGACTTATGTCTTCTTAGGTGGCACTCCTGAATGAAACCAATGTCGATGTTGTTTTGATGTAGCGTATTGCTTAAGTCAATTTGTCTGCTTTTTTCGATCAGAGATCGCACATTGAATGTTAAAATACTTAAGGATCTATGGTCCATATTGAGATCTTACTTTGTTAAGGAGACGCAAAAATTCTGATTTGGCCTCAGACTTTGACATATTCTTAAATTCCTTTAGGAAGATGTTAATTTCTTGCTCCAGAGTTAATTCTTCTGGATCTAAGAAATAATTGGCTAGCTTTAAAAAGTCTTCAATTACTGACGGTTTGTGTTGACGCAAATTTTGCTGGATGGTATCTGGTTGAAAGAGATTAGCAAATATTTTTCCTGGTGAACGCATTGACATATTCACTGCTCTATTAACATTATCTTTCGCAATGACCTTTTCTTCCACTACCTTTGCCATCTTTTTTTGTCTTGCAGCCAGATATTTTTTGTAAGTTGGGCAACCTCTCCAGTTTGCAGGATGGCCATTCTTTTCACAATTGGAACAGTAGGGGTCTGTGGAGTCTTCCCGAGATCGTTGGCATTCACCAGGTGCGTGGACTTGGTCACATTTTACGCATTTGTATGCCGAGTTGCAGTTGCGTGAGATATGACCCCACCATTGACATCTGTGGCACTGGATATCGCTATCTTTCTTTTTTGGCTTTTCCCAAGATATTATTTGATTTTGCAGGCCATGAATATGTGAAATATCGCTCAATGTTTTCCCTGGAAGAAGGGAGACCAGAAAAAGGCCAGAATCGATGTTTTGTTTAATTGACCTTGGTGTTTTGAATTTTGTAACAGATGCGACTGTATCAGGCACAAGATTGTCAAGTTCTGTTTTAATTTTTTCACTTTCTGTATCGGCAACCAGACCTCGTAAGACTAGTGACACTTGTTTAAGTTCCTTCGGGGTGAACGAATAGGAGTGGATGTTTCTTGTTCTAAGAATGGCCATCATAGAGGTGTGAACTTTAAAATCAGAAAAATAGAGCTTACTCTTGTTTTTATTGATGTTTTTGACTTTAAATGAAAAGTCAGGAATCGTAGATTTTAATGTATCTACCAAAGCTTTTATATTTACATTATAAACAAATATTGGTGGGCACCATTTTGTTCTTGTCTCGCTTTGTTCAACCTTATTATTTATTCTTGCTTGACTGCTTACTGGCTGCGATCCCTGTAAATCAATGTCGGCCAGGACGCTGAGGTTACCAAATTTATTTTGATCTAGGGGGACGTGATTTGCTAGTTTTTCAGATAAATCAGAGATATCCACATTTATTGGTGTTTCTACTCTTTGTCGTTTACGTTCATTGGCTATGTCTGCCACTTTTGCATTTTTACACCCTTCACCTCAGGTGTAAAGGGTATATATAAGTTTGTCATTCCGTTTGTAATTTCCACAATTTTCGTCGGAGAGCAAAAAAGTTTATATTTTCGGAATCCTTGTAAGAAGCGATGACGATTGGACCATGTCCGTCCGTCCGTCCGTCCGTCCGTGTGTCGGTTGAAATGGCGTTTATGAAGCCCACCGATAACTGACATATATAATATATATGTCAAACGATCGGAAATGCTTTCGAGAATTTTGCTATTGGAATTCAGCAAGATCGGTTCATACAATGCGGAGATATGTTAAAAAACCGGTTTTCCAGTTTCTGAAGCCTCTGTATACACTAGAGACTTCGTTTTTACAAAGAAGTCTCGGACATTTTTTTCTAAATTTTTGTTCTGAAAAATGAAATAAATCGGTTCAATAATAACTGAGATATCGGACAAAACGCATTTTTTATTTTTTGAAGCCCTGGTTTAAGCTATAGATTTTTATTTTTATACAGATCGGTCACAAATATTTTTATAAAATTTCGGTTTTTTGAATCAGCAGGATCGGTTAATAAATGGCGGAGATATGCTTTAAAACCCGGTTTTTGGAACCGGTTTTTCAGTTTCTGAAGCCTCTACATATACCAGGTACTTCGAATTTTTAAAGGGGGCTCGGAAATTATTTTCTGAATTTTTGTTCTGAAAAAATGAAATAAATCGGTTCAGTAGTAACTGAGATATCGGGGAAAACGATTTTTTATTTTTGAAGCCCTTGTTCAAGCTACAGATTTTTATTTTTATATAGATTAGTCATAAATGTTTTTACAAAATTTCGTTTTTTTTAATAAACCAAATTCGTTCATAATCAACAGAGTTATGGCCCAAAAACAAATCTGTTAAGAATATAAATACACACACAAACATGTATATTAAGCATTGTAATGACTATTAGTGACGTTTTTTTGTTTTTTGTATAGACAAGTATGTAGTTTAGTTAGAAACAGCAGTAATATAATGAATAACAGTGTTGTTGTTCTTTGTATATGCAGTCTGTACAAAAATAAATAGATATGGAATTGTTGTTGTTTATTTTTAAAAACTAAAACATATTTGTTAAGAATATACATAAATACATACACAAACATGTATATTAAGCATTGTAATGACTATTAGTGACGTTTTTGCCTATAAAACAAGTAGTTTAGTTAGCAACAGAAGTAATATAATGAATAACAGTGTTGTTGTTGTTCTTTGTATATGCAGCCAGTTTGTATATACATACATAAAAAAATAAATAAATATGGAATTGTTGTTGTTTATTTTTTAAAAGCAAAGCCTGCTATGATTGTTTTTTTTATATATTCAAATTTTCGTAGTTTTAAAAAAATTTAGATTTATATATGTGAAAATATGAAAGCATACGTTAAGGCGAAAATTTTATTATTTGTCGGTAATATGGTAATATGATGTCGATAAGATACTAAGATGGTAATATGGTAATATGGTGAAGGGTATCAAAGATTCGGCACAGCCGAATCTTTTTTCAATTTCATTTGTACTACTATTGTTTGTAGTAGCAACCGGTAAGACAAATGAAGTTGTCGCCACTTCTTCCTCCGTAACATCATACTCCATATCATGGGGCGGTAATGCAGGCATATGATTGCAATATTATGCAAAATATATGCACTTTTCCCAAAAAAAAAAACAGTATAATTAAAAAATTTATTTATTTGTGCTAAAAAAAATAAGTCCGATCTTGACGGTGTTGCCAATCTAAACCATGTTCCCGTTTGAACATACAAAATGTAATTATATTACTATTTGTGGATGTAACCCGCATCAAGAGATAAAAATATGCGAACATAATTGTGATGAAATATATTTAATAATTTATAAATACTCTTTTGTGCAACTATGTATGATTATGATGTGTGGTGAAAGTGATTTCAGCCAAAGAGTAAAAGAGACGAAACTAATTGTCAAAAACCTAAGTTGGTTGTCAAAAACCTAACTCATGCAACAACAAAATACATGTATACATTTTGTTGTTGCCAAAATAAAAACACATTTTTGTTTACAAAACAACAATTTTCTTTAATTGTCAATCGAGAATTTCGTCTCTATATGCTACTCTATGGTTTCAGCACGAATACATATAAATAAAATTTGACTAACACAATCTTAAAGTTAGGTTTTTTTTGACAACAGAGTTAGGTTTTTTTGACAAGCCTTCTCTTCTTAGTATTCTTTGCCCTATAACTTCCAAAATATTTATTTGCGATCAAAAATTTTTACATCATATTCACCGTTAAAAGTACTATTAATGGCAAAAAAATTAAATAAATCGGAGCTGAGTCGGGTGGTCTATTTATGCCAAAATTTTTACAAAAAACAAGGAAAATTAATAAAATTTGAGTTTAATATGAACTTAAAAATAGAATGAGTTTATTCATGAAAAGTTATTCTCCGAATTATTTGTATTTCTTTAATTTCTGTTTATATTTATGTTTAGCATCCGACATCTCTATACAAACTTTCTCTATAAATACACATCAAAAATTAATAAATGCATGACATGCAAGGAAATAGACACATAATAAACTTGAATGTCATGATAACGAAAAATAAAAAATAAAATATTTTCTTTTGTGCATCGTAGGTATGACAATTGCACTAAAATTTTTACTTACGATAAAAAGTCCATCAACTTAACTACCATTACCTCTAAAATAACGTTACCCAAATAATTGGATGATCAAAATACCGATAACGATAAAATACATACCGTTACCGAAATAGCTCGAAAAACCGATAACGCTAAAATACAGTTTCCGTTATTTCTAAGTTTGAGTATATGATTATTTCTAATAAAACTTAAATGTAATGGTTATTACAACCGACTTTATAATACTTGACTCCACTTTATATTTCAGCGTTAATAACCAATTATTTCGAAATTTCTGAAACAACTCGAAATATCGATAACGCAAAAAAAACTTTACCGAAATAGCACGAAATACCAATAGCGCTAAAATACCGTTACCGAACAGCTCGAAATACCGATGATGCTAAAATGCCGTTATCGCTAAAATATCCTTACCGAAAAAATTCAAAATGCCATTACCGTTACCTTTTTGAATCGGCTTATACTACCATAATGCATATTTAATTTTATTGTTATATAAGAATCATCAGATTTATATTGATTTGCTTTTGATGTTCTTTATATTGTAGATTTATATATTATTATGATCATTACTATGTAATAAGTTAGTTTGGCCCTATGGTTTTTTATTATGGAATGAAGAAATAAATAAATAAATTTTTTAATATAATGAAGGAAATTCGTATGATGAATTTATTCAAAGTTCATATTTATTCGATCTATCAATATCCGTCGATATTGAATAAAGTTTCTCAAAAGATAATGAACATTTATCGTCATAATCCGACATTGAGCTCCTATTTTTTGCAGTAAATCTTTTAAAAAGTGTGTTTGTTCCTCGTATAGTTCTAGTTTTAGAACGTGTTTTTTTATCCTAATAAATGAGTTTCCAATCATCGATTCGATTTACATTATATAATATTGGCATAACAATAAAACAGTATTTGACATGATGAACTCAATATAAACCCGATTTCTGAAAGTAATTTTTATAAGTAATAAATTGACATTGTTTCTGTCACAATTTTTTCGAAGAATTTTCTGACCATCTTTGTGCTACATCATTCTAAGTAGGGTTTATCAAATCGACTTTCGAATAATCCAACAATCGACTTTTTGTTGTAAAAAATCGAAAGGTCGAAATCGACTTTTTGATTTGAAAAATCAATAAATAAATAAATCGACTTTCTTGACGCCAAAATTCAAAAAGTCGACAAAGTCAATAATCGGAAAAAGTTGAAAAGTCGAAAATAGTCGGAAACAGCAGGAAAATGTTTAAAAAATTATTCTTTTAAATAGTTTCTTAGCAGCTTTTATTTATATATTTATACATCATCGAACCGATTGAATAGTAAATACAAATTTTTGTGTGTGCTAATCGGCTGCACGCCGATCTTCCACCGGCTTATGATTTTTTTTGGCTCAGCCGAATTTTAAAATAAAATAAATATAATAGAGAAATATAAAAAATTATACATATTTATGTAAATTAAATATGAAGTAAAAACGAAAAATATGCTCTAAAAAACGATATATGCACTTAAAAAACAAAGAGAAAATTATGTTTTTCATTCTAATATAGACTCGACGTTAGAGAAATTTGTATCAAGACAAACGTCAAATTTTTGTTTGAGTTGCAGATAATTTTTTATCTCTATCAATTATAGGGGAAAACGTATGTCATAATAAACCATGCAAAAAGTACCAACAACAATCAAGATGGCGTCTTTTACTAAGCATTATCAAGACAACGTTTTCAGAGCTCGAGCGTTGACAATTTTCTTTTACTTTGAGTCTACATTAGAGAAATTTGTATCAAGACAAACGTCAAATTTTTGTTTGAGTTGCAGATAATTTTTTATCTCTATCAATTATAGGGGAAAACGTATGTCATAATAAACCATGCAAAAAGTACCAACAACAATCAAGATGGCGTCTTTTACTAAGCATTATCAAGACAAAGTTGTCAGAGCTCGAGCGCTGACAATTTTCTTTTAACGCTGCAATAACACTGACAAATTCAGTCTACATTAGACAAATCTTTATCTTGATAAAATTTTGACGTTTGTCTTGATAAAAATTTGTCTAATGTAGACTCAAAGTTAACGCTGCAATAATACTGACAAATTCAGTCTACATTAGACAAATCTTTATCTTGATAAAATTTTGACGTTTGTCTTGATAAAAATTTGTCTAATGTAGACTCAAAGTAACAATGTGTAAACAATAACAAAAATGCTTCACCTGTAGTTTTGTTTTCTGCACTTACGACATTTTCGCGGTTAGGGCTCGATATGCTGTTTTTTATAATTTTTTTTTTTACAACATAAATTTCAATCACAATATTCAATCTTGTTGCTACAAGCCAAGCTTCTCAACGATAAAATGGTATCCATTAAAGTTAATTTTAAAATTATATATTTTTTATGTTTTCATTTTTTTATAAAATTAAATTTGAAAAACATTTCATGAGGTATAAAAAAATTATCCTTACGTCAAAATATTCTCTAAAAGGGTTAACTTTGAGTCTACATTAGACAAATTTTTATCAAGACAAACGTCAAAATTTTATCAAGATAAAGATTTGTCTAATGTAGACTGAATTTGTCAGTATTATTGCAGCGTTAAAAGAAAATTGTCAGCGCTCGAGCTCTGACAACTTTGTCTTGATAATGATTGGTAAAAGACGCCATCTTGATTGTTGTTGGTACTTTTTGCATGGTTTATTATGACATCTATCCCCTATAATTGATAGAGATAAAAAATTATCTGCAACTCAAACAAAAATTTGACGTTTGTCTCGATACAAATTTCTCTAATGTAGACTCAAAGTAAATATGAGCTAATAATAACGAGATAAATATGCACTAAAAATCGCCAAATGCAAATATATGCCGTTAAGAGTAAAGTATGCACTAACAAATCGATGCTAAAATTATTTATTTGTTCTAAAACGGATAACTATTCAATCGATGGATTCATTCAACGTCCAGGAATGTAATTTTATTGGATATCTTATATAGCAAATAAAAATCGAAATTTTACTCCCTATATAACGAATATAAAGCTGCTTCAAGGTGCCTTCCTTGTATTGTCTAAAGGGAGGTATTATTAAATAAGTTTATAAAATTATAAAGATTATCATTTTTTTTTTTTTTGTATTATTTAAATAATCGATAAATAAATTAAAACCTAGTATAATTCAATATGATTTATTTTAAAACATAACGAAATGGCCTGACATTTTTAATTAAAAAGATTTTTTTTTGCGTATAAACGGTGAACCTAGTATTTTATCTGCGAGTTAGTAACTAATCCTTTTATGACAATAACTGTACTTTTCCCATTTAGCACGACAAATAAAGAAATAAATTTCCCATTTAGCACGACAAATAAAGAAATATATTTCTTTGTGCATTTTACGTATTAACAGTAAAGCCCAAATTACAATAGCGCGTAGTCAGCAACAGTATCAGCAAAAATTATCAGCTGATCACTGTCAGCACAACATGTTGCTGCCGTTATAATTACAATTCACCGTAGGCAGCCACAATTTACAACTACCATCTAGCTTTGTTCTACTTGTGTATTTTAGCCTCTCATTTATTTGCTCACTCTCTTTGTCTCGCTCTCAATCTGAATGCAGTGCAGTGAATTTAGAAACAGGGCTAAATGAAACAGCACTGCAAACTGATGCTGACTAAAGCCCAAATTACAATAGCGCGTAGTCAGCAACAGTATCAGCAAAAATTATCAGCTGATCACTGTCAGCACAACATGTTGCTGCCGTTATAATTACATTTCAGCGTAGGCAGCCACAATTTACCACCAACATTTAGCTTTGTTCTACTTGTGTATTTTAGCCTCTCATTTATTTGCTCACTCTCTTTGTCTCGCTCTCAATCTGAATGCAGCGCAGTGAATTTAGAAACAGGGCTAAATGAAACAGCACTGCAAACTGCTGCTGACTAAATGTAATCAACACCATAACAAACAGTGCATTCTAAATAATCAGCTGATTATGGCAGCACACACTGCTGTTGACTACGCGCTATTGTAATTTGGGCTTAAGTTATTTATTCACAAGTTATTTTAATTTGCATTAAGGCCGGGTTAGTTGGTTGTTTATGTGATGTTGATGTCCCGTTTATTTACGGGAACAATAATAAAGTAATTTCACATCTACAAAAACAACAATTGCTTGTATTTTGTTAGTGTAAAACTACTGCCCACAATGTCAAAATGCTTTGAACGGAAAAATGAGAGAATGAAGGAGAGCAAGAGTAAAAAAACTCGAAAAAAATTTTACACATGAATACAAAAACAATTTGACAGTACCGCGAGGTTTGCCAATGAAAAAAATGTAAAACAGCTGTTCTTACGAGCAAGCACCCAAAAACGTTTTATTTTTCAATCAAAATAAATATCTTTAATGTTCAAAATGTTTTTTCATTTGTTGCAAAAATATGTGAGGGATTTTTATTTTTAAAATAAATATCCATCAATGATGAAAAATATAAATATCTATCGATAAATATCTTTAAAAATAAATATCAGTAAATGATTGTTTTTTTTATTCATACTTTTGTTTTGTTTGAAAATTTTTTTTTATTTAATGAAATTGTTTTTGTTTAGAATTTTTTCCATCCGATGAAAAAAGTTCAAAATAATTTTCAACTTTTGTAATAATTATCACAAAAGATATTTATATAATCATGATGGATTTTTATTATTTTTTGAACATTAAAGATTGTTTTTCGATTGAAATAAAAATAAAAAGATTGTTTTTTATACCCACCATCAAAAAGATGGGGGGTATATTGATTTTGTCATTCCGTGTGTAACATGTCGAAGGAATCATTTAAGACCCCACAAAGTATATATTTTCTGGATCCTGGTTGAATTCTGAGTCGATCTAGCTATGTCCGTCCGTCTGTCCGTCTGTTGAAAGCAGGACAAATATTTATCTTATATAAGGTTTGGTATTAAAAATGGGCAAAATCGGTTAATAAACAAAAAAGTTATGGGCTAAAAACTAGAAACACAGGGTGTCCGTGAAATTCTTTTCTGCTGATATTTCTTCAATAAAAGCACGTACGCCAACGAAATTTTGTACGTATACTTGGTGGGTCGACATAAACTCGGAAACAAAAAAGGGCGTGGTCCGCCCACTTTACCGCCCACCTCCCATATATGGTGAAAATCAACGAAATTGTGTTCACATGGTTCAAGGACCAATGTAAAGTCGGAGACAAAAAATGGGCGTGGTCCGCCCACTTTACTGCCTACTTTGATGGTGGGTATATAGATTCGGCCGGGCCGAATATATTCGCGCTTGTTTAGTATTAAAATCCGGTCTCTGCTTACGAATATACTTTATAATTATACTATGGGTACCAGTATGTAAATATTTAATATATTCGCTGGTAAATATTTTATAAATTAAAAAACCAAAAGGGTTAAAAACTATTTCAAGCGATTTTTAAAATTTTCATCTGGCATCGCTGTCAAAAAAAAAAAAAACATATGTACTGCACTGTTGCCAGATTTGACGATTTATCGTCATTTTGACGATTTTTGGGTCTAAAAATGGCCTGTTGACGATTTGACGATTTTTACCCCTAATTTGACGATTTTTTCCAAAAGTAAATTCAGAACTATTTTTACTTTTTTTTATATATTCTTTAAAAGTTGGTTCAAAAATATTAACAATTAAAGTAGAAGTCTTCTTAAATCTGCTAATGTAAACGGTTCATTCATTAGAAATTATTTATAGGAACCAATATAATATTATATTCGAATCAATTATGTATGCTTTCATTACGTATGTTTATAAACTCTACAAATGGCCAAAATACTTAAATAGCCGAACTAAGAATCCGGATATTTTTGATGAACTCATATGTTTTTTATAACAAGGCAAGATAAATAATTTATTTTTGTTTGAAAGTCTTACAAAATTACATACATACCCTCGATTCACGCGATAGGTCATTTACGCAATTTCTTTATTACGCGATTCTTTTATTGAACCATTTTTTGAAATTGAGTTTTTATTTAACGCAAACTTGGTATAACGCGTATAAACAATAATGACAAACTTTGAATTGGGCGAATTACAGTACTGTATTGGAAAGGATTTATTGAAAAAAAATTATTATTTAATAAAATAATTAATAGCTATAAAATAAAGAAATGTAATTTATAAACGAAATGTTGCATAATTGCTTAAAGACTAAAAAAGGTGAAAACGAAACGATGAAACGATGAAAACGGCAAAATATGTAACAAGATTCTAAAACTTTAATAAAAATACAATAAGAACAATCCCCAAAAATAGGTATATTTAAATAAGTATGCATAAGTATGTCTATAATCAGACTTTAATAGGTACTGTGTACTTGATTTTCATAATATGCCACCAATATAAAATTAATTTAATTTTTATTAAACTCTTTTAAATTTAATTTTTCATCAGAAAAAGTATAAAAACTGTTCATTAACATAAAAAATACGTAGTTTTTCATGTTGACGATTTTTTGACGATTTCAAATAGTTGATTTGACGATTTTGACGATATTTTTTTCCAAATTTGACGATTTTTCACCAAATTTATCTGGCAACTATGATGTACTGTTGGTGTTTTCATAACACATTAACAATTTTAGGAAATCTTAAAATTATTAGTGAAAAGTTAATAATTTTTAAACTCTTACCCAATAAATTAAAAAAATGAATATTGCTCCTTTATCTCCTGCTAGTGGCATTGGTCGTTTTTATAAAAAATCCGCCAAAATTATACGTTTTGTAAGACAAGGATGCACAAACCGGCCTTTCTATCACATTGTGGTTATGGAGGTAACATTTAACTTAAAAAATAAATCCTTTCGTTAAATAGAACATGCTTATATTATATTTATTTTAGCGTCGTAAAAATCAACATCAACCTGTTATTGAACAAGTCGGCACTTACGATCCCATGCCTAATCAATACAACGAACGTTTGGTGTCTTTCAATTTTGAACGTATTCGCTATTGGTTAGGTCAGGGTGCTCATATGTCTACACCGGCCGCAGAATTATTGGGCATTGCTGGTCTCTTACCCATACACCCACGCACATATATGACTGCCTGGCGTAATCGTCAAAACGCTGCTACCAATGGTGAAAATGCTGAAAGTGCCGAAGGTCCCATTAAAATGGATAATTGAATGTTACGTTTAATTTTTAAGTACCTATTATATACATATATTTCCTAAGGTGTTATTGTTCTGATAATTTTAACAACTTAATTAAAAGAAAAAAAAAAAAAAATAATTAAAAATATTTTTTTTAATATCTTATTCATTTATTCAAGTAATATAAGCTGTTAGTTAATCTATGTACATTTCGTGGTTCAAAATCATGAATTATTTCGAACATTGTACATTATCTTTCGTTTATATAAGGCTTGAATTTTTTTGGTGTACTACATATAACAACAGTGAATTAAATTGTTTCCAATTTTTATTGATAGAGTTGTAAGAGAGGAGTGGTGAAATATAAAGGGTACTTTGAATAGCTTTAAATAGGTCTTCCCACAAAATGTTTGCCAACGGGACACTCTAATGTACAATGACAAACATTTTGTAGGAAGACCCCTCAAACGATGCTTAAAAAATAGCTTAATATGGGAAAAATATAAAAAAAATTTAAATTTGATCTTCAGTTCCCTACCAGCGATGAAAGTAACCGGTCTAGAACATTTCGTCCAAAAAATAGTATTGGTTTTGTCCTGAAATGGGTGTCAAATAATATATAATTTTTAGCCAATTATAAAAAAAAAATATTTTAAAAAATGTTGGTACATAAACCGTCATTTTAGTACATCATGCAAAAAAAATTGTCGATATTTTTCTTAAAAATGGATAAGAATTTTATAATTTTGTTCCCTTTATGGCTAAAATATTAAAAAATTGCATTGTAGTAAGTACCGCTCATAATATATAACTTTACAAATTTTGCCAAAAAAAAAAAATTGTTCATAAAAATACCTTAAAAAGTCTTCTAGCGAAAAAAAAAATTTTAAAATATTTTTTCCATAACCATAAAAAATCTACTTTTTTGACCAAAATGTATGGGACCTATGATTTTTCAATCGCTAGTAGGTAACTGAAGACCAATTTTAATTTTTTTTTAATAATTTTTACGTATAAAGTTTGAGGGGTTTTCCTACATCGAAATCTCGAAAAAGGCTTTCTTCGGGACACTCTAATATACAAGTTTCCAATAAAAATAAGAAGAAAGAACATGTTGTTGTTTTAATATAGAAAAGGCGTATCTCAATATTTTTCGCGTTTTCAAAGTATTCTGTTAAACCACAATGTAATACAAGTCTCTTAAAGAAGTGTGTACTATGACTGCAAATAATGGATTTATAGGCATTTATGTTTTTTTTTTATCCTTAGAATTTATAATAAAAACTATCGTATAAGATTGCCAAAGCACATACATACATATGTAGGTCCGAAGACATAGTATTTTTTGACCGAAACTCAAATCGTGAAAAATAAAAATATTTTACAATACTCCAAACACTTCAATTAAGCAAAAATAATTTTAAAATTAAAAAAATATATATATTTAATTATTTATTTATAAAAAATATGACGTGTTAAGATTTCATTTATGAAAAGTCAAATACATATAAGAAAATCCATATTGATGGGCATTATCCCAGCTGGAAACAATATGTGTTCTGGCTTTCGATTTTACAAGAATAAATGTGAAAATTAACGATTTCACATTTTCTTGATGTTCTCGTTTTCACTTACGAATAAAAATAATAAAATTCTTTTCACTTAAAAATATGTAGGTGAAAACAATTCAAATGCATATTTTTTCTAATTTTTTTTTATTAAACTTTTAGATTAGATTAGCTCTCACTCTGTAATAACACGAGATAAGGGTGGCAAAGTTGACTATCTCGGTTATGTAAAAGCTTCAAAAAATCGTAACTTCTACAAATTAAGCTCGATATCAAAGATTTTTATGTTTCTGTAAAAAACTTGACAAGATAAAGAAAAATACTCACCTAAATACTCTCTTACAGTTAAAAAGATATTTAAACTTGAATTTTTTTATTTTTTGCCTTGTTTTTTGGGAATAAGTACTGACTTAAATAAGGAAAATAATTTTTTGAAAATATTGTGTGATTTGGAACATATTCCGAAATAATACGCTGAATAAATCAGAGACCGGATTTTAATACTAAAAAAACAATCTTTTTATTTTTATTTCAATCGAAAAACAATCCTTAATGTTCAAAAAATAATAAAAATCCATCATGATTTTTATTATTTTCATCAATATTTTAATTTTTTTCATCATGATGAAAATAAAAATATAAATATCTTTTGTGATATTTATATCAAAAGTTGAAAATTATTTTGAACTTTTTTCATCGGATGGAAAAAATTCTAAACAACAACAATTTCATTTGAATAAAAAAATATTTTGAAAACAAAACAAAAGTATGAATAAAAAAAACAATCATTTTAAATTTTTTTCGAACTGATATTTATCGTTAAAGATATTTATCGTTAAAGATATTTATTTTTTTCATCATTGATGGATATTTATTTTAAAAATAAAAATCCCTCACATATTTTTTTCAACAAATGAAAAAATATTTTGAACATTAAAGATATTTATTTTGATTGAAAAATAAAAATAAAACGTTTTCGGGTGCTTGGAATAAATTTTCGATTATCTCCATTTATCTAGACGTGAAAAATATTCAAAGTCAGTTCTCTGAAATTAGTATGTAAAGTGGATTTTTACAAAAATATAATACTATTCTTTCACTTTTTTCTCAATTGTTTTAATAAAAAAAATTTCTTTACATATTTCAAAAGAAAAGGCTTCATAAATGGTTAAATGGACATTTTGAATTGATTTATGTTTGCGCCCTACATCCAGCATTGGTCAAAAATTAAAAAAAAAAGTGTTTAATTGCACAAAGAAGCATATTAGCATAACATTTTCACTATTGTTTCTTATGTAGTGTATAAAATATATATCAATCTTACATTGCTGAAAAAATCATTTAAAAGACTTTACAAACCAATTTTTCAAATATAAAAAATTTTAAAAAAAAAATTAAAATCCAAAAAAATAATACTTTTTTAAGCAACCTTCTGACCACTTTTAAAAGAATATAAAAATAGACTTATTTACAAACTCAATGATATATAATACGTTTATATTGGTCGTTTAGAAAAAGATAATGTAATGGCCTCAAATCTTGCTACTCTTGCTAAATTCACTAATTTATAATACTTTACAATATTTTCATATGTGCGTATACGTAACACACAATAAATAGTATTAGCGCGTTTTGGTTGTTGAACTTGATAATATTAGTAATAATCGAAATGTTGTTTCTTTTTGAAAAATTTTATGTTAAAGATTTTTAAATAATTTTTGGAGAAATGATAGATTTCTCTTTTATTTTAATTTAAAGATTCCAAACTTTCCAATTATGTTAAAAAATTAAAAAGTTTTAATAGCATATTTAAAGAAAAATGAATTTAAAAAATGCAATTGCATTAAAATGAATTTTTAAAAATCTTTCTTATTTTTTAAATGTTCGTCGTAAAGCCGACATATGCGAATTTCAAAGGCCGTTTAAATCATTAAAATTCACAAAGTCTTCCCAGAGATATTGCTATTTAAAGTTAAATACTTTTGAAATTTTTTTGGTTTTTGAGAAAATGAAAAAGCGAAATAAAATCGCGAGTTTTTAGTTTTTAATAGTTTTCAATCTAAATTCGTAAAAAAGGATAAACATTTTCAAAATTTTTTAACAAATGTGATTGTCTTCGTGAATATAATCGTTATTTTTGGACCTACAAGTCCGAAATTTTGTGATCACACGTATTTTGAAAAAAAAAAACTATATTTCATAAAAAACCCAATTTTGAAAATTTATTGTTTTGCATTTTCGGTGACGATGTTTTTTTTCTAAATATTATAGAAGACATTTTTAGATTTTTCTTATATTGATAAATAGTATTTCAAAACAAAAAACGAAAAAAGCGCCAAAATAAAAAATCACAAAATGAAAAAATCGAAAAAAGGCCCAAAATTGAAAACTCGCTGAATTGAAAAAACACCAAAATTAAAAAATAAATAGAAAAAAAAAATCCAAATAAAGAAAATCACTAAAACGAAAAATTGGCAAAAATATAAAAAGCACTAAATAAAAAATCATCTAAACTTGAAAAACGTCAAAGTAAAAAAATTACCAAAATGAAAAAAATCGCCAAAATGGAAAAAAGCAAAAATAAAAAAATCTAAGATAATTCCGATTTTAACAAAAAATATAAGAAAAATATGTCTTAATAGATTTTATTTATTTATTCCATTCATGAATCATCTAAATTAGTTTGAGAAATATTGCTTAAGAATTATGTAATTCTGTACTATTTCAAAGTAACTTCTGAAAATAAATTACTAATTCTCAAACGATTTCCTAAAACAGTTTAAACAAAAACTTAAAAAATCCAAAAACAAAGTTTTTTATGAAAAAAATAAATAAATAAAATCATTGATTTAAAAAACTTGTTCCAGAATCGTTCTTTTAAGCTTTTACTGAACTAGTTTTGTGTGTGACAATTTCGATATAACTTCTACAGAACTAATTCTGTCATTTCATCATATGTCCAAATCCCAGCTAGAATGAAAACAGACTATTTGTTTGACTTTAAATAATATTTATCTTTTGAAGTAAAGGAAACAAGTTTATTGTTTATTTTTATTTTTTTAGTTATTATTTTTATTTCTTTTTAACAATATATGATGATTTTATATAACAATTCTGTTTCTGTTATTTTATTTTCGTTCATCATAAGAATAAAATATTGGCAAATTAAAAAATATATAAATTTTTAAATATTTAAACTAAAAAATAAAAAGGTTCTTAAGGGAAACTTGCTGATTTTTAAATGTTTTTTTTTTTTTTCCTTTTATATATAAATTAAATTTTAATTGCAAGAAGACACATATTATTATTAAAAATAAATAACACTAAAGTTGTTTTTTTGATCCAAATAAATTGTGTGCTCCTTTCGACTTTGATGTTACCATCTTCAGCTTTATAACCATTACCAATTAAAAAGGATTATGCCATCACCTTGTTGTTGTTTGTCGTCGTTTTCAATGACGTTTTAAATTTGTTTAAGGAAATGCTTCTTAACTATGTGTGGTGATAGAACTTAAGAGCTACAAGTGATTGTGGGTTTGTGTATGTGAAGATGAAAAAGAATTAATCAGTTTTCAAAACTGAGCTGATGTTTTTCTTGGCTTGCCCAATAACATTATCTAACGCACTATCAACAGCTGAAAAAAATAAATAAATTAAATTCATTATGCAAATTTTTTTGATATTAGGGATGAGCGATTAATCGTTTATTAAATTTTTCTAATCTATCTATATGGATTAATTTGGATTAATTTAAGTTATAATTAATCAATTATTTGAAATTTTGTTTATTCAAATTTGAATAATTTTATTCAAAGTTTTTAAATTTATTTTTATGTTTAAGCCAAATAAACAATACTAATAAAAACCGTATATAATTGTCCAATTTACAACTTCTGTCGTATCGTATGGCGTAGATATTCTTTAAACCAAATTTTTGAAAACAAAAATAAATAAATACTAAAATGTTTACGATATAGATTGATACAACGATACGACAGAAGTTGTGAATTGGAGTGTAAAATTTGTGATGTTTAGTATTTAAAAGACTTACATTTTATGCCACCTAACGACAACACATCACATAATTTTTGAAATAGATTATAAAATATAAAGAAAATTAAACAAATAAATAAGAGGAAAAAATTTAAATTATTCGAAAATCATTTAAAATCTAAGTACTTTTTTTCACTCACTTTCGTTTCGGAAAAAATATAACACTGGTCGGCAAAAAAGAAATAGTTTTTTCTTCTTAAAAAATATGTATTCTAGAAAGAATTTGATGTACTAAACAAGAATCTGCTTCCTTTTTTAATCTTTATTTGCTCAATAATTTTGGAATTATTCAAAAATTAGCACATTCTTGTTTAGCACCTCCACTTCTATCTAGTAAACCTAATTTAATAATTTGCTGCCAGTGTAATTTAAATATAGGATTTTCTAAATAGTACAACTAAAACTAATTTTAACTAAAGTAGTATTAAAAACCAATTTATGTTAATTTTGTCTTACCCTTGTCAATTTTCTTCAGTTCTTATTTTAATTTCATTTAAAATTTTGATTTTTTTAATTTCTTAATTCATTTCTTGATTTCTTTAAAATTTCAAAAATTCTTAAGCTTAATTTGCAATTAAATAAAATATTTTAGAAAATTAAGAAATATAAAATCGAATAAATTATAATAAATCAAAGTTGGTATAACTTACCTTGATGATGTTTAAGGAAATATGGACGTACAACACGGTTGTAAATTATATAAGAACCATTTTGTTCCATGGGTAACATGCACCATACCAAGAAAATGCACTAAAAATACAATAGTATAAATAATTATTTTTTTTAAGAATTTAATTAAATGTTAAATTTAAAATTACCTTCAACAACCAGTAGAAGGGTATGACAGATGTCAAAATGACAGAGAAATATTCAATGATTGACATAATGCCATAAGTCACCCAATAAGTAAGCCATTTGGTATCATCCAATTTGGTGCTGGATTCAATAGCATGTATTGAAACGTAGGCTGGATATACAACACCAATAATGTTACATAAAAGTTGAGCTCCATAACCAAAGACCAAATATAAAGCGCAGAAAACGGCAGCACCTGGAAAAAATATAAAGAAATAATAATGATTTAAAATAAATATTCATTTAAAAAAATTGCTTAAAGAAAATTGTTAAAAATTTTTAAATTAAAATACAACATATTGAGATAGATAGAAGAATAAGATAAAAGTGTTAAGTGTCATGATAGTGCAAATTGAATGGTTGACGATTGAAAGCCCAAAGAATGGTCTACCAAGAATTTATTGCCTGTGACCCTCCAGAGAAGTTCAACTATAAAGAAGGTTAGAAAACGTGTACAATAGTCGTTATGACTACGTCTCAGTTGCATATCATGATTGATCAGTCAAATCAATCATAACCCTGAGCCGTTTCATTCCCAGATCAAAGAGAAATGCTATGCTGCTTTTGTTCCAATTTCGATCACAAGGTTCGAAATCGAAAAAAATCACCAAAATATAAAAGTCGACAAAATGATAAAACAGTCTCCTTAACGAAAGAAATTCTACAAATACTTTGTAGGCTATTTTGTTGTCATGTGATGGTTGTGTGTTGATTGTAAATTGTGGCAAGCAGTAGTGAATTGTTGGTTTTAATGGAATAGCTTACAAAGTATTTGTGACTCTCCAAAATAAATAAAAATCGTAAGATTTAATATAGTCCTGGCATATAAGCATCTTTATACTTAGCCAACTCAAACAAAAATAAAGAAAATAAAAAAAAACCTCCAAAACAAAATTTTTGCTTCGCCAAATATAAAAAAAAAAATGAAAGTGAAAAAAAAAAAAAAAAAAAAAAAATCTCCAAAACAAAAAAAAAAAAAAAAATAATAATTTTTCTTTTTGGCGATTTTTAAATTTTGTCGATTTTATTCCTAGATGTTTTTTTATACCCAGCATCAAAAAGATGGGGGGTATATTGATTTTGTCATTTCGTGTGTAACATGTCGAAGGAATCATCTAAGACCCCACAAAGTATATATTTTCTGGGTCCTGGTTAGATTTTGAGTCGATCTAGGTATGTCCGTCCGTCTGTCTGTTGAAAGCAGGATAGGGCTCGAACGGAGCAACGTAGGGAGACGAAATTTTGCAAAAATATTTGTCTTATATAAGGTTTGTTTGGTGTTGAAAATGGGCAAAATCGGTTAATAAACACAAAGTTATGTTATGGGATAAAAACTAGAAACACAGGGTGTCCGTTTCATACTTTTTTGCTGATATTTCTTCAATAAAAGCATGTACGACAACGAAATTTTGTACGTATAGTTCGGGGGTCGATATAAACTCGGAAACCAAAAATGGGCGTGGTCCGCCCAAATAGCTCAAGAACCAATGTAAACTCGGAAACAAAAAATGGGCGTGGTCCGCCCACTTTACCACCCACCTCCCATATAAGGTGAAATTGTGTTCAAAAAGCTCAAGGACCAATGTAAACTCGGAAACAAAAAATGGGCGTGGTCCGCCCACTTTAGCGCCCACTCCCATATAACGTAAAATTTGAAAAAGTTGATGATGGGTATATAGATTCGGCCGGGCCGAATATAACATTCGCGCTTGTTTTTTTTTTTTTTTGTTTTGTTTTGGCGACTTTTTTCATTTAGACGATTTTGTTTTAAGTTTTCAATACAAAAAAAAATCAAAAAATAACTTAAATTACCTAAAAAAAAAAAAAAAAATTATAAAATAACTTGTCGGCTTGTCCACGATGTTCGGAACAACAAATAAATTTAAAATTTTATTTTTGTTTATTTTACAATTAGACGAAACGAATTTTTCGTTCGACATAGTGAAACGGGCCGTAATTCTGCTCGTAAAAATAAAAATCATAAAATAACGTTTTTCTAAAAAGAAAAAAGTAAAAAACTGTTATTTTTTCAGTATTTTATACTGACTTTTAAGATAAACCTACGTCATAACAGTTGCGATCCCTGCCTTAAATAAATTTAATCATCTTAAAAATTATTTTATTTATTATTTTCTATTCAGATTTAATTCTGTTTGTATTATCTAATTTATTTATATTTTATTATATTAGTCACAACAAAAAGCCGCAAAACATTTATAATTTACACATAAAACCTGTTTCTAATTGTTGGATTTATAACTTTTGAACATTGAAACTATTTATTACATTATTTTATTACTATTGTTATTACTTTTTTCCAAAATAATATTTTTTTAGTTTTTCCTATTTTAAACACAAAATTACCCACCATATTGTATTATGGGATATTCTTTAATAATTTCCACCAATTTTGCTGTTAATCGTTCAAACATTATGTGCGTTTTTTTATTCGATTTAATTTATTAGTCTTTTAAATATATTTTAAATAATTTATATGTAGCTTATTTTACACAGTATATATGAATATTAAACGATCAAGCTGTAGCTCGAATAGCAATGAATAGAGAGTAACAAACAAAATTATAAAAGTCCAATAATAATTTGTTCTACATACTTTATAGATCCTACTTAATCGTGTAATGTTTTCGACGAACCCTTAATAATTGTGTGAGATTTAAAATGTTTCTAAATTTAAAATTTAGCTCTTGTTTTAATACAGTACACATGTAAGTGTCATGTGTACAGTGAGGTGATTAATTGTATGTACAAGTATTGCTTTTAATAAATAAATAAATGTATATCAATATTGTATGTATGTGCTGAATTAAATAATATAACACACATTTTTAATATATACATATTAATAAAAAAATTACCACAAATTAATAAATAATTTATTAATATACGATTTTTTAAAATACACACTTTGTTTTTCTACATTCCCACGACAGCCGGTTCTACGTACCGGAATGACCCGAGATCCCTCGGCCAAGGGCTGTCATCCCAGCTACAACTACCATATTTGTTTTTTTAATATTGTTTGGTTCTTTAATGTTAAAAAATTTATTTAATAATGTGTTTATAAATTATTTCTACTCACTGTATAATTAAATATGTATAAAATATGAAAACAGGGAAGGTTACCTAAATGAAAAGTGTGACATTTACAAAATTTGTTAAATATTAATTAAAATTGTGTTAAATACAACTTTATAACTTTTATTATAATATATCCATACTTTAGATATTCCTAATTACATTAACAATTTAGTATTAGGATTACATATAGTACATACTTTAGAAGAAATTGTTTTAAGAAGCTTCGAAACTTTTTATATTTAAAATTATTTTTATTAAACACTGCAGTATTACTAACCACTTACTCAAAACCCTCACCCAAGATTATTGAACCCATTAACAATAATAACTACTTCTAAGTATAATTATAATTTTTTGAATTCATATACTAAAGTGTATCTTTCTCTTGCAACATAATAAAAACAAATATAAAACAACATGTAAAAATTCATGTTTAGCTACAAAATATTTTATAAACATACATTAATTGAATTGTTTCATTATTATTCTTATTATCATCTTCAACAACAACAAAACATAATGTGTGTGTTAATTTTATCTTTACCGTTCAGGTGAATTGCTTTTTGAACAAACTAATTAATTGAAATTCACTGTCAAAGAAAATGTGATTTTAACAAGACTGTTAAATATAATTGATTATGATAAAGTGTAAAATAGCCAAAATATATAATAAAAAAAATTGCTAAAAATATATATTTTAATAAAATAATAAACATATGTAAATAACTAACAATATGAGGAAATATTTGAGAAAAAAGATAGTTTAATTAAAAAATTAAATAAAAAGTTAATGTAAAATTATATAAAGTGGTGTATAAAAATATAGTTTGTATTTGGTAAGTAAAAGAAATTTTTAAGTTTTTTTAATTATTTAAACAACCCATGTAAAATTTTAGAACCTGTTTTAAAATCATTAGTTATAAAATCTGATGTAATCAGCATAACTTAAAATTATTTAACAACCTTAAATCTTATTCTGTCACAAACAGTTCTCGCAATGATATGAATAGTTTTAGTGCATAACGTACCGTCCAAGGTAGATTAAGAAGGTAACGACAACTCTACAACAACTACAACACCAAAAAAACCCCATGTATTTTGTTTTTGCATTGTTATCTCTTATGTCAACTTTAATTTTGTCATTTCACATGTTTCTTTACAAAAAACAAAAACAATTCATGTAGTAAAAAGAGAGGAGAAAGACGCAATAACACAAAAGTAAGCAAAAAAAATGTAAATATATACAAAAATTTTACACTTCAAATTACAAAACACAGGCAGCCATATTGATTTCCAAAATAAAAAAAATTCTCAGCTGTTTTAATGTCGTTACCATAGTATAATTATAAAGTATACTCGTAAGAACAGCTGTTTTACAATTTTTTCATTGGCAAACCTCGCGGTACTGTCAAATTGTTTTTGTATTCACATGTAAATTTTTTTTTAGTTTTTTTTCTCTTGTTCTCTTTCGTTCTCTCATTTTTCCGTTCAAAGCATTTTGACATTGTGGGCAGTAGTTTTACACTAATAAAATACAAGCAATTGTTGTTTTTGTAGATGTGCGAGTACTTTATTATTTTACTATGGTCGTTACCTTCTTAATCTACCTTGGTACCGTCTATACTAGCCTTTTTCTTGTTCGCACAAGAACAAAACGTCGGCAGAGCAACACACACAATTTTTTCCCTTTTGTTTTCAGTGGGCAGAACATTTGTCGAACAAATCATAATTTTTTGTTTGCCGTCAGTGTCACTTCAATACTTTTACATGCAGCGCCTCTTCTTCCGCATACAAAATGACGTTTGATGGCAGACATGGTTGCTCGAACAATTGTGCGAACAACGTGAACAACTTGGGTCCACACTATCCAAATGCATGTGCGCACAACATTTTGTTCAATGTGCGAGCATGAAAAAGGCTCGTGTGGACTGCAAATAAGAACCAAGGTTTAAATATGCAGTTCTAGCTAAAAAAAATTTCACTTACGACTGTACAATAAATATACAAATGTTTCATTTATACAATACACAACAACTAGAAATATCCACACTATAACATCGTTATACTACAAAATTTGTGACTCGTCTCTGCAATTTGTAGCAGCAAAAGCAAACCATTGCACACGAAGGAATTTGCGGTCCACACGAGCCTTTTTCATGCTCGCACATTGAACAAAATGTTGTGCGCACATGCATTTGGATAGTGTGGACCCAACAGGGCTAAATGAAACAGCACTGCAAACTGCTGCTGACCAAATGTAATCAACACCATAACAAACAGTGCTTTCTAAATTATCAGCTGATTATGTCAGCACACACTGCTGCTGACTACGCGCAATTGTAATTTGGGCTGTAGAGTTGCGCACGCACAGTTTTGTTGAACCCATATTGCGCAGTATTATTTTCGTTTTGATTTTGCTGCTATAGTACAATGTTTAGCAGCCTTTTTGTTGACAATTTCATTGCTACTAGGCATTCTTGTGTGAAAGATAAAAAACATAAACATACTTACGAACATACACACTACATACATACAAAAGTACATACCGACATAAATATATACATTACGCTGCATCCAGACTAGCCTTTTTCTTGTTCGCACAAACGTCGGCTGAGCAACACACACAATTTTTTTACTTTTGTTTTTAGTGGGCAGAACATTTGTCGATCAAATCATAATTTTTTGTTTGCCGTCAGTGTCACTTCGTTACTTTTACATGGTTGCTCGAACAATTGTGCGAACAACGGTGTGCGAACAAGAACAAAACATGAACAACTTGGGTCCACACTATCCAAATGCATGTGCGCACAACATTTTGTTCAATGTGCGAGCATGAAAAAGGCTCGTGTGGACCGCAAATAAGGTTACATTTCAACCCTGTTTTTCGGTTATTTTGTGAGCAAAATAAACCACAGGGTTGTTAAAAACGCACACAGCTACGTAAAAATCTATTTTCTGTAGATTTCTGCGATACGCTACCTAGAATTTTTGTGTCAATAGCTAGATACACACATCTGCATAAAGCTGGTTGAAACAGCTGATTGCGATACGATGATTTTTAGTTGAGTGGTTGGGGCTTAACAAAGAAAACACTGACTGGTGTGTAATATGTTTTCGGCAAAATTCTACGAGCACACTGCAGCACGAGGTTGTAGTTTATATATTTGACAAACAAGTTCAATACTGTTTAAAGCCCCAACCACTCAACTAAAAATCATCGTATCGCAATCAGCTGTTTCAACCTGCTTTATGCAGATGTGTGTATCTAGCTATTAACACAAAAATTCTAGGTAGCGTATAGCAGAAATCTACAGAAAATAGATTTTTACGTAGCTGCGTAAGTTTTTAACATCCCTGTAGTTTATTTTGTTCACAAAATAACCGAAAAACAGAGTTGTTTACGCAATGAATATTCAAAAACATATGATACGTTTACTTTTGTAACCAGTCTACAAAAGTAAACGTATCATATGTTTTTGAATACAAAATGTTTCACGCTACTTTTCTTCATTCTGCGTTGCGTTGCAAAGTTGACTGGTTGGGCCTTAAGTATGTTGTTTTAAATTGTAAACAAACGCTGCAATTTTTAGTATACCACATGAAAATAATGCTGCAGTTTGTAGTAGTATGGAACACAAAATGTTAAAGAGTGAATATCTCTGCGGGAAATTTGTGGTATTTGCAGTAACGGACCGGTTTCTTTGTACCAGTTGAGTACCAATTGACACCTAACTCGTCACCAAAGTTCCAATTGTGAACCAGTTGACACAAACACACTCACTATTAACATGCTCGTTAAGTGCGCAAATAGCAACTCGCGCGCAATAACAATCAGTGGCTGAGTGGTATGCTTTGAAGACTATAAAACATAACATACGTCAGATGAACATGGGTTCGAGCCGGGATGGTGCCATCGACATTAACGAAAAATTATAAAATTAAAATAAACATAATTTAATAAAGATAATAATAAAAATAATGTTTAAAAAGTAAACAATTACCGAATTTTTATAAAATTTTTATTACAATAATCGTTACTGAACCTGTCCTCTTGGACCTGTCCTAGGACCTACCCTGTGGGGCTAATTAGCCACCTCTAATGACAACCCCATGTAAAAGTGATAGGTTCTTCTCATATAAAGTTTCGGAACTGGGACCGGTCACTAGCCCTGAGAACCTGTCACGTGACTAGTTTTGAACCGGTTCTCTTTACTCTAGGGATATTATTTAGTATGGCGTTTGTTAGTAGTTGATATTCATAATAAATGAGAGCTACTATAGTAGAAAAATTAAACCTTGATAAGAACAAGTTCTGTATCTCCAATGTTAAAAACTGTTAAAAAAAAAAAAAAACTTAAAAAAGTGAATTCAAAAAAATATAAAAAAGTATTTACCTTGTTGACCATAAAACAAATTATGTCTATTTTCAATAAAAATTACTTTAAAAACGACATTGGTTTCTATTCGAAGAAAATAACTCCATAGAAGCGATTTTAATTACATTGCTTGCACTGATTTAAAACACCATAAAATACACCCAGCAAACATTTTTTGAAGTAGTTCACCGCAACGGCTCTGAAGTTTGAAGATGCATATACAAGGGGAAAATATGCATTTTTTTCAGATTTTACAAAAATTTTGTCATTAAATAGTTTTGCATTTTATTGTAAATGAATCGTAATGTACACAGAATTAGTGTTACAAAAAGATATAAAACACAAAAATTGGTGGAAAATGTAAAAGTTATTGAATTCGAAATGTGACAAAAAAATAAATATATTTTTAAAAATATTCGAATAAAACAATTGTTTTACTTAAAATACATCTGTAGTTACTTGAATATGAGTTTTAGTCCTTATAGAATAACGTAAACCTGTTTTCAGCTATGGTAAAAAATGTTGATCTTTTTAACGGTCGTTAAAAACTGCTTGCACTGATTTAAAACACCATAAAATACACCCAGCAAACATTTTTTGAAATAGTTCACCGCAACGGATCTGAAGTTTGAAGATGCATATACAAGGGGAAAATATGCATTTTTTTCAGATTTTACAAAAATTTTGTCATTAAATAGTTAGTTTTGCATTTTATTGTAAATGAATCGTAATGTACACAGAATTAGTGTTACAAAAAGATATAAAACACAAAAATTGGTGGAAAATGTAAAAGTTATTGAATTCGAAATGTGACAAAAAAATAAATATATTTTTAAAAATATTCGAATAAAACAATTGTTTTACTTAAAATACATCTGTAGTTACTTGAATATGAGTTTTAGTCCTTATAGAATAACGTAAACCTATTTTCAGCTATGGTAAAAAAATGTTGATCTTTTTAACGGTCGTTTCAAAACTCAAATTTCAGTTTTTTTGATACTTTGTTAAAAAAATTTCAATATTTTTGGGAGATCTCATAGGGATTTATGGACAATAGATTACGGAATAAAACAGTAAAAAAATTAGGTCAATACCTCTTATAGTTTGCCTGTACCTGCATTTTGAATTCGGCGAATTTCGAGAAAACCTCATTTTTATATAATATTTTGGCAAATCAGCCATTTTATTACATTGTTGTGTATTTTAAATGAAACTTTTTTAGAATTTTATAATCCACATAATTCTAAATATAAATCAAGAGTTTCATACAATTTGGACGACATTAACCCATAAACTTTAAAGGTCAAATTTTGTAATATTTGCAATTTTTAATGGAAACTAGTCGAAATTTTATATATTTTTCGGTAGATTATCATAAAACTTAAGAAATTTATTTATTAACAACCGATATTTACAATGATAGTGAAAAAAATTAAATTAACCCTTAAACGGCCTCGGGGTCAAAATGACTCCAATGATTTAAAAACATGCCAATTTGAATATATTTCAATAAAACCCGTTTGTAATCCCATTAATTCAGCAAATTGATATAAAAAAAAAAATAGGAATTAACACTTTTTGAATATGGTGTCTCATTAATTCAGCAAATTGATAAAAAAAATTGGGTAATAACCCTTTTTGAAAGGTTCACCAAATTGAAAATTGAAAGGTTTAATAACCAAATTTTTTTTATCAATTTGCTGAACCTTTCAAAAAGGGTTTTATATCTTTTTGTAACACTAATTCTATGTACATTACGATTCCTTTACAATAAAATGCAAAACTAACTATTTAATGACAAAATTTTTGTAAATACTGAAAAAAATGCTTATTTTCCCCTTGTAAATGCATATTCAAACTTCAGAGCCGTTGCGGCACCAGTTAACGTAGTTCTATTGCCCTAATTTTTTGCACGGCGTATTTTTATAACCCATAGAAAATTCGAAACTTCATTTTTTTGGAGCACTCTAGAGTACAGGCTGTTTGCATGCTTTCAGGAACTACATAGATGTAGATCTAATACAGTTTTTCCTGTGTATTTAATATATATTTTTTTTAATTGGACAATTTTGAAAAATGTTAACGAGCAGTACACCTGCTACTTTTTAAATAAAAACCATATCATATTATAAATTCAAATTGTGTTTTATTAAGTTATAATTTTATAACTATAATTTTTTTAATAATATAATATTAAAAAGAGTGCGCTTCGCTACCCCATTGTATTGAAATCAAATAAAAGCATCGAAATAAAATTCATAAACAGACTAATAAACACAGATTAACTTTTATATAGATAGCATTTAACCTGATCTTGCAGTACTCCTACATAGACCACACAAAAATTTGGTAGGCTTTTTATTTAGAAAAAAAAAAAAAAAAAATGAAATATCAAAAGTGAAGAAACCCGTAAAATTCAACTATGATTCCTATTCCTATAATGCTCTGTCAGCATTAGGAACAATAAACTTTTTAAATATTTTAGTTACCAGTTTAGTAGAGAAGAATGTGACCAATAGGGCTTGTGGATTCTAAACACAGAACCATATAACTTCAATTTCACTTTTGAAATCAATTATTATTAAAAAAAAAAAAAAAAATCAAAGAGTAATATGTATTATAATAACGAAAGTACCACAAAGTATCCTCTTATGGATTTTCATTCACTTAGGACCACATATCTTTATTTTTATAATTTTAGGTTAAATATTATAGAAAATTAAAAAAAAAAAAAAAAAAAAGCACCACAAAGTCCCCTCTTAAGGATTTCATTAACTTAGGACCTTATATCTTTAATTTCATGTTTCCAGGTTCAACATTTTAGAAAATTCCAAAAGTACCATTAGAAGAATGAAAAAGTACCACAAAGTCCCCCGTTATAGAATCTCATCAATTAGGATCATATATCTTTAATTTCATATTTGTATCTTCAATATTAAAGAAAATTCAAAAAGTACCATTGGAAGAACGAAAAAGTACCACAAAGTTCCCCGCTTGAATTCTTAACAACATAGGACCATGTATCTTTAATTTCATGTTTCTAAGTTCAATATTGTCGAAAATTTAAAAAGTACCATTAGAAGAATGAAAAAATACCACAAAGACCTCTGTTATAGTTTTTCATTCAGGATCATATATCCTTAATTTCATGTTTCTAAATTCAATATTATAGAAAATTCTAAAAGTACCATTAGAAGAATGAAAAAGTACCACAAAGTAACCTCTTGTGAATTCTCACTCAGGACTACATGTACTTAAGTTTATGTTTCTAGGTTTAATATAAAATGAAAGTGAAAAAAGATTCGGCTGTGCCGAATCTTTGATACCCTTCACCATATTACCATCTTACTATCTTATCGACATCATATTACCATATTACCGACAAATAATAAAATTTTCGCCTTAACGTATGCTTTCATATTTTCACATATATAAATCTAAATTTTTTTCAAACTACGAAAATTTGAATATATAAAAAAAAACAATCATAGCAGGCTTTGCTTTTAAAAAATAAACAACAACAACAATTCCATATTTATATATTTTTTTATGTGTGTATATACAAACTGGCTGCATATACAAAGAACAACAACAACACTGTTATTCATTATATTACTACTGTTTCTAACTAAACTACTTGTCTATACAAAAAACAAAAAACGTCACTAATAGTCATTACAATGCTTAATATACATGTTTGTGTGTGTATTTATATTCTTAACAGATTTGTTTTTGGGCCATAACTCTGTTGATTATAAACGAATTTGGTTTATTAAAAAAAAAACGAAATTTTATAAAAACATTTATGACTGATCTATATAGAAATAAAAATCTGTAGCTTGAACAAGGGCTTCAAAAATAAAAAATTCGTTTTCCCCGATATCTCAGTTATTACTGAACCGATTTATTTAATTTTTTCAGAACAAAAATTCAGAAAATAATTTCCGAGCCTCCTTTGAAAATTCGAAGTCCCTGGTATATGCAGAGGCTTCAGAAGCTGAAAAACCGGTTTCAAAAACCGGTTTTTACAGCATATCTCCGCCATTTATAAACCGATCCTGCTGATTCAAAAAACCGAAATTTTATAAAAATATTTGTGACCGATCTGTATAAAAATAAAAATCTATAGCTTAAACCAGGGCTTTAAAAAATAAAAAATGCGTTTTGTCCGATATCTCAGTTATTATTGAACCGATTTATTTCATTTTTTCAGAACAAAAATTCAGAAAAAAATGTCCGAGACTTCTTTGTAAAAACGAAGTCCCTAGTATATACAGAGGCTTCAGAAACTGGAAAATCGGTTCTAAAAACCGGTTTTCTTAACATATCTCCGCATTGTATGAACCGATCTTGCTGAATTCCAATAGCAAAATTCTCGAAAGCATTTCCGATCGTTTGATATATATATTATATATGTCAGTTATCGGTGGGCTTCATAAACGCCATTTCAACCGACACACGGACGGACGGACGGACGGACGGACGGACGGACATGGTCCTATCGTCATCATTTCTTACAAGGATCCCGAAAATGTAAACTTTTTTGCTCTCCGACGAAAATTGTGGGAATTACAAACGGAATGACAAACTTATATATACCCTTTACACCTGTGGTGAAGGGTATAAAAAATGCATTAAGTTGAATACAATTTAATTTCCCGATTTTTATCTCCTTTTTGGTACTTTTTATTCCCTCTTGAAGAAACAAAGATTTTCCCCCTGGAAAATTTACTTTTTTTTAAATTGAAAATTTTCTCTAAACACAAAATTTTTCAAAAATCTGCTCTAAAAATAAATATTGAATTTATCGAAAATTTACTGTAACTGTTAATAAAATCGATAATTTACTATAAATACTGATTTTATCGACATTTTTCCATAAATTTTAAATATATATAAATAAGTAAATTTATCGATATTTTATTATTTTTATCGAAATTTTGCTATAAACACATTAAAAAATCTATTAAAAATTTAGTATAAATACATTTAATGATAATTTACTATAAACACGAAATTTATTCAAAATTTAGATACAAATAGTAAATTTAAATTAAAAATATATCGAAAATTTATTATAACTACATTTTAAAAAATTTGCTGCAAAAACAAAATTCATCGAAAATTTACTATAAATAAAAAAAAAAAAAAAAATATCGATATATTTTCATTAACAACTTTATCAATAATTTACAATAAATTGTATATGTTATTAAGTTAGTTATGTTCACAAAATTCTAAAACTTCATTAAAGTTTAACGATGTAAACTTGTTACTTGACTACACTTCTAGGTTTTCTAAAAATATAAACAAACATAATGGAAAAGTCAAATAACAACAACATTGTTTCTTTGTTTCACATATAATTTTTTTTGCTGGGTAATAATTATCGAAATTAAACTGTTGCTGCAGGCAGCAATTAGTAACCCTTAACAACTAAAATTCTATTGTTTATTTCAACAAAATAACTTTAAATTTTCAAAATTTGTCATTAGTTCATAAAACAAAATTATAAGGGAAAACAAAACAAAAATTTTGATAAAAACTATTTTATTTTCAAATTAAATTAAAAAAGAAACTAAACAAAATGGAAATGCCCAGTAAGTAAAATAAAAAAAAAAAAATGAACTAAATATTCAAAAATTAACCAAAATCTTACTAAAACATCACAAACCAAACTTCAGTACAAATATCCAATGAATTGGAAAAACGTATATCAGATGCTTTTTGTATTTTCGATCATCATGGTGATAAAACAATAGATGTTCGAGAAGTAGGTACAGTATTACGTTTTTTGGGTTGTGTACCCACCGAACAAGAGATTAATGAAATAATAACAGCTACCGAGGCTGAAGATTCTAGTGGTGAAGTTCATTTAACAAGATTCTTGCCACATGTGACACAATTACTGGCGGAACACAAGTAAGTGTTGTAGCATCTCAGGCCAAGCAAATAATTTTATAATAAAAATTCTTCTCTTTTTTAAAGAATGGAACCAGCTGAACCTGAAAAACTTTTAGAAGCTTTTCATGTTTTAGATCCAGAAAATCGTGGTACTCTTACCAAAGATTACTTAGGTAAACTAATGATGGAAGAGGGTGAACCTTTTACCCAAGAAGAATTAGATGAAATGATGGCTGTGGCCATAGATCCTTTAACGGGACTAATTCCATATGAATTTTATTTAAATCAATTGATGGTAATTAGTTTATTATTTTTATTTAAGGGCACTTTTATTTTATTGCACAATTGTTTTATATTTTTTTATTTGTTTATGGCACATTTTTTAAGCATCGTCCCAATAATTCTATTTATGAACTTGCGGATAAAATTAAAGCAGAAACAGAACAAAAACCGGGAACTAGTAGACAAACGTTAAGAAATATTAAATAATTAAACAATTTGTTTTGTTTATTTTTAGGTTTATCTTTAAAAAAACGAGAGAAAAGGAAAACTATTTATGGAATAAAAAGATTAAGCAAAAATAATTAAAAGTCGTTTTTTTTTTTTTTTTTTTTTTTGTTCTTAAAAATAAAAACTAAAATAAATGGTGATGAAATAATAACAATTATGGTTAAAATTCATAGCCTAGAAATTTACTATTTGTAGAAAAACTTGGTTTATTTAAATATAACCTGTTCTCTGAATCCACTTAAGTTTTATAAACAATTAAAATCATTAATTGTTTTTTAGATTATAAAAATCAAGGCGAATATGCCTTGATTTTTGCTGTTTTTCGCTTTATATTGAAACACATAGTTTTATAATTTATTTGCCCCTGCCATTTAGTTATTTTACTTTTAAATTTTGAGTAAATAAAATCACGATTGTTTCAATTAAACTAAAGTATTTGGTCTTTGAACTTTTAATGAATTCGCTACAAATGCAAATAAACAAGTAAACAAATATTTTTTGTAGCTTGTTACACTATTATACAAATCCTAGTACAATATCACCGTTGCGCTGATGAAAAATCGTATGTGTAATTTATTAAAAGATGTCTCTCAGTTAACGATAACCTTCGAAAATAGATTTCAACACAGTTACGGACAGACGGTGGGGCTTGTTGTTACTTCAATTTCGGATTGTTGATGAAATTTCCATTTTTATTAAAAATTTTGATTTTTTATACAATTTTAAATTTTTGAATAAAATTTTGGACTTTTTGCAAAATTAGGGATTTTTAATGAAATTTCGTTTTTTTTTTTTTTTGGTAAAACTTCCGATTTTTGGCAGTATTAAAATTTTTGGTTAAAACTTGAATTTTTTGTAAACATTTTGATTTAGGGAAATTTCCGATTTTTTGTGAAATTTCGGAGTTTATAGTGAAAATTCAGATTTTTAGTGAATTTTTGTGAAACTGGATTTTTTTTTTAATTTTGGATTTTTAGTGAATATTTAACTCATGGTGGAATTTTGGGTTTTTAGTGAATTAACCGATTTTTAGAAAATTTCGCTATTTTTGGTAAAATTTTGGATTCTTGGTAAAATTTAAATTCTTTAGGTTTTTGATAATATTTTTAGTGAAATGTTGGATTTTTAGTGAATCCGATTTAGAAAATTTTCGTATTTGTTTTTTTTTTATAAAATTTTGGCATTTTAGTGAATCTTCAGATTTTTTATATAATTTCTTATTTGTTAATTTCTTATTTGTTATGACCAAAAGGTCACATAATTTGGTGAAACAACAAATATAAAGCATTAAATCTTAAAAATAAATTATTGTCGCAAAAAATCAGGTATGTCACAGAACTCAAATTCATACGAAAGTGAAATTGAAATCGTATTTAGCTTCTACAGAAAACGAAAAACGAAAAAATTTTTCGTTTTCAATCCACATAAAAATAGTAAAGTGGAATTGACTTTAAAATTTTATTTTTGAAAAAATAATTTTTTAAATATTTCGAATTTATGAAAACGAATTTAAGCTGAAGAAGCAAAATGAAAACGTTACGAATTCAATCATACGAAAATTTTCACTTCCGAAAAATTTCTATGACATACCTGAATATTTGTCTTTGTCCTAAACAGTGTTGCCAGGACTTGAGAAAAAAAAAGAAGCTAAATTGGACTTTAAAAAAGGTCAGAAAAGGCTAAATGTCCCAAAAAATGTTCGTTACATATAAAAAGTTTCGATTTTTTGTGCGAATTCATACACAACAATGCTTAAATTGATGATTCTTTAATAATAAAATTAGTAAATTTTTAGCCTTTTTAAAGCTATATTAAGAATGAAAAAAAAGCTAGAAGCTAAAACGAAAATTTTCAGGCTAAAAGCAAAATAAAAAGGCTAGATTTAGCCTTAAAAAGGCTAGATTTAGCCTTAAAAAGGCTAAACTGGCAACACTGGTCCTAAATAAAGTGCAGCAGTCTTCACTTCCTTTATCTATTTAATTTGAGGGTAAACAAACACCCCTTTAGAGTTTAATATTTCTTTCAGAATAGAACACAAAGGATGGATGACATATGGCAGAATATAGGCAACATTTTAGTCAAAAAAGAAAATATCAGAGCATATTACACTCATTATACCCTACACCACCATAGGTGGTTGGGGTATAATGCGTTTGTGCCGATGTTTGTAACGCACAGAAAAAATTATCGGACTCCCACCTTAAAGTATACCGTTCGACTCAGAATCACTTTCTGAGTCGATTTAACGATATCCGTCCGTCTGGTCGGCTGGCTGGCTGTCCATGTAAACCTTGTAAACAAAGTACAGGTCGCAATTTTAAAGATATCTTAATGAAATTCGGCACAAATAATTATTTTGACACAAGGACGAAGCCTATTGAAATTGATTATGATCGGTACATTATTTCACCTAGCCCCCATACAAATGTCCTCCCGGAATAGGGGTTTTAACGATCATAAATGCCTTAAATATAGCAATATTTCAATGAAACTCGATACATAGGAGTTGTGTATAAGTGTTAATCTTTGTGCCAAATTTCATTAAGATCGGTCTATAATTGACCATACCTCCCATATAAATCCCCTCTTCCGAAAATCACTTTAACAATCAAGTTAATATTCGACACAAATAAGTTTTATATAAGTATAAACAACATTGCCAAAATTTATGAGAATCGGTCCATAATTAACCATAGCTCCCATATAAACCCACTTCCGGGAATCGCCCTAAAGGGCATAAAATCGTATAGATGTTAGTATCAGTGTTCTGTATTTGTATAATTTATTTTACATTGAGTAAAAGTTAAACGTAGCCTCAGGTCTAATTTTTAGCTCATACAGACTATAGTTTCTCTCTCGTTTTTAATTACAAAATATTATTTAATGTATCATGTACTTATCGAACCATCCACGTACTCTACAAAAATGTATACTATTAAACTAATTACGGGATTTGCTAATTACATGATCAATAGCTTTTGTAATTAGTTATAAAGTGAATGAGTAAGATAAAAATTAAAAATAAAGAAAAAAACACATTGAAATTAATTATTTTCTGTGAATGACCTTTGTTTTACAGAAATCACTTCTACACTACTTTGCTTGAACTGAAGAGAATAAATCTTCAAAATTTTATCAACTGAAATAAAAATGATCTTTAAATAAATAGTAGAAAAAAATTAATTCCAACAGCTTTATGTTATCTAGTGTTGCTTGTTCAAGTTTATTGTATATAAATTGAAATAATTTGTAAGTCATTCTACAGCGTAACAAGTTAATAAACAATCAACGCGTACTTAACAAACTTGACATTATGAATGATATACTAAAATACACTATGTGGATTTCTATGTAATCGTGGCACAAAAATATATTTATTATAAAAATAATTTCAGAGATTAAGAGACACAATTTAAAAGAACTTACCAATACCAACTTTAACTATAGCCACATAACGACGATGTTCTCGTTCTTGTAACTCTTTTCTGTGCCATATATAATCCCAAATCCACATTTGATATCAATAAGGCAGCACCACCAATTCAACCACACACACACCAATAATAATTATAATAAATGCAGCAAGTGTAAACGTCACAATTTCAGATGTTATAAACAAAAATAGATAATTTGGAAGCAACTACTACATCACCCCGAACAAAAATTAATAATATACAAAAAGTTTCTTACACTTATAAACATACATACATATATAAACGACTGAGTAAGCAAAATTATACTAAATGAACAAGATAGAAAAAAAGAAGAAAACGTTGAAATACAACAAATTATATCATGGACTATTATTATGGAAGTATATAGAAAACAACTTGTAGTTTTTAGATACAATATTTATTTCTTTTTTAATGATTGCTATATCGAATTATTTCACTATATGTTTTTTAACAATGCTATTATGACAAATTAATTTCAAATATTTTTAATGAACCTCAAGAAACACGTTTAATTAAACGTTCAATTTGGAAGACCCGTAGACAACTAAGAGCATTTCTCTTTCATTCTTTTTTGTTTTCTTTTGTGATACGAAGTAAAAAAAAACGTAAACAAAGAACAATGAATGGTAAAATATTAGAGCCAGACACACTGGAGAGAGTAATGTACTCCGTACGTCCATACAAACGTACGTACGTACATACATATGTATATACTTTCATATATTTGTATAAAAAAAAAAGAGAATTGGGTCTGAGAAATCAGGAAGACATTATAAATAAAAAACGATAAAAAATGTTGTTTAAATCAGAGATAAAATGAAAAGTCTAAGGTTGAAAACCTGAAAAATTTCTTTTAACTTGTAATTACACTCTGCTACAATGAAAAATTACTCGTGAAATTCTAAAAATTTTGAGTTATGCTCAAAAAACTGTTTTTAGTAGATTACTATATATAATTCTTTTTAGTATTTTGTTGATTTTTTCTATTTAAATTTTTTTCGAGTAGTAGAAGAATCAGGCTTTTCAATCAACCGTAAATTAGAAAGGCAAATTTTTTAATATTTGAAAAAACTCAAATTGTTCAAAAATTATTCTAAAATGGTTGTAAAAATTCATGAAAAAATAAAATAACCAACATAAAAATAACGGTTAAATACAAAAACAAAACCTTGCAAGCTTAGAAAATTCAATTCCATTTTCTCACTTCTAAAATTCGTTAAAGAAGAGAGGGTGAATAAAAGTGGGAAATTGTAATAACACTTCGGTTTAGCATTTTTTTGCATTTTGGTAATATTTTTTGTTTTTTCCCCCGTTTTGGTATTTTTTTTTTCTTTTAACATTTTTTGCGTTTCGGCGATTATTTTTTATTTTTGTTTTGGAGATTTTTTCATTTAGGTGTTTTTTTTTTTATTTTGGCGATATTTTTTTATTTTTGCTTTTTTTCCGTTTAGTCGATTTTTTCATTTTTAACATTTTTTTTCATGTTGCATCATCAACTTACTCTCGTTTTGGCGATTTTTTTAATTTTGGCTATATTAAAAGTGGAAAAATACTATAACTCAATGTTGTTATATAAACTAATACATACATGCTTAGTTTATTTTTAATAAAGAACTAATTTATAAAATTATGAATATTAAGAAATATTTGCACTTTAGATGAGAAAATGTTTCTTCTTACAAAAACGGGATAAAAGCTATTGTTTTTATTAATCCTTAAATATTTGTACTACTATTTTTGTTGTAAAGTAAATATTGTAAAAAATAAAACAATTGTTAGGTTTACTATAATTTTGTTGTTTTTGTTATGCACAGTACTGTATTTGACAAACTATTTTTGATAAAGCTTAGATAATGTTTATCATAATATAATAATAGAAGGTAGATTCACTAGAGAGAGTCGTCAATTTTATTTCTTGTTAAGTCAAAAAACTGAAAAATGGAAAGCAAAAAACAAAAATCAATAATGAAAAAATATAAAATTTTTTGTTTACATACATAAATTTGAATTGTTTCTTGAAATGCAGAATTCTATCTTGGGAACGCTGTGTGAACGTTTAATACATACATTTGTCCAACTGGACATTTACACATCATAAATTTGTAAATATTTGTTTGTTTTAATAAAATTTAGCTGTATAAATTTGTTTAAATAAAATTTTTGTTTTAAATTTAAAATATTTTTTTGTTTTCTAATTTGAAGTTTTATTTTAAATTTTTTTACATTTTCTTTTGATTTATATGTGTTTGACTTTTCAGGGTAAATAAAAATGAGAACAAACTTTCTAGTGATTTTACCTTTAGTAATTCTATCATGATGTTTATGAAATATTTTCAGTTTTTAAGTGAATAAAATAATAATATTTTTCATAAATATTAGCTGTGTTTTGTTGCTACCGTTGAGTGTTAACGTTGATAGTTAGCAAAAAACGATATTCCCTCGACTTTGTATAACTTGATATCAAAAACAGAATTGTACAAATAAATCTTTATATTTTATTTAAAAAAACTAATAATTTAAATTTGTTTTCATTGTATTTTATTGAATGTTTATATTTTTTCCTTTTATTGACATTCAAATATTCATAATTGTATTTTTGTTCATAAATTGGCAGCACTTTTATCGACGTTAAAGTTAACATGTATAATTCTACACGTTAACTCCTAACGTGTATAAATTTGAATTTTGTATTAAATTGCCTATGAATGTTAGCAACAAAACACAGCTATTAATGTTTTTAAAAATTGGTGGCTTTTTGGAAAATTTAAAATTGGTTATTTCTTACATTTTAGAAAAAATAATACTTTTTAGAAGTTTTAATGAAAACTAATAGATATATTTTATGTTTTTTCTATATACATATTTAGATTTTTTTTAGGAATTTTTTCAAATAAATAACTTTTTTTTTTTTTTTTGTAAATGTAAAAATGACATAAAATTTGAAATTTATTTTTTTAAAATTTTATTTTGTAATTTTTAACTATAATAAATACTTTTTGAATGTAAGAACGAAACATCTGCATCAATTCATTTGTAACTCATTTTTAATGATTCCCTTTCTTTTCAATTGTTGACTGTTATTGTTTTTTAAACTTAAAATCAATTCCCTGTGTGTGCGTACGTATGGAAAAGTCAAAGAAAACAAAACAAAAACAAACAAAATCATTTGTGCAGGGAGTCATAAAAACAATTTAGCAACAAATCATTTGCAACTGAATTGAATTAAATATAAAATGCAATACTGTCATTTGTTTGTTTTTTTGTTTACAAAATTTGAAGTGAAGGAAATATTAAATGAAAAAATTTAAATAATATAGGTTTGTAATTAAAAGTAAATAAAAATATCATAAATAAAATTAATTTTATTTCATTTAAGATATAATTAATTATAATTGAAATAAAAAATAATTAAATTTTCTGAGCAAAAAAATTTAAAGCAAACGTTATCATAATCCATGGTACAACAACTAAAGGTAAAATCACTAGAAAGTTTGTTCTCAATTTCATTTACCCTGAAAAGTCAAACACATATAAAGCAAAAGAAAATGCAAAAAAATTAAACAAAACTTCAAATAGGAAAAAAAAAACATTTTCAATTTGAAACAAAAAACTTTTTAAACAAATTTTTTTCAACAAAATTTTATCAAAACAAAAAAAATATCCCCAAATATATTGTGTCCGGTTCGCCAAATGTGTGCTCTAAACATTCATACAGCCTTCCCAAGATGGAATTCCTCATTTCAAGAAGTAATTCAAATAATATAAGTACACACATGTAAACCAAATATTTTATATTTTTTCATTCTTGATTTTTATTTTTTCTTTCCATTTTCAGTTTTTTTTGACTTAACAAGAATTCAAATTGAAGTCTCTCTATAGTGATTCTACCTTCTATCATTATATTAGGTATTAAACATTACTGTTTTTGAAAAAAATTTCTTATGACAAACAATTTCTCAGAGAGAACATAACATGATTTGTTTTTGTTTTATCATTTCAATTCAACTCAATTCAAATAATATTTTTTTGCGTGGTTTGTTTTGTATTGTTTTGTTTTTTATTTTAGCAGTAATGTGAGAGCATGTATTAAAAAACATTACTGTGAGTTGAAAAGCAAATGATTTGATGCAGATGTTTAGTAAGAACTTTTTCTAAAAATTTATAAATTTATTGAAAATTTGAGCTATACAAATCTTAAAAGAAATTGTACTTTTTTGATTTTTTACAAATTATACAAATACAAATCTTAAAAGAAATTGTACTTTTTTGATTTTTTTTTTTTTTTTTTTTTTGAAAATTTTTACTTTTTAACTATCTCAGTCATTTTAGACGGGCGTATTAAGATCCCTCAAACGATGAGTATAAAGGTTTTATCGAAATGGGTGTCAAAAAATCGTAATTTTGGATTAGTTATGGAAAAAAAAAATTTCCTCATGTAATTTTGTTTCGTTAAAAGACTTTTTAGTCATTTTGATAAATTTTTAATATTTTAGCCAAAAAAAAGATCAAAATTTAAAAATTTTTTATCCATTTTGCAAAGAAAAAATATTTTTTGCTTTTTTGCATGATATACTAAGGTATAAATATGTACTTTGTTCATAACTGACACAAAATTACAAATTTTTTGGTACCCATTTCAAGAAAAAACTCATTACATTTTTTGCACGAAATATTGTAGACCCTTCACACTGTTTGAGGGATCATCCTACACAATTTTGTGTACGGGACACTATAATATACATATGTATGTACATATGCATGTAATTTTACAAAAAAAATCTTAAAGGCCTTAAACAATTTTGTTTTCAAGTAATTTAAAGTTTTTCAAAGAAAACCTTCAAATTTGATAAACAAAATTTAAACAAGGAATTAAAGTGAAATAAACCCAAAAATTTGTGAATAACAAAATTTTCCTAAAGGTGCAGCAGTGGATCGCACTCTGATTCACCTGTTTTACAATGTCCAAAGACCTCTTAACAACAAACTAAAACGATCGATAAGAAAAACAAGACGTAAACTTAAAAATACATGTGTATATGAGTACATACATATGTACACATTTATATTAAAACAAACATTATTTTGCTGCTACTAGCAGTGATAAGCCGGCAAAAGTATTGATCGGCATTTAAACAAGAAATAACAAACAATTTTTTATATGCAAAGATAACACAAAGAAATATAAAAACAGTAACAACAACATTAAAATATAAATGATGAAAATAATTTGTGTGTTCCAAACACGAATAGGTCAATTTTTGTTGCTGAGGTTATTTATACCATATACCTAAGTATACATATAATCGATGCACTAGTTAATAAACCAAAAAAGAATAACAAATAAACATATGCCGCCACGTAGTAGTACCATGCGTGGCAATATTTTGTTTGTATATTTGTCATTATTATTAGGAGAATGAATATGCATACAAATGTTCATATGTATGTACGTTTATGGCTGGGTGGCTGTCATTTGACGTTATATCTATATAAAACATGTGTATGTATGTGATATTTTTTTTCCTTGTGACTACGCCACCAAGAAGAAAAAAAAATTAACACAGACGACACTCATACCCTTGCAAAGAATTTTTTTCTTTTCTATAAAAATGACGTAAACCATATTTGGAGATTCCTTTTCATTTTTTCCTTTGGATTTTTTTTATTTTTTTAAAAACTTACCTACAAACAGATAGAGTCTGGGTATATTGGTTTTTTGTTCAATCATTTCGAGTCCTTTGTACCAGGGCTTATTTTTGTCGTTCAACGACTTGTCCAAAGAAACCTTATATTCGTCCCATTTTTGTTGAACATTAGCTAAATGTGCTGCCATGATTACGGGTCTTTTGTAGGGGTCTATACCAAGAAAACAGAACTTTTATGTTAACTCTTTAATATTAAATATAAGCTTTGTTTGTTTTGTTAACACTTGTTTGCGCTTACCTTTTTTGTAGAAAAGTGATTGTTTAAATTAAATTTAGAAAAAAATTAACTTAATTTTAGCCACTAATAATTTGTCTCCGGTTTTCCCGAGAGTTTTTTTAATGTCAGTTGATTAGAAGTTACAGTGTGGGTAACTTTGTTATAATCTTTTAACATCCAGCGATTTTAATACTAACTTTGAGTCTACATTAGACAAATTTTTATTAAGACAAACGTCAAAATTTTATCAAGATAAATAATTGTCTAATGTAGACTGAATTTGTCAGTGTTATTGCAGCGTTACTTTGAGTCTACATTAGATAAATTTTTATCAAGACAAACGTCAAAATCGGTGCGAATCTATACAAGGTAGCTTCAGTTAAACAGCTGATTATTATTTTTTGTTGTTACAGCTGTCAAACTGCATACATAAAAAACATTAATGAATTCGCCATATTGTTGTTTTTGCATAATTGTTGCCACCTTCCATAAATTCGAGTTCATTTTGACGTTTGTCTTGATAAAAATTTGTCTAATGTAGACTCAAAGTTACGTTGAGTCTATATTAGAGAAAATTGTAACAAGACAAACGTCAATTTTTTGTTTGATTTGCAGATAATTTTTTATCTCTGTCAATTATAGGCAAATTTGACAAACGTCAAATTTTTGTTTAAGTTGCAGATAAAGTTTTATCTCTGTCAATTATAGGGGAAAACGTGTGTCATAATAAACCATGCAAAAAGTACGAACAACAATCAAGATGGCGTCTTTTACCAAGCATTATCAAAACAACGTTGTCAGAGCTCGAGCGCTGACAATTTTCTTTTAACGCTGCAATAATACTGATAAATTCAGTCTACATTAGACAAATCTTTATCTTGATAAAATGTTGACGTTTGTCTTGATAAAAATTTGTCTAATGTAGACTCAAAGTTAAAAGAAAATTGTCAGCGCTCGAGCTCTGACAACTTTGTCTTGATAATGCTTAGCAAAAGACGCCATCTTGATTGTTGTTGGTGCTTTTTGCATGGTTTATTATGACATACGTTTTCCCCTATAATTGACAGAGATAAAACTTTATCTGCAACTTAAACAAAAATTTGACGTTTGTCTTGATAGAAATTTCTCTAATATAGACTCGATGTAAAGGATAAAAAGTGTTTTAGCTATTAATGTTAACTTCAACGATTTTTTCAAAATGGGATTTAAACCAAAATTTCTTGTTTTCTCACTGTTTTGTTGTTGCATTCTACGCACATGCAATAATTTCTTTGTGTGTGTTAGTAAAAAAAAACATTGTGTGTGATGCTTGGTGTTTAAACATGGTTCTTTTAACATTTGCTTTAACAACCTTGTTTAAACATCGAAAATATTAACACCAAGTTGAACGGTCTACATTTACCATAAACATAATGTTAGTGTCAATGTTAAATATTTTATGTTAGGTGAGGACCACGGGTATTATGTAATTTTGTCGTGTATTTGTCCCTAACATACTGTCTCCACGTTGATATACATATATGTGAGATAACGCCGGCAGAAGAGAGTAACCATTTTCTTGATATTATGTTAAATCTTAAACAAGGGGTAAACGTATTTTAATAAAAGAAAGAAATTCAACATTTTTTAGCACAATTTTAATAATTTAATGCATTGTTATTATATTGCTTATATTAAATTTAAATCGTTAAAAACAATTTAAATTTTTCCTTAAGGTACTTTCAGACGATAATATTTAGTGTTAAGATTTTTTGAAAGTATGTCAAAAAATCCGATAGAAAATCTTGAAGTAGTTCAGACGGTAATATTTATGTTGAATATTATCTTGCAAATTCTTACCTTTATGAAATTAATGATGGATTTAATGTGAAATATTGATTTAAATATTTCTTTTATAAATATTTTATTGTTTTTATTTTTTGTTTATGAAAAATATAACATGAAAATCAAAAGTTTTTGAACAATTTCAAAAAATTTAAAATACCATTGGTATTTTCAAAAAAATCAAAAGTAATTTTTCATAATCAAACAATTTGTATTCAGACGATAAGTAAATATTTTAATATATAAAATTTTTGACAAATCTTAATATTGAATATGATTGTCTGAAAATACCTTTATCCATTAATTTTTGCTAATAAAGTGTTCTTAGAAACAAATGAAACAATTGTTTCAGTTTCAGCTGTTGTCTCTACATTCAAACATTGATCGTTCAGGCTCTGTTTCATTTGTTGTCTATACGTTCAGAGTCTGATCAATGTTAAAAAATTAACGAACTGAATCATTTTACAATTTGGAACCATGTGAACCAAAAAGAAAATGAACGATTATGCCTATTGTATAATTATAAACATAGTATAATTATAAAGTATACTCGTAAGAACAGCTGTTTTACAATTTTTTCATTGGCAAACCTCGCGGTACTGTCAAATTGTTTTTGTATTCACATGTAAATTTTTTTTTAGTTTTTTTTTCTCTTGCTCTCTTTCGTTCTCTCATTTTTCCGTTCAAAGCATTTTGACATTGTGGGCAGTAGTTTTACACTAACAAAATACAAGCAATTTTTGTTTTTGTAGATGTGCGAGTACTTTATTATTTTACTATGATTATAAAGTATACTCGTAGTAATTTACACAGTGTCTACATTAGACAATTTTTTATCAAGACATACGTCAAAATTAACGCGAATTTATGGAAGGTGACAACTTGCGTTTCGTTTTTTGTATATCCAATTTGACAATTGCAACAACCAAAATTAATAGTCAGCTGTTTTACTAAGGTTACCTTGTATAGATTCGCACTGATTTTGACGTTTGTCTTGATAAAAAAAAAATTCTAATGTAGAAACTTATGTGGAAAAACTTTATCCGATTAAAATTTTCTTTAAAAAAAAAACTTTAAAAATTATTGCCACCATGGCCATGATTTCTAAAATACCTTTGGGCATAGAAAACAACTAGAACTTCAACTTGCTCACAAAAAAACCTAACTCAATTGTCAAAAAACCTAACTCTTTGTATGTATTAGTAAAATTTTCTACAGAAATTTTGTCTTCTTTTCAAACATATATAAAAATATTTATAATACTAAAATTTTTTGAAGACTTTTTGCAAAAAACACAGAGAAAGGACGAATTTTTGATTTTGTACATATTATTAATTTTTAATTTTGGAATAACATTTTTGTTAGTGGATATTTTTTAATGAAAATTTACACCTGAGTAGATTTTTTGGTGCTTAGTTTTAGGTATTATTTGCTTTTTTGCATTTATCAATAAAAAGCCAGCAACTCCCAAAAAAACTTTCTAAAATTTCCAAAAATGGGATTTTTTTACTAAATCTCTCGAACCGATATCGGGGAGAAAAAATTTCTATTACCAGAAACTTAAAAATACATTAATCTAAGTTAAAAATCTAACTTTTTCTTAATTCCAGCTTTGCGATTTGAGAAATTGAGGCGAAACATCATGAAAAAAATATGTCGAATTTGGGAGACCCTAGTTATTTCGGGAATAAAATTTTTACAACTTTTTTTCTTCACACAATTTTTTATAGTTATCTTTCAGAAAAATATAAATATTTATTACATTTATACGCGCTGTTATTGCAAATAAAAATAACTTGCAAATAAATAATTCACTGTTTATACGCAAATTGCACAAAGAAATATATTTTTTTATTTGTCGTGCCAGATCTAAAAAATGAAACTATTATAATCGAAAACTCTGTGAACGTAAAAGGAAGTGGCAACGCTGTACGTTTTATTTGCAATTAGCTTCACTAAGCACGATTATTTTTCGTGAGTTAACTTTGAGTCTACATTAGACAAATTTTTATCAAGGCAAACGTCAAAATTTTATCATGATAAAGATTTGGCTAATGTAGACTGAATTTGTCAGTATTATTGCAGCATTAAAAGAAAATTGTCAGCGCTCGAGACCTGACAACTTTGTCTTGATAATGCTTGATAAAAGACGCCATCTTGATTGTTGTTGGTACTTTTTGCATGGTTTATTATGATATACGTTTTCCCCTATAATTGACAGTGATAAAAAATTATCTGCAACTCAAACAGAAATTTGACGTTTGTCTTGATACAAATTTCTCTAATATAGACTCAAAGTAATAACTTACAAATATAAAGCCCAAATTATAATAGCGCGTAGTCAGCAGCAGTGTGTGCTGCCATAATCAGCTGATTATTTAGAATGCACTGTTAGTTATGGTGTTGATTAAGCCCAAATTACAATAGCGCGTAGTCAGCAGCAGTGTGAGCTGACATAATCAGCTGATTATTTAGAATGCACTGTTTGTTATGGTGTTGATTACATTTGGTCAGCAGCAGTTTGCAGTGCTGTTTCATTTAGCCCTGTTTCTAAATTCACTGCGCTGCATTCAGATTGAGAGCGAGACAAAGAGAGTGAGCAAATAAATGATAGGCTAAAATACACAAGTAGAACAAAAATGGTGGTTGTAAATTGTGGCTGCCTACGCTGAATTGTAATTATAATCTTATTGGTCCACACGTAACATTTTGAAGAGAGAGATAGAATTTGACAATTGCGGATACAAAAATGTCTGCGTGGAGACTAGGGGTTAAGGGTTGGAGAAAACGTACATGAGAAATAAACATTTTAATTTGTCTTTTTTAAGGAAAATTTTATTTTATTCTCGGTTTTTATTTTTTATTTGTCCTTTTAAAAAAAAAATAATGCATTTTTCATCTTTGTTTTTCTAAAATAATCAAAATTTTAAAAAATAACAGCTTATGTTAAACATTATTGCTCAGCTTTGTGTTTAAGCATTTATTGCGAAATAGATTGCGCAATAGATTTCTTATTGGTCCACACGTAACATTTTGAAGAGAGAGATAGAATTTGACAATTGTGGACACAAAAATGTCTGCGTGGAGACTAGGGGTAACGGCAGCAACATGTTGTGCTGACAGTGATCAGCTGATAATTTTTGCTGATACTGTTGCTGACTACGCGCTATTGTAATTTGGGCTTAATACTAACTCACTGTTTATACAGCAAAATTTTCATATCGCAATGTTTTTAATTGTGAGTAAATGGTACGTATAAACGTAATAATTGTTTATGTAACTTACTCTACGTTTCCACACAGACATTTTTATTTTCTAACATAAGAAATAACGTCGGCAGAATAACGGGAAGAAGCTTTTATTTCAAACTTTATGTTAACCCCTAGTCTCCACGCAGACATTTTTGTATCCGCAATTTTCAAATTCTATCTCTCTCTTCAAAATGTTACGTGTGGACCAATAAGAAATCTATTGCGCAATCTATTTCGCAATAAATGTTTAAACACAAAGCTGAGCAATAATGTTTAACATAAGCTGTCAAATTTATTGTTATTTTTTTAAAATTTTGATTATTTCAATAAAACAAAGATGAAAAATGCATTAATTTTGTTTTAAAAGAACAAATAAAAAATAAAAACTGAGAATAAAATAACATTTTCCTTAAAAAAGACAAATTAAAATGTTTACCCCTTAACATAAAGTTGGAAATAAAAGCTTTTTCCTGTTATTCTGCCGACGTTATTTCTTGTGTTAGGAAATAAAAACGTCTACGTGAAGACGTAGAGTAAGGGGTGGAGAAAACGTACATGAGAAATATAAATTTTAATTTGTCTTTTATCGAAAATTTTATTTTTTTCTTCGTTTTTCTTTTTTATTTGTATTTTTAAAACAAAATTAGTTCATTTTCCATCTTTGTTTTGTTAAAAAACATTCAAATTTTAAAAAAGAACAATAAATTTGACAGCTTATGTTAAACATTATTGCTCAGCTTTGTGTTTAAACATTTATTGCGAAATAGATTGCGCAATAGATTTCTTATTGGTCCACACTTAACATTTTGAAGAGAGAGATAGAATTTGACAATTGCGGACACAAAAATGTCTGCGTGGAGACTAGGCGTTAAGAAAATATTTTTATAACTAAAAAAACTGTAACTACTTTTTTGAAAAAAAAGCGAAAAATCTACTGTTTTTCAAAGTTCAAATTCAAATGTATATAACTTTTGATTATGTAAAGATTTTTCCAATTTTTTTTTTCTACATAATTTTGTTATTTGTTAATAAAATAAAAAATCGATTGAAGTTTGGACCCGCTATAATGAAAAAAAACTTCACCAAGGTGGACCAAAATGTAAAAATTTTTATCATTGAATCCGAATACCTCGTAAGCTACAAGAGATAAGATAAATATTTCTTTATAATCCGTTCATGTAAAAATATTTTAAATCGATTCAGATATAACGAATCAGGATTGTTTTTAAAAATGTTCATACCCGAGGTGTCCAACTTTGTGACCATGTGGACCCGCCCCCAGTAAGTCTATATGATGCAAACTCAAAACTTAAGCTCGCACGCACTTCAACTATCACTGTGTGAAATCGGATCATCCGTTCGGAAATGCCAGATTTATTTCCATTTTGTTTTTGAAATGGGACACTGTGCGTTGTTCGCATAATTGTTCGACCAAATCCAAATCCATATAATCCGTATTTCTACATCATTCTCGTTCAATCTCGTTTTTTAAGTTGTTACGTTTTAGAAGTAAATTAGCGATATGTAAGTGCATGTTACATTGCAATTATACACACTATTTACACACCTATATACCTATGTACATACATATAAGTAATACGTACAAACATATAATCAAATATAAGTAAATTTTGTTTTTCTATGAGAATAATTTTAATCTTAAAATAAGTTCATGTTAATATTTTTCTTCCTACAACTATTATAATAACATTATTTAAAAAATATATATCGTGTCTATTGAAGCGTTAATAAATATTAAACATGACAATTTGTTTTAAATGAAAAATAAACTTCTTAATAAAAACATAACAAAATAACTATTCAATATTAAAGTTTAAACTAACGCACTTGCGGCTTAAAATGGATTTTTTAAATCTTATTGTTTTTATTAATTTAATAATATATACTAAATTTTGTACAATAAAAGCTCAAATAAATAGTAAGTAGTAGTATATAGTTAAAGATAAAATAAAACAAATTATTATTTTATATCAAACAATTTCAGCGAGCATTTATCGTAATTTACCACCTTTATATGATTTCGATAATTATGATCTTTGTTTAACGGAAACAACTTCAAAATATTGTATGGTTTTTGCAGAAATCGAATCAAATAATTATAGTGATATTTGGCAAAATATTGTAAAACTTTCAAACGATTTATCGCATAATTTTCGTCATGAAAATGTATTTTTTGGAGTTTGTGTGGATCAGTGTTATCAATTTTTGGAACAATTGACAAGCAACGATATACAAATTTATGCTAAAAATAAGTCATTAGATAATGAGGTACTTTTTAAAATTTTTCATAATTAAAAAAAAAAAAAAAAAGTTTATTTTTTAATATTAATTTCTTTAAAGATAACAAAATACTATGAGAGAATTCATAAACGAAGAGAGGATTATGATAATCGTTTGTTATATCGCAACAGTTTGGATAAATGTTTAAACTATCGATTTCAAAGAAAGTATAATTTATCGATAACAACAAGTATTGAGTATTGTGAAAAGTTGGATAGCACACAGAAGTTTGGTAAATATTTTAAATTATAAATTATTTTAAATAAGTCTTTTGGTTAAAAAACTTTAATCGGATAAAAATTTCTAAGAAGATTTATTAAAATAACATTTTTTTCTGGATTACGTATTTTTATATTTACATAATCGGATAAAGTTTTTATATGAATAACTTTAAACGAATAAACTTTTATAGGATAAGATTTTGTTATAGAAATTATTAATCGGATAAAGTTTTTCACAGAAAAATTTAATCGAATAGTTTTTCTATAGAAAAATTCAATCGGATAATTTTTTTTATAGACAACATAATTCAGATAAAGTTTTTCTATGAATAACTTTAATTGGATGAAGTTTTTCTATAAAAAAATTTATCGGATAAAAGTTTTCTTCAGAACTTCAATCGGATAAAATTTGTCTATGGAAAGCTTAGATCGGATAGTGTTTATATAAAAAACTTTAATAGGAAAAGTATTTCTCTAGACAACTTTAATCGAATAATGTTTTACGTAAGACTTTTATGGAATACAATTTTTATTTAATTGGATAAAGTGTTTGTACAGAAAACTTTATTAAGCAACGTTTATCTATAGAATACTTTGACCGGATAAAGTAAAAAAAATTATTTTGTATAAAAAAACTAAACAGATAATCGGTTAAAGTTTTTCTATAGAAATCTATAATCGGACAAAAATTGTCTGTAGAAAAATTTAATCTGTATAGTTTATCCATATAAACTTTATTAAGATAAAGTCTTCTACAAACATTTTTTTGCATAAAGTTATAAAGTTTTATTTTTTTAATTTTATATAAAAAATTTTCTATAGAGAAGAAAATCAGATTCAAAATTTCTATACAAAAACTTATCCAATTAAAGTTTCCTATAGAAAAACGTTATCCACTTTATGTTTCCTATAAGAAAAAACATCAGAATAAAATTTTCTATAGAAAAAACATCTGAATAAAGTTTATTATAAAAAAAACTTTTCCCTCTTGAATCCCATATCAAAATTTTACCCGATTAAATCTATGTATTTATTATTTTAGATTTATTGGATACTACTTTCTGCCTTATAGTGTTTATCATTATATTACTTAATATTTTTTGCTCTTTATACGATTATCGTTTAAAACTTCAATATACAACAAATGTTCAAAATAATGATTTTTATAAAAATAAAATTCAAGAAACAGGTAAATTATTAAAAATGTTCTCATATCTCCAATAACACTTAAACATATATTTTTAGGTTACAAAAATCTGTTAATATCCTTTTCAATATGTCGTAACTACTATCGCATTACTAGATCACCCATGAAAAACACTGATTCGGTTGAATCTGATTTAAACTTTACTTATGCATTTCGTGTTTTTGCCCTTTTTATAGTAATTTTGGGCCACTGTATTATGGTCTTGATGTCCATGCAAATACAAAATCCTGAATTTTTAGAAAACTATTATTATAAAGCTGAAACAATATTATTTCAAAATGGTTCAGCAATTATACAAATATTTTTTGTTTTAGCGGGATTTTTGTTAAAATTAAAATTTGACAAACAGAATGTAATTACGTCAGATTCAGGATATAAAATGGGTATTTTGGTTTATGCGCAATTTTTTTTAAATCGTTATTTAAGGTAAGTTAAAAGGAAATGGATTTATATGGAGAAAAATAATTTTGTTTTATATTGTAAACATATTTTAAGATTAATTCCATCATTGGTCTTGGTTATTTTATTTAATGCCACATTTTTTATACGCTTGGGAGATGGACCATTTTGGCGACATGCTACTGCTGCCGAATATACGTTTTGTCGGGAGTATTGGTGGAAAAATATCTTAATGATAAATAATTTTATGTTCAAGGATAGTGTAAGTTTGCTTATTAAATCAGCTTTTTGTTTTATATAAAAATAAATTAAACTTATTTTGTTATTTTTATTTATTTTTTAAATTAAATAAATGTTATTTCGTGGCTTTTTAAAGTAGCGTTGTTATCGATAAAGGTATATTTGAATCAGTTCTTTAACATTTGTTTATGTATGTATGTATGAATGTTTTTTTTTTTTTCTATTAAAAATAAAAATATATATATATCATTTTTCGGCCCCTGTTTAAAAGTAATATTTATCTTAATTTTAGTGTGCCCAACACACATGGTTTTTAGCGGCCGATATGCAATTATATGAACTATTTCTGTTAACCGCTATTTTAACGGCCCGGTAAGTATAAAAGTAATTGTTAAAGATGAAAAAATACAGTTAGCTTTAAAATTTAATCGAAACAAATTAATATTATGTTCACACCCATTAGTTTTTTATTTGTTTTTTGAAAAACACAATGTCCATATATCATTTTATTGTATTTTTTCTTTTGGCCAGCTTTTCGTTTTCCAAAATATTTTCACAAATTTGAACATAGCTAACACTTAATTTTAGTTATTAATATAATATCTTTTTCTTTTGCTTCAGATTTCAAAAATCACGTATACCTATTTATTTGTTATTTGGTATATCAGCATTTCTAGTGCCAGGATTTATTACATATTTCTATAAATTAGATGCCATACACTTTCTTAAACCCGAGTAAGTTTTATTTTTAAACTAATATTCCATTAAATAATCAATTTGAAAGTAACACTGATGTGTAAAGAAATTCTTTTTTAAACAAAAATAGGATGAATATATTTATATATAAATGATTTAACGTGCTTTATAAAGCTATGTTCAAATTTATGAAATATTTGAAATCAGCTATGATTAATGATAAGTAAAAAAATATTTTACCATTAAAATGGAAAAGTTAGAAAATATTTTATATAGTGGTTACGTCATTTTGGTCAAATATTTGACTAGTCTGAACATACCTTATGAATTTGTTTTCAGTTTTTTTTTTCATATCACATAAATATTTTTTATGGACATGATTAATATGATTCTCTTAATAACACGGTTACACTAGTATATTTCACCATAACTTAAGAACGGTATAATAAAACACCAATTTACCTTCAAATTATCTTAACATTATGTTTATATCTACTCAATAGTTATTCGGAAATTAGTGAAAATTGTGGATCTCAAATTTTGGTGAAATATTATTATAAGGTTCATATTAGTCATGCCTATAAATATATTCTTATTGAACAAATAAATCTACTCTTTATATTTAATTTAGTACATTTTTTTTTGGATTTTCTTTTAATTTCAGAAGTTATCGTTATTTATATTTCAAAGATGTCGATACATTTTATTTAACTTATCCTCAATTTTATTGTAATATTGGTGGTTATTTAGTGGGTTTTATATGTGCTGAAATTTATCTGAAAAGCAAATTTTTTAAAAAGCTAAACTTAAGTCAATATCTTGGTGTATTGAGATTTGAAATATTACTATTAACTATTATATTTTTAACTTTTATGGGACTATTATTTTCTGGAAATCTAGTAATTCATGGAAATATAAAAAATTCATTATGGTTAAGTTTATATGCTGGTTTATATCGTAATATATGGTGTATTTTTGGAGGATTTTTGGTATTGTATATGCTCAAGAAAATGGGTTGTAAGTATAAAAATTATGTTTAACATGTTTTCAATATTTTTAACATAAAATATATGTAAATGTTTTTTTAAGGGATTGCTTATGAAATTGCTTGTTTGCCTATATTTCGTTTACTGGGTAGAATATCTTTTCAATCATATTTATGGCATGTTACAGTTTTAAGAGCATTAGAGGGATTTTATCGCCAACCGATTTATCTTAATGAATTTTATATGGCAAGTGTTTTGTAATAAAATGAAACCATTTAATATTTGCTTCAAATATGTATAAATAAAGCAACTATAATCCGATTTTTTTAGATTTGTCAAATAGTTTTGGCATTTGTTTTAACAAACTTTGTGTCTTTTGCTGTGGCAATATTTGTGGAATATCCAATTAGTGAGATTGTAAATTATATACTAAAACGAGGTATGTTAATATTTTTTAAAAATTATTATTATTTGTTTATAATTTTTTATTAATATTTAGATAAAACAAAATATCGAACTAGTGATCGGGCTAATGAAATGAAACCACATTTAGAGCAAATTCATATATGAAACTTTATATTTACAAATGCAATATAAGTATATGTATCGGTGTAAATATTATATATTATTAATAAGAAGATTTAAGTTGTATTTTATTTTATTATTTTTTTTTTTTATTTTTTGTTAATATTTAAGATGTAAATAATGGTCTAACATACTTCTTGAAGTTTGAATTCAAACAAAACTTTATGTATTATAGTTATCTATATATATGTAGATTAAATTTAAATAAAATGGGTAATTGTTTAAAATTTTCTTAAGTTAAGTTATTTTCATTTGAATAAATTTCTCCATTATTATTTTTTTTTTTTTTTTTAAATATCTGGTCGAAGTAAATCTGGAGACTTCAATTAACACATTTTTCAAAATGTATTTTTTTATTTGAATTAATAATTTATTTATTATTAATTTAATTTTTTTTTTAATATGGATATATATTCATTACTTACATTTTTTAATTAGCACTTTTATAAAAATTTGTACTTATTTTAAAATGTAAACTAATAAACAATTTTGTATTAATCATCAATATTCAAAAATTCTCATTTGGGATGTCAACTTGCCTTAATTTTTTTTTTTAGCTATAAAAATAAGGGTATATTTTTTCCTCTCAACCTGCATATAGAATATTCAGAAAAAAATATATGATATATTAAAAATCTGGTCGATTGTAAAGAAAATTGTAGTTATAATAAAACCCTTCTGCTTGATTAAAAACCGTTTATTTTTGTTATGGATTTTAAAAAACTTCAATTTCCATTTTTAAAAATTTGTTAATAAATTGAAATTATAAAATAACAAAAAATATTTTTCTACATATATATAAATATATATACATATTTATATCATAACATAGCTACAGAAGGTATACAGCCGTATTCAAAATAAATAATGTATGCTTGCTAACGAGTGGCTAACTTTTTCTTATGGAAATTTACATACAAAAAGTTTGTAACTCGTTAGAAAACTTACATTATTTATTTTAAATACGGCTGATAATCATTAGAAAATGTGTTCTCAATTTTATTTACCTTGAACAGTCGGTTTATAAAATTAAAGAAAATGAAAAAAAAAAAAAACATCAAAAATATAAAAAGTTCTTCCAACTAAAAATTAAATTGTATCTGAACAAATTTTATAGAAATATGTAAATTCTATTTAAAAACAAATATGCATTAATTTATTGTGTGAAATTTTGAAAAATGGAATTCTGCTGTTGATCTTTGGAAGAAATTTTTGAAATCTTTGCAAGAAATATTTGAAAATTCAAGAGTAAGCAAAAATATTTTATATTTCTTTAATTTTTATTTTTTGTTTTTCATTTTTTCAATTTTCCGACTTAATAAGAATTACGAATGACAACTCTCCCAAATGATTCTACCTTCCGTAGTTGTATCATAAATTTCAATAATATTAACATGCCTATTCATAGAAATAGTCTTAAAAAAGTCACAATTTTATTATGACTAAAGGCTCAACTACATAGAATACTTTCGCTTCAACTGCGACTGACAGCTAAGTTAAATACATGCATTTATATGGAACGAAGCCAAATCAATACGCCAAACTTCTGCGTGAAGTACTTCAAAGATGAAAAATGTTCAACTTTGAAGTACCGAAGTACGTAAATACATTTTGTCGGTTGTTTTATTCTTATTTTAATATATTTTCGTTGAGTTGGAAATTTCAATTTGAAATTCATTAATTCAACTGAGAATATAATTAAATTTTTACATTTTTATATTTTATTATATCAAATTTTAATAACAAAATAATGCAACGACTGGGTTAATATCATTTATGTGTTGCGTAGCTGTCAGTCGCAGTTGAAGCGAAAGTATTCTATGTAGTTGAGCCTTAAAAGTTACGACTGTACTTGTGAGTCGGTCATAACTTCATATTCTGTTAACATAGTCACAAAACATGCTTAACATTTAAAAATGTTGACTTTTTTTGTCAATTAAAAATAAAAATTTTTGTAAAAAATTTGAAATTTTTAGGGAAGAATGAAAATTTGCAAAGAATACTGCAAAATTTGATGAAAATCTGCAAGAAATGTAAGAGTGTGTTGTATATATGCTTTGTCGCTTTTTGGCCCTCAATTATTTCAAATATGTATGTATGCATTGTTTTTTCTACAACACATTTTTCTATATCTTCATATTTTTTATTTTCAATTAAAATATTTTCTTATGATAGTCACAATTCTTATGACTGCCTACATATCAGGTCTTAATTTTAAAACGAAATATTAATACATTTTTGTTTGTGAATAGAAAATTAAAGACTATAGTCACAATTTGTGTTTTATGACTATTTTTCAGTCACAATTTTTCTGTGAATAGGCATGTAAATATGTATTAATGTTTCCAACATTTCGTACAGTGTATACCTTTCACATGAATTCCTATAAATTTGGCAACTCTAAGTGTCGGGCAAAATGGCCACGTTTTCAGTTATACATGAAATGTCAAACTTTGTTGACGTTGACATTTAAGAGCATTTAATACTTGGACGTCGGTAATATCGGTTGTGTGCGGCATTTGTTATTGCATTTAGTACTAAAAAAAGAAACAGAAAAGAATTTTCTATCATAAAGAAAAAAAACTTTTAATTTTAAAATACAAAAACTTACTATAACAGTGGACATTTATTAAAATAACGAAATTGTGGTAACAAAATAATATAATTTAAGAAAATAATAAGTGTAAAGAAAGAAAAAAATTGAAGGAAAAAAATTCAGGTCGTACTACTACGACGTTGCAAAGCAGACAGAATAACCAAATAAGAGCAGCGAAAGAAGGCGACAAATAAGACCATAAAAAGAAAACGCAAAAGAACAAAATCACATTTTTTAGAGTTTAAGAAAATTTTAAACTAATTAAAATCTTTTTGGAGATTTTAGTATTAATAGTTCTTATATAATTTTAAATCGGGGTAAAATTAAGGAATTTTTAATTTAAAAAAGCTTAGAAAATTTTCTACTGTCAGTGACTGATGATTGTCTTTTCTTTTTCTCTGCCAACGTTGCAGTCCGTCATAATCAACTGTTGTGTGAATGTGTATTATTTTCCTCGTCTATATGAAAGTCCAATTATGTTAAATAAGAAAAACACGTTTTTTCTAGTTCATTATTTTTTCAATTTGCGTTTTTTTTTTGAAAGAAACCCTTTTGAAATAGGCAAATAATTTAGGTTTTAATTATTTCATAAGGTTTTATTTTATTAATTGAATAATTAAGACATTTTTTTCTTCTACCCCGTTTTTTTAAATAAAGATTCAGGCAAAACAACCTTTCTTCAATATGTTAGAAGTGTATTTTAGCTTTAAAATTTTTTTAGATTCAATTTTAAATTACCACTTGTAGTTTTAGTCATGATAATGTATTTTTTTATTTTTTCCACTTTCATCAATGGCCGCATTTTTAATTGAGATTTCTTCTTGTATTTTCTATTTATTTGTGGCATTTCCTATTTTATTATATTTTTGTTCGTTATCTCTTTTTGTTGCTGCACACATTTTCTCCTAATTCAGTCTCAGTCAGAGCCAGTCAGTTTACTTCAATCATTTGGTAGGTCGGTCGGTTGTTCGGTCGTGTCGTTTATTTATCTTCTTGTTTCTGTTGAGTTGTAAACGATCACACGAATCACAAATACTCAGACATTTCGAAACACAATTATTTTAGTTTGCATGAATAATAGAGTGAGGCTTTATCTTTGTGGGTGCATAGATATACAGGTTTTTGTTGTGTGAGTCCGTGTTTTGAAGTTTTTGGGAGTAATAGGTTTCAGCAATATTTAAAAGATTATTAATATATGAACTTATCAAATAAATTTTCGCATTAAGATTCAATTTATAATTTTAATAGTGTTCATAAAAACAAGTATGTATTAAGGGTTAAAGTGTATATGGCAATACAATTTTGAAAGATTCGCGAGATATGAGAGATATTTAAAATATATCAATATATCGGCTAAATGCCCAAGCACAAACAATTCATTTGCTTCACTGCAACAGACAGTTTCATGATGAGCGCCTTAAGCAATGCACACCAAAACTAGATTATCCCTATAACAACAAATTTTATTATATTTTAGTTTTTAATTAAAAGTTGGGAATATAGCACGTCAAATAAATTTGAAATATGTATTTTAAAATTTCCATCAATAAAATTGCAATTATTCATTATAATTAGCTAAACTAAAAGTTTAAGTTTAACCTACATCTGCTAGGAAGTGTACATTTGTTGCCATCCATGTATTTCTATTTGAATTAGTGTACTATTTTGTAAAATGTAAAAAATAGGAAGCTGTTTGTGGTTAATTGAATTCACACGGCTATAGTGGACGAGTATATGGATGTAAATATAAAATGTGCCCCTAAACTCTACATTTGTCCTAGGCTTGTAGAAAAACCTATATAGTTTTATAATATATTAGGAATTCCTAAACTGCCTTCGGTTGCAACGAACTTTTGCACAAACTTCAGTTTATAGAATTGTCATTTTTTAGGAAAAACACAAAATTTTAAATATTAACGAAGAAAATAATTTTTTTTTAAAGAAAAATTGTTACAATTGGTGCTCACGTCAACTCTAGCTGTGAATCAATTTTTAGGAAGCAACTGAAATTCTCGGACCCTATTACTGTGCAAAATTGTTTAACTCCAGTTTTATAATCCAATTGCTATATAAGTGTAGTCCATTATACACATAAAGGATACATAATTATAGTCTTTCAAATTTACCTTGTTCTAATTGGATCTCATCTAAAACTTTTATTTAATGAAAAATTTAGATTTTCCAAACACTTTTTTAAATCATCTATAATGTATTAGATTTATTTAAAATCATTTGCAGTATATTATAATCTTTCAATTTGTTCCAAATTGTTATTACTTTTTGTACTATATCTTCTATATATAATTTCCTTAGCACTTTTGCCTTCAAAGCTCCCAAATGAAGTAAAAAAAATAAATTTTGTCCTATTTATAACACTAATCGTCCTTCAAATTCTAACGGAGTCAGATTTATGAATTTGAGTGTAGAAGCAGAGTTTTTTATATTATAATATTGGCTACACAATTTCGATATAAAATTGTATTGTTTACAAATTTAGAATTATTCAGGTATGTGATGGAAAACGATTTCGAAAACGAATCGATTTTAAATCGAAAAAATGTGTGATGTACTTATATTTTCGTTTTTGTTATTGATACAAATTATATTTAAATCACTTTCTGTTAGATTTTATTACATAGTTTTGTATATTTCTCTAAAATTAATTGTTATTTTCACATGAGCTGTATATTCTTAATAAAAAATCGATTCGATTTGAAAACGATCGGTTTTCATCACATACCTGATTATTATTTTTTCTTTTTGTTAATTATAAAAACAAGTTTACAAAATTTCATATATATTTTTTTCTCTACGTAATATTTGCAATAACAAATAAAGCCGTACAAATTAAAAATAATCATAGAATAATTATTGATTTTTTATACTCAATAAGAAGAACAATTTTACTAATTTTTTTTTATTGCAATAAATTTTTATTTTTAGAAAACACGCCAAGTTATCAAACTGGATTTTACTACGGTAGAAAATAAATAGGCCGGATTTCTTGGATTTTACAGTACAGTAAGTTAAAAAAATATATATATATATATATATTAAAATTAAATGATATAACAGATTTCTGAAAACCCAAAGCCGATAAATTACCTAAACATATCTATATTTTTAAAACCAAACTCTTACGTATATATTTTTTTAGTTATAATTAAAAGAATTTTTAAAACTAAAAAAGTTATTAAAATGCCGGTATTTTGTCTAATATTATCTGGGTAAAAATTGTCCCTATTATTTAAGATTGCATAGCATGATGTTTATATTTCATTATGCTCTTCGTTGCCACATATGTATGTATGTTTTTCTCTTTTGATAACTCAAAAAGTTTCTCGAACGTGTACATATGTATGTATGTAGTTCTAGTATGTATATAACCTCATAAATGTATTTATAAAATACATGTTCATTTTATAAATTTTTTGTATGATGGTTCTAATAGAAAAAACATGTTTTTTTGTTAATTTGTTGTTGTGAGTTACTCTGATCAGTTTATTCAACCGAGACTTAGAGTACGAAAACGGGTAGTTTTTTTTTTCAAATCACACTTGCATTGTGATCCACAACAACAAAAGCAGTAGCTAGCAGCACAAGTAAAATATTTCAAACATATTTTAACCAGTTCCTTGTTAAAGAACTTGCTTACTCGTATGTTTTATTTGTTGGTTTTCAATTGGTATGTCTCATAATTTGTTTTTTTCTCGGATTGGTTTCTTTTTTTTAAAGACATGACTTTTTTGAAAGCACAAATAATAAATGTGTGTCACACATACGATCACAAAATAATTGTGAATACATTGGATGAATTTGTACAATGTTAAAGAAAAAAAGTATAATGGTGAGTTATTTCTATGAAAGAAAATGTCACTACTTTGTAATAGTGACTTTAAAATAATCGTTCTTTTTATATTTTAAGTAAATGTATTATTCTCTTTGTATTATTATTATTTTTTTAATATTTACCTGGGATCCTAATCTTTGTGTTTTTTAGACGATAATGGTGAAATATTGAGTAAAATTCAAGTCCAACGGGTTAGAAAAAAAGTCAAATATAATAGATAGAAAATATAACGATCTCAATCCAGATATCTCCGCCAAAACGTTACAAAGATTTAAATTCCGTAAAGTGTATCCATAAATGTGTGCCTGTATCCACGCAAAATGTACTAGACCTAGTCCGCGGGGATCTAAATCCCTCCTAATGCTCTGTATTAAAAGCATCTATTATGCGCTGATAAAACAGGGTGAAACTATAGCCAGAGACCGAACAAAAAAGGGCCAGAATATGCGAGCAGACATGAGTCCATGACTTTACCTCATGACCATGCTCGGCCCCATATTGCGCGACCAGTTAAAAAGTGGTTAAAAAGTTTTTTTTTTAATTAAAAAAAAAAAAAAAACGATGTAATTTAATACATATTTTTACTAATTTTGCATTTGTATTGGTGTCCGCGGAAAATAAAAAATTTCTGAAATGGTCGGCGAGGTGAGTTAATTCTGGGTTTTATATTTGATGTGAGTTTTATATGGTGTGTTTTTCTATTTGATGATTAAACCTTTTCTGCGAGATGCTCACACAACCTAACTTAATAACCGTTCACCAAAAAAAATATTTTCAACAAAAAGTGGAATTTTCCTTTAAAAAAAAAAAAAAAAAAACTAGATGGTACCAAACCCGATTTTACACAAAAAGTCTTTAAAAATAATAAATTTTCACAAAAACATAATAAAGCACTGTTCAGTTATAATCTGGACGCATAAAACTGTTAATAACTTTTGATTGAAACAACAGAATTAAATGTTTTATATCAAAAATGAAAGATAGTTTATTATTGTTTAAAATTATAATTAATAAAATTTTAAATTTCTTTATTTCGAATGAAATTTCTTGCATGTTTCTTTATGCTTCGCATTAAATTCTGCACAACTTTCCTTTGAACTAAAGCAGCATATTTATACCAAGCTGTTCTCATAGAATCCTCATTTTTAATAACCTTGGCACTCTTCTTCAATTTAGATTTAACAATAGCCCAAAATTTTCCAATTGGGCGAAGTTGTGGACAATTTGGTGGGTTAAGCCACTTGGGTAGAAAATCGATGTTATTATCTTGTTACCACTTTATCGTGGTATTGGAATAGTGACAAGATGCTAGGTCCGGCCAGAACTTAGTCGGCGACTTATGAAACCTAATGAAAGGCAACAGTCGTTTTTGTAAACATTTCTTTGTATAAATTTCTGACGTCATTGAAGAGGATGTGACAAAAGCCTTGCTCTTCAACCCGCAGCTGCAAATTGCTTGCCAAATCAGAAACTTTTTACCAAATTTATCCATTTTCGTGTACTTAAATTTGTCGGCTACCTTTCCACGGTTGGATGAATCATTACGATGCAACCGCCATTACGTCCATTACGATGCAACCGCTAAATTTGGTTAATATATATATATATAATATATTACTGTATAATAATCTGGTACATTTTTTTGCTACTGATTCTTGCTTTTCTGTTCTGTTTGGGTATTTAATAGTTCGATATGCTTTTAATCTAGCATTTACGCGAATTTTTCGTAAAGTACTTCTGCTGGTTTTAAATTTTTTTAGCACGATCAACGTCAGATAATCCAGGATTATTTTTGATTGACCTTAGTACTATAGTCTCCAATTTTTTGTTTCTTCTTCTTCTTCTTTCTATAGTCAAGGTTTCCTCATATCTTTTTAAAACACTACACACCGTACTTTTTGCAATTTTAAGCGATTTTGCTAACTTAGAACGAGACCAAGTCGGATTTTCATTAAATTTGTGCAGAATTTTTTTACGAGTTTCAAGTTCCATCGCGTGTATTTTCTTTAAACCTCAACAGAATCGAATGCAATTTTTGACATATAACAGTACATCTGTGGTGAATAACATACTTCAAAAGTTTTCTACTTCTGCCACCAGAGGCGCTGCAATTCAAAGTACAGTGCGTCCAGATTATAACTGAACAGTGCTTTAATAATAATTTTCACTTTGAAATTGTGTTTACACTTAAACAAGAATTTCGTACCTAATAATCGTTTTTAATCTGTAAAACGAACGAGTTTTCACAAAACGTTTTTGCAAAAAGCAACAAATTTACATCTAAAGTACAAATTTTTGTTAGTACCCAAATGTGTTAAAAATGTTATGGAATTAGTTTTGTTCTCAATTTAATAAAAAAATAATTCAACATTTAGGATACACAGTACTGTATATATAATAAGGTTTTTCATTGTATTATGTTGTGTTGAAAAAGTACATGAAATTTGTGCAATAATTTCAAAAATTTTTGCGTAAAATACACGCCATAATTTGAAATAAAAAAATCGAATACATACGAGTCACTGGATTGATCATTTTATGCATAAATCAATTTTCAACATGTGTATGTACATAGTTCTTTAAGGAAACACTTGACCCATCTACAGCACCTCGTTATTATTAATGAAACGAATAAAACCCATAAAGAGAAACCAAACATTTTTACGATTTATTAGGAATTGAAATGAAAATATTTGATAAGACAAATTGCAGCATCTCATATTTTATATATGTATTTATTTTATTCTATATACAATATATTTTTTTAAAGCATAACTTGTTATCAAATACGTTGCCTACGACTACATTTTCTTATCAACAATTTTACTTTTTTTTTTTTTTCATAAATAAATTGAAAATTTTCATTATTGGTTGAATGATAAGTGGCCATTATTGGGCTGTTATGTTTTTCTTTCTTTTTCTTGTATATAGGAACTGAAAGTGTACACGTTGACTGCAAGTCAATAGATATTAAACACGTTATCAGTTGAAAAAATAAAATGTATAATTGGAATTATTTTAAAACTAACAATAGCTAGCACATGTGTTCTCCTATTATTATTATTATTATGATTAGAAATTGTAAATAAGATTTGTATGTTAATAATAGATTTTTTTCGTTAATAGTTTCATTTTTATATTTTTGTTTTTAGTGGTACTGTAACGACTTGGAACGAAAAAGGACTCTTCTCTCTCTTTTTTTTAAGTGACGCAAGCAGCAGTGATGGAAGAATCAAACGGTATGTAAAAAATCATTGTGTGTTTAATTTAAGAAGAAAGAAATTTAACCCATAAACATTTATTTGAAACAAAAAAATTTATAGTCAACGTTGAAGAACAACAATCAACTACTACCACCACCAACACCACCTCCACCAATTATCAAGAGGTAATGGATCAACAACAACAACCCTTAGCATCTCCAACTCCGGTAGCTACACCCACTAGTACTACTAGTGGTGGCACGGCTAGCAATGCTACTGCAGCATTTAGCTATGATGATCTTTTCCCAGCTTTGCCAGCAAACACTTCAGCTCCATTGAGTACAACTACTGGACCACCAGTTGTACGTGTAACAACAACCCAAAAGGTAAGACAAGAAAAAAAGATAATTATTTTTAAACCCTAATCGTTGAAACCCATTTTTTACAATGTTTAAATATTTACCCACAAACAATTATCACTCCCTCGCCACCTTTTAGGTTTTACATTTGGCTGGCGAAGAACGTAAATCGACCGATTCTGAAAAATTCGGTGAAGGTGAATCGAAACGTATTTGTCAGCAAATCTCTAAGGAGACTGGTGCTCAAATTGAAATTTCCAGTGGCAAAAATCAATCGCTCTCCTTCCTTATCAAGGGCAAACAAGCAGAAGTTCTCGATGCTCGTCGCAAAATTCTTATGTATTTCTCCGCCCAAGCTAGCCGTTCCATAAGCATTCCCAAGGAACATCATCGTGTTATCTTGGGTAAGGCTGGTAAACGTTTACGTGATCTGGAACAATTGACCGGTACCAAAATCACTATTCCCAGTCAAAATGAAGAAAGCGACATTATTACGATTGCCGGTACAAAGGAAGATATTGAAAAAGCTGAAGCCGAAATACGTCAACTATCGGCAGAGCAATATAAAAAGTCTTCGGATCGCATTTCGGTGCCTAAAATCTATCATCCCTTCATTGTGGGTCCATACAATGAAAACTTGAATAAGATCCAAGAGGAGACCGGTGCCAAGGTGAATGTGCCACCACAATCTATGCAAAAGGATGAGATTGTGATTACCGGTGAAAAGGACGCTGTAGCCGCTGCCAAGGCCAAGGTGGAGGCTATTTACAAGGAAATGGAAAAGAAATGTTCCACCGTTAGTGTTGAAGTGGCGAAGGCTCAACATCGTTATGTTATTGGTCCTAAAGGCTCAACAATCGCAGAAATTCTTCAACTCACTGGAGTATCTGTTGAAATGCCACCTCTCGACTCGCCCCTGGAAACTATTACATTGCGTGGTCCCCAAGTAGCCTTGGGTAATGCCTTGACTGTGGTCTATCAAAAAGCCAATTCCGTCAAGTCGGTGGAAATTGATGCTCCCCATTGGATTCACAAGTATGTGATTGGTCGTAAGGGCGCTAATATGAAGCAACTTGAGGAAGATTGCCCCAACGTGAATGTCAATTGTTTGGAGGACAAGATCAAGCTTGAAGGTGACCCAGAAAATGTTGACAAGGCCACCAACTATCTGAACGACATTATCCGCAACTATCAGGAGAACTTCACCTTTGTTGTGATGACCGTCAATCCAGCTTACTACAAGCATATCATTGGCAAGGCTGGTGCCAACGTCAATCGTCTCAAGGATGAATTGAACGTTAACATCAACATTGAGGAACGTGAAGGTCAGAACAACATTCGCATTGAGGGTCCCAAGGAGGGCGTTAAAAAGGCTCAACTTGAATTACAAGAGAAAATCGATAAACTTGAAAATGAAAAATCGAAGGATGTTATCATCGACCGTCGCTTACATCGTCAGATCATTGGGGCCAAGGGTGAAAAGATTCGTGAGATTAAGGATCGCTACCGTCAGGTAATGATTGTTATTCCCACACCCCAGGAAAATACCGACATTGTGAAGTTGCGTGGTCCCAAAGAAGATGTCGACAAGTGTCACAAGGATCTTTTGAAATTGGTAAAAGAAATTCAAGAGTCATCGCACATTGTCGAGGTGCCCATCTTTAAGCAATTCCACAAGTTTGTTATTGGCAAAGGCGGTGCTAACATCAAGAAGATTCGTGACGAAACACAAACCAAGATCGATCTTCCTGCCGAAGGTGACACCAACGAGGTCATCGTTATTACCGGTAAGAAAGAGAACGTTCTTGAGGCTAAGGAACGTATTCAAAAGATTCAAAATGAATTGGCTGATATTGTTACTGAAGAAGTACAAATTTCACCCAAGTACTACAACTCTATCATTGGTACTGGTGGCAAATTGATTTCCTCCATCATGGAAGAGTGCGGTGGTGTATCGATTAAATTTCCTACCAGTGAATCGAAGAGCGACAAGGTTACCATTCGTGGTCCCAAGGATGATGTTGCCAAGGCCAAAACACAGCTTTTGGAATTGGCCAACGAACGCCAAGCCGCTTCCTTCACTGCCGAAGTACGCGCTAAACAGCAACACCATAAGTTCCTTATTGGTAAGAATGGCGCCTCCATAAGAAAGATACGCGATGCCACCGGTGCTCGCATCATCTTTCCCGGCAACGATGATGCCGACAAGGAAGTAATTACCATCATTGGCAAAGAAGAAAATGTCAAACAGGCCAAGGAACAATTGGAGAGCATTATTAAAGATATAGATCAAGTTACCGAAGGTGAAATTTCTGTTGATCCTAAGTACCATAAACACTTTGTGGCCAAGCGTGGCGAAATCTTACATCGCATCTCGGAGGAATATGGTGGTGTTATGATTTCTTTCCCTCGTCCTGGCGTTGACTCTGACAAGGTTACATTGAAGGGTGCCAAGGACTGCATTGAAGCTGCCAAGTTGCGTATTGCTGAAATCGTTGCTGACTTGGATGCTCAGGTGACCATTGAGGTTGTTATTCCCCAACGTTTGCATCGTACCATTATGGGTGCACGTGGCTTTAAGGTACAACAAGTTACAACCGAACACGATGTCAACATTAAATTCCCCGATCGTGATGCCACCGAACCGGTTGAAGGTCTTGAAAACGGTACCAATGGTACAATCGATGGTGTAGCCACCGATGAGCCCATCCGTCAATGTGATATCATTCGTATTACAGGTCACATTGACAAATGTAATGCCGCCAAAAAAGCTCTCATCGACCTTGTACCCATTACCGAAGAACTTACCGTACCCTATGATCTTCATCGTACCATTATCGGTCCCAAAGGTGCCAACGTACGCGAATTTATGTCCACCTATGATGTACATATCGAATTGCCACCCAGCGAATCAAAATCGGATACCGTTAAGGTAACGGGTACACCTGCTCATGTTGCCGAAGCCAAAAAGGCTTTGGACAAGATGATTGAAGAGTATGAGGCCGATCGTGCTGATCGTGAATTGCGTTCATTTAGCTTACAAATCGAGGTCGATCCCGAATATCACTCGAAATTGATAGGTAAACGTGGTGCTGTCATCAATAAATTGCGTGCCGCTCACGATGTCAACATCTCACTGCCCAAACGTGGTGATCCCAATCAAAGTACCATCACTATCACCGGCTATCAGGCCAAGGCTGAGGCTGCACGCGATGCTATTATGGAGATTGTCGGTGAAATGCAAAACTTGTACCGTGAAGTTATCGAAATTGATAATCGTGTGCACTCCCATATTATTGGTCAACGTGGCAGAACAATTCGCAAGCTGATTGAAGATTATAAGGTCAGTTGAGAATTTTAAATCATATTAAAGGTATTCACCTCAGAAATTGCCCTTGCAAAGTAAGTTGTGCAAAATTTATTCTATGTGGTTGTTGTCGTGTTTACAGAAATCGGTGGAAATTTTCTACCGATCTTGGATCTTGCAAAGTTGCAATTTTCTGAGGTGAATACCTTTATTATTATTTTTTTAAGTAAAGTACCTAATTTCAAAAAAGTACTTTTTTATATTTTTAAAAATGTACCAATTTTTAAAAGAGTACAATTTGTCCAAAGTAAATTTTTTATAAATTGTTGTGTGTGTGTTTTTTTTATAAATTCGTATTTTCTTTCTCCCCTAGGTTGACATCAAGTTCCCCTCACCCGAAGAGGCCAAAAACAATCCCGATGCTGTCACCATCATTGGCAAAGAAGATGATGTTGAAAATGCTAAGGAAGCCATTCTCAACATGGCTGAAGATTACATCCGTGACTATTTAGAAAACTTGCCACCTTCCCCACAACCCCAAACTGTGGGAGCTTTCTTGTCTGCTGGTAGCACCACCAACACCAATGAAAATGGCTTCGTTATCAAAGATGCCCCTTGGGAAAAAGCCGACAAGAAACAAGGGAAATCAGCTCCCAATACTCAATCCCAAGAAGATTTTCCGGCTGTAGGTGGAGCACCTGTTGCTGCTGCACCCATTACCTCAGTATGGGGACCCAGAAACTAAATAAAGCAACTTAAAATGAGTGAAAAATATATAAAATAAAAAACATCATTGATAAACACACGAAGTAGGTGTCAAAATATCTTGAAGGTTGTCAAAATATAAAAAACAATATTAAAAAAAAAACAAAAACAAAATTATAAACAAAAAGTAAAGGAAATAACAAAGCATGATGTATAATATCCAAATGTAATTAAAAAAAATCCAATTAATACAAAAAGACATACTACACTTTATAAAAATTTTTTATATTTCTTGAAATTCTATTATTTAAACATTTTTGATTTGTTTTAAAAATTTCAACGAATACTAAAAAAAAAAATAAACCTCCGCTACATTTAAATATGGGGTTAAATTTTATTTAAATATAAAATAAAATACACACATACATACATATTTGAATTTAATTCAAATAGAGGTCTAAACTGACACTTGTTTCGTGCGCTTCCTTTAAACATAATAAAAAAATACAATAGTTTTATTAAGATTAAATAAAAATACAATAACACACGAAAAACCAACTCAAAAAATAATAAAAACTATATATGTATATGTATAACAAACAAAAAAAATTCGAAATTTTTTTTATTTAAATAAAATAAAACTAAGAAAACAAAAACCCAAACAAGACTTTGAGAAATTCATGAAATTTTTCTTGTATTAAATATTTTTGAAAATTTTATTTTAAAACAAAAAATTATATAAAAAATAAACTGATGAGTTGAGTTTTGAATACTTTATAAAAATAAAAAAACGATGATGCCAAGTTTACACTTAAACAAAATACATACACATACATACATAAAAAACAACAAACATAACAAGAAAAAACATTTATCATAATAAAAAAAATACTAAAAAAAGAAAAAAATATTAACAAAAAAAAAATTAATCAATAAACATAAATTTTTTATATATATAAAAAATAGTAAAACAAATGAAAAAATAATGTCAAATAATTATAAAAATACTTATTTTTTAAAATATTAAAAATAATTCTTTATAATATTTTTCTTCTTTTATATATTATTTTTTATTTTTTCTCTAATTTTTCTGAAACGTTAAAAAATATATGTATGATTTTTATAATCAATCATTTTAATTTAAATTAAAGTGTCGTACATGCCTTTTAAAAAGTCATCCTCTATAATATATCTGCTATACAAAAAAAAAAAAAAAAAAAAAAAAAAAAAAAACCTTAAACGAATTTCTTTTGAAAATTCAAAATATTATAATTAATTTCTTTGTTTTCTTTGTTTCCAATACAAAATAGAAAATTTATTATATTAAAAAAATTGTGTAAAAAAATCATGCTTTTATTAGTTTAATATGTGCAATTTTTTACTAATTTCAAATAATGTTTTTTTGTCTAATAAAAAATTGTACTTTTGTTTAATTTCTAAAAAAAATATATATATATTACGAAAAAGCAATTTCAAAACTTACTTTTTTTATAATATATAAACATTTATTATTATTATTTTTGTGTTTATTATTTTACTACCATTTATTATTAAAAATTAAAAACGAAACAAAAAAATGGAAAACATATAATTGCATAATTTTTTTAAAGGAAATTTTTACTATTTTTTCAAAAACTAAAATAAAAAATATAAAAAAAATGTAAATTAAAGTTGTTTTAATGTAAACATAAAAAAGTCAAATTTCTGTAGTCTTATACATATATAGGTAAAAGAAAAGTTAATAACGATGTCTGTCTGTTAAAACTAACTTTTTGAAGGCTGTCCAATTACTGAAGTTGCGATTTTTATTATTTATTAATTATTTATTCATTTACAGAAATAAAATAAGCAAAAGCCTATTATATGTATAAAGAACTAGTCCGGAATAATAAATTTCTTACGACCATAAAACATTAAAGTTTAGAATGTTTAAATGCTCTGATAAATACCATTTTTTAAATGAATTACATAATTTCTTTTAAAAAAAGCATTAATATTTGTTTCATTTTTAACATAATTCGGAAGTTGGTTAAATAATTCCAGTCCTTTGTACAACAAACATCTTTTCATTTTATTAGTTTCTACTCTATTTATTCGGAAATCATTTCCATTCCTTATGGCTGGATTTCATTCACATATGATATTTCTTGTGTCAAGTATTCTGGCGCATGCCCCATCTTCATTTTAAAGATAAGGATACATGTGTTAAACTGGAGCCTTTGTCTGATATATTTATTACTTAAAAATAGTCAGAAAAGATGACTTGCCTGAAAAATAAAGTATTTACAAAAAATATTAAAAATTTAAACAAATTGATACCAATTTAAATTGAAAAATTTAAATAAATTTTTTATTAAAAAAGATAAGAATAAAAGATTTAAGAAAAATAATGATTCAAATTATAAAATCTGCGACTATAATACTACGGTAAGAATCAAGAACAGTTTTAGACGAAATGCATTCAAAAAAGTTATGAGAAAGAACTTTTTAATTTTATATGGGGTTTAACAAATAAAAACAAATCAACAGCTGGGCTAATGCAAGTACCTTGTTATTTGTGTTATGAATTAAAGTTTTGAATGAAAATAAAAAATTATATTTATATGATATTGTATATCATGATAAAAACATTAAAATAAGCTGAAACTAAAATTATATTTTAATCAAGGAATTCATAGTTTTAAAGATCAACATAAGAAGACAAGATAATAAACCATATTAATAAAATCTCAAAATTCAACAAGTTCATAAGAACGTAATATATTCAAACGAAAAATAGTAAAAATTAATGATTAACGTGAAATATAGGATCACTCACTTACAATAGTCAAAGAAGTAGAACAATGTGCGACATCAAAGTATGTAGGCTTCGAATTGTGAAGAATAGAAATACCAAATCTTGTACACATAAACCTTATCAAACCAGATATCACAACATTAAACAAGTTGCATGTATATTTCTACTAAATTGAAATATAAAAGAATTATTTATGAAAGTCTCTTCTGATGGCTGTAAGTTTCTTTCCTTATTGTGGTGACTTTTTATAGTGTTGTGTACTTGCCATTTGGATATAGTGTGCCGCTCGAGAATCTTTATTACGTGTTGCTACACTTCGTTGCACTAACTATAAATAAATGTGGTTACATTACAAAAACATGATTTTTTTTATTGCCTGCAAGATTTATGGATCAAACAACAATATGACAAATTCGGGCATTATAATTTCGTCGGATTTATTCTGAAAACCGGAAATATGAAAGTGATTTCCATTCAAAATAACTAATAATTGAAGCAGGAGGTCCTTAACCGAAAACATGATGGTAAAGTGAACGTCGGCGAAATTTTTTTCAATATTTAAAAATACAATTGTACATACTCATTATTAATTTATATTATTTTTATAATTTGTTCTTTCCGTTTTAAAAATTTTTTAAGTGTATTCTATAAATACATTTAAATTTTTATTTAAGTGTATTTATAGTTATGAAGCACTGCTAAGTCATTTTCACCTTAAAATACATGGTAAAATTCAAAGTAGAAAAAATTTCTTCACAGAAATACTTTCTACTTCAATTGTTTTTACATATTTCCAATTTTCATTATTCTACGACTTTTATATCTCCAGAAATCTGTAATAATAGATTGTATTTATAGTTCTGCAACGGAGTGTATTAAGGTACACTAACATTATAAAGCCCCAGTTAGTAGATTCGTAACGCAGACACGTGAGAGTACGTAAAATCTAATTGAAATATATATACGTAACTTAGGGTCTACACGAGAGATTTTTCTATCATAACAAGTAACAAAACGTAGGCAGAGCTACTGCAATTTTTTTTGTTTGTTTATATCAGCTTATATGGGAACACCTAGATAAAATTTTATCATTATAATGTCAAAATTTAATGGTCATATTTGTTTTTTTAAACTTCATTTTATTTTGTGTTATTTTTGCTCCAACTAATTATTTAATTTAGATTTCTATGCTCTTTTTCTTCCCATATATGCTGATTTAAACAAAAAATAAAAATTGCAGTAGTTCTGCCAACGTTTTTGAGTAAGCTGAAACGTTAACTAGTCGTCTTCACCTAACACTGGGGCTACACATGATTTTTTATATCATAATATGTAACAGAGAGTGTCAAATCCGCTCTCTGAGAGAATTATCTCACGTGTAGACTAAAATATTAATATTATAAGAAATATTATGAGACTGTTGTGATAAGATTTTTCTACACAACTATCTTAAAAGATTTTCTCTCAAAAAAATACATATATACGAAAGTTTGTTTGTGTGTGTGAATATGTATTTTTAAAAGTACTAAAAACAATGTTTTTTTTGTAAAATTGTTTTATTTTAATGGTTATTCTATATTCAGAAACATATTTTTATTAAAATTGTGCTAAAAAATTTCGAATTTCTTAAATAAAAAGTACATGTTTACTCTGTGACTGAATGAAAATAATGAAATATTATGAGATTTATTACGTTGAGTCTATATTAGAGAAATTTGTATCAAGACAAATGTCAAATTTTTTTTTGATTTGCAGATCATTTTTTATCTCTGTCAATTACTTTGAGTCTACATTAGACAAATTTTTATCAAGACAAACGTGAAAATTTTATCATGATAAAGATTTGTCTAATGTAGACTGAATTTGTCAGTATTATTGCAGCGTTAAAAGAAAATTGTCAGCGCTCGAGCTCTGACAACTTTGTCTTGAGAATGCTTGATAAAAGACGCCATCTTGATTGTTGTTGGTACTTTTTGCATGGTTTATTATGATATACGTTTTCCCCTATAACTGACAGAGCTAAAAAATTATCTGCAACTCAAACAAAAATTTGACGTTTGTCTTGATACAAATTTCTCTAATGTAGACTCAAAGTTAAGATTTAACATAATGTAAACAAAATGTTTACTCTCTTCTGCCGGCGTTATCTTACTTTGAGTCTACATTAGAGAAATTTGTATCAAGACAAACGTCAAATTTTTGTTTGAGTTGCAGATAATTTTTTATCTCTATCAATTATAGGGGAAAACGTATGTCATAATAAACCATGCAAAAAGTACCAACAACAATCAAGATGGCGTCTTTTACTAAGCATTATCAAGACAAAGTTGTCAGAGCTCGAGCGCTGACAATTTTCTTTTAACGCTGCAATAATACTGACAAATTCAGTCTACATTAGACAAATCTTTATCTTGATAAAATTTTGACGTTTGTCTTGATAAAAATTTGTCTAATGTAGACTCAAAGTTACATATTATATCAACGTGGAGACAGTATGTTATAAAATAGTTGTGTAGAAAAATCTTATCATAACAGTCTCATAATATTTCTTATAATACTAATATCTTAGTCTACACCAAGGTTGTCAGATTTTTTTGAACCTCTGTCGCCAAATTGTTAATCAGAAATCGCCAAAATTAAGTTTTATATATTTTTCTTTAAGAAAAACTAAAAATTACTAATTTATTTAGTGCTTCAAATTTTACATAATTTTATAACGTAAATTCTGCATCAACTAAGTCAATGATAATTTCAGTAGCTAATAATAATTTGAATAAAAAAATATTAATTTCAATACACTTTTCTGACATACATAGCTCAATTTTAGATCAACAATTTTAAAAATTTGAAATTTATTATTATTTTTTTTTAACAGAATAATTCTAAAATTATATAATGAACATTTTTATTTAGGAATAACATATCAAATGTTATTCCTAAATAATTCTTAATCCGAAAATAAATTAAAAATTAATGGCATATTCTCAATTTGATACCAAAAGCTTTTGATAAATCAGACTATATTTAAGAAAATAGCAAAAACATTTGATTTCAATTAATTATAAATTTAAGATAAAACCTTTGTATTTAAAAATGGATTTTAAAATTGATACTTAATGTCTTATTCCAAGGACGAAGTATCATTAAATGTTTTTTACAATTTGCAAAAATTACCAGAATGATAATAAAAATCATGCACAAACAATTGTTTTAGAATTTTTACTCTATATTTTTTGCAACTTTATTTATAAGTATGAAGAAATTAATATATATACGTGTGTTATCTGTTTAAAGAAATACTTTTAATTTTATGTTCAACAAAAGGTCTTAGCGACCACCTAACAATCTTTGTATGGACCCTTTGTTGAAAACCACCGTTTTGGACATAGTAAAATAATAAAGTACTCGCACATCTACAAAAACAAAAATTGCTTGTATTTTGTTATTGTAAAACGACTGCCCACAATGTTAGAATGCTTTGAACGAAAAAATGAGAGAATGAAAGAGAGCAAGAGAAAAAAAACTCAAAAAATATTTTACATGTGAAAACAAAAACAATTTGACAGTACCGCGAGGTTTGCCAATGAAAAAATTGTAAAACAGCTGGTCTTACGAGTATACTTTATTATTATACTATGCGTTTTGGATAGAAAAATACTAAAAAATTTTGATGTTGGCCAGTAAGAAAACGTAATAGTTTTACTATGCGAATACTTATTTAATGAAATTTTAAAAATTAGCCAAATAAACCGCCACCATGTTAAAAATCGCCAAAAAATTCGCCATGTCGCAAAACGGAAAATTCAGTCGCCAAGAACAATTAAAAATCGCCACGTTTGGCGAAAAATCGCCACATCTGACAGCCCTGGTCTACACGTGAGATAATTCTCTCAGAGAGCGGATTTGACACTCTCTGTTACATATTATGATATAAAAAAATCATGTGGAGACCCAGTGGTATAGACGGTACGTTATGTCCGATTTTAAACCGGCTGACAGCTAAATTTTGATCGCCGCTGAGAATTATGCACTAGCCGTCGCTGCCGTTGAAATAGTTCGGCGTTGGTTTCTGTCAGTGACGTTCATTTTGTGAACTAAAAAAAAATTATATACCTAGAAAATTTACCAGAAAATTATAAAAAAAGAAATATAATTAATTTTATTAACAATATAAATTGCAATTCTATAACATATTTTGTACCAATAACTAACAATAAAATTAAATAAATTCTAAACAACCAAATGGAGGACCGTAAGTACTTTGGTCTTTTACATATTCTTTCTTTCTGTGCTTTCATTTGTTTTACTTTTTTATTTAATTACTAAATTTGGATATTTGCAATGATGTATATTTATTATGCCTTTAAATAAGTATAAAATAAGGAATTTTATTAAATTTCCAATATAATAAGAAAAAAAAAAATGTGAGTCATTTATTGTATACATTTTGCTGATGGTTTAATGATTGGTTGATGTCGTCGGCTCGAAGAAAAAAAAGGGTATTAAGTGCTCAATCTGTATGCGTTGTTTTTGTACTTCTTGTATAGTGATATTATTTTAAGTTTTCATTATCACCTAATTTAAACATTTTTAAATATTTTAATATATATATTAAAAAAACTAAATACAATTTATGTTTGACGTGGCAATTTTTGCTTGCATCAATTGAAATTAGTATATAAAAAAAAATGTAGTTGTTTGTAGTCTTCAGTCACATTGGCGTCAATTTTAGGGAAGAATACCAATTGTATATTTAGTATGTTAAATATTTATCATTATAAGAATTATTGTGTTCCACAAGATATTGACGTATTTGGTAGTAGGTTACAGAACTACCAACCGCATGGCTTATATTATTTTAGTGAGGGGTTCCTTGCCCAGTAAATATTCTTCAATTATGGTTATTTGTTTTTTACTATTATTTGCGGCTTTTGCATAACAAATCAACACATTTTAATTGAAATGTATTCTGCATTTAATGGTTTCAAATTGATAAAAATATTTTTTTCAATATGATGGTAGTAAGTAAATTTAGTTTGTTTAGAAAATCGAAAAAGAAAGGGGCGTATGTTTAAAAATATATTTTGGAAATCATTTTATTTACATGCAAGATTATCAATAGCATAAATGTTTATTTCTTATAACAAAGAAATTAAAATGGAATTTCTAATAATAGCTTAAAATCTAAACTAAAGTTAAAAAAACTTATAAGTTTCGTTCTAATAATACCTCTTCAGATTTTCCGAACTTCTTAACGTTAAATAATAAGATATCTTCGATATATGTTATCACAGTATATTTTTAATAATCTAATCAGAAACTATTAAACAAAGTTTTTAGTGCTCAGTCTAACATTTTTAGTTTGCCTTTGATTAATTCATTTAATTTTATTGCATTTATTTAAATTATTTAAATACAATTATTTTTATATAAAAACTTATTTTATATTTTGATTCGAAAATAAATATAATCTTCCCGAAAGGTTTCATAGTGATTCCAATTCGGTAGTCTTATTTGCCAGCGGATTATTATGATTTTGAAGACCAATCTCCGTCACAGGAATTAAAAACTTTTGAATAACAGTTTTTAACTTGGTTGTGTATTATCAAAATCTATCTCAGTAATGCTAAATAATCGTATGAAACCTGCAAAAATTTATATAAAAGGTTAACTTATCATTGATTGATGTTAACCTTATCATTATATTTATGATAAGGTTACTTATCATTCTCTTTATGACAAGTACTCCAACGCATCGCTCAAGACAAAAAATAACTTGTTCTTAAAATTGTATTTGACCACTAGGGTCAAATACCTATTAAAAATATAAATAAAATATATTATAATCCTTCGATAAGATCTTGAGAATGAGATTAAAAAAACATTCAGCAAAATAAATCAGAATTTCAAAACAAAGATTCTTGTTAAAAATACTTTTGGAAGTCCCATAGAATAGATAATATATTTCAAAAATGGTTGGACACATAAGACAATGATCACTATTACAATAATCACGATTTTTTATTTTTCCTTGCTTTTAATCTTTAGTATAGTACAAAATTGTATTCGGTACCTTTTTGAATGGCCAGATTAATTTTTATAAATTGTTCAAATCAATAGATTCTTAAGATTTTACCTACGTCTAGTGAATTAATTTAGTTTATCTACCGTTTGATATAAAAAATAGTCAAACGAAAATCATTTGCAAAAAAAATTAGCTAAAAAAGGACTAAAAATAAAAAAGATAAAGTTTAGCGAAATTAAAGCGATTGCACATCTATCTGTAATTTAGTAATGGAACTTTTCGTGGACATATACTTTACTGCTTTTGTTTTTGGAGATGTTGAGGAATAGTTACCGAAATAGCTTGAAATACCGATAACGCCATTATTTCTAAATTTTAGAAAAATTATTATTTTTAACAAAATTTAAAATTTTTGTATATGCCCACCAAATGATATTGTAATGATATCATATCGATATCATTTCAATGATAAAGAAGCCCGAGAATGATATCATTTATAATTCTAAAATAATATGGGTTTCTTTCTAAAAGGTACACTCGAAAATGATATCACTTTTTTAAAGAATAATGATATTAGTAAGATATCGAAAAATTAAAGCATAGTGATAATTTTGCGATACATTTATCGATATTCGAAGAATATATTATAGTGATATTATGGTAAATGAATTTGGTAAATCATTAATGATACTGAATGATATGCTAAAATTATTAACAACAAATAGTCCAATACTTTTAGTTTCAAATATGTACTTTATTGTATTAGCTTTATTAAACACAATTTGTCGGTCAAAAACTAACTGAACTGATCTGTATTCCGTTCTAAATTAATTGAGCCTGCTGGGAGATAACAAAGTTTATTTCTTTAAAAAATTGATTCGATATTCCATTATAAATTTTCATAGTTATGATATCATTTATGATACAGTATCATTTCTTGGTTTGTTGGGTGTATACAAATTAAATTAGAAGAATTATTGTTGGGGGCATCAATTCAAAATATATAAAATATATGTCAAAAAATCCAAATTTTTTGTTTATAAGAGCGAAGATCTCATCGTTGTGTTGTATATCATTTAAAAGCTTAGAAAAATACTCGTATTTTGATGTTAAATTCATATTAACGCTTCCTATAAAGAAATATTTGTGTATGAAGGATAATGTTTTGAAAAATTCTAATAAAATTTAAATAAGTTGTTTCGATATACAGTGGAGGTCAGAAAATTAGCCCACCCGACCTGAGTTTTTTTTTTTTTTTTTTTTTTTTGCTCTAATTTTCTTTTTCTATAGAAAACTATAATGTACTTAATACATAGCAGTCAAAACTTGCACTAATAAACTAACAATTTACGCAAAAACATTGTTTTATAAAATATTCCTACAAAAATCAAGGGACATCAAACTAGTCCACTTCATTATTTATTAAAAAAAATCTAAGTAAGTTTTGAAAAAAATATTTGTTAATATAAATTTCGAAGCATAAATTTATTTTACTAATGTAAGGTAATTTTAGTGGGAATATTTCATGGAAACATGCCTTAAAATACAAATATTCGACAACAAATAAGAATTGGAAAATCCATTCAAATTGGCGAAAGGTTTGACAATCATTAAATTATTGTCAATAATCCTCTAAAGTATCGTAAATAATTCAAAAACTTCAGTATAGAGGTTTCAAAAATTAAAGTAAGTTCTTTATATCAGTTAACGAAAATACAAATAGTTTTATCTAAAGAAACCGCTTGAATGAAATGCATAAAATATTTGTCAATTTGTTACATAGACGAACGATTTAAACAGTTATTTTCAATTTTGCAATGTTAAGCTAAGATTTTACACTTTTTTTTTTTTTACTAGAATACTAATAAGACATTTTAATACTTCTCATATACCAATTACCAGCAATTTTTTGCACCATATAGTATCGGTTTAATATCTATTTATTATTATCAGATAGTTTATCAATTTTAAAATGATTTTTGAACTTTTATTCTTCTTTTTCACTAAAAATGGCAGAACTTTTATTTTTAGATAATAATTTATAAGAAAAATGTATTTTTTCAAAGGTTCTTTAGCGTAGATCATTTCTAATGAGATAGTATGAAAAAGTGATACATTTAATGTATTTATATTTTTAATTTTCTATAAGGATACATATATTAAGTTATGTTATTTTTCATTTTGGACACAGATATATACATCAAGATATCGGTAACGGTTTCGATAATGTTGCTATAAATACAGTGGTGGCCACGAATTTAAGACACGACATTTCACTTATATATTTCTGATAATTTTTACATCTTATCGAACAAATTTTAGATCCATGTTATTTTTTAAAGATCCTAGTAATGTTATGAAAAAAAATCAACAATAGTTTGTTACCTATATTTAGTTTCCAATTTTTATTTACATATTATACAGATTAATACAAGTTTAAGCCTGGTCATGAATTTAGGACATAGGCAAAATAAAAGTTAATTCACAAAAGTAAAGCTCAGCTTCATAAAACAATATTAGTATTTGGTGGGAAATCCTTTATTTTGAATCACAGCAGCGCATCTCCTGGGTAAACTTTCAACTAAGGCCATACAGCGCTCCTTTGGAATGGCATACCAAGCCTTTTGAATTTCTTCCCATAAATCAGTCAAATTTTTTGGCTTTACTGCTCGTACATGCTCCTCAACATCATTCCACAAGTTCTCAATTGGATTGAGATCCGGGGATTGAGCTGGCCATTTCAGAACTGTGATATTATTTTCCTCTAAGCAACTCTTCACTAGGCGTGAAGTGTGCTTAGGGTCATTATCATGCATAAATTTCCACATTAGAGGCATGTTGTCTTCAGCGAATGGTATCATGATGCTTGTCAGTATGTTTTTGTAAATATGCTGGTCCATTTTATTGATAATCTTCTGAATGGGACCTACACCATGCCAGGAAAATGCTGCCCACACCATGACATTTCCACCACCATGCTTAACCGTTTTAAGGGTGTACTTTGGGTGATGCTCCAGGTTTGGAGGACGCCATACGTACTGTTTTCCATCAGAACCAAAGCGACAAAACTTCGACTCGTCGCTCCAAAGTATATTTTTCCAAAATGTCATCGGCTTATTGAGATTTTCTCTTGAAAACGCTAGTCGGGATTTAATATTTTTTTTTGACACAAGTGGTTTACGTTGTGCAATACACCCACGTAAGTTCTTCTCATTCAGACGTCTTCTTATTGTCCTGGACGATATATTAATACCAAAATCCGATGAAATCTCATTTTTAATTTTACTTGAGCTCTTGAAAGGATCTTTAGCAGCTGATTTATAAATTAAGCTATCCTCCCTGGGTGTAGTTTTTCGGGCTCTAGGGTGCTGTTTGACATTTTTGGTAGTGCCATGTTGCTTGATGTGTTCCAGTGCATTGTAAATCTTGGATCTGGAACATTTTAGTAGCTTGGAAATTTCCATTACTGTTTTTCCATCAGTATTCATTTGTTGGATCAATTTTCGCTCGGCATCCGAACTCCAAGTACCTCTGGCCATTTCTAACTAAATATTTTGATGTATTCTAACATTAAATGGAATAAAACATTCATTACTTACCTTTTAGCTTCAAAAAACACCAAAAAATCACTTAAAAACCAAATATTTCTTATATGTTTTAAATTCGTGACCAGCTTCAAAAGCACGTTTTTACGAAAATATAATAAAAACAGCAACAAAATGTATACACAAACAAAACCAAATAACGGTAATTGATCTTAACATTACAGGGTACACTGAAAAATTAACAAAATCTAATTTTATATTGCAGGGTTGTAATAATTATCACAACTTAGTTCGTTACATGTCGTGTCTTAAATTCGTGGCCACCACTGTATAATCAATATCGGTTTATAAATGGCAGAGAATAGCTGAAGACCAAAGACCCGAGATATGGACTAAAAACTTTTCTATTACAAAATTGCTAAAAACATACTGATGGATATACGGACAATATTAAAGGTATTCACCTCAGAAATTGCAATTTTGTTAGACCCTTGCAAAGTAGCGATGTAGTTGGTAGGTAGGTAGGTAGGTAGGTAGGTAGGTAGGTAGGTAGGTAGAGAAGGGTTACACAGTACCCAGATGAGTTCTTGTGTATCCACTCGGAGACCTAGAGGTCCATTGTGAGTCAATTTGTAGAAGTGATAGAAAAGAAGTAGTAGTAGAAGTAATGGAAGGAAAGGAAAGATGAGAAAGCTGACACCAAGAAAAGAACAGAGAGATATCGAAAAACTTAGGATAAAAGGAAAAATTATATTTCGTTCGCTCTAAGCCAACGACACTCCCTTAGCCATCCTATTCCCATGACGAATCCTGTCAAGTTACCCAGATCGATTCTTGATATACTATCCAATTCGTCGACGAATCGACTGCATAGCCATTTCTGCCTACTTAGTTGTAGACATGGGCAGTGTCATATAATATGCTCCAACGTCTCTATTTCCTCATTATCTTCGCACATTCTGCAAAGACCGGAGGAACCTGTTTCCCAATTTCCTGTCATTTTTCCTATTGGACAATGACTTGTCAGAATACCTATCATGGTTTTTCCTGTCGTTTTTCCTATTGGACAATGACTTGTCAGAATACCTATCATGGTTTTCAGGTTTCCCCTTTTCATGCCTAATAGTAGATTTGTATCTGCCATATCAAGTTTATGCTATAGGACCCTTGATATTTTACAGTCCGTTCTACGATTCCATGCATGATTGGTTCTCTCCCGAATCCACTCTCTAATCAACATTAAGTAAAAGCCTAGAGGTGGTCTCACACCACTTTCACTTACAGCTCCATTCAATGCTGAGCCGTTCCTAGTTAATTCATCAGCTACTTCATTGCCAGCTATTTCGCAATGACCCGGTACCCAGCAGAGTCTAATATGATAATTGCTGCAAAGTTGCATCGATTTCTGTAAACACAACAACCACATACAACAATATTTTCCACAACTTTTTTTACATTTTTGCTAACTTTATCGATTGCTCACGTCAAGTTAAGATAGTGCAAAATTGCAAGGGTTGCGAAATTTTGACGTGAATACCTTTATTATTTTGCCTTTCCTACCAATAAGGACTTCATAATATTAATATACACACCTTTTAAAGAGTTGACAAATATACTATAAACCAAAAGAATACTTCTGTTTGCAAACATAGTGCCTGTTCATAGAAATCTTCATAATACCCACATATTTAAGGTCTAATATACATACATATATAAAAAAAATCCTGTAATAAGCGATAAAAGAAGATATAGTCGGTCAAAACCGACTATATGATACCCTACACCATTATGTATGTTCATAAAAGTTAGGGAAGGGGATTTATATTAGACCTGTGGCTAATTTTAGACCAACACTATTACTAAATGTAAAATAAAATATACAAATACAGGATAATGCTTTGATAATAACATCTAGATGATTTTATGCACTATAGGGCGATTCCCGAAAGTGTGTTTATATTGGAGCTATGGTAAATTATGGACCGATTCTCATAAAAGTTGCATATACGAAAATAAAACTTATTTGTGTCGAATATTAACTTGATATTAAGATTCGTATGGGATTTATGCACGTTAAAGTGAACGTATCGTGAACCGATCTTCAAAAAATTTGGTACAAAGATTGATACTTACAAAAACATCTTTGTACCGAATTTCATTTGTGCACAAGGTTTACATGGATAGCCAGGCAGCCGTCCAGCCAGACGGACATCGTTAGATCGACTTAAATGATTCTGAGTCGATTGGCATACTTTAATGTGGGTGTTGGATAACTTTTTCTATGCATTATAAACATCAGCACAAACACATAATACACCAACCACCTATGGTGATGTAGGGTATAAAAATGAATATGATCATAACCAGCATCACAATGATCATCAACAAAATCTTTTGCTTAGATAGATTTATACATGCATGTATTTATGTATGTATGTAGTAGTTACTATATAGACAGTAAAGTCTATATTAGTTCGTTGATGTTGTTGTTTCTTTGTGGGATTTGGGGTACTGTTTGTTGTGGCCACGATTATGAAAGCATAAAACACAGAACACACAGCATTCAGTTAGAAAAAAATAAAAAACGTTACTGATTTGTATAAGAGTCTGTAGTGTATACTATGTCTACATAGTTTGTATTTGTATCTCTGGGTTTATAGTGTTAGTTGAGTTATTAAGTTGTGTATTTAACCAACTTTAAGCTGACTGCTGATGTTGTTGCTCTACTCGTACTACCAACTGTTTACTAACAATATTGCTGTATGTACATACATACATATATGAGTGAGTATTTTCTTAGCTTACTGCCAAATACATTTTTAGTGTAATGTTGGCTACGAAGAAAACAAGAACATGGAATAAAAGCAGAAAAAAGACGAATTTTTACTATATAGATCAAGTTTAATATTTCACAATTCATCAAAAAGAAAGAAAAAATTAAAAGAGAAATAATTAATTAAGATTTCTTAGGAAATATTTAAAAATTAAAAAAAGATTTTAACACGTAAACATAGTATATTTAACAAAAACACCAAAAAGTGATTTCAAAATGTGATAAATTTAAAATTATAAAAAAATTGTTTTTAAGAAAAAAGAAAAAAAAAAAAAAAATGCTAAAAAGTAATAACAAATTTAAAATTACTGCATAGCATGATCAAATTAGAAAGTTTGTTTAGCTTGGTAAATTTTACGCTTCGCAGAGACTAAATCAAAAAAATATTATAATAACATTGAACACCAAAAACCCCAACGAACAACAAAGCAAGAAACAATAACTAACAATAAAATAAATTTAAAAAAATATACTCTTATCATATTGTTAAAGTATGCAGCAATTCTTATATTTAATTTAATATAACAACACCATGTCAGATTCTGAACCTGTTAGTTTAGAATTCATTGAGGATCCTTATTTACCTAAACTAGATGATTCGACACCTTCTTTAGATTCTTGTGCCCTTGATTGGAACGACGAAACTGATTTATATTTACGTAATCTAACTCTTGATCAAATTTTCTATGATACCGATTCGGACTATAGTAATCAATTAGAATTGCAAGCTGTCGAAACAGAATTTATTATTTCACAATTAGCAAATCAATCACCCTCAATGTCTATAGCGAAACGTTTTCGTTTGAAATTTTTTGCCAAACGTACTATGCGTGATGTAAAAGTGACTTTTGTTGATTTTTCAAAGCCTTATATTGCCAAAATATCGAGTAGTGAAAATTATAAGAAATTTCTAAATATTGGATCTCCTACTGTTCAAACAATGACAACAACATCAGCCTCCACTAAAACAATAACCAAAGGTAATGAATGTAGTTGATATTTAAATTAATATTTTGTATAAAAGCAGTAACGAGGATTTTTACAAATAAATTAGGTTTACTTTACACGTATCTATTCCATTAAACAGTTGTACAATAACTTGGTAGTTTAACACATATTTTTTTAAGTTGCTGATGCTGATCTACAGATAATTCAATATGCAAAACTTAAAGAATTGAAAAACGTTAAATAAGAATGACTAGTGCGATTATTATGCAAAATCTATGGGACATCGAAGTTTTCATGAATTATCCTCGAAATAGAGGGACAGTGATATAAAAGATGTTCCGCTGTTTCCTCCACATTGCAACAAATTCTACAATAGACGTTAAAATTGAGTCGTTAATTCCTAGCACCAACAACCCAGTGTCTATTTTGAAATAACTGGGCTATATTGGACTCCAGGACCAACATTTGGATTCATTTGTCCATCATTCCATTCGATGAACACTATCATAGCTGCAAAGGGCAAAAGAACTTTCTTGCGATTATAATAATGAATACATAAGCAAATACAGTAGACTTAACGAACAAAAACAGGTATTCTATGCAGGATTGCAATTAAGTTTACGAACAGCATCAATTTATTGAGCATCCAAAGAGAGAAGTCGAAACGAAGTGTTGTTCGCAAACTTCACAACCTTTCACAATTTTAAAAGCGATTTGTGTCAATGTGAAGCCTAGACACACCCAAAGCCTAGAAAATGGCTACCAATATTGAAACGCGGGAAAGACGCGATTGTGAGAATCATACAGGCCGATTTCCTTTTTCCTAAGCTTACTGACCCCTTAACTTCCAGTTGCACATCACAGACATGAGACAATTGGAGACTCCCCAGATCAGTTCTTTCTGGAGTGCCATCGGCGGGGACAACTTAAACGTCATACAATTGGAGACTCCCCAGAGGATATTATGTATCTTTCGATCGCAACTCGTATATGGCAGCTTTGAATAACATTCATAGAGACACCTCAAATTCCGCGGTTACAAGCAAAAAACAAGATATATCTTCTGCGGAAAACAAAAGAAGTTCTGACACTACTAAGGTCGTGATGGAGCAATAAGATTAATACCTGCCATTCCCAATAGCTGTGGACTCATTCCGTCGATGTAGGGTAATTTCATGGTATTGACCTTAAAGCAGAATCTCCAGATTATTATATATATTATATATCAGCCGTAAAGTAGCTCTAGAACGATAAACAACTAGTACATCATGGTCATTATCTATTAAGGACGGTTAGGCCAACAACTGTTTTTTAACTTCGATTGTTTTCCTCCACGAACATATTTATGTATGACACAGTATCCAATTCTATTGTGTTCTTATAAATATCGGTAACTTCTTCCGATGCACAGTGGAGCAGAATCGAAATTTGTTGAAAATAAATCTAATCTTGGATTTAAATAATATTTCAAATACGCGTAGTAGAGGAGTCTACAATTTTAAATTCGGAAGGGGCCTATTGGGGTTCAAAATAGGGTACCTTTGTTTCAAAAATTTTTCAATTTTTAAAACTCTCGATAAGGTCTATGCAAAACATGCTTGCATGTACTATTTATCTCTTATAGTTTTCAAGTTATTTGCATTCGAATTTTCAACTATATCAATTTGTCCAAATCCTGGTCCAGTTTTTTAAATATATTCAATAGTTAAAGAAATAAAATAATCTATCGAATAAAAAATCGAAGTCGATATTTCTTATGAGTCCAAAGTTGACTTTAGTCTATATGTTCTAAAATCCCAAAGACTAGTTCTGTAAACCAAATGCAGTTTCGAAAACTCCAATGAATTGCAGAGTTTTACAATGGTAAAATTAAAATAAAAAATCCAATTTTTGGAATTTTCTCCGGATTTTTAGTATTTGTAGGATTTTGTAAAAAAAAAAATCTGAAATGTTTTTTAAACTTTATCATTTTAATTGCCGAAGTCAACAATCACCGAAAATTTCTTTAGGATATCTTAACTAACAAAGATTTTATTAGAGATAAACTATTTATAGTATCCTCAAAAACCAATTTCAGCGGTTAAAAAATTTCAATGCCAGATGTTACTTGTTTTCAATCCAAATAGCTCCGCTATTAAGAAATATATGTGAAATTTTATGTACATCCAAGCAGCTATTTATTAAAATTAGAAGCTATTTATTTCCAAAAAGTTTCGATTCTGTGCACATAGATAGGTACATATTTTTACAATTGGCTAATCTTAGAAGATAACAAATTATCACATTTATAATATTTTAGATGATTCAACATGATGATTAAGAATTATTTAGCAACTTATTCTAAATTAGTAAATTATAATTTATAAAAAATCTTCGGACCCCCACCTTAAAGTATACCATTCGACTCAGAATCACTTTCTGAGTCGATTTAATGATATCCGTCCGACCATATGGTCGGCTAACTGGCAGGCTGGCTGTCCATGTAAAGCTTGTGCGCAAAGTACAGGTCGCAATTTTGTTGATATATGATTACAAGGACGATTGAATTTGGTCATGATCGGCCCATTATTTCTTCTAGCCCCCATACAAATGTCCTCCCTCTCGTTTTATTTGAGTTCGATAACATTGAGAAAATATAAATGAGAACTTATACAAAATGAAATTGAAAAAAGATTCGGCTGTGCCGAATCTTTGATACCCTTCACCATATTACCATCTTACCATCTTATCGACATCATATTACCATATTACCGACAATTAATAAAATTTTCGCCTTAACGTATGCTTGCATATTTTCTAAATCTAAATTTTTTTCAAACTACGAAAATTTGAATATGAAAAAAAAAACAATCATAACAGGCTTTGCTTTTAAAAAAGAAACAACAACAATTCCATATATATTTATTTTTGTATGTACAAACTGACTGAATACACAAAGAACAACAACAACACTGTTATTCATTATATTACTGCTGTTGCTAACTAAACTACTTGTCTATACAAAAAACAAAAAACGTCACTAATAGCCATTACAATGCTTAATATACATGTTTGTGTATGTATTTATGTATATTTTTAACAGATATGTTTTAGTTTTTAAAAATAAACAACTACAATTCCATATCTATTTATTTTTGTACAGACTGCATATACAAAGAACAACAACAACAACACTGTTATTCATCATATTACTGCTGTTGATAACTAAACTACTTGTCTATACAAAAAACAAAAAACGTCACTAATAGTCATTACAATGCTTAATATACATGTTTGTTGGTGTATTTATATTCTTAACAGATTTGTTTTTGGGCCATAACTCTGTTGATTATGAACGAATTTGGTTTATTAAAAAAACCGAAATTTTATAAAAATATTTATGACTGATCTATATAAAAATAAAAATCTATAGCTTGAACAAGGGCTTCAAAAATAAAAAATTCTTTTTCCCCGATATCTCAGTTATTACTGAACCGATTTATTTAATTTTTTCAGAACAAAAATTCAGAAAATAATTTTCGAGCCCCCTTTAAAAATTCGAAGTCCCTGGTATATGCAGAGGCTTCAGAAACTAAAAAACCGGTTCTAAAAACCGGTTTTTAAAGCATATCTCCACCATTTATAAACCGATCTTCCTGATTCAAAAAACTGAAATTTTATAAAAATATTTGTGACCGATCTGTATAAAAATAAAAATCTATAGCTTAAACCAAGGCTTCAAAAAATAAAAAATGCGTTTTGTCCGATATCTCAGTTATTACTGAACCGATTTATTTCATTTTTTCAAAACAAAAATTCAGAAAAAAATGTACAAGAACTTTTTGTAAAAACGAAGTCCGTAGTGTATACAGAGGCTTCAGAAACTGGAAAACCGATTCAAAAAACCGGTTTTTTGAACATATCTCCGCATTGTATGAACCTATCTTGCTGAATTCCAATAGCAAAATTCTCGAAAGCATTTCCGATCGTTTGACATACATATCATATATGTCAGTTATCGGTGGGCTTCATAAACGCCATTTCAACCGACACACGGACGGACGGACGGACGGACATGGTCCAATCGTCATCGCTTCTTACAAGGATTCCGAAAATATAAACTTTTTTGCTCTCCGACGAAAATTGTGGAAACTGACTTTTAAAATTTACACTTTATTTCTCTTTTTAATGATACAAGCAGCTATTTATTAAAATTAGAAGCTATTTATTTCCAAAAAGTTTCGATTCTGTGCACATAGATAGGTACATATTTTTACAATTGGCTAATCTTAGAAGATAACAAATTATCACATTTATAATATTTTAGATGATTCAACATGATGATTAAGAATTATTTAGCAACTTATTCTAAATTAGTAAATTATAATTTATAAAAAATCTTCGGACCCCCACCTTAAAGTATACCATTCGACTCAGAATCACTTTCTGAGTCGATTTAATGATATCCGTCCGACCATATGGTCGGCTAACTGGCAGGCTGGCTGTCCATGTAAAGCTTGTGCGCAAAGTACAGGTCGCAATTTTGTTGATATATGATTACAAGGACGATTGAATTTGGTCATGATCGGCCCATTATTTCTTCTAGCCCCCATACAAATGTCCTCCCTCTCGTTTTATTTGAGTTCGATAACATTGAGAAAATATAAATGAGAACTTATACAAAAAAATGCTCAGGTGCTTAATGTAGCTGAATTCGATCAATATTAAATTATTTTAACAGATAATTTTAAACTGACTTTTAAAATTTACACTTTATTTCTCTTTTTAATGATACATATTTATATTTTTCACTTTTATACTAATATTTTTAATTATATGCAATCATATGATGTTATTTTAGTATGTAAGTACATAACGTTTATTTTATTTATTTGTATATATTTTCTAAATTTGTCTTTGTTTTTTTTTTTTTTTCTAGACAATACTGGAAATACTTCACCTGCTGCATCTGTAGCATCGGCTGATATTGCCGCTGAATTTGCTGCTTTAACTGTTGAAGAACAGGAAAGGCAAAGAGCTGAATGGAGTCAAGTAAGTAAAATTTTAAAATTGTCTAAAAATCATAATAAGAATATTTTTAAATAAATGATTGTTGTTATTTTAGGAACTTGCTCGTGTAGAAGAAGAAATCAATACATTACGCACTGTATTGGCCTCTAAGACACGTCATGCTTCTGATTTGAAACGTAAATTGGGAATTACAGTATGGAAAGAAATAACCGACGACATGAATCAGGGTCTTAAAAATGTTAAAGAAAGTTCTGTGTAAGTTTATTAAGCAGATCATTTTTTTATTATTTGTTTTTGTGTTCTGTTATATATTTTTATTTTATTATTATTTTTTTATGTTTTAAAGTTTTCAAACTGTTGAACAAAGTGTTGGTAATTTTACAAAAGCCGTACATGATGCGCCCATGTAAGTAATTGTGTTAAAATGGATTATCAAAAATAAATAGAAAAGAATAATAAATCAAAAAATTAACATTTTATTAACTCAATTAGGCTACTAATTTTAACACAATAAACTACTTGTAACACCAACAAAAAACAAAATGATTTTTTTTAACACATTTCATTCCTCTTACGGGTATTTTATATATAATTAATTTATCAATAAATAATTTTATCAATATTTACTAAATCTCTAAATAATTAATTAATTTACTATATACATATTTCAATATTTACTAAATCTCTGTTCTTTATTTTTTTGTCATAATTTTAAACATTTTATTATTTTTATTTTTAGTTTTCAACGTACAGAATCGGTATTGAAATCAACCGGCGAAAAGACTGCTTCGGTTTTTAGTAGTATTACTGGTGGCATTTCATCGAAATTTTCTCAAATGAAAAATTCCGAATCAATGAGATCCATAGAGGAAAAAGTTGGCTCAGCCTATGAGAACGTCAAAGTAAGCTATGAACACAACAATTTTATGTGCCAATCTCATGCGGTAACTACAACTTTATGTTTAAAAAAAATTATATATCTCTTTATAAAATTCAACAAAAACAAAATCTAAAAAAAAAAAACAAATCAACAACAAATACGTAACAACAAACACTTTAACATGAAAACACTATTGTTAACTTTAAACCCAATTTTTTTATTAAATATTAAAAAAAATACCCTCCATCTAGCGGGAATGAATTTTTTAGGGGCAATATGACCTATTTAGAATATTTTCTTCAATTTAGTATTAAATGTTTTTAAAAGGAAAATTCATGTATTTTTTGAATTTATTTTTTCCCCTCTTGGGTTTCCAAATAAAGAAACAAACATAGGAACATCAAGATTACGTATATTTGAATTGATTAATAAATTCCGTGGAATACACAAAAATTCGGTCTAATGTAATCATTTCAATAAATAGTTTTCTAAACAATTCGAATAGTTTACGTATTTCATTTTATTTAAAACCAGAGTAGAAAGAACACTCATTTTTTGTATGTTTATCAAGTCGTGGAATTTTAATGACAATAAGTAGATTCAAAATTCGCTAAGCAAAATTCTATAAATATATGAAGACAATTGAAAAAAACATAATTTAATTAAAATATCATACCAGACCTGGAAATCCTTAGATTGTATTCTTATGTATCAATAAGTATAAAAATTGTATATTATCTTTTAAAAAGAGAAGTATTTATTTTAAAAATTATTATAAAAGTTAAATTTAGTCCCAGAACTTTCGTCTGGACTCAAGAAATACAACTTGGGAAACAAATAATACCACCTATACCATTAAACATAACGGTGTTGTTAATAAGAACTGCGCACGAAAAAATCCGTTCATACAAGTCTGTTTATAGAAACAAAACCAATGGGCGATTTCAAGTTCAAACATGTAAGAATAAATTATTTCCTGTTGGTTTTCAAGGAAATATCTGATATTTTCAAAATTTCTTCCAATTAAAGGTGTTATTGTATTTCGGTCCCTAATTTCCTTTAAATTATTTTTTACTAGAGCTCAATATTTTTAAATTGCAAGGAGTTTTGGACAATTAAATGGATTAGCTTATTACAAACACTAACAATTTCTTTGATATTATTTCTGTAATGAGAAGGAGCGAAAACAGTACAGAAAAAAGATACGCTGTATTTTCTTAAGAAAGGGAGAAATATTTTCCAAAGGCACTCATTCACGTATATTTCTGTGCTAATGAAACCATTTTTTATGAATGAAGTGCTTTTTTCCCTCATATGCATATGGCTCCTCAAATCAAAAGCTTTATTTTTGTTTTCATATGTTCCTAGAAGAAATGTATGTCCCAGGTAGATTTTGAGCCGACTTAACTGAATTAGATCTTCCAGAGCGTTATTGGGTCGTCTAACTCAACAAAATCCAATCAGGAAATTTTTAATAATTTTCTCATAACAAGCTCAAAATTATTTTTTTTTTACACTCATTTCGATAAAAAAAATTAAACTTTTTTGCCAAAATGTATGGGACCCATAACTTTTCAATCGCTGTTAGTGAACTGAAGACAAGTTTTAAATTTTTGTTTAATATTTTTTTCATATTAAGCAAATTTTTACGCATCGTTTGAGGGGTCTTCCTACATCGTAATCTCAAAAAAGCCTTTCTTCGGGACATTAATACACACACATTGATACATATCGTCACCTAAAATGCAAAAGGCCGAACCACTGAAAAATTAGATATTGGTTTTTTACTATATTATAATGCGCTGACCCAAACTACATCTACACAAAAATTTTGTTCATATCTTCAAAAATGGCATCAGTAATCAAAAAAGCTGAAAGGCCGTAACATCAACTCATAAACAAAATCAGTTGAAAAATTTGTTCCATTCAAAACAAATTTATTTTAGGCTTTATCTATTTATGTTTTAAGTGAACGATTTAAAAATTTTTAAAACAGTGGTTTACGGCCTTTTGCATTTTAGGTGACGATATGTATCAATGTAAGTGCATTAGTGTACCGAAGAAATGCTTATTCCTTCGACATGTTACACACGGAATGACAAAATCAATATACCCCCAACTTTTTGATGGTGGGTATAAAAATATATATGGGCCATTATCAAAAATTTTAATTCATGTAGAATCAGTTCGCGTTAATAACTTCCTGTGAGGGGAGCGAAAGTTATGGCGGTTTTAAGTTGAACATATAAAAATTTTTACAAACTAGGAGTTTATGTATAATTCTTGTCAAAATTACACGTAATATCAAAACCTACTGAGTTATTCTAATAAAATTTATGATATTTTCAATGTTTGATGGTATTAGTGCACCATATTTTAGGGCTTTCTAGTAACATTTAAAAAATTTTCTTTTCAATAAAAATCGCGATTCTGGAAAATTTTGAAAAAAATATGGATTTCTCCATATATTGAATGAAAATATATTTTGTTAGAGTTTATTACAAAGAAATGCTATTTAATATAGTGATTCTTTTTTAACACAAGTAAATATTTTTTGGTCCATAAAATGTTTATCTTTCGAAAGTTTTTGATGCGCCTCCGCAATTATAGTTAATTTAATGCTGTCCACACTATGTGCCTTAGCGAAATGTGTTTTGACAAAAGTGTCCCGTTTTCAACTATCAACGACATTTGACTTAAATTTATGATCCCGATCAATTATATTTATCGCCGCTCTTATATCTATATATGCAATATTTGTTTAAATTGCAATTTTCTATATAAAAATGGAAAAACAAAAAGTGCAATTTTTGCATAATTTTCAAAAAGTCTATAAAATTCTTGTCTTTAGTTTATTTTTAATGCTCCTCCGATTTTGTTATGTAAAATAACAAAAAACTAAGTTCACGCAATAATCCAAGCAATTCCATACGAAAATGTGAATGTGCCCCGCGAAAAGCTGACTTTTTGAAAAATGTTCGCACTTGTTTTCCAAACTACTACTTTGACTACTACGTTGACTATTTCGGGCACATCAACGTGATGCAGCGCAATCACTGTGCTCCCGGTTGAGGGGCGCACAGACTCCGCCCAATAAAACTGAAAAATTTTAAAAACAAAAAAATCTTGCCATCAAAACTTGACTACCCTGTATTTAAGTGTTGAAAGTCTGCACAACAACAAATGTGGTGCAGAATTTATCTCCGATTAGTTTATTTAAGTAATTTGTAGCCGTTTTTCTATGTTCTTGAACTTTGAACAACAATCGTGATTATAAAAAGAAACTTATGGTTCTAAAATTGTGCACTCTATTAGTATCAAGTCTTGTGAGTTCAGATCTGTAACAAATTTTTTCAAAATATCATTACCAGAAAATTTATTAAGGATTTAAATCAGTTTCAGCAAAGTTAAAAATTTTTGATAACGGCCCATATACACTTTTTTTAACTGTGTATTTTTAAAAGTTAAGAAAGCTAATTTTATTAAAAAATTTAATTTAATTTTTTAAATTTTCGAAAACAATTTATAAAAGTGAAGAAGAACAGAAAAATTCGTTCATAATCCATATTTTTATTTTGTTTAAAGCCCCTTTATAATACGAAACCAGCTACGTTATCTTTTGTTTAGAAAGTGTTCGACAAAAACTTTTTCTTTATGATAATGGAAATTTAACATAAAAAAACCTTTTTAAAAAAGTTTAAAATATTTTCCGTGGACAATAAAAATTATTACAAATTAAAAAAAAAATCAAAATGATCCAAAAATTATAGAAATACCTATAGACCACGTTTATTTATTTATTTTTTTTTATGCACTTTCGAATAATGCAATAAACTTTTAATTTTTTATTTTTGTAAAAAATCAATAAATAATAATTATTTTTGATTTTTATTTTATTATTATTATTACTTTTTTCCTCAAAAATTCCGTGCATTAATTTTTTTATTTTTATGACGCATTGGGATAGTAGTAACTCGCTACGCAAAAGCGTAAATAGAGCGTTTTCAGCTAAAAATTGATTTTGAGTGACTTCAGATGCTTAGCATAAACTGTATTTGATAAACTAAATTAAAATCAGATACATATAAACTTTATTAAATGTAAATTTAAGTTTTTTTTTTACAAATAAAAATTATAATACTTATCATTATAGCATTCTAAAACCCATCGGCTTAGAATCACTAGCTGAGTTTTTTTTTTTTTTTTTAACAACTTTTAAAAAATAATAACTCTTAACATCTTTAATAAAGAATTTAGAAAGCACTTGAAGTATTCCTAAGACAATTTCATTCTCCGTTCTTATGGAGGGTTACATAAAAAAGCATGTTTTATATTCTAAAAATAGTTATTTATCCTTTTACATTAATTAAAAATAAAATTAATTAAATTTCTTTCACTTTATTGCAGACAAAAGTATCTACATCACGTTCTGGCTCTGTTAGTAGTTTCCCAGATGAACTTCATGAAAATAATTCCTCTGCCTTAAATACACCTTAAAACAACAATCACAACATCGCTGATAAATCATGAACAACAACAGAAAGGAAAAGTTTTGTAAAAACTATATAGGTTTAAAAAAAATTTCAAAAATTCTTTACAACTTAAACAAATAAAGGAAATTTATTAATTTGTCTAAAATATATTTAAAAATTCAATTTAACACGCACGCAGGCGCGCTATGCAAAATAAAAAACAAAAACAATAAAAAGAAAAGTTGCTGATAATAACCAAAATAATAAAGAAGGAGGAAAACAAACAAAACCTTTATTACCAACAATAACAAACAACCTACATTAATCATTTGCAATTTATAAACTACGATAAATCTTTTAATTAAAGCATCTTTTACAACATTATATTTAATATTATTATAATTATTATTACATTTATATGTTACATACTTATTCAACGAGAGTTTCTTAAAACATAAACATCTATTTGGCATTATTATTAATTATCATTATTATACATTATACATATTAAATAAATTCTTTATACGCTCCATTATTTTATTTTTATTTAATTGATCTTTTCAATATTCTGTTCTAATTCATAAAAAAATACAATGATTTTTGTTCAATGTATATTTTTAATAAAAATCTGGTTTGTTCTTTTTATTGTTGATCTTTTTGGTTACGCTCTATTTTTTAACTATACATACTTACCTTCATTTTTAGAAAAAAAAAAAAATAATAAATAAAAACATTAAAAACACAGCAAATATAGAATTACAATAAAAAAATAAAAAATTCATTCCATTTGTTTATGTTTGTGATAAAAAATATACTTATATTTTTTCTTAAATGTTATAAAGTTTTGAACAAGAAAAAAGAAAGAAACATGCGCCCTTTTTTGAAATTGCCTTTAACAAAAAATACACAATAAAATTATTAAGCATGCTAATTTATATTAATGATGAAATGTATGTATGTCTACTTCTATTACCAACAAAAATAAAATTTATTTATATGTAAATTTATATAATGTTTTATTTAATAAATTGGGAAAGTATTTCTTTTAAAATAGGTATTTTTTGATGTTTTAACCATAGAAAACAACTAGAAGTCCAACTCTTTTCATTCGTTCAGAAACAAAAAATTACTCTCTTCACGCGTATAAATTTGTTCTGTAGAAAATTTTACTAACACATACAAAGAGTTAGGATTTTTTGACAATTGAGTTAGGTTTTTTGTGAGCAAGTTGGAGTTCTAGTTGTTTTCTATGGTTTTAACTATATTAAAACGTACCTAAAATAATAAAAGGCGATATCATTTAAAACAACTTGGCGAAATTTCAGGATGCTACATGTTCATTTACGTCGATGATCCTAGAACAAATCTTAACATTTTATATCCATTATTAATGATTTACCCATATATATATATATATATATATATATATATATATATATATATATATATATATATATATATATATATATATATATATATATATATATATATATATATATATATATATATATTTTTTTTTTTTTTTTTTAAATTTTATAAGAGATTTATAAAAATAAAAAGTAAAACTTTACTAACAAATTTTATATAAAATGTTCCTTTTCGTTTATATTAACTTTTTTGAAAAAGTTACATAAAAATGGGTATAATATATATTTTTTCATTAGCTATCGTTTGATGCAAATATTTGCTGAGAGAAATTTTTTTTACGATTTGTTCTGGAATCATCAACTTAAATGACCTTGTAGCATCCTGTTTCAATCATTAAATACAATAATTGGATTTGAAAATTTCAATATTTTCGTCAGTTTATATGAAGAATTTCAAAACAAAGCGTCGAATCGTTCATTATTTATTTAAGAACATAAAAAAGTAATTTTAATCTGAAATATCAATTCTACACCAAAATTTTTCGTTGCGTTTTCATAAACCCATTTCAAGTTGAAAAATTGCTAATAATAGCATTGATTTTTTACATTTTAAAGTTTTTAACAAATTGGAATTAGATGTTTGTTAGAGTGGTAAACAAAATATAAAAGAATTTAATACTTTGAATTGCAAACAAAAAGATTGCTTTAATATAAAAAATCGACCAAGTGAAAATATGGCTTAAACGAAAAAAAAAAAAAAAAAAAATCGCCAAAAAGTGAAATCAGAAAAAACTACGGAATGAACAAAACATCGTCAAGCTGAAAAAATTAATCAATATAAAAAATGGAAGAGAGTGGTTACAGTTACTTAGCTGTAGCTTAGATGTTCACACTTGTTAAATATTTGACAAAATTTGTGCCAAATGGTAACGATATTTTGACGTATTTCGGTAACGGTATTTTAGCTGTAAGGGTAGTCAGGTTAAATATGTTTTTAGCGGTAAAGTTATTTTAGTGATAACGGTTGCCAACCTTGATTTTTACAAATTTAATTTTTTTCCAAAACCCAGCGCCTATAACGTTTTAAAATTGGTAAAAAATTGGAAAGGGTTTATTTTCTTTACAGATTAAAATTTCTGTATCTGATTTGTTACAACCGTTAAACTTTCTATTTACATTTTTATAAGACTGTTAAACGGATTTTATTTTCTGAAAAATTAAAATTTTTTATAGCATACGATAGGGGTAGCGGCCATAGAAAACAACTAGAAGTCCAATTTGTAGAATTTTCTACAGAACTAATTTATACGTGTAAAGAGAATAATTTTTATTTGCTGAGCGAATGAAAAGAGTTGGACTTCTAGTTGTTTTCTATGGTGGCGGTATATTAATAACACACATTCCTCAGTTGTCAAAGACCTTCAAGTTGATTTCAGAACACACAGATATTATTTAAAATTCCAGTTATATTTGAATATACATAGTTTTCCAATACCAAGCAAATAAAAAAAAAATAAAATCCTGACAGATATCCATATAATATAGTTTTGCATGCCTAAGAAACCGTTATATTTAAAAATAACATTTATATTACAACTACTGATGCCGGTGGCATCACTTATTGCGTAAAATTCCTGAACATACTGGCATCACAGCACTGTTAATCAGCTGTGCTTTATGTCGCACTGTTGTTGTTTTTGTTGTGCTTACAAAAACAAAAAAACGAAATAAAGAAATTGGTTTGTTTTTATACAAAAACGCTTTCATTTTATTCCTAAGCAATTATTTATAACAGTTAGTGTTATATTGAATATAAAAAAACTAATTCATAAAAAAATATCAAAGCCTTATAATACCATTTTTAAGTGTTACGCTTCAACTAAAACAAAGGTCACAATTATCTGACTTACAAGACAATCTCCTGCCTACACCTCCCACCCGCAAAAACTTTTCTTTGTGTGAATAAAAACGATACACTAATCATCTTGCACGTAATGTCTAAAGTAGATTATAAATACATCTGGTCCATAGAACCGGCGCCTACAGCAACGTTACGCTCCACTTCTTCCCCACCAACAACGCCTCAGTTAACAAACGTATTGAGCTCATTAAAAAATACCAAAGAAGCATACTTAGAAGCAGTACGCATTTTACTGGTTCTCTTGGATAATGTCCTTAAGTATCCCAACGAATTGAAATATCGTACTATACGTATTGAAAATAAATCTATTAAAGAGAAATTATTATCATTGGAAGGTTGTAGCCAACTATTAACCGCTATTGGTTTCAATCGTATAGATAATGAATATAAATTGCCATCGGACGCGTCATTAGATGTCATACGAGAATATCGTGATGCTTTAATGAAACGTCGCGAATATTGGGCAAATTATAAGCAAGATATTATGGCAGAACGTGAGAAAAAATGTAATAAATTAAAAATTTTTATTGACTTTTTCAATTTTCTTTTTTGTAGGCCACACAAAAACAATGGCTTTAGCTCAAAAATCATGTGAAATTGTTAAACCCATTGAAGCTTCTAGACCTTATAAACAACGTATAACATATCCCAGAGTATTGGTAAGATATAGTAAATGCCTATGTTTCTATAAATTGTATTTTATTTTTGTGTATTCTTTTCTAAGTTAAAGTAGGTATTATTTTGAATTTGTAATTCCTATTACAAATATGCCACCGAAAGAATAATCTCAAAACTAATAATGTTCATTTAAATTTTCAGCGTACCTCCAATAGTTTTCTACAGTCTTTAGAACTTTTCTCCGATGCTGTAATGCAGTATGAAGACGAAAAACTTTTAGCTGCCGGTCGCGAGCTCATACCCATCGATGATTTAACACAAAAAGCTAGCGAGAAACTAATGGCCATGCAAGAAGCTTGGTCACAGCAAACAACGGATTCTTCTCAACCAGCCAAAGAATTTTGTATACGAGATTTAATTTTGGTTGAACTAGTTAATTGGTTTAATACGGAATTCTTCGAATGGGTTAACAATATACCGTGTAAAGTTTGCGGCAGTGAAGAGAGTAAACTGAAACGTACCCAAACTGAGGGAGAATGTCGTGTTGAAGTTGGTATATGTTGTGGTCAGGAAACGAAATTTTATCGTTATAATGACATAGCTCAGCTGTTGGTATCGCGTAAAGGTCGTTGTGGGGAATATGCCAATTGCTTTACATTTCTATGTAGGTGTTTGGATTATGATGCGCGTATTGTACATTCGTTGTTTGATCATGTGTGGACAGAGGTAAGAAAATTTTATAATGAAATCCCTTTGTAAGGAACTTGACAAAATTTTTACGATGGGCCACCCTATGAGACGGTCAAAGCTGTCTATAATGACCCAGAATATAAAATATGTATACGCTCTAGCGACCTTGCTATTTTAAATTCCATTATTTTAGGTATATTCTGAATCACAATTACGTTGGCTGCATGTTGATCCCTCTGATAATGTGGTCGATTCTCCTCTAATGTATCAACATGGCTGGAAACGTAATATAGATTATGTATTTGGCTATTCACGTGATGACATACAAGATGTAACTTGGCGCTATTGTAACAATCACAAGGAAACTTTGTTAAAACGGCGTTTCTGTTCGGAAAATGAGCTAATTGAATCGATTCTAACAATACGTAAAAAAAGACAAATGCATTTAAGTGATGAACGCAAAAAGATCTTAAATCAACGTTGTATGTTGGAATTGATAGAGTTGACAGTGGAAAGGTAAAAAAATATCAATTTATTATCTATGTATCAATAGAAAAATCTTTAAATATTTGTTTTTTTATATTTATTTAAGACCTCCCACGGAAAATGAGCTTAAAGGTCGTAGTTCTGGTAGTCTGACATGGCGTCAATCTCGAGGTGAACATACCTTCACTAATGTAAGTTTTGTTTTTTTTACTTAACATTATTTTACTTAAAATGTTACTTTTCTCATTTAGATATTTATTTTTACATTAAATGAAAAGGAAATTCTTAAAAAACAATTTAATTTACGTTACTCTTGCTCCAACGATACCTATGAACGTTATATAAAAGGTTTGTTAATAAAAACTTAAAATTGAATGTGTGTATGTACTTTTATTGATTTCATGTATAACTTTCAGGCGCTTCTGGCTTTTGTTCAACACTTTCTCTGCACAAAACTTGGCAAAGTTGTCAATTCTCTTCGGAAAATATTCTACGCAAAGTAGAGCGTGATTGGAAAATGGTTTATTTAGCAAGACAAGAGGATAGTGATTATGCAGAAATTGTTTGGAAATTTAATTTTTCAAAGGCAAATTTAAAAGTTAAAAACTATAAATTAAATTTAGAAAAGAAAACCTTTGGTGAGGGTAGAATTGAAGTGCTATTAAGGGATAGTAAAAATGATAACAAAATTGTAAATAGCTTAGAAAATTGTCAGGAATTTGAAATATGTGCCAAATTATCAGGTGGTAAAGGTGATGTAGCTTGGCAACATACACAACTATTTCGACAATCATTAAATTCTAATGATTTTCCTTTCGATTTACAAATTGAATTAATGTAAATTTGTTCTAAAAGAAAAATTAAAATATTCTTGAAATAATTTTAAGCTTGTAAAAATAACAATTATAATTTACCTCGAAATTAAGACGTAATATTAAAGTTAAGCAATTAAAAAACAAATAAATATAGAACACTATTGTTCATATTTTTTTTAATATTTAAAGTGCTATTGAATGTTTGCAAGTTTTTAAATATAAGCAAGAATATTTTTACTATTAAAGAAAACCGAACGATTCCAGTGCATATTAATAAAAATACATATTAATAAAAAATATATATTTCTTCACTATTTTCTATTATTAACTTAATTTTTAGTAATTTAAAATCATTTTTGGATATTAACAAAATTGTTTAAATAATTTTTATATAATGATATAAATTTTGTAAACAAAAAAAATTATTGTAAAATTTTTTAAAGCTTTAAAAAAGACAGATATTAACTTTAACAATTTAAGGTCTTTTTATTCGAAACTGTGTTATTTAAGTTAAAACGGTATTCTTGTATTTGCATGATATACATGTATGCATTCCATTTAAAAATTAAAATTTATTTCATTAAAGATGTATTAAACAAATTTCTGTAAATAAAAAGGCATGTATTATTTGTATTGTATATTATAGAATAACTAAATCTTATAAAATAGTTGGTAATATTTTGGAATTTTTGTTAAATATTTTATCGTTGTAGCTTTATTTCATACATTTCTGCTGATATCTTTTAAACAAAAGCATGTACGATAATGAAATTTTGTACAGATAGTTCGAGGGTCGAAATAAACATGGAAACTCAAAAATGGGCGTGATCCGTCCACGAGGATCGCTATAAACTTGGAAACAAAAAATGGGAGTGGTCCGCCAACTATACCGCCCACCTCCCATGTAACGTAAAATTTTAAAAAGTTGATGGTGGGTATATAGATTCGGTCGAGCCGAATATAAAATTTGCACTTGTTTTTATTGAATTTTATTTTTCACAGATTTATTAAATATTTAGTAGGGTAGGCAGATAGCGTTTTCATTTATGCCTCCACCCAGAGACCAGTCGGTCCATTGTGAGACTCTTTTGTGTGCGCGAGAAGAAAAAAATCGTGAAAGAGAAATCCTTTAGAAATTTCCTAACGAAATTTGGCACACAGGTTTCTTATAGTGCAAGGATGAAGCCTATTAAAGTTGGTCATGTTCGGTCCATTATTTTACCTAACCCCCATACAAATGTCCTCCCGGAAAAGAGATTTAACAATCATAACTCCTTTAAATATAGCAGTATTTTTGGCACTTATAAGTTCCATATAACTCTAAATCTGTGTGCCGAGTTAAATAAAATCCCCTCTTCAGAAAATCACTTTTACGGGCATAAATTCCATTAAAATGTTAGTATCAAGTTAAAATTCAACACAAACAAGTTTTATCTATATACATATATAAAAGAGTAACGTGACTGACTGACTGACTGACTGATTCATCAATTTGGAACGTAGGTAGGTCTCCCACCATATAGATCCACTAAGACGGGATTTTTGGAAATTCGAATGTTTAGGGGATAAAAAAGGGTAAAATCGGTAACCTTATAACTCGCAAACTAATAATCATACAAAAAAAGTTGAATAGTTATCGTTATTCATTTAAAAAATAATTGGACAGGTATCTGGTACTTTTTTGAAAATCGGCCGTTTTAGGGAGAAAACGGGTAAAAACTGTATTTTGGTACTTTTTTTGGCACCATATGTATCTTTGAAACCAATCAACATACAGATAAAATTTATGTCGTATTCATAAATCAAAAAATGAGAAATACAAATTTGGTACTTTTTAGAAATTAAAACGTTTACGGGGTAAAAATCGTACCTATTTTTGGTACTTTTTTCATAAAACATTTTTTTATATTTATTGAAATATTCATATGAGTAAATTTAACCACTACAATTTAGAAATTTATTGGAATACAATTTTTGATACTTCGATGAGTGAAAAAAAGTACCAAAAAAGGGGTAAAGGCGGGAAATTACATTTTATTCAAGCTTAAAGCCCAAATTACAATAGCGCGTAGTCAGCAACAGTATCAGTAAAAATTATCAGCTGATCACTGTCAGCACAACATGCTGCTGCCGTTATAATTACAATTCAGCGTAGGCAGCCACAATCTAGCTTTGTTCTACTTGTGCATTTTAGTCTCTCATTTATTTGCTTACTCTCTTTGTCTCGCTCTCAATCTGAATGCAGCGCAGTGAATTTAGAAACAGGGCTAAATGAAACAGCACTGCAAACTGCTGCTGACCAAAAGTAATCAACACCATAACAAACAGTACATTCTAAATAATCAGCTGATTATGGCAGCACACACTGATGCTGACTACGCGCTATTGTAATTTGGGCTTAATAATGAATTTTCAATTATATTAAACATAGAAACATCCTGTGGGTAAGAATTCAAGAGGATGAACTTTGTGGTACTTTTTTCTTCTTCTAATGGTACTTTTTGCATTTTCTGTAATATTTAACCTAGAAACATGAAATTAAATATGTATGGTCCGATGTGGGAAATAATCCATAAGAGGGGTTTTTGTGGTACTTTTTTGTTCTTCTAATGGTACTTTTTGAATTTTCAATAATTATGAACATAGAAACATAAAATTAAGGATATTTGGTCCTAAATGAATGAAAATTCATTAGAGGGGATTTTGTGGTACTTTTTTGTTCTTCTAATGGTACTTTTTTAATTTTCTATAATTATGAACATAGAAACATGAAATTAAGGATATGTGGTCCTAATTTGCGGTCCACACTAGCCTTTTTCTTGTTCGCACATTGAACAAAATGTTGTGCGCACATGCATTTGGATAGTGCGGACCCAAGTTGTTCATGTTTTGTTCTTGTTCGCACACCGTTGTTCGAGCAACCATGTCTGCCATCAAACGTCATTTGGAATGCGGAAGAAGAGGCGCTGCATGTAAAAGTATCGAAGCGACACTGACGGCAAACAAAAAATTATGATTTGTTCGACAAATGTTCTGCCCACTGAAAACAAAATGCTCTCCCGACGTTTTGTTATTGTGCGAACAAGAAAAAGACTAGTATAGACGGTACGTAAGTGAATGTGAATTCATAAGAGGGGATTTTGTGGTACTTTTTTGTTCTTCTAATGGTACTTTTTTAATTTTCGGTAATATTTAACCTAGAAACATGAAATAAGGTTATGTGGTCCTAAATGAATGGGAATCCATACGATCAGTGAATAAGAATCCATAAGAGGGGACTTTGTGGTACTTTTTCGTTCTTCTAACGCTACTTTTTGCATTTTCTGTAATATTTAACCTAGAAACATGAAATTATATGCATGGTCCGATGTGGGAAAGAATCCATAAGAGAGGTTTTTGTGGTACTTTTTTGTTCTTCTAATGGTTCTTTTTTAATTTTCGGTAATATTTAACCTAGAAACATGAAATAAGGTTATGTGGTCCTAAATGAATGGGAATCCATACGAAGGGACTTTGTGGTACTTTTTTTGTTCCTATGGTACTTTTTTAATTTTTTATAATTATGAACCTGGAAACATGAAATTAAGGACATCTGGTGCTCAGTGAATAAGAATCCATAAAAGGGGACTTTGTGGTACTTTTTCGTTCTTCTAACGGTACTTTTTGAATTTTCTATAATATTTAAAGTAGAAACCATAGTATAATAATAAAGTATACTCGTAAACCCAGCTGTTTTACAATTTTTTCATTGGCAAACCTCGCGGTACTGTCAAATTGTTTTTGTATTCACATGTAAAATTTTTTTTGAGTTTTTTTCTCTTGCTCTCTTTCGTTCTCTCATTTTTTCGTTCAAAGCATTTTGACATTGTGGGCAGTAGTTTTACACTAACAAAATACAAGTAATTTTTGTTTTTGTAGATATGCGAGTACTTTATTATTTTACTATGGTAGAAACATGAAATTAAATATGCATGGTGCTATGTGAGAAAGAATTCACAAGAGGGGTCTTTGTGGTACTTTTTGTTCTTCTAATGGTACTTTTTGTATTTTTTATAATTATGAATCTAGAAACATGAAATTAAAGATATGTGGTCCTAAATGAATGCGAACCATAAGAAGGGATTTTATGGACTTTTTTTTTCGTTCTTCTAATTGTACTTCCTGAATGTTCTGCAATTTTCATCCTTAGAAACATAAAATTGAAGATGTAAGGTCCTAAGTGAATCAGAAACCTTAAAATGGATTTTGTGGTCTTTTTCTTTATTCTAATATACTTTTTTGTAATTCTGATATTCAGTTTTCATTATTTTAAGATTAGAAACCTGAAATTAAAGAGATATTGTTATTTATGGATGACATAACACAATTATTAAAAATGTTCCCAAGGAAGTTAATAATCTTAGTTTAAATTTTTTATACAGTATGGTTTTTATAAAAAAGTTCCGCTAACGAAGTAGCGGGTTTATAGCTCTTATAAGTATAAATTTTTTTATATCCCCCATAAATATTTTTTGTTATGTGGTTTACGTTTTTCAAGATTTAAATTTTCTGAAGCCAAAAAAACGTAACATCAATAAAAATTTTAGAAAAATTATAATTAAAAAGATTTCTGATAACATTTAGCCGGACTTGACCGACTATATCTTTCTTTCTCGTTAGTTTTATTTTAATACTTTTTAAAAATTCTATTTTACAAATACATATAATTTTTTTATAAAAACATAAAAAAAATGGCCCGAACCAGCCCTAACCGTTAGAGGGCTACATATATATATATAGAATTGAATAAAATACCATCACTGATTATCATTTATATATATGAAAGATTAATGTTGTGAAATTTTAAACTTTAAATTAATCTGGCATCATTTATAAAACATATGTGTTGTGTTTACTTTTTATGGTAGAAATAACGGGAAATCGGTGGAATAACATTATTAGTATTTGTTTTTTTTTTTTCTTGCGATAATAAATACAATGTTTATAAATGTAATATAATATAAACAAATAATAATGAGCATTATTAATGTAGAGCATCATAAACAATATGAATATTGCACCACACGTTTAAAATACCGACAAGGTAGACAATTAAAAGCAGTAAAGGTAACAATTAATACCAATTTCCATACAAAAAATGTAAACATTTTTTTTTCATACAGACATATACAGTGGCAAATGAATCGCAAAATTTACTTATATTTGGTGTGCCAAAAATTAATCTCATGCTAGAACTAAAACAACGTCTAACAAGATTTGGTAAGTTATATCATGTACGCAATGTTACTTTGCAAATGAGAGAAAAACAATTGGAATTAGAACAATTTACTGAAGTGTTCTGGGCAAAGTTCTATAAAATTTATGATGCTCGCAAATGTAAACGTTTTATGGATGCCAAAGAATTTTATGGCGGAATTTTACATATATCCTATGCCCCGGAATATGAAACAAAGGAAGAATTGAAGCAAAAATTACAAAAACGTCGAGTGGAAGTAGAATATGCCTTAAAACGTAATAAACCTTATAATAATGAGAAAATTGTGAAGTTAACAAGTGAACAAGAAGCGGAGGATAAAATAAGTTAACACCTCATTATTTTGTTATTAATGTAGAAAAACAAATGAAAATATATTTAAATTTGTTAAAACACTATAACAATATATACTAGTTTAAACTATTATGTAAATAGAATTTGTCATCTTTAATTTATTTTCCAAAGAATTAACGTATGCATGTAAAAGATAATTTTTAAAACTATTTAGTCTTACGCCAGTCGTGATACATTGTTAGGAATGGAGCACGCTTTTGCCACAAGTCCATACCATAAAATGCCCAAAATCTGAAGAGTTGTTTAAAAAATAAATATTAATTTAAATTGTTTAAAAATAGCCAAAATTATACTTACAGTCCGAATATGGCTCCTCCTAAATGTGCTGCATGATCAAAGAATTTCCAACCCATAATACAACCAGCGAAATCAATACCCATAATCACCTTAATAGCAGAACCGGCCGAAAATGTTACCATAGGTAAAAATAATATGCTTAATTGTGTATCAGGATATTGAGCACATACGTAGGCCAAAATTGCCATTATGGCACCAGACTACAAAATAAATACGGAATAGTAAATCAAGTTAAAATACCATTTCCTTAAAACAATTACATACCGCTCCTATAGATATACCCGCTTGTAAAGTAAGAGCTTTATATAAAACACTAGTCAGACTTGCTATTACGCCAGCACTTAAGTAAACGGCCAAAAATTGTTCCTTGCCTAGTGATAGTATGGCGGCATTTGAAAAACTATGCAAAACGTACATGTTGGCAAACAAGTGGAAAGCCGAATAATGACTAAATGTAGACAAAAACATGGGCCAACAAACAGTGCCTGTAAAACAAAAAATAAAAAATATATATATGTATACATATGTATGTATTTTTAATCGTCTTTACTCACGCGCCGCTGGGTTTGAACAAAAATATTTCATCATAGACCCCCTTAATGCTGGTACTCTCCATAGGCCAAATACTAAAACATTGAATGCACAAATAGGTACAAAAACTTTTTCTCCTGGCGACAATTGATCCCACAGATGGCGTATATCACGTTTGATGTTTTCCCATGAATCTTCTGGACTTGGTTTTCTTCTCAACCAACCCAGTTTTGCTTGTCGCGCTTTTTCCAACATCATATTGCGGGTATTTTCATATTCCAACACTGTGGCTCCCATAAATGCGCCAATACTAAACTAAAAAAGAAATGTCATAATTAATCCCCCAACAAAATGTATTATTTTCATCATAACATACCGCACCAGTAAATACTAAAGCTTTGAAAACATTGCCAGAAGGTACTGCCCCATTAGGAGGTTCAAACGGTTGCAGGGTAGGTCGTGAAGAGTTCTTGGAACGTGCTGAGCTACGTATGGAGCGCAATACCAAACGATGGCTTAGTGATGTCTGGGTATTTGTTGAGTTTAAACCAACATGATGCAATAATGCACGATTTGTTGTCTGGCCCAATTGTAAAGTAGAATCTCTGTGTGTAAATAGTTATTAATTTTTGGCTATTTTAAGTTTGAATTATTGATTAATTTCAAATACCTTATCTGTTTATGCCAAGTGCATCGTAGCCCTAGGCGTAACAACATAATTCCAAGTTAATTTATCTACAAATAAACTACAAAAACTTCCAAATTCTTTGAAATAAAATGCACTTCTTAATATTTTTGACAATTTGGTTGTCATAAACAGCTGATTTAACGTGCGTGTCGTCTACTAAACAGGGTGATAAGTCAGATTCGGAGAAACCTTATTTGCTACAAAAAAATTTTTTTTATTTATTTACTTTTTGAAAATCAAAAATGTGCTTTTTTAGTATATTTTTTAATAATTAACAACTGATCGGAAAAAAAAAAATTTCCATCTTTTTTTAAATCAATATTTGTTTATAAACAAAAAACTTAAAAATATAATCATTGATAAACTTTAATTTCGGGAACTGTTCGTATAAAGAACTGTTTATATTTTATATATTTATTTCATCTACAGATTTGTTCTTACATATTATCTTAATTAATTATATAATATAAATATATTTAAGCTTATCTTTATTTACATTAATATTTAAAATAGGAGAAATACTATTACATATTTTTAAACATCTTGTAATTTGTTCATTTATAGAATAGTTAGTTCTATGAAAAGCATTATCAAATATACGATTTCTTCTTAGGTCTCTTGGTGGATTATATAAATTGTCATAATCATTTAAATCAAGAACAAGTTACTTGACCAGACAAAATATTATAAAGAAACATGATACAATTGTAAGATCTACGGTCATGTAATGTATGTAGACCAAATAACTTTCTCCTAGCATCATAGGAGGCAACATTAGGTCATAATAATTTAGAAATAATTTTTGTTAAAATTTTTGCATTCTAAACGATCTGATTCTTTTTCATAAAATAGACTCCAAATTATTAAGCAATATTCTAAAATGCTACGGACAAATGAAACATATAATGATTTGAGCGTAAATTCTCTTGAATTTCTCCTTATAAATTCAATTATTGTATAACGAGTGCATGGCCAAGTGAATTATTTGTCCTTTTAATAACGGGGTGGAAAATAGGCTCTACGAAGCCTTGAATTCGATCGAACTTCGAGCGGATTGGGGTGAGCCTGCAGTTTTACAATGTATTTTTCACTGAGCTTTTTAAACTCGTCTCTTACGAATGGAATCTCTAAATCTCTATGGATATTCTCATTTCGTATCAGCAAAAATTATCAGCTGTTTACTGTCAGTACAACATGATGCTGCCGTTGTAATTACAATTCAGCGTAAGCAGACACAATTTACAACCACCATCTAGCTTTATTCTACTTCTGTATTTTAGTCTCTCATTTATATGCTCACTCTCTTTGTCTGCAAACTGCTGCTGACCAAATGTAATCAACACCATAACAAACAGTGCATTATAAATGATCAGCTGATTATGTCAGCTCACACTGCTGCTGACAACGCGCTATTGTAATTGGGGATTTATACTTCAGTTAAATATAATTGATGAGAGTCGACTCAGTTTAAACGGCAGAAATGCTTATATATTTCTCAATGGGGAGAGTGTGAAAAAATAAAAATATTTGTGATCCACAATAAAACAGAAATTATTTAACTGCCAAACCACTTGGGAGAGCTCGCTCTTGTTCCCCCGTAATTCAATTACATGAAGAAAATACACCATAGTATAATTATAAAGTATACTCGTAAGAACATCTGTTTTACAATTTTTTCATTGACATACCTCGCGGAACTGTCAAATTGTTTTTGTATTTCAATGCAAAATTTTTTTTTAGTTTTTTTTACTCTTCCTCTCCTTCTTTCTCTCATTTTCTGTTCATAGCATAGATATCACCATCCAAAAATTGTTTAGAACAAAACATAAAATAAAATATGAAAAAACAAAATATAACAGCTCCCATGGATATAAAAACAACTCAACCATTGCCTGTTAAACACACAAGCTTGTAAACCACTAGCAACAACAACTAGTGAGAGTTTGAATGTAATTAACCCACCAGCAGCATAGATAAAAATGATAGTACACAAAAAGGTGCAATCCCGAAAAATAAGATAAGTACAAAATCTCCAATTCCAACAGGTATGCTTAGATATGTAAGTATTAACAATAGAAATTTAATCCCCCAGAAAAGTTTTACTTCTGCTAAGAAACAAAAGGTAATTGATAAACCCTTGATGAATAACCGTTTTGCCCTATAAATAATTCAAATGATAATTCTATTAAAAAATCATCTAAACCCCCACCAATATATCTTCGTGAACCTAGTTCCAATAATTTGGTTAAAACATTTATTAAGCTTATTGGTAAAAGCAATTTTCACATTTGTTACTGACCGTTTGGCTGACGAGGTTTAAAACTAGCTCTTTGCATGTTGATCTCTGGGAAGTGGGAAGGGCCCAACCCTTCCTCACCAGCCTCGTACCCGCACACTAAAAATTGAACAAAAAAGACAAAAATTACTGACACTACAAACAATTATACCACACGAAGAATTTCTGAGACAGCTGGACATCTCGTCTGCCCTCCGAACCTTATCATAGAAGCATCCACATTTCTTTCTCTCTATGACCCAAAACCCACTTGACCTATATCTCCCCACTTACCCCTCCATTATTGCCTATACCTTCGCCAAACTAAAACATATCATTATGTAGAATTAAAATAATAACAAAATACTTAAAAATATAAAAAATTTTTAGTGTGCGGGTACGAGGCTGGTGAGGAAGGGTTGGGACCTTCCCAGAGATCAACATGCACAGAGCTAGTTGGAAACGGTCCGTAACACATTGTTCCAATAAGAAAAGGTGGCGCGCAAGAAACTAAAAGCTATTAAATAAAAGTTGTGGTCAATATTTATAATAAAGATAAGATTCCCCAACCAATGTTTAGAGTTGAGTTGGAGCCGAACGAAGATAAGTTAAAGAAAAATGAAACGCATCCTATATACTCTATGCGATATCTATTGAATCGCAGAGTCACTGTAGAGGAACCTCTTAAGAGAAAAGGACCTGTCCAATGTGGCAATTGCAAAGAGTTCGGTCATACTAAAAATTATGTACCCTACGTACAGTATGTGTAGCATGCGGAGATCTTCATTCATCATCTCAATGTGATGTTATGAAAAAAGATTTCAAGAGAAAATGTGGCAACTGCATTGGCGACCATTCTGCCAATTACCGCGGCTGCCCAGTACATAAGGAATTGTTGAAAAGGTTAAGAGAGAGAGAGAGAGTCAAAAGCTCAAAAGAAATGGAATTGTTGAATATGCACCTTGAAATACCATTACTAACCAAATAAATTCTGGAGTGTTAGTAATGAGGGTATGGCTTCAGTTAAGCTAAATTTACAGCTCATACTGGAAATATCTCCTATGCCAGTGTTTTAAGAACGAGTTTTCAGCAACCTAATGTCCCCCGGAATTCGGGAGGGTTAGAAACTTTAATGCAAACTCTTACGCAAACTGTTACCTCTCTAAACCAAAATATGACCAACTTTATGTCATCCATGCAGAACACAATACAAGAGCTTTTAAGAGCGCAGAACCAAATGATTCAAATCCTTTTAACGAAAAAATTAGTTATTTGAGATTATGTTTTTGGAATGCAAATGGTTTAAACCAATAAATCGGAAATATCATACTTCATGAAGCAGCAAAATATTGATGTAATGTTAGTCTCAGAGACTCATCTTACAAATAGATATAATTTTTATATTACAGGTTATTTATTCTACTTTACAAATCATCCGGATGGTAAAGCACATGGTGGTACTGGTATATTAATTAGAAATCGAATACAACATTATGCTCTAGGTAAATTTTCGAAAGATTACCTGCAGGCAACTTCTCGGTGTATTGCCCACCACGATTTTCTATGACCAAGGAAAAATTTGAAGAATTCTTTAAGACACTAGGATATCGTTTCCTGGCATGTGGCGACTATAATGAAAAACATATTTACTGAGGTTCTAGATTGATAAATCCCAGAGGTAGACAGCTTCATAAGGTACTAGTTGATCGCAAAAATGGCATGGATTTTGTGTCCCCTGGACATCCGACATATTGGCCGGCTGATCCTAGAAAAATTCCTGATCTCATAGATTTTGCCATATCTAAAAATATAAACCGAAATTCAATAACTACGGAAATTTCATATGATTTAACTTCTGACCATTCTCCGATAATAGTAACATATTATGGAAGGACTAACATGCCAAAATATTCTACCAATTCTTTATATAGGACAAATTGGTTAAAATATAGAAATTACATCAGTAGTCATATCCACACAGATCCATATTTTCAGTGTGAGGAAGATATAAACAAATGCGTACACGACTTTACGTCGTTAATTAATTTAGCTATGGACCATTCAAAAAGTGAAACTTTTAAGAATGATAACAAGCATGTTTCTAATTATGAAATTCAAAAACTTCTTCTTGAAAAAAGAAAATGTAGAAGAGAATGGCAACAAACCAGATCACCAGCTGTAAAGTTGAGGCTGTCTACAGCAATTAAGAAAAGCCCTTCAATTAGAAGAGGATCGCCTGAGTAGAAATTACATTGAATTACATTACAAATAATAAATATAAAAATTTTTCCCTATGGGAGGCAACGAAAGATATTAAGCCACCGGTAGAGGCACAAAATCCTTTAAGGAAAGCTGATGGTACCTGGGCCCGTAGTTCAGAAGATATGGCCAATTTATTTGCATGCTATTTAAGCTCTATCTTCCAACCAAATCCCCAAACAAATAAGGAAATATCGTCCCAGTTCACCAGTTTGGTTTTCGTGAAAAACATGGAACCATAGAACAAGTGAATCGTCTAACTGGATAGATAAGGAAATGTTTTGAATTAAAGAAGTATTGTTCAGCTATCTTTTTGGATATCTCGCAAGCTTTCGACAAAGTTTCGCACAAGGGCCTAATATGTGTTTATATGTTTATTACCACCATGTACCCACAATTTGCTGGAGTCTTATTTATCTGACCGACTATTTGGAGTAAAATATAAAGAATTTGTAACGCACATAGTATCTAGCCAACTTGATATTTACCTCCGACGTGTTAGAAACTGGCGTATACGAGTAAATGAATTGAAAAGTAACCACGTTACATTCACCCTCTGAAGATGAAATTATCCTCCTGTTAAACTGAATGACATAAGTATACCCCAGTCAGATCATGTTACATACCTTGGTATACATTTAGATAGGCGACTAACGTGGCGTCGTCATATAGAAACCAAGAGACTTCATATGAAGTTTAAAGCTTCTAGCATTCACTGGTTAATAAACAGCCAATCAAAACTAAGCCCTGACAATAAAGTCATCCTGTACAAAACTTTTTTAAAACCAATTTGGACATATGTTATCCAATTATGGGGCACAGCCAGTAAAACGAGTATCGATATTGTCAGAGGGGCCAATCAAAAATTCTTAGAACCATGACGGGTGCACCATGGTATATAAGAAATGAGAATATTCATAGAGATTTAGAGGTTCCATTTGTAAGAGAGTAAGAGTTTAAAAAACGCAGTGAAAAATACATTGTAAAACTGCAGACTCACCTCAACCCGCTCGCAAGACTTCTTACTGAAGTTCGATCTGGTTCAAGGCTTCGTAGAGTCGATTTTCCACCCAGTTATTAAAAGGACAAATTCACATGGCATGCTCTCGTTACAGATAAAGTGGTCTTTAGTTTTTAGTTTTAAGATTTAAATACATATTGTGAGGCCTTTAAAAAAGGTAGATTCAATATATAAATAAAGAAAAAGTTAAAAAAAAAAAAAAATTTATCGGTATTTTAAAAAAGTAAAGTTTCAGAAAATTTTTACAAAAATCGGAAAAGAAAAAAAAAAAACTTGTTTAATGAGAATATATAAGAGTTCCTTAAGGGGGTTTTACACTATAATACCTTGTATTACTACCAAAAATATTTTCAAATGTATTACAGTGTAAATATCTTCAATATCTTATATGTTGAAATCTTGAAATGTTTGAAACGTAAGTGCATCTCTTGAAGCAAATTTCCACACACTTTTTTATTTGTAGTTTGATTTGTAATTTATTCTGTTTAGTTTTTCGTTAATAAATATTTTAATAAAGAAAAAAAAAACACCTTTAGTAATTTTAATTTCTAAATGTTAGAAATAGTAACGTAAAAAAATATATTTAAGTAAAAATTTAAATGATTAATGTAAAAATCGAATCGGTTAGAAAGGTTATGATGAATTTCGATCCATTTCAAAAATAATTTTTGCAACAATGATCTATTTTTATACCCACCATCAAAAAGATGGGGGTATATTGATTTTGTCATTCCGTGTGTAACATGTCGAAGGAATCATCTAAGATCCCACAAAGTATATATTTTCTGGGTCCTGGTTAGATTCTGACTCGATCTAGCTATGTCCGTCCGTCTGTCTGTTGAGAGCAGAATAGGGCTCGAACGGGGCAACGTAGGGGGACGAAATTTTTCATAAATATTTATCTTATATAAGGTTTGTTTGGTATTAAATGGTCAAAATCGGTTAATAAACAAAAAAGTTATGGTCTAAAAACTAGAAACACAGGGTGTCCGTTTCATACTTTTCTGCTGATATTTCTTCAATAAAAGCATGTACGACAACTCTATATATAAGGTGAAATATAAGGTGAAATTGTGTTCAAATAGTTCAAGGACCAATGTAAACTCGGAAACAAAAAATGGGCGTGGTCCGCCCACGTTACCGCCCCCTCCCATATAACGTAAAATTTGAAAAAGTTGATGGTGGGTATATAGATTCGGCGGGGCCGAATATAACATTCGCGCTTGTTTTTATATAATAAAATCCAACAGAAAGTGATTCAAATCTAATTATTATCAATAACCAAAACGAAAAAATAAATACATCAAAATTTTTTCGAATTGAAATCGATTCGATGTCGAATTCGCTTTCTATCACATATAAACATTTTTAGTATTTATATAATGAGGATTCAAATACAAATATTTATACATATACTATATCTACGTAAACACAAAAAACTTTAAATAATTTAATATATTTGTTAAATAATGAATTAAATACTTTTAATTTTTGCAAAAGTTCGCATATCTTTAAGGAAAATATGTATAACCACTTCGTTACAGAAGGAATATTTTTTACATATAAAACAATATTAAATAAAAAAAAAAAAAATGGACCGATTTGAATGATTCCAAAAAAAAAAAAAAAATATTAATGATAAATTTGTGCAAAAACAAAGTCCATAGCTTAAATAAATTCGAAAAAAATATTTATGTTAGATTTATACAAGGACGAAGTCCATAGCTTAAATAGTAGCTCACCTTTTGACTTTTGAGCCATACGGTTGTATTTTGGTATTGTCTTAGTGAAGCGCCATTTTGAAATTTAATTCTTCTTTCAGGAAAATTCTTGTGCTTTCTAAGGAGAAATTTGGCATCTCAAACCTAATTTTTGGATAAAAAGATAACTGAAGTAGTGGCTTTTGCGTCGTCCCTCGCTGCTGGGAGGAGTGATTCCTAGAAAGATGTTGTGGTGTTAAGAAAAAAGGGAGAAGTAAAAAGAGGAAGAAACAGCTACAACAGGATAATAGGAAATATGGATTTAATGATGTACCTGTGTTGGAATCCAACGAATACTCTAAGACTGGTAATAGTAATCTTGTTGCATAGGAATCAACTCTTATACCTCAAGTTAATATAAATTTAAATTGTAAACAGTAATGAATCTGATACTTACATATCGATGGATGTAAGCTCTGATGCAGAAATAATGGTTCTTAAGATTAAATCACCTGATAATACTAATACAATCACGGATGTACAATATGTATATATTGATATGTATTGTTCTTGTGGACATTTCACGGTTAGAGATTATTCTTAATAAAAGTGTGAAGAGTGATCGTTATTTGTGGGAGAAAATTCAGGATATACTTATTCCTGTAATTAGATACATGAAAGCTACTGGCACTACTCTGTATAAAATTTTCTTTAATAACGTTAGAAATGCCAATTTGTGCCTTTTTATGGTAAGGACTTACCTGAGGTAATTTTGTTAAACACACTATTATAAAGGTTAATCATTTTTATCCTGCTGGGCGCTTGTGCAGAAACTGTGGTCGTTTGGGGCATACGAAAAGAGGATATCGTTCTGGAAAGATATGTCTGGATTGTGGCAGACCGGGATTTTGTAATCCGACATGTGGAATAATAAAATGTATTTTATGCAATAGTGGAGATCATAATGTTAAACAGAAAAATAGATGCAGTGTATGGGAAACTGAAACCAATATAAGAAATATTATGACGATTAAGAATTTAAATAGAAGAGAAGTTTAAGAAACTTAATTCCCGGTCACAAAATAGATTTTCTGAGTTGGATGGGTGAAAATCAGTTTCCATCTTTGCCAACTCGGGATAATATCGTCAATAGAAAAATAATGATGTTGAAGTGAATAATCTTAACCCCCCGTCCGTATAATAATGTTTTGAAAAAAATTCGTCCAATTCAGAGGACTGAACCCAAACGTCAGTATAATCCAAGAGATTATGCCTGGGAGGATGCGATGGAATGTAAAGTTTTAGTGAAGACAAACTTACACAAGGTATCTTTACTCGAGAAAACAGTGAGTGAATTTATTGCTTTTATTAATGATTATTTCCATAAGGATATGCACGGTATTAATGCAGTTTCCAATTTTGGTAGCAGAATTAATAAAGTCTTTAGAGATTTCGATTCTTAAATAATAAATAATGTCACAATGGATCCATATAATGAAAATCCTACAATACAATGGTCAATCCCTTAAGGCCAACGGTAAAAAGTTTAAATATTTTTTTGAATGACAAAGATATGATATTTCTATTTTAAGTGAAATTTTTTCACATACTGATCAGAATCAACATGCCAAACTTATCAATTTTAATATTATTAAGAAAACCAGAATGGATGACCATGGCGGAAATGCCATAGAGTCATTCCATTTAAAACCAACACGAAAAAATCCAATTTTTGACTTTTCCTCTCCGAATTTAATGATATTTGGTACAATCATTATTCTTGTCAAAACTAAGACTAATTAAAAATTTCAGATAATTTCATCTAGGGTTCGAGAAATATCGCGGTTTGAAAGTGCGAAATAGCTCAAAATATGTACAAAGTTGCATACACAAAATTACAAATATCTTTCGAATTATTTATTATATAAGATTTATTGAGATGTCATATTAAAGGTATCAAAATTACCTTTAATATGATGTATAACATGACTTTTTTCGGCAAGAATATTAATATTGACGCTGGAAATGCAAATATCGAGTTTCAGTTTGATTACCGCGATAATTCGTGAATTATAATATCGCAAAAATGAGGAAAATTGTCTTTTTAAAAATACAAATCTTATCTTCCAAAATATTTACGTTACAACGTTAATTAAGGCAATTATTTAAAGGTAATGAAATTACCTTTAAAATGATACCTGAAACATGTTTTTATGTTGAATTTTATTGGTGGATAATTCGCGAATTAAATTTCGCGGTCGCGTATTTCAAAAAGTGGTATTTTTAAGTTCGTGAATAATATATATGTAGAGGATGGAACCATTTTGAATGTTCCCTGTAAGTATCGTGATGGGAATCTCAATTTCTTTCAAATTAATTATTTTTTTTATTTTACACTGCGTTATATTTTTTGTAATAACTCAGAAGCCATTGAGAGTCCCATCACGATACTTACAGGGAACATTCAAAATAGTTCCATCCTCTACATATATATTTTTCACGAATTTAAAAATACCACTTTTTGAAATACGCGACCGCGAAATTTAATTCTCGAATTATCCACCAATAAAATTCAACATAAAAACATGTTTCAGGTATCATTTTAAAGGTAATTTCATTACCTTTAAATAATTGCCTTAATTAACGTTGTAACGTAAATATTTTGGAAAATAAGATTTGTATTTTTAAAAAGACAATTTTCCTCATTTTTACGATATTATAATTCACGAATTATAGCGGTAATCAAACTGAAACTCGGTATTTGCATTTCCAACGTCAATATTAATATTCTTGCCGAATTTTATTATTACAGTCGGATGATTTTTGGAAGAAATTGGCGATTTTTCTATTTTATTACAAACAAAACAACTCAAATTGAGATAAATATTTCGTATTTATTATGACATTTGTTGTAATAACTTCTAAAATATGGCGAGTCCCAGAATGCCACTTTCCACAGTTATAGAAAACATTTTCATCATTAACATATATTTTTTTTTAAATTTTTAAAAAGACTACTTTTCGAGATATTTACCCGCGAACGAAAAATCGCGAGATATGGACCATTTTGATGCTGAGAAAAAAAGTAATTTTGATGCCTTTAATATGACATCTGAATAAATCTTGTATAATAAATACTTCGAAAGATATTTGCAATTTTGTGTATGCAACTTTGTATATATTTTGAGCGATATTTCGCGAACCACTTGATGAAATTATCTGAAATTTTGAATTAGTCTTAGTTTTGACAAGAATAATAATTGTACCAAATATTATCAAATTCGGAAGAGGTGAGAAAATCACCTGGTTGGTTTTAAATGGAATGACTCCATAGCTTTTAAAAAATCTATTCGATTTCGCAGAATAAATTTTACTACAAATTTTGATATTAATATGTTCCGTTTATTTTGAATAATAATATGTTTAGTTTATTTTGAACCGCTTATAACTTTGCCTGATTTCCATTCTGAAATGCAGAAACTTTTAAATTTTCTCGAACCTTTTGATGATGTTTTCTTTGTGGTGATTTTAATTTTAGAGTATGTACTTGGGGTGATTTTTTCGATTCGCCTAAGTGTGTTAAACTTTCTGACTGGTACTGTTCTTGATTTGTGTTTTTCTGAAAATGAATGGTGGTCTGAAATTGGAGATTATTCCTATTTTCTTAGGAGATAGTTGTCTTTTTTAAATGAAGTTACTTTTAATCCTGATTTTGAAAAGATTGAAATGACCTTCGCTGACGAATTACATGCTGCTACGTGTAAATTGAATTCGAGAAGAACTTCGAAGGCCTGCTGGAGTCCGGGTTTGGAGAAAGTCTTTCGTTGTTTAATTGCTGCTCTTAAGAAATGTAATAAATATTCGACTCCTGATAATTGCAAGCTTGCTCTATGTGCGAAAATTGAATGGAAAGATGCGGTTAGCATGGCCAAGAAGAAAAATTATGATTTTGAAATTGATAAATTAAACTCTCAACCATATACTAAAGATGGCTGGCGGTTTGTAAGAAATATAGGTGGTAATTGTATGTATGTGGGTGAATTAGTCTGGAATGAATGTAATGACTTATCATATCTCAACTTCTTGGGGGATCAAGTTCCGAATAATAATTCTTTCTCTTCTTATGATTTCTCATCTCCCTGCGATGGTCACAGTGGATACTTTGTTTTCTCAGATGAGGAGTTTAATAATGTTATGACTAAAAAAAAAGAAACCTTCAGCTGGTGGTGAAGACAGAATTACGTATGAGATGATTAGGGCACTTTCCCCTATAACTCGTAGATCGCTTTTGATGCCTTCAAATGACGCTTCTTAAGACACCAACGTTAAAGATTATTGGCGTGTTATAAAAGTTTTTCCAATTCCGAAGAATAACAAGAATTTAAATGATTATAGGAAATGTTTTCCTATTTCCTTGATATTGGTTTTCCCTAAATTAATAAATTTGATGATAAAGGAAAGATTGAGATATGTGTGAGGAACAGAATTTTATACCTGAAAATCTACTGCCACTTGTTTAAATGAGATTTTATTTAAGATTGCATCCCTTAAAAGTTCGGGTAATAAAGTCATACTGATAGCCTTGGATATTAATAATGCATATAACTGCGTCAATATTGACACACTCACAAAATTACTTTTTGAAAGGAATATTCGTTCCATTTACATTAATTCGATACATAGTTTTATGTCTGAAAGGATTTTAAAATTACACAATGATGAGGTCGTAGTAAGCGACGGCCTTCCTCAGGGTAGCTGTCTCTTGCCATTTTTATTTAACTTATACACTAGCTCCTTACATAATTTGGAAGATAATAACACCCTCATTTACCAATTTATGGATGACTTTTTACTACTTACCTTTGATAGAAATTTTGATGATGCCGTAAGATTGATGAACTATAAATGTAATTTTTTTTTTTTTTTTTTTTTGAGGAAATGTGCCGCACTTAATTTTTCGTTCAACCTTAATTTTTCGTTCAACCTTGATAATTTACATTGTTAAAGATAGCAGGAAAGAAATAAATATTTCGATAAATAACACCAGAGTTGAATAAGTTAAAAATTTTAAATTTCTTGGAAGAATTTTAAATATGTCTTCTACAGCTTCACTATTCAAAGTCTTTGGAAAATGCGAAAAGCAGTATGAATTTAATTAAATGCTTGACTACGGTTAAGGCTGGTTTACATCCGAAAATTTATTTGAATGTTTTTTAAGAGTTTTGTTAGATAAAAAATTGAGTATTCTCGTACAACTGTGGCTCATACACCATTATCAATTGATCGCAATAATAATTACTTTTAAAAAACTCATCGTTACGTAGATGTCTTGGTTTGACAAGATCCACGCCTGTCCACATTATCTACGCCCTGGCTGATGAGCTGCCAGTTAAGTACAGGGCTAAATTTTTAACTGCCAAGGAAATCAATAACCAAAAATTTTATAATTGGAAGGATTCTAGTTCGTTGAATGCGAGATCTGGCTATATATTTTAAGAATTTGCGGGAATCTTTATAAATATTAATGTTAACTGTACCTTTGCTAGGAACAGTATTATGAATATTATTATGAACATATTGCCTGATCGGAAATGTAATATGTCAAACGAGCAAATACGAACAATTTATAATGAAAGAATTTCCTTTTTCAAGAAAAATGGTTACAATATATATGCCACTGATTCTTCTGTATCAAATTTGTTTACTCGGTGTGCTGTTTTTGATCTAAATAGAAATAATGATTTTTGCTATAAAACTTCTTAAAAAACGTCGAATTCGTTAGCCACTAAGAACTACCACTAATTATTCTTCAACCCACTCACAATGTTTTTAACTGGTGAATTTAACATGGGGATGTCATTGGAGGTAACCAATTGGCAACCCATTGCATTACTATTCACAAGTATTTTAGAAGGTAACATTTCTCTAGTAATTTCGAATGTAACATGATGCTACACATTGCACTGTTCGTAAGCAACTAGCACTATCATCATAACAGGTCACTAGTATTTTCAGTAGTACGAAAACTCTAGTATTAAAATTTTTTTAAGCTTTAATTTCCCCGATAAGTAATTATTATTTATTTTAATAATTTATTTTTATTTAAATATTTCAGATGCTTTTTATTAACCACTGGGCTATTGATCTCTTTATTTAACATTCTGCTATGTGCTGTTTTCAATTTCATGTGAATATTTGTTGTGCTAAAAAACATACTGAAACTCTAACGGCGAATCTCTGCATTACATGTAGTTAGCGAATTGGTAATTTAACTATAACTATATTATTTTTATATTATTTATTTAGACAAAATGTGATCATTTAACAAACAGTTGAATTATTAAAAGTAACTAGTGTAAAATTGTTGCTATCGTTGAGTGTTAACGTTGATAGTAAGCAAAAAAACGATATTCCCTCGACTTGGTATAACTTGATATCCAAAACAGAATTGCACAAATAAATCTTTATATTTTATTAAAAAAACTCTTAATTTAAATTTGTTTTCATTGTATTTTATTGTATTTTTATATTTTTTCCATTTATTGACATTCAAATATTCATAATTGTATCTTTGTTCGTAAATTGGCAGCACATTTATCGATAAATTTAACATGTATAATTCTACACGTTAACTCCTAACGTATATAAATTTAAATTTTGTATGAAATTGACTATCAACGTTAGCAACAAAACACAGCTAATATCGTATTATAATAATGTATTAAGTGTAATGTTGTCCTAAACATAGCAGATTTTTATGAGAAAAATAAAACATTTTTTCTTACTGAATGAAGTGTAACTTTTTTAAAGAAAAAAAAAATATTTTTATGATTTTAAAAATTAAAAAAAAAAAAAAATAATGAAAGCTAGTGGTCAGGTATTTTATTATGTTGCTCCTGCAACTTTTGTCTCGATAATTATACTCTACACCACCATATGTGATTGGGGTATTATCGGGCTAGGCCGATTATAGCATTGTTAATTTTTTTATACCCACCATCATTCCGTGTGTAACATGTCGAAAAAATAATTTAAGACCCCATAAAGTATATATTTTCTGGGTCCTGGTTAGATTCTGCAACCTAGGGGAACGAAATTTTGCTCAAATATTTTTCTTATATATTTGGTACATATTGAAAATGGGAAAAATTGGTTAAACAAGTTATGGACTAAATTACAGACTACACAGACAGGAAACCAATGGCATATGTCAAAAAAGTACTTTCGAATCATATGGTTAATTTGACACTTTTGCGCAGTAGCTATAATAGTGATTTACAGAACAAGAAAGAAAAACATCATATTCAAATAACAACGAGAATGTGAAACCAACTACATTGTATTTTTTAAACATATTTGGTAGATAGGGTTTCTTTTTTAAATTCTGAGACTGGGATTTTTAGGAGATTATTTATTTTAATTTCCTTCTTCTAGAAAATTGTATAGATAATATTATATGATATACATTCAAAAGCAGGATCAATTTTTGTTTTGATATACATACATATACAATTGAGTATGTATTTTCATTTAAGTTATAAGGAGTGCGTGCTTTTATAGTAGTCCTAACACAATTTTTGTTTATTTACAAATTAATAAAGCTTTTAAAGCAATAAAATTATGGTTTAAAATAAAATTATATGGATGCGAAGTTTTAGATTTTTTTTATTATTGTTAAGTTTTTAAATATAATGTGAATAATATGAGCTACAGCATTAAACAATCAGATTAGTATTTTTTGCTAACCTATTGCTACCCTATACAGTTGCGTTCATAAAAATAGGAGTGCCCTTATATAAGAAACTAAGTTTTAATTTTTAAAAACAAAACATATATTTTATTAAAGTTTTGTGAGTAACAATAATGATTAATTTATTATTGTAGTATTAGAATAATTCGCAATGTAATTAAAACTATATTTAATAAAAAACGATGTTTTAACAAAAATATTTCAAAACTGGTTGTTCATAAAAATAGGAGTAGTATAACTTTTTTAAAATTAAACGGGAAATTTGCTAAACGACTTTATAAATGTTTCCAAAATGGCTTTAATACTTTTAGTAATTTATGGAAGAAGTTTAATTTTGGTGATTTCAGCATATTTAATAGTCATAGAGTAAATGAGATCCCGACCAAGCCTTACTGGAATTTTTCACCAATTATCTCACACTAAGGTCCACAATTCGTCAGCATTTGACAGTATTTTTTCCGTAACACATTTTTTAACGTCTCTCCATAGATTTTATGAGCAATTGAGGTCAGGGAACTAAGAAAGCTACGACATAACCTCAACCCCCATTGGTACGAAACCAATCCTTTGGCATTAATTGGATGTATTTAGGATCGTTATCCTGTGTTAAGTCCCAATTGAAAGGGATATTGTACTCAGCATTAAATTATTCATTATTTCCACACGTAACCGCTGATCCATAATCCTTTTACATAGTGTATTTGATCAACCTAATTGTATTATAAAACTCACTATATTATCACTTTAGCACCATCATGATTAACAGTGTTTTTTTATATTGTGATTAAAATACTATGTTGGAAAGGCATTGGACATACTGTCGGAGTCTAATTCCACCAATTTTGCTTTTGTCTGACCACAGAATGTTCCTTCACTTTTTTTTTTTTTTTTTTTGACCAGTTAATGTGCTCTTGTGAGAACTTCAAACTGTGTTTTTTGGAGAGCAGTGGTGTTTTTCGAGGACTTCGAGCAAATAAATTATTTTTAATCAAGCGTCTACGAATAGTAAGAGCATTAACTGACAAATTTTGCTTCTTTTAGATGTTACTTGCTGACAGAAAATAATCTATTATACTAAAAAGGACTACATAAAGGTCATCCGCACTCGATATTTTTCGCTTCGGCTTAACATTTCCACTTTCTTTTCTTACGATAATGCATTATCATCATTTTATCGACACATGATATCATCTACTTGATTTCTCTAAAAAAATGTCCATGATTTCTACGTTTTTATTTTATTAATTTCTCTTTTCCTCAGAAGAGCGTTTTCCTCGTCCCGCTATTAAACAAATAAATGTTTTATTAAAAAATCTATTTAAAATATACTTAGCTCACTTCCTCATAATTACTTTTTAATTTAATTAAACAATTTTTAACGTAAACATTTTCATTTTTAAGAATTCACCATCATTTCTATTTTTATGATCAATGCACATTGAACGAAAAATTAAACAATTGTGAATTAAATCGTAAACGTAATTGTTTTTGGGATTATTTCTTTTGTTTTTAACTTTTTACATTTTGTTGTAAATACCGTTAAAATTTGCCGAGGTTTTAAAATTACCTTAATATAAAGTATTACTTAAAAAAGTTTGGTTTGTCACCACTACTATTATTATGAGCGCAGCTGTACATAATATCTAACATTACATATTATACCGATTAAAACTTTACTCTTATTATGTTATTTTTTATGTTTATGTTTCAAAGTTTTATATAACATTTTCATTTGCAAAAATTATGCGGGTCGGTACTAGATAAAATATATCTTACCTTTAAAACTATAAAATTCTTAAAGTAAAAACTTACATGCATATGCATTGTTTTATAAAAATGTAAAAACGAAACAAATATCTTCCATCTTAATGAATTCCCAAAATATTTTCCCGGGAACTAAAACATATATATATATATATATATATATATATATATATATATATATATATATATATATATATATATATATATATATATATAAAAGTGGGCTTCATAAATGCCATTTCAATCGACACACGGACGAAGGGACTGACGGAAATCGTCCTATCGACATCATTTCTTATAAGGATCAAGAAAATATTCAAATTTTTGCTCTCCGACGAAAGTTGTGGAAATTACAAACGGAATGCAAACTTATATATACCCTTTACACCTGTGGTGAATATAAAATATCTCAAGGAGCCGTTTTTTAATTTATAGTAAATTTTCCTACAGGGGTTAAACAGCACTTTGGAATTGACAAAATTTTGTCAATTTAAATAAAATTCAAAAATAACAGAATTTCTTATTTCTCAAATATAATTTTTTATATTTCAGACGATCGTTTATTTGGTTTATTTTACCTTATTGAAAATGTATTGGACCATTTATCATAAAATTACTTTGTACTAAATTTAATTAAATAATTGTCTATATATATTTTGAAATGCTTATTTCTAATATGAAGTATACTTTTTTATATAATAAATATTATTAAAGTGTTTAAAATTTTTTATTGTTTTTTATTTTTTTTTTTTTTTTGATGATAGTAACTTATAGTAAATTTTCCAACAGAAGTTTAAACAGCACTTTAGAGTTGACAAACTTTTGTCAATTTGAATAAAATTCAAATGTTAAAATGAATAAACATTTTTCAATTTGAAGAAAAAAATTAGTTAATTTGAATAAATTTCTTATTCAATTCAACAAAAATTTAGTAGAATTAAATAAAATAATTTAGTTAAATTGAATAAAAATTCTTCAATATGAATAAAATTTTTAGTTAAATTGAATAATGAACCAAAAAAGAGCAGTAAATACGGTAAAATGGGGTGTAGAATTGAAGAAAAGTAGGTTAAATATCAACCAACAAAATCCTTATTCAATTCAACAGAAATGTTTGTTAATTTTTCGTAAATTAGTTAAATCGAAGAAAATTCGTCAATATGACTAATTCAATTAGTTAATTAAAAGGTAGTTAATTTGACAAATTTTTAGCCAAATTGAAGAAAATATTATTCAAATTAACTAAATTTTTTATTCATATTGAAGAATTTTTATTCAATTTAACTAAATTATTTTATTTAATTCTACTAAATTTTTGTTGAATTGAATAAAAAATTTATTCAAATTAACTAATTTTTGTCTTCAAATTGAAGAATGTTTATTCATTTTAACATTTTAATTTTATTCAAATTGACAAAAGATTGTCAATTCTAAAGTGCTGTTTAAACCCCTGTTGGAAAATTGACTATAAGTTACTATCATCAAAAATGAAACAAATAAAAAATTTTAAACACTTTAATAATATTTATTATATAAAAAGTATACTTCATATTAGAAATAAGCATTTCAAAATATATATAGACAATTATTTAATTAAATTTAGTACAAAGTAATTTTATGATAAATGGTCCAATACATTTTCAATAAGGTAAAATAAAACAAATAAACGATCGTCTGAAATATAAAAAAATTATATTTGAGAAATAAGAAATTCTGTTATTTTATAATTAGGTTGTAATATATTACCTTCAGGTACATTCTCTATTTGTTTCATATTTTGTTACAAAAGTTTGTTTGCTCGATCCTTGATATGATCTTTAATCATTCGAGTCGTTTTCTTAAAAAAAATTATATTTGTTCATTAATTTTATTTGTTTGAAAATTTTATTTTTTAGTTAGAAGATTCTGTGTGTGAAATTTTGATTTAAATTTAAAAATTGTGAAAATATTTTGGCAAAAGAAAAACAGGCCAAAAAGAAAAACACAATAAAATAATATGTGAACAGTGATGTTAAAACTCTTTGTGTTTAAAAAAAAAACAAGTCGAAAACTAATATATGTGAGCATAATATAACTTAACAAACATTAGATGTGCACACAGTGATCACTGCAGTGATGCACTGCACAATTTGTCGATCAATTCAATTACTGCCCATGCAGTTTTAAAACACAATATTTTTAACGTTTATTTCTGGATGATCTATAGCAACGTATATATACGTATTATATATTTATATATACATATTACAAACAATATTTACCTACATTTGCAAATCGTTTGTGGTCACTTGTAGTAGTCTCCTTGAGATGATGATGGCCATGGTCTAGCAGTTGATTAATTAAATTTGTTTATATTTGCTATCGAAATGATTTATAACTAAATAAATATACCTAATATATTAAGAACTTAAAATGTTTAACATTACCGTGAAAAGTATGAAAAAGTCCTCCAAATGTCATACGCTTAACAGTGCTTTATTTCTACGGTTGCATTTTGTGCCATCCATGAGTTTGCACATAAGTTAACTTTTTTAGCAGGAGAATTATATATTTTTCGAAACTTGCTTGTTCTTGAAGTATATCTGATTTATCACAAATTCACACTTATTTTTCACTGTTTTTTTATTCGAGTATTTATATTTGTAAAAAAAAATGTAAACAAAATTTTAATTTATTGACACAAAAACACGTGCACAATCTTTATTATTTGTCATTCTATTGATCTTCTTCACTATGCGTTTTCTATATTGAAGAAATTTCTTCAGTTTTCATATGTTTCTTCAATTTGACTAAAAAAAAAAATTATTTAAATTAACGAAATTTATTTAATTCTTCCTGCCTTTAGTAAATTTGAAGAAATGTCGTCAAATTGAAGAATTTTATCAAATTGACTAAAATAAAATTGTTAATTTAAATAAAATTTCTTCAATTTTACATGTCTTTAGTAAAATTTACTAAATTTTTAATCATATTGAAGAATTTTTATTTATTTTTACTACTTCATTAGGTATTAGTATATTTTATCAAATTTTATTTATATCGTTCGTATACATATATAGTATAGACAACAATTTATAGTAAGAACTAAATCAATAATACAATTGAGTCATTCCATTTAAAACCAACCAACCAGCTGATTTTCTCACCTCTTCCGAATTTGATAATATTTAGTACAATTATTATTATTGTCAAAACTAAGACTAATTCAAAATTTCAGATAATTTAATCAAATGCAAAATAGCTCAAATATGTACAAAGTTGCACACACAAAATTACAAATATCTTTCGAAGTATTTATTATATAAGATTTATTGAGATGTCATATTAAAGGTATCAAAATTACCTTTAATATGACGTATTTTTTCTCAACATCGAAGTGGTCCATATATCGCGATTTTTCGTTCTCGGGTAAATATCTCGGTCTTTTTAAAAATTTTAAAAAAATATATGATATAAAAATCATCAGACTTAAAGTTGGTATTTGCGTTACCAGCGCCAATATTAATATTCTTGACGAATTTTATTACATTCGGATGATTTTTGTAAGAAATTGTCGATTTTTCTATTTTATTACAAACAAATCAATACTAATTGCAATAAATATTTCGTATTTATTATGACATTTGTTGTAATAACTCCTAAAATATTGCGAGTCCCAGAATGCCACTTTCCACAGTTATAGAAAACATTTTCATCATTAACATATATTTTTTAAAAATTTTTAAAAAGACCACTTTTCGAGATATTTACCCGCGAACGAAAAATCGCGAGATATGGACCATTTTTATGTTGAGAAAAAAGTCATGTTATACGTCATATTAAAGGTAATTTTGATACCTTTAATATGACATCTTAATAAATCCTCTATAATAAATACTTCGAAAAATATTTGTAATTTTGTGTATGCAACTTTGTACATATTTTAAGCTATTTTGCACTTTCAAATCGCGATATTTCGCGAACCACTTGATGAAATTATCTGAAATTTTGAATTAGTCTTAGTTTTTATAAGAATAATGCAGTGTTGCCAGAAAAGTTTCGATATCATCTGCTAAATCCCCAAAAATAATATGCTAAAATCTGCTAAATTCAAAGATTTTGCTTTGCTAAAATATATTTCTAAAATTTTATATAATAAAAAGACAAAATTGCACGTTGTATATATGTATGTAATAGTAATGTACATATAGATCTTTTTTTAATAATAAATACATATATTTTACAAAAGGAAAAATAAATGTATGTAAGTATATTCTTATATAAATCATTCCAAGCAATATTTTTTCATTATTTGTCTTCAAAATTATTATAATTTTAATTTTTAGAGGTTAACAAACAAATATTGTTTTCCAAAATCAGATTTTATGAAGTTATAAGAAAATATTCAGTTTTGTTCTTATGACATTTAATTTCAAGAATTTTACAAGTTTATGAGCACTGCACAAGAAAAAATCCGTGCATGCAAATCTGCTTGTAGAAACTAAACCAGAGGGCAATTTTTTTTTAATTATGTTTTTATTAGTGACTGTTATGTTCAACTTCTAAGCATAAAATAACAAATTATTTCCTGTTGGTTTTTAAAGAACTATCCGATCTTTTCTAGAATTCTTCCAATTTAAGATTTTATTGTGTATCGGTCGCTTTTGTGCTCGAATGAGTCCACTTATTTTCAAAATCCGTTTCTTTGATACACGGTATTTTTCTGCCATATTTTCTCTAGCAACTGCAATATATAGTTCCTGTCCAGGAAGTTGAAAAATGTCAGGACGTACGAACGTTTTATCGTCTATTATACTCTGATCAAAATTATGGAAAAATTCGTCTGAAGAACTTTCACGGGTTTTTTTCACTTCCAAATTCTTGCCTTGTGTTTCAATTAGGACTTTTTTGTACTTTATACGTCTTAAGCATAGATTTCCTTTCAACTTTTCTAATGAAAATTCAAAGCAATAAACTTTTTAGGGCACTTTTCTTCTAGAGATGAGGGGAATTTCTCTGAAAATCCTTTCTATTTTGTGTGGGTCCTACAAACTGAAGATATTATTTTTCTTCCATAACTTGATTTTCATATAGTGACCATGACACCTTTATATAATATTATGGCCCAAGAAACTGTATTTTTTGACACAAATGCCTCCCAGCAATTGTATTATATGACCGATGTAAGATTTAATGAAATATTTATATAATGTCTTTTGGTGTTTTTTGTTCAATTTCCATTTTAAGGAGAACTAGATTTGCTATAACCATGAAACTTGGCACATAGCGAATGAGCATAATGAAAAATCTAAAGCAGTTAACAGAATTATTAATTCTTACCACATCAAAAGTTATAAACCCAAGAGCATGCACGGATTTTTTCGTGCGCAGCCTTTATTTCATGTGATTTTGTTAAATATTTTTAATATTTCACATTTTGTTCAATAAGATTTACAATGTTATAACATATATATTTTTCTACTAAAATTGAGTCAGGCTTTCCAAGATTGATTTACATATAATAGAAAAAATATAAGTCATCTTTTAATAAAAATATTTGGTAAAAATGGAGCAAATTTTGTTTTTTATCATCTAACTAATGATGAAGTTAAAATATATGTAATACATTTAAAAATCGTCGAAACACTTTAAAATATTTGCTACTTCCTCATTTTCTTACATTTAATGAGTTTCTCATATTTTTCTGACGATTTTACTTTAGAGGAAAAATTATTTGGAATTTCAAAGGAATAGCAACATGAACGAAATATTATAAAACAAAACATATACATATTTGAGAAAAAAAAAAAAAAAAAATAATAATAATATAATTAAAAATAAAAAAATATGCTAAAAAATCTGCTAGTAGTACCTCGATTAAGCTAAAAAGCATTTAGCAGAATTTTTCAAAATAAATATGCAATTTGCCAATCCATTCTGCCAAATCTAGCAGAAAAAATGCTAACATGGCAACGCTGGAATAATGATTGTACCAAATATCATTAAATTCGGAGAGGAAAAGTCAAAAATTGGAATTTTTCGTGTTGGTTTTAAATAGAATTACTCAATTATAAGAAATATATATTTTTTACATATTATCGAAAACTTTAATTATATTTATTTATTAACCTCAACATAAATACAATCTTAAAAAAAAGACGTACAAACTTATTTTGAAGAATTTTCTTCAGAAGATATTTATTCAAATTGTAGAATTTTATTCAATTTGAATAAAATAAATTATTTAGTTTCTTAAAATGTTTATGTTTTTAGGCGATTTACAAATTTTTAGTCAAATTGAAGAATTTTATTCAAATTGACTAAAAAATATTAGTAAATTTAAAAATTTACGAAAACTATTAGTTAAATTAACAGATAATTTATTCAAATTAACTTCCTTTTGGGATGTTAAATTGAAAAAAATCTTTGGTTTTTTTTTCTTACTGCCAATTGTTTAAGAGCCAATTTAACAAAATTTTCGTCGATTTAACAGATTTTTCGTCAATTTTGTTCAAATCAACATATTTTACAAAAAAATATTTTTGACAAAAATTTTTTAGTAGATTTGAAGAAAATTTGTTGATTCGAAGAAAAATTCTATTGATTTGAAGAAAAAATCTGTTAATTTAAATATTTTATTTCGTTAAAATTCTACGAAAAATTTTCGTCAATATTACCTACGAGATTTGGTTCAGTGAAGAAGGTTGTGGTACCGTTTGTTGCTTGAGATACACTCATGAACAATTCTTAATGTTAAGTGGAAGTATGAGTTCTTGATGAATGAAAACATATTTTTGAATTTTATTATTTACTCAAATCAAGATTTCGATCTGTTGTCTTGTACACCTAAAATACAAATTTTTCATAATCGTTATATTTTAAGTCAAAGAATACTAAGAATAGAAAATAGTACTCTTTCCTACAACAACAACATTTCTCTCTCTTCACATACAACAAAGAATACTAAGAATAGAAGGTTTGTCAAAAAAACCTAACTCCGTTGTCAAAAAAACCTAACTTTAAGATTGTGTTAGTCAAATTTTATTTATATGTATTAGTGCTGAAACCACTTTCACCACACATCATAATCATACATAGCTGCACAAAAGAGTATTAACAAATTATTAAATATAATTCAACACAATTATATTCGCAGATTTTTATCTTTTGATACGGGTTACATCCACAAATAGTAATATAATTACATTTCTTTGCTTTTTGTTGATGAATATGAAAATAATTTAAAATTATTTTAAAATCTGTTTTATTTTTAATACCAAAAGTAGCAACATTGTTCGTTCAATTTAAATTTCAACATACAAAAAAGGAATGTCAAAAATAAAATTAAAAAATATTTTTTCAGTTTGTGGAAAATATTCGTTTAACGGGAGTTAAAATACTATAAACGCGTGTGAAAAAAGAATAAAAATATCGTGTGTTTGTTGAAAAATGTGTCGCGTGTGTAATTTTGCTTAAATTTTAAGGAATATATTTGTTTATTTTGTGTTGTTTCTGTCTGTCACAAGTGTGTTGAATTCACACAGAACTTGTATGTGAAGAGAGAGAAATGTTGTTGTTGTAGGAAAGAGTACTATTTTCCCTTCTTAGTATTCTTTGACATTAAAGGGCTGCGCAAACACATTCATTTTCTTGCCGGCGTAAAACATTCACTTCAATGAACTCTGTTATAGTGAAAAATTATGTGTATAGATAAGTATACCATTCATTCATTATAAGAAAGTGTGAGTATATAAAACGAAAATAAAAAAACAATTCTGTGTATGTTTTGGCAATGATCGTAGGCTAACAGTTACTTCGTTGTGAGTTTTTTTTCGCTGTTCGTATCAACTTCACTCAGTGTACGACCATTTTCATGAATAATTCGAATTATCAGTAGATACTATGAATGTTTATGCTTTATGTGATGGATATTATGTTTTACTTGTTTGGTGGTTGCTTTATAACGTAGTAAAAAAAAAAAAAACAGAAGTTTATGGTAACATTCTAAAGATTTTACATATTGATATAGTTACAAAATGAAATATTGGGATATTTTAATTGTATTTTTATTTATAATACATCAATTAAATTTGTTATAATTTTCTATTTTATTAAAAAAAAAAAAAAAAATTAAAGAAGAACATATTTAATTTAATCAAAATTAAAACAAATATTTTTTTCTTAAGAAGATATTCATACGTTTTTATATGATTATTGTAATCTTAAATAATTTTCATATATATTTTATTTAAATGAAAAAAATTCAACAAATTTTTATGATTTTGATTGCAAAACAATATATTTAAATAGAAAAAAAAAAATTTTATTAAGCAAAAATTCCAAAGAAATAAAAATATTCAGCCACAGAAGGTTTGAAAAAAAAGTTACATAGTTTTTTTCAAATATTTAAGTATAAAAATGAAAATATTACTTATTTTTATTATTCCAGTCAAATTTAAAAATATTACAAAATATTAATGATGATCAAAAATATTCAAATATTTTCTAAGAATAGAAAAATTTAAATGTTTTGAAAAAGATTTTTTAAAATTGAATATAAAATATAGATTAATTGTATTCAACCTAAGGAAATAAGATATGTATATTTTCAATTTAGTTGAAGACTTTGGAATTTGATTTAAAATTTTTATTTTATATGACAAATAGAAAAATATTTAAAAAATTTTATTTCAAATTATTTTCAAGCAATTGAAGAATATTTTACATTTTTTTATTTTACATCTAAAATATAAATAAACTACATAAAATAATTTATTTTTAACAAATATTTTAGATGAAAATATTCACAAACATTCAAAACTTATTATATTATGTATAAAAGCCTGAAATAATAATTATTAGTTTAACAGAAATAAAACTTATTTTCATCAGAGAAATACAAAACAAAATAATGGAAAATTTTACTTTCAATAAAAATCAAATAATAATTTCTTAAACAATTATCAAATTTTCATATAACATTTAAATTAAATTTATAAAGTTTAAGATATAAATTGACATTTTTAAAGTAGATATTTCACTGAGAAAGGTATAATCAACTCGGTGCGGATCAACGTATTTCAACTTGTAAAACAACAAAACACGTATGCTATACCCTACAGTAACAAAAAGGTCACAACTCGTCCATTAGTAAACAAACAACCAAAACTTCAAATTAAAGAACGTTATAAAAAGAACACACATGTATAAACTAATGTATTGCTCTGTATTTTTTGTATTTCTTTATGGGTAGTACATACATGTACGAACTCATATATGGCTTTTGATCTTTTTTTTGTGCTTCTTTGGTGGTGGATTTTGTCTTTGCTTTTGCCACGCACTTTTTATATACAAATCAAAACAAAAGCGAAAAAGAAAATACAATGAATTATCTATTTCATTGCACAATGAAATCGTATACAACATATTCACACAACTCACATAGGTTCTGTACTATATGGTTTTGCATTCTCTACTCATATGTTTTGAGTTTTCGTGGTCAGTTATTGTGGATAATACTCATTCATTCATTTCACAATGAAAAAGCACACAACATGAACTAACTGTTTTTACGATGAATGTATTCAGCATTCATTTTTCGGCATTCATGCAGCCCTTTATTTGACATACAAGTTCTGTGTGAATTCAACACACTTGTGAGAGAGAAAAACAACAGAAAATAAATAAACCTTTCTTTTAAAATTTAAGGAAAATTGCACTCGCGACACACTTTTTCACTATCACACCATACTTTTATATTTTTTCACGCACTTTTATTGTATTTTTACTCCCGTAACACGAATATTTTCCACAAACTGAAAATATATTTTTTAAATTTATTTTTGACATTCCTTTTTTGTATGTTGAAATTTAAATTGAACGAACAATGTTGCTACTTTTGGTATTAAAAATAAAACAGAATTTAAAATAATTTTAAATTATTTTCATATTTATCAACAAAAAGCAAACAAATGTAATTATATTACTATTTGTGGATGTAACCCGTATCAAAAGATAAAAATCTGCGAATATAATTGTGTTGAATTATATTTAATAATTTGTTAATACTCTTTTGTGCAGCTATGTATGATTATGATGTGCGGTGAAAGTGGTTTCAGCACTAATGCATATAAATAAAATTTAACATAATCTTAAAGTTAGGTTTTTTTTTGACAATAGAGTTAGGTTTTTTTGACAAGCCTTCTTTTCTTAGTATTCTTTGTTTTAAGTCATATATAACTGTTATATTTAAAAATTATATTACTACAAAAAAGAGTTAATTTCCCTGCCAGCAATTGAATGTGAGTTTTTGGATTCTTCTATTAAAAAGTGTCTTTTTAGTCACTTTTAGAAGTTCAAATGTAGAAAATACACAAATTACAATAACAAAAAACATTACCGTCGAATTATAATCCAAAAATCTTGTTTTAAACGATTGTTTACCTTCCAAAACAAAGAAAAGAGAACCATCACGATATGATTCGCTCAGTAAATGTACAACTTTTAAAGTTTTCAATGCAATTTTTTATAGTGACGGATAAAAAATAGATTAAAATAAAAAATAACTCATTTTAATTTCAGCATTTTTTTAATATTTTATATTTATAGCCTGTTTCTCTATGTCGAACGAAAGCTTTCTTTCTCCTTCTAAGCGAAAGCTCGAGAATGATATAATTTATAATTCTAAAATGATATAGGTTGCTTTCTAAAAGGTATGCTCGAAAATGATATCATAATTTTTGAAAATAATTATATTAATAATGATATCGTTAAATTTAAGCAGCGCGATAATTTTGCAATATATTCCAGAATATATACATACCAATATTGGATGAATATATAATATTCTTTTTATTTTATCAATAATTAAAACAAGATAATAAAATGAAACTAAATTTCATCCCGTTCCTAATAATTTTGTATGTAATACCGAACTTCTGCGATCCGAAAATAGTTTCCTTTAAAATCCAACTTGATATTGATTCCTTTATGTTAGTCCCTTTTATTGTTTGAAATTCCACTAAATTTTGCTGTAAAAATATAATTTTCATGTAATACATAACATTAATTATTTATTTCTATAAAAATTTTAAATTTATTTTTATTTTCATGAAAATATTTGAAGTTTTTTTCTAAGGAAAAAATATTTAGATATTTTATTATATTATTTTAAAATTATGATATCATTAATGATACTGTATTGTTTCTTGGTTTGTTGGGTCTGAAAGAAAAAATAAACAAAAACAATACGAAAAGACGTAATTCCATGCGAACGAAGGCGTAGGAAATACAGAAACCCAAATTGATTCGAATTCGTTCGACTTGCTTTCGTTCGCTTTGATTTTCGTTCGACATAGAGAAACAGGCTATTAATTGTTAAGTGAACATGAATTCAATAAAATAATAAAATATTGTTATGTATGTACATAAAAATAAGTTATGTTTTTTAGTTCTAGTATATTTATCATATCATATTATTCTATATTTTTTCCCCTTAATTTATTTTTATTATAAAAAGACGATAATTTTTCGATACTTTCCTTTTTTACTGTACTCTTCTACACTTCTAAAGGGGGTTTTACACTGGTCTGGAACTTTGAAACCACTGAACCGATTGAGATGAAACTTGGAACATCGATAGAGGAGGAGTTAGGCTTTCAGAATATTATTGAACAGAGAACATTTTTTTATTAGCATAATTTAGAAAATTGTAGAGAATTTCAACATATTATATGTTTTTTACCCTCGAGGTGATCAACTTTGGCCCACTATAGCGTCCGTGCTGCAGCTACAGACTCTATCCAACAATATTCTGAAAGCCTAACTCCTCCTCTATCGATGTTCCAAGTTTCATCTAAATCGGTTCAGTGGTTTCAAAGTTCCAGACTTATTACCATTTATTTTGCTTTTGGCCCCACTGTGCGTGGTTAATATCCTACTTTGTATTCTACTTTATTGTTTTATTCATTCCTTCGTTATAAAGCATGTAAACGAAAAAAAAATTACATTTTCAAATGCAAATATTTAATTACAGTAGACGCTCACAAATTAGAACCGCTTTGTTTTTGAGGCAATTTTAATTTCTGAATTATTCTAATTTACGTTTTGTTAATTTGAACAAAAAACAAAAAATTTAGTAAATTTACTTCCAAAAACTAAAATAAAACACTTTTGAATTTTTTTTAATTCAATTTTATTTGATAAAAACAAGAAAACAAAACGTAACAATTCAGTCCAATACATTAAATGTATTTTTATAAATTATATTAAAAAACAGAACAATTCAGTCCAAAAAACTAAAATATTTTACATATGTATTATAATAAAGTTAAAAGTTATTGGAGGGATAGACTGCACAATGGCCAAATTTACAACTAATCTTTGTTTGACATATAATCAGTTATATTTGTTTGTATTTTTGGTTTCATCGAATCCGAAATATCAATACGGAGAGCCAAAAGATTGCTCATGTGCTTAGTGGAAAACAATTCACTGTTATTGCACCATTTTATTAAATTATTTACGCTTTCAATGGCTGTAGTATTAGAGACAACTGGTGAGACTTCAACAACATCGTCTTCGCTGCTATCTGAAGACTCACCATCGCTATTGAGAACATATACAGATCCGTCATCAAACACCTCTTCATTCCATATGTCGATGTCTTCTATACTAATACAATCGTTTGGAGCTATTTCTTCTAAAAGAACTTGAGTTCTCTGAATAACTTCGTTGCAATCCTGATCTATTTGCAATAATTGCGCTATTGGCACGTCATCGTCGCTGTCGTATTGGTTAGAGTCCCAATTGGAAAACTTTGACCAAGATTTCTTCATAACACTTTGTGGTACCTCATCCCAAGCTTGTTTCAGTAATAATATTGCATTGCGGATTGAATGGGATTTCAAATGATTCTTCAGTTCACCACCTTCAGCAATTAATTGAGAAAGAAACATACTTCTGTAATTGAGATTTGTTAACTTAATAGGGTTTTGATCCATTGGTGGTAAAGCTGCTGTTACATTTGGTGGAAAGAATAATGCAACTATGTTTCCATCGTCACTTTTAAGTTTCTCAATGGGTGCATGAGCGGTGCAATTATCTATAAGCAAAATGGCGTTTGGTGGCAAATTATTTTCCTGAGAAAAGCGGTTCACCTGTAAATTTTAAATGTTTTAAAATTACTGAACCTGAAATCAATATTTGTTCTTACCTCTTTAATAAATATTCGGTGAAAGCATTCGTGAAAAATCCGAGAAGTCCAAGCATTTTTTGAAAAGTTGTAATGCAGAGGATTATTGAAACTTTTAAAACACCTGGGGTTTTTTGCTTTTCCAATTACCAATGGAACTAATTTATGTGATCCATCAGAGTTTGCACCAAGTGGGACTGAAATTCTGTCTTTTTTAATTTTATGTCCAGGGGCGTTTTTTTTTTTCAAAAGCAGAGACATATGTTCTGTTTCATCGACATTATATATTTGTGATTCCATTAAACCCATCTCAGCGACCTTTGCACGATATCGATGAATAAAAGGAGTGACTGAAGCAACATCACTGGAAAGAATCTCGCCACAAATTTTTAAAAAACGGATACCGTGTCGTTTCTTAAATTTGGTAAACCATTCATCACTTGCACGGAATGCATTTTCATCTTTATCGGGATATTCCTCTTTAAATATTTGTTTAGCTTTCTGTTTAAGTATGTGCCCAGTCAGTGTACACTTTTTTCTCGTTGATTTAAAAACCACTCTTACAGACGACTTTCCATTTTAGGATATTCAGCGCTGTGCAAAGATTTATTGCTTGCCTCCTGATATGTGTTGGAAACAGCATTTAATATAGCTGTTCTATGTGATTTGATGTAGCTGATTGAAGATATTGTCACATTAAAATCTAGGGCTAACTGCTTCCCTTGAACTCCTTTGTCAAGCTTTTCTAATATTTTGACTTTAGTTTCCAATGATAAAGTGTTTTTACGTTTATTTGACATTTCTAATGATAGACTTTTACTTTTTAATAGAGACTGCCAAAATATATACACGCGTATCAAATTTCGCAAATAAACTAGCCACAAATATACATAAATGCGACAAAAAAACAACAAATAGGGAGTAAACATATATTATTTGGTGATTCCCCTTTTTAGTTTTACTATGTTCAAACAGAATTAAAATAAAAAAAAAAAAAAAAAAAAACGCTCGGAAATTAGAATTTTAAATTCGAATTTCAGAGCGTTTAATGTATTGCATACACTGATTCTAATTTCTGGACGTTCGAATTACTGAAAGTTCTAATTCGTGAGCGTCTACTGTATCTATAAAGGGTATCTCAAAAATTTTACACTATTATAAAACTAGAGACTCCAGAGAATACAAATATGCTTGTTATTTTTGTTTAAAATTATCAATTATCAGTTGCTAAATAAATATAAAAATTGTAAAAATTCAGAAAAAAAAATTTTTTTTTCACACCATTTTTTAAGAACTTTTGTAAATTTCATAAAATTTATAATAAATGTTCACAATTTTTTTACATTTTACATGTTTTTTTGACACTATGTCAACCTTGGATGTAAAATTTTTTAACTGGTTTTGATCCTTATTAATTTTTTATGACATCCTTATTCAGTGTGTTTTACAGTTTTTTATCATAAACTTTTTCCCGATTCACTTTTCGATGCCAAATCTAGACGGAGTGTTAATCAACACATTATTTAGTAATTTAATTGATAGATTATGACATTGACTTTTCTTTGATGTATCATTTACCGAAATTATCATTGTTAAACTAGGATTATTTTTTTAATTGTGTTCAAAAAAATTTGCTCAAAATTAATTTTGTGTTATTTTCCAATTTTTAAGATTATGAATTAACATTTTGGATTTAATAAAAAAGTATTACATATTTAAAATCTTCGGAATTCGCAGATTCAGAAAAGTATCCGATATATATCATATAGCTTACAACGACTGAAATATTTACGTTTTAAAATGTAAAAAATTTTTCGTTTACACATTTTTAAAGAAATTTGTCCAAATTTTTTTTCTGATGTTTTGCAATTTTCATTTATATATTTCATTGACTGATATCTCGAAACTCAAAATGTAAATGTATATATATTCTCAAGACATTACAGAATCAGAAACCTTTTAGGTTTTTCCAATACTATTTACTGTGGCTTAAATATATGCAATTGAAAATGTAAAAAATTTTTCGTTTACATGCTTTACGTTAAGTTGCTAAGACGTTATTTATCTTGAATAAAGACATTTTTATTTAATAAAATATTAAAACAAGTTATGGCCCCAGGACACAGTCTGGCTAAAGTGAATTAGAATGATAGTTTGGACAACTTATTGGAAAATAAGTGTTTTATAAGAATGGCGTCACTGTACCAAATAGAAAAAATTGGATGATGAAAATTTTGACACCTGGTGTGTGCAAATGCGCAGTGTTCTTATACACAGTGGTATTGGAGGCTTTAAAAAAAGATAATTTATTCTTGACTAAGGGTCAAACTCATACACTGTATGCGGTTGGAAGCACGACTTACATTTGGTCACGTTAATTTTAAGACTTTGTGCGACATGGCGAATAAATTGATGGTAACGTGAATGGAATTAAAAAATGCCTCTACTACAGCGCAATGTAGAACGTGCATATTAAGCAAAATCCACGTAGCTCGCTTTTCCCAAGAATCGCAGACATGGACAGAAAGTTTATTAGAACTCATCCACAGTGATGTGTGTGGCCCATTCAATGTAAATTAACTTGGAGGTTCCAGATATTTTGTCACATTCATTGATGACTACTCAAGGCGGATATTTGTATATTTTAAAAAAGCAAAGAGCGAAGTTTTGAAAATTTTCAAAATATTTAAACAGCATGTGGAGAAACAGACTGGCCGAAATATTAAATTGCTAAGAACCGATAATGGTCGAGAATTTGTCAATAAGGAATTTAATTCATTTTTGGAAGCTGAAGGTATCGGTAGGCAACTTACTGTACCATACACGCCACAACAGAATGGCATAGCGGAGCGAGCCAATGGTATGTTGGTTGAAATGGCTCGTTCGATGATGGTACATAGTGGTGTTCGAAATAGTTTGTGAACAGAAGCGGTGAACACAGCAGTGTATTTACGTAATAGATGACCAACTAAAATATTAGGTGATAAGACACCATATGAAGTATGGTTTGGTAGAAAACCCAACGTTCATCAATTGAGGACATTTGGATCGTATGTAGTATCATTAGACAAATCCGGCACAAATAAATTCGAGGCCAAAGGGCAAAGTATTGTCTGGTGGGTTATTCTCAGGTCGCTAAAGCATATCGCTTATTTGATGAGAGAAACCAGAAAATAATTGAGCGTCGTGATGTTATTTTCGAAGAGAATTCCATTGATAAGAACAAGGCAGATGGTCAACACAAACAAAATGATGACGATTATTTAAGTATATGTGTTAAAACACCACAAGAGGTAAATGTTATAGAGCCTACATCAACTAACGATATTATTTCCGATAGTTTGACTGATGAAAGTACGGATTCTGAAAGCGTTGGCAAATTTGCTGGTTTCGAGACTGCCGAAGAGGTCGAATCGGAAAATGAAATCAAAAACCAGAAGGACATTACTACTGCAAATCGTGGCAGACCAAGAATTTTAAGAACGAGTGAGGTAGACCACGAAAGCAACAATTATTGAATAATATGGTGGATGAGAATATACCAACAACATTAGAGGAAGCAATGAATAGCTCAAACAAGAATGCATGGCACGAAGCAATACGTTCAGAGATGTCGTCCCTTAATAAAAATGGTACATGGTCGTTGGTTGATTTGCCTTCCGGATTTAAGGCAATAAATTCCTAGTGGGTGTTTGTAATAAAAAGAAATGAGCATGGTCAAATAGAGCGTTTTAAAGCCAGACTTTTTGCTACAGGTTGTAGTCAGAAGTTCTGTATAGACTACAACGAAACTTTCTCGCCCGTGGTAAGATATTTAACAATACGTTTGGTGCTGGCGTTAGCGGTCAATTGGAAAATGTATCTGCACCAAATCGATATTAGCTCAGCCTATCTGAATAGTGAAATACACAACGAAATCTATATGCGTCAGCCTGAATAATTTGTAGATCACAGATATCCTGATAAAGTGATCGAGTTGCATAAAGCAATATACAGTCTTAAGCAGTCCGGTAAGGAGTTGTATGACAAATTAGACTTGGTATTGAGAAGAATTGGTTTTGAACGAAGTAAATATGAACCATGTTTATATATGGCCTCGTTAGATGAACAATTGGTGATAGTCGCAGTTTATGTTGATGATCCCATAATTGGCTGCAAGGAAGAAACTAGAGTGGTAAATGTGAAAGAATTATTGTCAAGAAGCTTTCCTGTTACTGACAAAGAACGGCAAGGTGATACAGGAGCGATAATAATCGGCGCATTAATGTGTTTAGCAATAACAATGATAACAATATACTTCATTCTGATATGTACCGAGCGAGTGAAAAATCTATGCAAGGTTTCGTGGACGCAGATTGGGGTGGTAATGCCCTTGATTGTAGGTCATACACGGGGTAAATATTTTTCGTTGACGATTGTCCTGTATCGTGGGAGTCCAGGAAGCAATCGTGTGTGGCTTTGAGTAAAACTTTTAACCGAAATTGGTTACACTTCTGGAGAAACGTTTGTTTTAAATATTGACAATTAAGGTGCGGAAAAACTTGCAACAAACCCAGTCTTTCATAAAAGAACGAAACATATCGACATTAGGTTTCATCACGTACGCGAGGTTGTAAAGAACAAAGAAGTCACTTTAAATTACTGCCCGAGTGAAAATATGGTCACTGACATTCTAGCGAAGAACCTGTCAAAGACGAAACATTTATATTTTATGGGATTAATGAAATTTATGTAATAAGGCATAAATCAATATCATCGGAACTATTGATTTTAAAATAATTTTGATACTGATTCGAGAGTACTTTTACTTGTGATTATAGTGATATAAAATTTTTTGTCCGCTCTTTCTCGGTTTAAGAGTTATAGGCCCTTGAAATTTCAATATATTTCTCTGAATATCTTTATTAATAATTGTCCGATAACAATATTGATGCCATTTAAAAGCACTTATAATTATAAATACCTTTCTATTGATATTTAACACGACCATATTAATTCCTTGGGAAAAAAATTGATATTTTGTATAAAAGTGGCGGAACTTAAAAATTTGTTTGATGTTAGAAAGGTGTTCGACATACCTAGAGGAGGTAGTTCTTAAGCCCGGCCGAAGGACGGCAACCCAAAATGCTTTATTTACGTAAAAAAATTATATTTTAATTTTAATAGTTCCGGTAATCTTGATTAGTTCCCTCTAAGCAATGTGAACGCCGCACAGTGATTCGTTTCATTGGCAAAAATACAAAAGTAATAATTTTAAGAAATTTTACATTTTTCTTATAGCTAATAATATAAGCTTTTTAAAAATGTATGTCCCATATTTTTGAAAAACACAATAATGTCAGTAGAGGGCGCCAAAATCAGCTAATATATAGCAAAAATGTGTGTATTGAAAAAAATTAATTTCGATGGCTCTACTTAAATAATTGGTAAAAATATATTTCAACAGTTTTTTTTGTTATTTCTTTTGAAAACGTAAATTTATAGCTTTGCCTAAAAACAATATATTTTATCTTTTTGATTTTTTCTTAAATTATTACTAAAATTTTGTTTGGAAATTTGGATTTCAATAAAACTGAATTTACAGGAAAAATAAAAAAATTTACTAAATTTGAAAAGCTATTTCAAGGAAATTAGTTCATGGATTTTAATTTTTTAAAGCTATAGCTTGATATCTGACATTTTTAAAACAGCGGAAAACGCAACCACCTTTAGCTTATAATTTATATAATAAAATATTTTGTAGAAGGGAAAAATAACATTTTTTATTAAAATATTTTTGAAGTGAACAATTAAAAAAAATTAATTTGAATGGATTTTTAAATTTCTTTCAATATTTTTTTTTATATAGTTTAGTTCAACATAATACAAGTTTTAACAAAATAAAACGTTAGTACTTAATTTCTATCAAAACTTAAATATTTTCATAAATAATTTGTTTGTAGTTTTTGTTGAACTTTTTTATTTTCATAAATTTTATATATGACTTTATTTTGTGTTAAAAATATAAAATTGACAAAGTTTGATTAAATATATAAGGAAAATTAGTGCATTTTTTAAACTTTTATTTTTCTATTTAATTTTCCCTTTTATTTTTAATAGTAATCAATAAAGAACGGAACCACTTTTTGCTCAGTATTTTTGTAATTTATATTTTTTTTAGGAACGAAAAATTACGAAAAATTTTCTGTAAAATTATTCTAGTACAAATGAATGTAAAAATTCATTAAATAATTTTAATTTCACATTTTTTAACTCACGGTCTTATCTATAGATCGAAAAGCTAAATTTTATTTATTTTAATTTCATTAAAGAGGAATAATTTAAAAACATTTTGTACTCTAATATAACTTTGTCAGAAATATTTGTATTACTTTCATGTACAACCGTGCGTATGGATAATATATATTATTTATAACACGTATAGTATAGTATTCCTTAATAATATTTATATTATTATTATTAAAAAAATATACATATATTTTTCCATAATTTGTATGTTATTTGTCTAAATTCAACAAAATTTGGTACGTTGCCAGCTGCAAGTCTATTCAAAAGTTATTTTATATTATGAGTCGTTTTAGCAGTTTTAGGGCGTTTTTAGTAAAAAGGATATATGACAGCTACGATAGTCCTTGCCCGGATTATAAATAAAAAATCGCACACATAATTATAGTCAAATAAGTACTAACATGACCAATTTTTAGAATTTCGTTTTTAAGTTTGTGGAAAATATGGCATTTTGAAATTTTAGGATGTATGGGTGGTATGTATAGTACACAAAATTTCATAAGTCTAGAATAACTCCTTCTGTTTTTGTCCAGTCGTTATATGTGCGCCGCTGTTGATATCCTACTTTGTATTCTACTTAATTGTTTTATTGTTGCTAAGACGTTATTTATCTTGAATAAAGACATTTTTATTTCAAAAGCTAATAAAATATTAAAACAAATAACATAAATTTTTAGAAGACATTTAGATATTTTTTCGAATAAATATTTATCCAGTGTATTTACACAAAAATGGATTCTTTCGATATAATTATAGATGCAATAAATTTGCAATTGTAAGTAAAAATGTATGGAAAATTATCATGATTGGTCTATTATTAAACCTCCCCCCCATACAAATACCCCACGAATAGGGTTTCAACGCTTAGAAATGCCTTATTTATATCACTATTTCAATAAAATTCAGTACAAATAAGTTTTATGAAATACTAAATCGGAGTACAAAATATCGGGAAGATCGGTCCACAATTAGGCATAGCTCCCATATAAAGCCCACTTTCGAAAATCACTTTAACTCCAAAAATCGCCCATAAATTATTTACAGTATCATGGTAATATTTCACACAAATAAATTTAAAATCAGTAAAATTCATATAAACTAATTTCATATTAGGTCCATTTCCGAAAATTTTGGAAATCATTTTAAAGCACAAACGCAATGGTGTAGGGTGTTATATTGTCGGGATAGACCGACTATAACTTTCTTACTTGATTTTTTATGTTTGTTCTTGAATTCAGTAACCTAAAAAATAAACAGAAAACTTCATTTTAGAAAGATACGGCAACAAAAAATTTTGGTCGCCATATTGTTTCCTCCATTTCGAATTTTTAATATTTTCGATAATTTTATAGAATACAGATTTCAAAGTTTTCTTGTATTTGGTTTTTGACAAATTTATCGATTATAAAAAAAATATTTTTTTTAAGAAAATAAAATAACTTAAACAAACATGTTGAGTCCGCCATTTTGTTTTCTTAAGTTCTGATTTCAGTTTCAAATTAAGTAACTCTAAAACTGCATATACACTAAATTTTAGCAGAATCAGATTTTGGCAGCCATTTTGGTTCCGCCATTTTGATTTTTTTTTTTATTTTTTCATATGAATTTTTTTGTCATATCCGACAACGATAGAGTTTTGTCCAAAAATCTATCATCTTTTTTTTTTTTTTTTTATAATGTTTATTTAACCAAACTTTATATACATTCTTAAACTTTAAATAAACAAATAGTAATACTTAAATTAATTTATATACACTGTCTCATAAACGGGATCTCAAGTATATTATATAAATTAATACTATCATTTTAATATTATATAATTATGTAAGTTTAACAAAAAAAATGTTAATTTATACAACTTATTGTAAAGGAAAAATGGCAAAAAAAATCTTTACTTTTATATTACAAAAAGATAAAAAAAAAATATAGTTAAGGGATAAAACAAGAGAATGGAAATTATTAGGTGAGCCACCAATACTTTCCATTAATATTAAGATTTATATCCTCTGAAAATACACTAGTATCAAATCTGCTATTGTCCGCTGTCAGTTAGTTTTCATAAATATTTTTTGTAGTGGCTCGTCTATAAACATGGTAGAATATAGGAATGCCAATTTCGTTTTGTATAAAACCATTTCTATCTAGTTATAAAAACGCCTCTGGTGGTACATATCCGGTTTGAAGACTTTTCTCAATGTATTCATGATTGGCGTAATAAGGTGCCATAATCAAATTATTGTCGTAGCATTCTAGACTTTTTGTAATGTGGTTTCTTGTTACATGAATTATAAAGTTGTCAATTCTACTAACTTTTGCATAATTATATAACTTCCTGTTAGATATATATTTTAAGTAGTTACTTTTTTGTGATCTATAAAGAGAAGTACAACTTCTCAAACATTTTCTTTCAAAAACTCTTAGTTTTTCCATATATGCTGGGGAAATGTTGAACCATATTTGGCAACCATATACTAAAATTGGGCGTATTAGTGATTGGTACATAATTATCTTAATTTTTGTATTTATATATTTTGAGATGAAAAGTTTCCTATACATGAAAAAAGCCTTTCTGGCTTTTATTATTTGAGCGTTAACATGAAAATTAAAATATAAAAATTTATCTAAGTTAATGCCTAAATATTTCACAACATCTTTATTTGGGATATTTACATTGTTATTATCCTTGATGCCAAAAGATTTCCAATTCTTTTTGATGTTAAAATTACACTTCCCTACAGGAGGGCGAAAAAGAATGGTTTCACATTTGCTAGTGTTGATCTTCATTTGCCAGTCAAATGCATATTTTTGTACTATATTAAAATTGTTTTGTAGGTTTTCATTAATTCTTGAAATATTGTTATCAGCATGATATACAATGATATCATCAGCAAAGCCAATTATATTATCAATTTTATTTAAGAGATCAAATATAAATAAGTTAAAAAGAACAGGAGAGTTTACAGTTCCTTGTTGTAGACCATTGATAATAGTAAATTTCTTTGTACTAATCTTATCTTTATCACATACTATAAAGGTTTTGTTATTTAGCATATTATGTAAAAGAATAATAAAATGGATAGGAAATTTGTAACTTAACAATTTATATATTAAACCAGGTATCCATATACTATCAAACGCTTTTTCGAAGTCTATTAGACAAGCACCTGTGCACAGGGATTTGTTTAAATTCCAGTAGATATCTGAAACTAGCAAATGTATCGCATGAACTGTTGAGTGTTTATGTTTGAACCCGAATTGTTTATCATTGTTTAGGTTGTTTTTTTTACAAAACAACATTAAATTATTGTTGATACAAGATTCAAAAACTTTGGAAATATTAGGGAGCAAACTTATTGCCCTTAATTTTTTGGGGTCACTATTGTCTTTATCTTTCTTTGGTAATACTACCACTTTAGCCGTTTTCCATGCCACAGGGAAATATGAATTGTTAAGCATATTATTAAAGAGAGTACAATATTCATAAATGATCTCCTCTGGAATATATTTTAAAATAACATTGGGAATTTTATCAATACCTGATGATAGCTTTTTCCTTAAATGTTTGAAAGTGTAAATGAGTATGTCTTTACTTGTAAAAAAATTTTCATTCAATTCATTGGACTTTTTGTGGAAGCTAAATGTAGTTAAAGTTGATTTATTGTATTCATATTCAGTTTTATTTTCCAAAAATCTGGAGAAACAATTATCAATTTCAACATGTAAACTATTTCCTTCATCAATTTCTTTGTACGAGTGAATTTTTTCCAAAAAGATACCAATTATATTTAATTTTTGTTCATCATCTTTTAAATTAATTTATTACTATAATTTTCTCTTTCTAGATCTTCAGGATTAATCCCAGCATTTCTTATCCACACTTCATTCTCTGGAGCAATTTTAATTATATTTATGTCAGAGTTATTAGTCTTAAATTGTTTTCTAACCTCACTGAACATATTTGATGAATTTCTGTGATCTAAGGCTCTGAGTTTCCGTTCAAAATGGTTATTAACTGTAATCGAAAAATTATCATTTATAAGTTTTTTTATTAATTTTAATTTAGTTTTAAGAAAATTAAAATCTGTCTGAGACAAGGCACATTCTAATCTATTAAATCTTTTGATGATAGTTACTATTTTGCTTTTCTCCGAATAAAGTTTTTTAATAATTGGGTTTAAAAATTTGTCTACAGAACTATTGTCCTTGAACTTAGGAACAGATTTTTCTATTGAACTTGTTATGGCATTATTTAATCTAAGTAAATAAAAATCTATTTCAGGATTGCAAAGATTTCTATCATTAGGTATTTTTCCAATATCATATAGTTCAGATATCATATTATTTCTGAATTTTTTCCAGTTGGTTTTTTTGAAATTATATTTTAAATTAGGCATTTCCCTAAAGAAACTTAAAGGATGATCATTAGAAACACTCAAAACCTTAATTTGCACAGCATTATGATCACTATCATAGTCAAATGTTTTTAAACAATTTGTTGTATTATTCTCTCTTTGAATATTCAAACGGGAGTCAGCTATACAAATGTCCAAATATGAACCACAACGAGGGTATGAAGGTGATACAGAGGCGTATAATACACATCTGAACATAATTTCATTAGATAGAAGCCACTCTCTTAACATATTTCCCTTTGTATTGGATGAGTTGTTACCCCAGTCATTATGTTTGCAATTCAAATCTCCGGCAAGTATATAAAAGTGGTTTGGGTTTTGTAAATCTAAGGATTGAAAAAGTTGGAATAATTCTGTCTTAAAAGGACTGCTATTATTCCCAGAGGGATAATAAGCTGAAATAACAAACAATGTACGATTGGCTAATAATGGTATTTTTATTATGCAAGCTTCCAGTTGTTTAAACGAATTAATAGTATTATCGGTATATTTATTAAACTTGTTACAATTTTTTATTAAAATTGCAGTACCACCACCTGCTTTGTCATTTTGTCTATCCTTACGTATCATAATATAGTCCTTAAAATTTAGTTTATGTCTAATGTTCAACTTTGTTTCATTAAGTAATACTAAGTCTGCATTACATTTATTTATAAAGTTATTTAAGTCATATCTTCTACTTAATTTTATTATAGAGTTAACATTAATTTCAATTATATTTAGATTTTTCTCGATCATTTCTGCCATTTTGATTACTTAAGCTTCTAAGATAGAAAAAATTGTGTCTATTCTAGCAACTTGTAGTTGCAATTGTTTATTTAAATTTATAATTTGGTTGGATAAATTTTGCATGGATTGATTTAGTTGTTCCAAAACGTTTTGAATGGAGTTAGTGTTGTTTACATTTTGTAAGTTATTGTCTTTAACTACGTTAGCAAAACTCATATTAGTACTTATTGGTATTGAAGTATTATTTTTTCGCATTTGAGACAACTCTTGTTTTTTAGAACGCAGCTTTTGTTGTAGTTCCTTGTATCTTTTGCATCCTTTATATGATGCTGGATGGCCGTATTTTTTGCATAACACACAATATAGTTTTTCTTTTTCATTGGCAGGAATATTCTGAAGGGAACATTTACCAATATCATGTTTTTCGTTACATTTAACACATCTATGAGGTAAAAAGCAATTAGATGCACTATGAAAGAAACTCTGGCAGTTTCTGCATTGCGGTATTTCCGGTTTTCTTAGATTTTCCCAATGTACACATCGATAAAGTATACATTTGATTGATTTAAGTTCGCTAGCTTTACTTTCTTTAGTTATTTGAACCAGATAAATTGGAAGTGAGTATTTCTCAGATATTGATTTCTTCGTTGTAAAGGGGCTAACTTTCACGAATTTCAAATTTGCATTCTGAAATTTATATAGTTCATTTAAAATTTCGTTTTCATCAATATTGGCACATAAGCCTTTTAATAAATAAGTCTTTGTTTTAACATCCTTTGGGGTATATGTAAAAAACTTAGTTTTGCTCTTTTCAAGATAAGCTTTAACTCTAACATAGTCATCCATAGATAACATAAAGAGAGAGATTTTCTTATTATTACACTCAAAGAGTAACTAGAGACGAAACTAATTGTCAAAAACCTAAGTCAGTTGTCAAAAACCTAACTCATGCAACAACAAAATACATGTAATCAAATACATTTTGTTTTTGCCAAAAGAAAATAAAAACACATTTTTGTTTACAAAACAACAATTTTGTTGAATTGTCAATCGAGAATTTCGTCTCTATGTGTTACTCTATGATTACACTCTTTAATTTTAAATTTGTTTATTTTTAGTCCATCTCTAATAAATTTGATAAGTTCATTGGGTTCCACATCAAAAATATTTAGAGGTGGGATTTTAGTATTATTGTTTTGATTTTTTTTACTTTGGTTATTATTATTATTTGTGTTTTCTTTGTCATTGTTATTTTCATTACTTGTAGTATTGTTTGAGATAGCACGTGAAGATGTTGTTGGTTGTTCGTGTTCTTGCACATGTTTTTCAAATATCTTTAAACATTCTTGATCACAGTTTGTATCATTATCAAGAATTGCCCAATAATTGTTTTTTTGTTGTTTAGCTATTTGTTCGCATTGCATTTTGCTTTTTCTCTTTCTCACATTCTCAGTATTTTGAATTGTGTTTTTAGTATAATCATTATTGTTTACACAGTCATTATTTGCATCTTGAGCATTACGCTCACTCATTTCTTTTTTATTATTAATTTTTTAAGAGTCTCTTTCTCTTGTAAATTCTTCTTCATTGACCGTCACGATCGAACTCCAAAAATCTATCATCCTGGCCCTCTGTGCATAGGTCAACACCAAAAAAGTATCTGGAAAATTATGTTGCAGATATTGTAGGTATAGTCACCCCAATCACCAGAAATATTTCGGTTTTTTTCCATCACGTCATATTTTAAAACCATTGAGGACCAAAGAAAATATGGATCCATGATGAGTTTTTAGGTTATAAAATGTTCCAAGTAATAGGTAGTCCGTCACCAAAGTAGGATTCCATATGACTTGATATAGTCTCTTAATAACAGTGTTTTGGTATATAAGCTCCTATTGTTCTTCGCTTATTTTCCCTATTTTTTTTTTTTCGGTGCTTTTAGCAATTTTTAAGACTAAACACTATAGAGGGCACGTTAGAGATATGGTATATTCTGAACTTTTGTTGCATTATTCCTTCTCTATAAAATGCGGACCCATAATTTGCTCTATCTTTTACCCAGAAAATGATATGACCTAAAAATTTCTTAGAGGTTCATACTTCATATGGTCATCAATGGGTTAAAAGTGTCATGTGATGTCAATGTTTCATTTATCTTTTTTCACTATATTTAGTCGCGGTTCAGACACAGCAATTTTAATTGCTGCAATTCTGAGATTATAGGAGAGAGAGGAAAAGGGAATACTAAACTTTTACATTCTCTTTACATCTCTCGCCTACGAAGTAAGAATTGCGGCAAGAAAAATTGCTGTGTGTAAACCCAGACTTAGAGCATATTTACATTGGGGATTATCGCAGGGTATTTTTATGATATTTTGTTTTCAAGTTGCTTCAAAATCCCTTCCATATTTACACATATAAATTTGTATTGTGAAATTTTTTAAAAAATGTTTGACAAAAAACAACAAATCAGAAAAATTAAAAAGAAATTTGAAAAAATTTCATGAAATTTTTAGCTTTGCGACGACGTGCAACTTTGCTTACCCCGTTTGCTTATCTACACCTCTTGCCTAGAAACGTAAAAGTTGCAGCGATTTTTCCCAAGGAAAATCCCCAATGTAAATGAGCTCTTAGTATAAGGAATAAGAATTAAACAAAATTATTCAATATATTATTTTTTTTTTCTACTTTTTTGTTAACTCTGTTAATTAAATTTGGAACATAGAAAACAACTAGAAGTCCAACTCTTTTCGTTCGCTCAGAAACAAAAAATTACTCTCTTCACACATATAAATTTGTTCTGTAGAAAATTTTACTAACACATACAAAGAGTTAAGTTTTTTTGACAATTGAGTTAGGTTTTTTGTGAGCAAGTTGGAGTTCTAGTTGTTTTCTATGATTTGGAATTTTATTTTTCATACTTTTGATGTCTACGATTTCACGTCAGTGCGATTTTAAAAATTTTACCATTTTTAGGATCTGCGGTCTTCCTCTCTAAACCCACTCCTTACCCCTCATTTTTAACGCTTTATTATCGATTTTTACAACTTTAAATTATTCTAGGAGCTATGTGTGACAAATTAGAGACTCTTGGCTATAAAACATGAGCGTCTGTTTTCCTCTACCTCTTATCTATTAATTTTATAAGCTAAAAACTCCTCAAGGAAGCAAATTTTAATTGGGTTAAAAATGTGACGTGATGGATAATGTACATTTTACTTTCTGCTCTATATCAAGCCTAAGGAATAATAATTTTGCCAAATTATTCGAGATATAAATTTGTTAGGCGTTTTTGTTGATTTGTGTTATCATTACTTGATCGCAAAAAATAAACTCAATATGGAAAATAAGTTTCAACGATTCGTATTTGTTTAAGATCAAATCCAATATAAGAAAAAATTCTAAAATCTTTTATAATTTCATCAACTCGAAACGTATATTGACGACCTATTCTACTATAATGAAAATTAATAGAATTTTATATCCAAATGATGCAGACATCATATCCAACATGTTTGCAGCGTTCAACGTATGCATGATTATTCGAAATTATATTCAAGAAGATATACCATTCCCGGATTCTTCTTTAGTCCTAAAGAATTTGAGAAATGTAAAAATTTGTACCAATCCTGCATCTGATGGTATTTCTGGTATCATCTTGGCTAAATTATCAAGAGATTGTGGTACCCCAAATACAGAAAATCGCTTTACAATATTACAAAATGAATCTATTGAACCCCCTAATGTAACCAAATCGTCTAAACCACCCCCAATTTACTTGCGGGAAGGAAATACAAATGAATTGGTTCGTGACAATTCTTTTTACGTAGTTCCTATAAAACGAGGAAATATAAATGAGACCAAAATACAAGTTAATCACGAAAATAATTATCGTAAAATAGTGTCATATTTTGAAATCCATAAGAAAAATGTTTATACATATCAATCGAAATGTAGTAAGGTCCTTCAAATTGTTATAAAAGGCATTGATTCTAATGTAGAACCAATCGAAATAAAACCAGTTTAGAAGATAAAGGATTTAAGATAAAAAATGTTATGAATCTGCGTAACCGCGAGAAAACACCCCAGCCACTTTTTAAAGTTGAATTAGAACCCGGCGACATTAAATTGAAAAAAGGCGAAGTATTTATTGCACCGAAAAATTTCAATAGAAGAGCCGCATAAACGATCAGGACCAGTACAATGCGTAAACTGTCAGGAATATGGACACACTAAAGCTTGCTGTAGATTACCACCAGTTTGTGTTGCTTGTGGCGATTTACACAACTCGTCCCAATGTGATAAACCGAAGGCAGACTCGAACATAAAGAAATGTAGTAATTGTGGTGGAAACCATACAGCAAACTATAGAGGTTGTCCAGTGTATGCCATCGTCAAACGATCCCTAGGACAGAAAACTAGGATTTCTCCCACTCAAACACCAAACATTCTTGGAAATAATTACCCCCAATTAATAGAGTCATCTGGCAACAAACAATCATACGCAAATATTCTTAGAACCAACCAAACTCCACTAGTAAATTCTTTGCCTAAAAATAAAAACACTAACTCGAATTCCGATTTAATGGAAAAATCGCATGATTCAATTTCACAAGGCTGGAAATTACAATAGAGACGCTCGTGCAATCGGTAAACAATTTTACAAACTCTATGAGCAATATTATGCAGGAAATGCTCAAGATGCAAACGATGCTTTTACAAGCTATTCTAAATAAACCATGAATTGTCTCAAGATATGTTTTTGGAACGCAAACGGCATACGCCAACATAAAAATGAACTTGAATATTTTCTGAAAAACCAACAAGTTGATATAATGTTAGTTTCTGAAACTCATCTGACATCTAGAAGTATATTCCAGATAAATGGATATGTTTTTTATGATACAAAGGACCCCCGAGGAAGAGCATGTGGAGGTTCGGCTATACTAATAAAGACTCGAATTAAACACTACTTAATGTGTGATCTTTGTGAAGATTATCTTCAAGCTACAACAATCTGTATTGAAGATTGTTATAGAAACTTAGTGATTTCATCGATATATTCACCCCCCAGGTTTTCAATTTCAAAAAATCAATATGAACACTATTTCAAATCACTAGGACCCCGTTTCCTGGCAGCTGGCGATTATAATGCTAAGCATACATTCTGGGGATCACGACTAATAACCCCGAAAGATCGTGTTTTGTTTGATACAATTTCTAAAATAGGTTTGAATGTGATTTCGAGCGGAGAACCTACTTACTTGCCGTCTGATCCAAATAAGATACCCGATGTGATCGACTTTGGAGTTATAAAAAACATTGCTATGGATCTAATACGAGTTGAATCTTCACTGGAATTATCCTCCCCCATTATACTAATGGAGGATGGGCAAGAAATGATACCGAAAAAGGAATCTGTTTGTAAGTCATCTGAAAAATGTATTTACCCCGAACGTATCAAATGACGTAATTGAGTTGCCACCTGTTGTACCCCAATTCAGAGCTGTTGAACCCCTTTGTTTTGAGATTCGAGAGATCGAAAAGGCTATTGTTGATTTAAACTCTAAAAAAGCACCTGGTATTGATAAAATCAGTAACAAGATGCTTTTGGAGCTACCCCAGATAGCATTAAAAATTATACTTTATATTTTTAACGCTATATTACGCCTTGAATATTATCCACCAGAATGGAAGGTATCACTGGTTACTATGATACCTATGCCAGGAAAAGATCACACAAAAGTAGAATCGTATAGACCTATAAGTCTATTATCAAATATGTCAAAGCTCTTTGAAAAACTCTTAATGAATAAGTTAACCCCTCTATTGAATCGAAACCAATGTATAACCAATCATCAATTCGGATTTAGAGAAAACACAGCACTATCGAACAAACACACAGACTTGTAAATGTTATTAACAAAACGTTTGAAGAAAAGAAGTATTGCTCTGCTCTCTTTATCGACGTTTCGCAAGCTTTCGACACTATGGCATGATATATAAGATAAAGCAAAATTTACCCACTAATACACATAAATTATTGGAAAGCTATTTAACTAATCGAAAATTTATTGTTAAATAGGGAGACTTCTTAAGTAATCCACAGCCCATTGAAGCAGGAGTACCCCAAGGTAGTATTCTGGGTCCTTTGTTGTATTTTATATACACCTCTGATATGCCAACTAACATCAACATTTGCTAATGACACAGCTATTTTAAGTACACATAATAGCCCCCAAGAAGCATCTCGACTCTCGCAAGACCATATACTAGACATTAACCCTTATTACGAGTGTCGTTGTCGTAGTCGAATAGAGAAACATGCCCACCCATCTTTATTAATAACCAAGTTATTCCCCAGCAATCAGAGGTTAAATACCTCGGTATCCATCTTGATCGACGTCTTACATGGAAATCCCATATTGATGCCAAGTTGACACAAATAAAACTGAAAGCACTTCAAATAAATTGGTTTATCGGTAGAAACTCAACACTACTTTAGATTGTAAAGTACTTTTATATAACTCTATTTTGAAGCCAATATGGAGTTATGGCATTCAGTTATGGGGCACGGCCTCGGCGTCAAATATAGAAAAAATACAGAGACGACAAAACAAGATTTTGCGGATAATAACTCTAGCTCGAAACATCCTACTAAGCAATGGATATACTCGATTGAGAAGAAGGCACACATCAAACTTGAGGAGCTAAAATATACGTATTAAAATAGATTTTTGTCTGACGGCGGTTGGACAAAATTAGATATTAATATTTAGATTTAAGATTTTAATACTTATTGTTAATTCATGTACAATTACTGAAGATTCAATAAATAAAGTATGTAATGTAAAAAAAAAAAAAAAAATCTTGAAAAATAGTGCTGAAATATTATATCGGCTAACTTATTTAACAGTAAATTTAAATTGGATATCTTTCATTCATAATTTCAACCCAAACATTAGGAGGAAGATCTTTTGTAACCAACTATAGAGGTATAGCTAATAAGTTTTTGGACTAAAGAAATTTAGAATCCAAATGAGTCATATTTACCTTTTTCTTTTTTTTATACCAAAACTCATTTATTTAAGTTTTTTTTATTTTTTATTTTTTTGATAATTAAGAAACTGTAATTTCAATAAACTTAAATAATTTATCAATCTTCTCCTCCAATTAGTTTTTTTTTTTTTTTTTTAATTCATGAAAAAATTATCTTTAATTCACAATTAAGTGAATTGAATTTGTTATATTATACATTTATCATTTTGTCTCTTTTATATTATAATAAAATATGATTTTATTTTATATATTTTTTTGTTTGTATTATTTATTTTAATTTTTAAGATCTTGAGTGTTTTGTTGTTGTATGGACAATTATATCTGTTTCTTTTTTTTTATTTGTAAATAATATGCATAATTTCATTAAACTCTGGTTTTTTATATAAAAAAAATTCTAGTTATGGCGTGTGAAAAGTAATAAAGAATATTGTTTTGTTTTTTTTTTTTTTTTTTGTCTCACATAAAAATGTATTTTTATTTTTTGTTTTACAAGCACTTTATGTATATATAATTTGTTTTTATTTATTTAGCATTTTTTTGGTTTTTGATTTCAGATCTTATTATTTTCCTTATTTCGCGATGTAAAAAATTTTAGTTTAAAAATTGTATTTTAAAGGGAAGTCATCTTATTTGAGGGGTTGATGTTTAAAGACGAAATTAAAATTTTAAATAAATATAGAAGAGATTTATAAATTAATGAGGAGTTTTTTTTGGGAAATATTAAAAAAAAAAAAAAACATTGAGAAATATTTGTGCATTATTAAAAAATATGTGAGTTTTTTTTATAGAATTAGTAGTAACAAATTAAAAAAAAAAAAATACATACACCATTTATTTTAAAAAAGTAACATTTACTTACCATTTATGTAAAATAGGTTAAAATCATCAGTATCATCATGCGACTGATTTAAAATAACTTTTTATTTAGTTATTTTAAATATAAATATCTTAAATATTGTATATGTATATATCATGGGAAACCTGTACTTTAGCTTGTTTTATGTATAATGTTGTTAATTTTTTTTTTGTTTTTTCTTAAATATATAAACATTTAATTAATTTTTACACCCAACATTGATGTTTAATTATACATAAATATATTTAGATAAGGATTGCGTGTCAAGACATTCAATAAAAAAATAAACACCGAGAATTTCAATAAATCTCTTTTTAATTATTTCGGTTTTCTATCATTAGATTTTTTTAATTGAATTGATGTGTTGAAAATTTTATTTTAATTTTTTTATAAGAGAATATTTTTGGTTGTGGCTATCTATCATTTCGATTTAGGTTTTCTTGAAACTGTAAGGAAACGCTAAAGAGAAATTTTTGTATTACATACCCAACCAATTGAATTATTTTAAAGGAAACTTTGAGGAACATGAAAATATTAATTAAACAGAGACAACCAAAAATTATGTCTAATATCGGTTACCCCTATTTTAATAATTTTGCAAATCTATAAAAAAAAATATTTTTTAAGAGAAATGTTTAAAAAAAAAATTGTGGAAATTTTTAGAATTTTTTTAAATTATTTTCCCTGGAAACAATTGGTTTATCTAACAAAATGTCTTGCTATCTTGCCTATTAACATTATGAATCCATAAATCATAAAGTTTTTAATCTTACCTAAATTTTTTTTTTTTTAATTTCTCTAGGGGGCATTCAGTTTAAGGTGCTGTACAACAATATATTAACAAGTAGGAATTATAAAACATTCCGAAATAATGGCAATAAAAAAGTATTATTTTAATCATACATTACTAACATATCAAACAAAAATAAAAAGGACATTTAAGGTTTTTTTATAGTTTTTTTTTATGTTTTAACATAGTTTATTTAAGGATTTAGCGGATTTTTTTGTTTTAGTTTTTCATTATTATTGAATAATCATAATAAACGTTAATAGAATAGGATGTGTTTTGATGAGAGAATGAGAGAATTTATGATTTGTTTCTTTATTATTATTATTATTTTTTTAATATAAGATTTTCTTTTTCTCTTGTTATTACAAATATAACAAAGACAACAACAAAAGAATGGTTACACCCAAGTAATAAAGATAACATAAAATGAGAAAATATATATGTATAGAGAAACAGAGAAACACATTCAATAAACAAAAGAGAAAAAAGAGGAATTAAATTAAAAATATTATTTATATTTTACGTATAAAAATATTTAACACGTAAATAACTTTTTTTTAAGATTTATTTTGGATTTTTGTTGTTTTTTTTATATTTATTTTTCTTTTGTAATAATTTAGGCCTTATAAAATGGTGTTAAAGAAAAAAATGGTCAATCTAAAAAAACAGAAGAGTATAATAGAAAAAAAAAAGAAAACAATTTTGGTTTTTGGGTTTTTTTTTTTTTTGGTTATTATAAAAAAACAAAATTGAAATTATTTATTAAAAAAAATAATAAATAATATAATGCTCTGCCTAACAAAAAATAAAATATATATGTATGAAATTTTTTTTTTATATTTCTCACAAAATTTTTCTCGCTTTTTTTTTTTTTAAATATATAAAGATTTTTTGTTGCAAACAAAGTTTAAAGAAAACAAAAAATAAAAATAATTATGTTTATGGTAAAAATATACAATAATGAAATATATTTTAATATAGATCATAAAAACTGTGGTTTTGTTTTATTTTTGATGGTTTTTGTTTTTTGCACTTGTTTTTTTTATTATTTTATTGCTAAAATTGGTTGTAGCTGTTGTTGTTGTTATACATACATTTTATTAAATCAAGAAATTTTTTTTTAAACAAAACTAAAAGCTAGCAGGAAGAACAAAAAAAGTAAAGAATTTAGAAAATTTAGAAATTTAAAAAATAAAAACATTTTTTGCGTTTCCTATATTATTCCTTTACTATTTTCTTTACTTTTCTTTATATATATTGTTTTTAACAAAAAACTCCTCCCTTGCTTTTTTATTTTTTTTTTTCTCTTTTTATTTATTTTAACAAAAATAAAGGGGGGAAAGAAACAACCTGCCTGCCTGCTTTGCTTTCTGTTTGATTTTACAATATTTTTTTTAGCTATTTTGTTTGCTCCAAAAAACATTTATTTTATTATTGTTGTTGTTAATATTGACCATGTATTTTTTTATTTGTTATTACAATATTGTTGGTATTATTGTTGATGTTGTTGTTGTAGAAGATCCAATACTATATAGTTTATTTTGTTTTTTTGTAATTTCTTTCTTAGCTGTTGTTGGTTTTTATTAAAAGTTCTTTATGCTTTTCTTTTTATTTTTATTATTATTTATAATTTAGGTTTGGTTTACTTTTAATTAAAATGTTTTTCTTGTTTTGTTTTACTGCTGAATTTTTTGGATTTTCTTGTTTTTTGTTTAAAAATATTTGTTTTTGTTTTTAAATTTTGTTGTTGTTGTTTTTAATATTTCATAGTCATTAAAAAGGAAACAATTTAGTTTGGTTGTTAGTTGTCACCACCTTCTTGTGGTTCATCACCATCACCTTGGGTGTCTGAAGTCCAGAGGGTAAGGTTATCTCTCAACAATTGCATAATGAGTGTTGAGTCCTTGTATGAGTCCTCATTAAGGGTGTCGAGTTCAGCTATCGCATCATCGAAAGCCTAAATTCGTAAAAAAAAGGAAAATTTTAGTTCGTACATACGTATTTTTTATAGAGGCAAACAAAAAGAATCTTATTAAAAATATTTAAAAAAGACAAAAATAAATAAAAGAAATATTTCAAAACAAGCTTTTTATTTGGTTTTCACTATATGTAGTATGTAGGCACAGCAAAACACAGCATACCTAAGAAAAATTCATTAGTATTTATTTAAAAAAGAGAAAACACATACACTTTAAATGGGTTTCAAAAGGAGTCATTATTCTAATTTATAATATATAAACTGTATAATATATAAATTGTATTACTTAAGATCACCATTAAACTAGAGCAGCGTTAAATAAACTAACATGAATACTTTTTCCCTCGAAATGTTTTCTTCCCTTTCCCCAAATTTGCAACCGTAAAAAAATTCCCCGTGAATAATTTCATGCTAAAAATAAAATTCCCCTAATCGTGAATGATTTTTTCCACCGAGTTTTTTAATTTTTCCCTTTAATTTGTTCACTTTATTTTTGCTGGGGAACAGAACAGAAAATGTAGGTAGATCTTCTTATAATTCGGATATTAAAGTTATTTTAAGGGCACGATCAGTTAATAAGACACAAACTGATATATTGCTCAACATAAAATAAAATTATTGCTCCAATTCTAAACATATTGTACACTTTCATTTGTTATATTTTTTTTTTTTTTGGGTTTCCAAAAATTATCAGAATTATTTTGCTACATAAAAGTTAAATAGTACAATAAACTAATGTTTGTAATAAAACTATCTCTCCAATACAAAATATTTTGCTTTGTTTTTTTTTTTACTTTAAAATATTTTATATTTTTGAAAAAAAAAAAAAAAAAAAAAAAACTGATTTTTATTTTAAATTTCTTCCTTTTTACATTCACTGAGAACTGATAGCGGGAAAATTTTTTCACAGGCGATTCAGGATAGCATTTTTCCCTTCGAGGGGAATAAAAATTTCATGGAAACAAAAATTCCACTTGCTATTCACAATAAGGGTGATTTTTTCTATTGGGAATTATCTAGAAATCCAAACATAATTGATGAAGTTGTAAGCAAAAAAAGAAACACAAATACGAAAAAAATTAACTTTTGTGGCTAACTACACTGGTCAACAAAAAAAATCCTCCCCCATAGACGAATAGTTGGCCTAGATGTATTTTGATGTGCTAAACACGAATCTGCTTTCAGTTTTTTTCCATCAGGTCTGGATTTTTTTTATGGGCGTGTCTAATATTTCGCCCATTACTCTAGTATATTTCCTCATAACTCAAGAACGGTGTGTACGATTGGTCAAAGTGATACACCAAAAGATGCAGCATTACCAGCTTTATCTTAAAGCTGGTAATGCTGCGAATAAAATAAGGCATGTATCTTCAAAATTGATGCTGAAATCTATTCACAGTTAAGTAAAAATACCCATGTTACATACAATTGAGTGTAAATACAGTGGTGGCCAAAATTTTTTTATTTTTTCTTGAAACAGAAATAGGTGGACTAGGTGGATTTTGACGAGCTAAACAAGAATCTGCATTCACTTTTTTTCTATCGGGTCTGATTTTTTTGTATGTGCATAACTAATATCATCACCTTATTCAGCGCATACACTATAAAATTCGAGAATGTTTGTCAAACTTAAGCTATATCTCAAGAACCCTTTACACGATTTTGATAAGTGATACATCAAAAGATGCATACGAAAATTGTCTTCAAGGTACTGAAGAATTTCAGAGTTATGGATCAAAACTTTCACCACTTCAAAAAAATAGATTTTAAAATTTTCGGTACTAATTACCGAATAACTACGGAAATATTAACTGGACATAAAATTATATAAATTCAGCTTAAAGACAATTTAGGTCGCTATATATTAAAGTTCAATTTATCTTAATTGGACAAACTGTTCTCGAGTTACACAAGTGTGACTGCCTAAAAGCGGGGTCATAGTAGTCATGCCCATAAAAAAAATCAATGCGTGATAGAAAAAAAGTAAAAGCTGATTCTTATTTAGCACGTTGAATTACATCTAATCCACCTATTTTTTTTATTTAAGACGAAAAAAAAAAATGTTTTTTGCCCCTAGTGTATTTCCACTTAACTGTAGATATGCATGTGTATCCAAACTTAACTATGAATCCAATCAAGATTTGTGCATCAATTTTTATGATACGTGGCTTTATTTACTCGTAGTTTTTCCAGCTTTAAGATAAAGGTGGTAAACTTAAATATTTTTGATGTTTTCACTTTTAAAAAGTTTGAACAAAAAAAAAAGAAATCTTGAATTTTGCATGAAAAAAAATTTTTCCGACACTTTTTTCGAAATATCTCCTAAACCATTGAGTGGATAAAAATTTGATAGTAGAACGATTTAAAGCTAATTTTATTCTCAAGTAATAGTGAAATATACTCGAGTAATAAAAAAAATCCCGACCTGATGGAAAAAAACTGAAAGCAGATTCGAGTTTAGCATGCGGAATTCCATCTAGTCTACATATTTTTTTTTTTTTTTCAAGGAGGTCAATAAAAAAAAATAAATAAAATAAATAAAAAATTTTTGTCGACCAGTGCTATTAAAATCTTTACGATGTCTTAATAACATCCTTAGTAATTTACCTAAGGGGAGAACATTTTTAAAAACATAAACTATAAAGGTATTCTTCAGAAATTGCAACTTTGCTAGACCCTTGCAAAGTTGTGCAAAATTTATTCTATGTGGTTGTTGTTATGTTTACAGAAATCGATGCAAATTTTCTACTTGCAAAGTTGCAAATTTCCTATGAAAATCTATGCATTTCATTTTTATTGAATATTTATATAGATTAATTATATATATATGTATATTTAATGTTGTTTCAAAAATGCTTAAAAGAATAACTTTATTAAAACTTATTTCTCTTCCCGACAACAATCTATAAAAACTACTTCAAAACAAGGCGGCATTGAAAGAATTATCTAAATCTTAGTATAATAATAATTAAAACTCAATTCCATAATTCCCGTTCCCAAAAACAGTCCCATTTAAAGTTTTTTTTTTAATATGCCGTTTACACCAAACGAAAAAATGTACTAGTTTTGGATTCATTCGGCTTTGAATAAAAAATCATAAATTTCGTTAGTTTTTCTCTACCATTTTCAAGCAGTTTTTGTGGAAATACAAATAAAAACTAATATGCTATACTTATATACTTATTTATGAAACAACCTGTTTAATTCATTTTACAGCATTAAGCTTTAATATATGAATAAAAATCAAAAATTCTGTTTCAGTACTTGTCAAATTTACAAGTTTTTAGTAGTCAGAAAAATAACAAAATATATGGAAAATTTTAGTACGAAAACACTTTCTCGTAAATTCTGACTAAAACCTGAAAATTTGACAAGTACTGGAACAAAGCTATTAGCTCTGTTCCACCAAATGAAGCCAAAAACTACTAGTTTCTGTTTGGAAGCAATGATTATTACCCATGGTTTTCATTCAAACAAAGCTCTTTTTTTTATATTATAGCAGAATATCAAAATCTTATAGGTATTTAAAAAAATATTAAAGAAATCGCATTTATGAAAAGATTTCGTTTAATTTCAGTTTGTTAAAATTTGATTTCTTAAGTAGAACCAAAAGTATAAATACTGTCGTATTAAGTAATTTTTATCAATAGTTTATGAATAAATAAAAATCAAATTCCCGACATAAATTTCCCGGGATCTATTCGACATGTGTTTCGATAGTAAATTTGAATTATGTGTTAAACAAGTTTTATAAATTTTCATTTTAAGAAAAAATAGTTATGCTGTTACAACAAAATTTAGCAAATAGTTACTGAGAATAATAACAAATGTAAACAAGTTACGGCACTTTTTTTTCACATATAATAAAAATGATAATCCTTAAAGTGTGTAATTGAAAATACTTTTATAGTGGTAAAAAGAGTGTTTTTCTTAAAAAAGATATTTTTTCACTAAATTAATGTTGATTAATGTTAACTTTTGTAGAATTCATTTTAAACAAATTCCAAATAAGTTTAAAATATGCACTTAGTTCCATTTTTATAGTAGTCAAAATATTATAGCTTTAGAAATGCTTCTTTCTTTTTTAGCGGGGAAATGATTCGAAGAACAAAATTGATTTTGAAAAGAGAATTAAAAATTATATCTCTCAAATCTATGTTTTACAATCATTCATAAATAGAAGTTGATAAATAAACGAGATAAAACATCATAATTTCATAAAATCTATAAATTAAATTTTCAATATGGTAAAGTTTTCCTAAAAGTGGAAAGGCATCATTTATGTGGGGACAAAAATAAAAAATATATATATAAAAAAAGTTAAACACCAGCTTTGTTTTAGCAAAATTGGAAACAACAACAATATTCATGTTAATACAAAATTCAATTAAAGTTAAAAAATAAACAAACACATGCTTATGTTAGAAGATCGGGTCAAAGGTTAAACAGGGCCATATTTAAGGAAAATAGCAAAAAAAAAAAAAAAAAGTCCTAGGTATCATTTGTTTGTAAGGACTTCATATATGGTTAATATAACAATTATTAAAACACAAAGCAAAATTATTTTAATAAATGGTATATGGTTTGGGATTAAGAGTTTGCTTTTTATCAATCAAATATTAAGCCTAAAGAAAGCTTATTATTGTTTTTTTTTTTTTAATTAGTATTTCTTCTCACAATTGTTTGTCATACAATCATTCATTTGTCATATTAATTTCAAGAAAATAGCAACAATATGAGCAGATATTAAAAGTAGTAATAGTAAGTATAGAATTGTGTTGAAACCTGTTTAGCTAAATGACAAGCCCGCGCTGGTGAATTGATAATTTCATAATAGAAGACGGAAAAGTTGAGAGCAAGACCTAATCTGATGGGATGTGTAGGCTGCATTTTGTTTTTGGCTATATCGAAAGCCTCCTGATAAGCCTTTTTCGAATCTTCAACCACGGCTACAAATGAAATGAAAAAAATAAAAATTTTCAGAAAATTTATTTGAAGAAAAAAAAAAAAAAAAAAAAAAAAAACAGGATCGTAACTAACTGAAACCTAAGCTACAAATAATTTGAAAAAAAAAAAAAAAAAACTCCCCATGTTTTATAATAACGAAGATGATGTTTTGCTACGTATTTAAATTTCATTTCCAAAAACTTTAATAATAAAAAATGTTTGAAATATTTCTTTTATTTTATTATTGCCTTTTCAATTGTGATTGTGTTTAAAGGCAATATTAACCTGTTTGGCCAATTGGCAAGCTTTGTCTGGAGAGTTCAGAATCTCGTAGTAGAAGACTGAGAAATTAAGTGCAAGACCCAATCTGATGGGATGTGTTGGTTGCATTTTACCCTTGCTAATTTCAAATGCATCCTGGTAAGCGGTTTGGGAGTCGTCAACAACGGCTAATTTTTTAAATTTTTATAAAAAAATTATTTTATATATTCATTAAAGGTTATAGGGTTTTTTTTTACAAAAAAAGTAATTAACATTAATATTAAAACTGTCAAACAAATACTTACTGTTGCGTGCATCTCCTGTGGCTACCTCAGCTAAATACCTGTAATAATCTCCCTTCATTTTCAGATAGAAAACCTTACTTTCTGGATTGCTGGCTTTGGGAATAAGGTATTTGTCAAGAAGACCCTGAAAATAGCACAAATACAAATAAATTAAAAATTAATCAAGTGTATATGAAAGTTTATTAAAGCTTTAAATATTGATTTTCTGTTTATTGTAGAGAAAAAGCAAAAAAATAATAAATAAATAAATGAAAAGGTGAACATGACCATCATCATATCATGTTAGCACGATTATAGGTAGAGATATTAAACCATCATCATTGTGGGTTGCTTTTGCTAAGGATAATCATCATAAAGTTGAGGTGGGGTCGGGGAGTGGTGTTTGTCAATTGATTGTTTTATTAAGGTCATATTTGTAATTTTTTCTGTATCAGTATAAAAGATATGTATAAACAAGTACATGACTATTAACAAAGCTCAATTATAAACATAATAACAGTATAAGAATAATTAGCACTATAGCATTGTGTCCTTTGCTAGGAAAACCATTATTATTAACTGTAGTTGAATTGCTGCTGTTTAGCATAATTATTTATTGCGTAAAATTATATCCGTCAAAATGTTGATGTATACTAAAAGTGGTTTCCAATTGTTATGGCTATATGTTGACAGTTCTGAGAATTTCAGAAATCTTCCTGTGTTTCTTTAAAAATACAAATATTTACCAAAATATTGTAAAATGTTGTCCCGTGTTCTTAAAGGTCTTAATAAGAACTTTCTGATACACCGTACATCGTTGTAAATCATAAAATTTAATTACTTTTGTTTGCGATCAAATTACATATTTTTGTTTTTGTCTCTTTTTAATTGAGACAGTTAAGTTTTTAATTGAGAGAGTTAAGGGGGAGGGAGTGATTATTAAAATTGGAAAGAGTTTAATATTTTGAATTGATTAGTTTTTTTGTTTGTGTTATATACGTACTTTGGTTTGAGTATTGCATAATGAGAAAAAATGGAAAAACCGTGGATCGTAACTGATGACTTTTGTCATAAAACCAGAGGATTATTTTTTCACTTTTATATTTTTTGAAAGAGAAATAAAAGTTATTTTGTGATTTTTTTTAAGTAATTGATAGTATTGTAATATTAAACATATTAAATTTTATTTGTACGCTATATTATTTGTTTTTTGAAAAATAGACAACTTCACTTTTGTATAAGCATGTGATTTGAAATCGCCTATTTCCTTGCGATTGTGAATTACATCACTCCTATTATGCGATTTCAAATCGTAATCTCCAATTTTATGCGATATGCGAAAAAACGTCAAAGTTAAAAAATCTCCAAAATAAAACAAATATTGTACACGATTGTTTACGTGTATATGGGACCTGCAGCTAATTGTGGACCAATAATTACATTAAATGTAACGTATATTTTATGAAACATACATATGCATTATATTACGTTGATTCTATCGTTTATATGAGATTTACAGCTACGTGCAACTAATTAGGGACACCCAGCAAAAATAAATTTTTTTAGTAATTAAACCAAAAAAAAAAAATATATGGATACTTTTACTATTTCAATTTTCAAACACCCTATTTTTTAATAAAATTTGCAAATATTCTTTTAAATTCTACCAATGTTTCTAAATTAGCCGTTCATATAATTAAGGATCAATAAGTTTGCAAAAAAAAAAAAAAAAAAAAAAACTTTTTATTAAAATATGTTAATATTTTGTAAAAACCATTATTATAAATAACTGCTTGACATCTCCGTGGCATAGAAGACACTAATTTCTCACATACGCTTCTTCGAATGCCTTCCCAAGCTTTCTTGGTTTCCGCATACAAATCATCGAAATTACTATGCCTTTTACTATTTGCCAGAGATTCTCGATTGGATTGAAATCAAGGTTGCATGATGGCCAGTCTAAAACTGTAACATAATTGTTTAAAAATCATTGTTTGACATGCTTTGATGTGTGTTTTGGATCGTTATCCTGTTGAAAGATCCATGTTACTGGCATATTTTTGTCAGCGTAAGGTAGCATTGTATCATTAAGAATTTCAGCATATTGGAACTTGTCCATAGTACCTTCAATTTTTCTCAGCGAACCAACTCCGCGGGCCGACATAGCATCCCAAAGCATAACGCTACCCCCACCATGTTTCAGTGTAGGCCTGGTATACTTTGGATCATATTTCTTCAATTTCGGACGGCGGACGTACTTTTTCCCATCTGGGGAGACTCTGTTGATCTTTGTTTCATCGGAAAATAGTACCCGACTCCACTCCACAGTGGTCCAATGGCGATACTTCTTAACAAATTCCAATCTTATTATACGATTGCGTTCAGACAATAATGGCTTCTTTCGAGAAATTCTTCCAAACAATCCAGCCTCTCGCAAACGTCGCTTAACAGTATATACATATGGTTTTGTCTCATTTTCACCAAATACAGCCACTCGAATCTCGTTAGCAGATTTATGAAGATTTTTTTTTTTTTTCTTACTCTCGCACAATAAGTTTGCCTTCATGAGCTGTTGTAATTCGCAATCATTTTTTTCGGGGTACCTTTTCTACAGTTGAATTCTTCTTAAAATATTGCACCGCATTACTAACCATTGTTTTAGACACTTTTAAGGCTGCTGCAATATGGCGATAAGATTTGCCATCCTGGTGCATTTTTAATATTATTTTACGAGTACTGACGTCACAAGATTTATTTTTACCTATTGCAAATGTTATAGAACACAGTAGAACAATTAAATAATTCACAAAGTACTAAATCTTAAAAAGTTTACCAGAATTTAAAAAATTATAAGAATATTTTACTGTCCCTAATTATGTGCACGATCATTTGCTATTACAAATTATTAAATGACGCCACAAAAGAGAAATAACGGTAAAAACGGAGATGCCATATGTTAGTTATATTGCAGCAGAGTTGCATTGTCTAAATAACGTCAAAAATATTAATTATTTAATTACAGAATTAAATATGACCCAATAACAACTATTAGATGGAACTGTCCCTAATTAATTGCACGTAGCTGTATATACTTTAAGGTGGTTCGCGGACGTGGGTTTTATATGGGTGATATGGTCAATTATGTACCGATTCTCATAAAATTTGACACTGAGGTTTCTACCTTTATAAAGCTTAACTTTTTATAGAATATATGCATGTTTAAGTGATTTTCGGAAGAGGTGTTTATATGGATGCTATGGTATATTATAGGGCGACCTTTATAAAGTTTGGCACAAAGATTTATACTTATATATAGGTTTTAGTTGTGCCGAATTTTATTAAAATATCGCTATACTTAAGACATTTACAGTCGTTAAACCCCTATTCTGAGAGGACATTTGTATGAGGGCTAGGTGAAATAATAAACCGATCATAACCAGTTTTAATAGGATTCGTTCTTGACCAAATAAAAGATCATGTGCCAAATTTCATTGATTTATCTTTGAAACTGATTACAAGATTAACATGGACAGAGAGTAACAATTTTAACAATTTTATGAAAGTAAAAATGTTATTTGTTTGAACTCGAGTTATTAAAACTTTACTTTTTTGTTGGTTATTTTAAATTATAAAATTATCCCCGTTATTTTGTAAATCCCTTCACCTCACTTTGAAAAATAAAAAAAAAAAAAAATACAAATTTTTAAAAAACAAAAACAATTTACATGAAAAATTTTTCAAAGTGAGTTGAAGTGTTTTACAAAATTAGGCCCTTAATGTTTTGACTTCAATTCAAATAAAAACAAAATCATATCGTATATTAAAAAAATAATAATTCAAAATAGTTATACAAATTACATAAGTAATGTTTAATGCAATTTATAAAAATAAAAATAACAAATGTCCATATGTTTAAAAATATCTATTTCACATTTTCTAAACTGGGTACAATCTCTTTAATTTTTTATAAATAAACAGAAAAAATAAACACCCCCACGAACTAATCAAGGAAACTTTTTTTAATAGACATCCACCACCACTTGACATCCAAACAAAAACTTTGAAACGAAAATATCATTATTATATACGAGTAACAATATAATTTAAAATAGATTTATTGATTGAAAACTCATCATTGTGACATTATACTATAATCAAAGAAATATACTAAAGGATGAACACAGAAAACCCCCCACTTAAAAAAACTAAACAACAAATATGTATATAAAAAAAAGACAAATTAAAAAAAAAAAAAAAAAAAAAAAAACACATGTATTTATTTTTTATGGTTAACTATAATATTTTGTGAAACAGAGCACGCTAGTACAACATGACCAGGTATAGCAGGAGAAAGGGAAAAGTTTTAGAGGTTTATTCAAGTGTGTAGGTGTTTTATTCTCTACACAGGAGGTTATTAATACAAAAAACACACAAACATATTTGTATAAGTATATACATTAGGGTGGCCCAAAAATGTAAAGTATCGATGTTCCCAGCTAAAATTATTATTATTATTATTATATTTTTTTTTTTTTTTCATTCTAAAAAACCGTTTTTTTTAAATTTTCGTCCTATCTTTTCGTGAGCTGGAACAAAATGAAAAAAAGTCCTTTTTTAGGTTTGAAACAGTATGAAAATTTGGTATCGCAAGAAAGGCCTTTGGGACGCGCATTTAATAATGTAACAATAATTTAGGACCAGGTCCAAATAAGTCCAAAATTGTTTAATTTTTCATAAAACATTAGGAGTTTGATTGTTTAATAAATAATAATACAATTTTTTTTATTATTAGAACGAATATATTAGAACGAAGTACATTTTTATTTGAACTGGGAACATCGATATCTTATTTCCTCTCCAAACAAACGGAGCCACCCTAATATACATTGGGGAGTCGTTTGTGGTTGATTTTATTGCAAACACATTTATTAAACAAGAAAACCACAATGCCCTACACAAAACCCTAAGTAATAACTACCCCCTGGTTATAAGACTTTAAATAGAAGATTTTAATGGTCAAATGTGAACCGACAGACTGTTGTTTTATTTGTTGTGGTAAGTAATAAAGTAGGTTTTTCCTTGTTGGTAAAATATATTATGCCATAAAAAAGTGTTTATATTGTTACTTTAGGGTTTTATATTTAGTTTATAATTATTATTTGTTATACCCTACACCACCACAGGTGTAATACCCCAATTATGTCTTTGTGCAAATATTTTAACGCAAAGAAAAAATCTTCCGACCCCCACCTTAAAGTATACTGTTCAACTCAGAAGATCGGTTCATAATTTACTATAGCTTACATACAAGACCTAATTTTAAGAATCACCCAAAAGTGCATAAATACATGTGAGTGTTAGTATCGATGTAATATTCAGTATAAGTATGTTTTATTTTACACTTAATACAAGTATCGGTCCACAATTGGCCCCTTTCCGAATTTTGGTACACATAGAGAATGGTGTAGGGTATCATATGGTCGGGCTTGACCGACAATATTTTTTTTCTCGTTACTGTTGTTTTTTATTTTTGATTAATGTTTAATAAAATTATTTTTTTACTTACCAAAACTTCATAACATATTTCCCTAAGTTCCTTCTCCACACGTTCTCTGTACTCGCGGGCGAGTTGTTGTTTTCTGGCGGAGGCTTCGGTTTTCTGCTCAATGGAGGAAATTACTCTCCAGGATGATCTAAAATTAGAAAAATAAATAAAACGAAAAATAAATAACACATTAAAATCATTTTAAATACTTTCGTTTTACAACTAGACTAATTTATAATATTTGGTTTGAAATTGGACTTAAAATAAAATTGCTTTATTTTAAAATAATTATTTACACTTTTTTGAAAAATAGTACTTCCCAGGAAAAATTGTATTAGTTCTACAACTAGTTCCAGAACACATGAAAATAGCTTGTTCTTGTTCTACTTTGGCGTTACGACCAATGATTTTTGTTTGAAATTGTCACCTCCAGAACTAGTTCTGTGGAAGTGTTAGCTAGCCAGTACCCATTCTATGGAATGGTTCTAGAATTAGTTCTTTAATCAATGATTTTTATTCTAATTGGCTTTTTCTTAAAGGCAACTTTTAAAATCAATTTAATTATGTAAGTCATACAGAATTAGTTCTTAAGAACTAGTTCTCTAAAGCATCCCTTAAAACGAATTTAGAATCACAATAAAATTCTACTCCATTAGTGTCAGAATTGGTTATTATACCACTAGTTCTGAGGATGTTTTTAAAATCAACAACTTCCTGTATGCATTACATTGTAGCCTTATTCGCCACTCGCAGCATTACTTAATACTACTTCAATAACTGGTATTTAGTAAATATGAAAGTAATTTGATTTTAAGTGGATCAGTTGTTTAGAGCGCCTAACTAAAAAAATGTGTTTTTAAAATTAAAGAGAGTTCAACTCCCACTCAAGGTAAACGCATTTTTTTATAAATTGTGTTTATTTATTTCCCTATATGAAAACTACTTTTTAGCGCACAAAAATATAAGGCGATTGTGGTGTAGCGAGTAAGACTGCAGACTAACAAACACAACCAGTATGTTGATGCGTGGGTTCAAATCTCAACCGAGCCAAATATTTTTTTTTTTTTTTTTTTTGTGCGTAAAAAAAAACAGCATCCAAAACAGCTCTTTTGGAACCCAAAAAAAAACTTATTTAATTTTGGACATCTCGAACAAAATTCATCAGTTATAGCACCAAAAATGGAAGCAGTTTTTCATACCGACTTCGCTTACAAATCACGTTATTTGGTAAGCGAAGTTTTTGCTGGGTTATTAAAGAATCTGAAGTGGTTCTGATTACACAGTTCTAGAACTAATAATTTTAGAACATGTACTAAAATTTTTCCTGGGTTTTTTTAAAATATGTACACATTTTTTTTTTTTTATTTTTTTACAAAACTTAAAAAAATCTACTTTTAATTTAAAACAAATTCTTCACTTTTCTAATAAGAAAAAAAATTTAAAAATACTAATTCCATTTTAATCTTACCTGCGGGCACCAACAACATTTTTGTAGGCAACTGAGAGTAAATTTCTTTCCTCATTTGACAGTTCAACACCGGTTTCTGTGACTGATTTCATAGCTTGGGCCATGTCATCGTATCTGTAAAAAAAATATATTTATATATTATAAAAAATTATTATATAACCATTATTTTTATTACTATTTTTACAAAAACATACCTTTCAGATTGTTCGGCCAATTTTGCCTTTTGGACCAATTCCTCTTTATCGACTGTTGACATTTTGATGTGTTTTTGTTTTGTTTTTTTACTTAGAGTTTACAAAAAATTAAAACAACGTTTGTTTTTATTGGGTAAACGGTTGCCCCACAATTTTTTTGAATACAATACGAGCCTAGAGAGAGATTATATTTATAAGGAATCTAAAACTGAATGCGTCGCTCACAGTATGACTAAATCTAAAACGAGAAAGAAAAATAAAAACAAAATGTATGATTAATTAAGTGTGTAAGAAGTGTTTCTGCTATAAATGTTAATTAAGAAAATTTAATTATTTTGCAAAAAAATAGGTTTTGTTTTAAATATGAGATAATTAATTTAAATTATCATATTTATTATATAGTTCGCGATAGTAGCAAAAAGTTTTTAATAGAATATAAAATGCGTGTGTGTGATATAGGATTTTTAATTATTGGTTTAATTACTTAGAAGACTATAAAATATGCAAAACATCTATGTATAGAAATTGTTCCATGTTTCAAATTAAAACCAAAAAATTGTTCAAGTGCTAAAAATTATTTCCATTTTTTCGAATTGTAAGTTAAAAAATCCATTTCCTCTTTAACAATTTGATATGATTATAAAATTTAATTGTAAGAAAAAATGTACTGGCTAAAAAACGTCTTAATTGTTTTATATATTCAACTGTGTATACACGTTACTTGATGTAATCCCCTAAAGAAAATCTTCAGCATCAACAAAACAATGCAAAGACATAAATAATCAAAAACAAACTGTAAATGACTCATAATAAAAAGTATTTGAAATGAGATAAAAAAGAACAATAAAAAACAATTGCAATGAACATAAATAATAAATTAAATGCAATTATTTAAAAAAAAATAAATAATATGACTAATTGTTGGAAATATGAAATTATAAATATTAGGAACCAAAAAATAAAGTTTCGTTTAGCAGATACAATAACAAAATATATTCAATGAGTCAAAAGACGACTGTGGCGACATACTAGCTGCCACCATATTGACCTCATCAAAGCTTCAAATTGTGTTGGAAAAGACTTAAGACAATCAAAATGTCGTTCTTTATCAAACAATATAAAAACAAAGTTGTCAGCACCCGATCTCAGACAACTTTGTCTTGACACTGCAACAATACTAAAAAATTCTATATATTTTATCCTAATAAAATTATGGAGTTTGTCTAGTGTAGATTTGGCGTCGTTAAATTCTCGATATGTATTTACTTTCATCTATGTATGTGTTACCTACCTTGTGACAATAAATAAGCTTAAATTCTGAGTTGCCACACTTTTCGACAGTATTGTACTAACAAATACATAATTATAATAGATAAAAACGTTTATTTGTGTAAAATAAAGAAAAATTAAAAAATATGTAGAATAACAAATAAAATAAACTAGAAAAACTGGTACACAATAAGAAAATAAATAAATATTTTTATTTAATTTCGCACTTTAAAACCAACTGAAAAAAAAAATTAATTTACGCATGAAAGTATTTATTTGTATAGTAAGTATATATGTATGTGCTTTAAACTATGTCTTTATTTTTATTCTTTTTTATACAAATTTTAAGTATTTATTTTATTTTAATTTTTAATACTTTTATGAATTAGTTAAGTTCAATGGCTTTTTTTGGAATTATTATCTTAAGCACACAATTATTATATCATGCATATATGATATGTATAAATAATTTTTATTTTATTTTCAAAACCATATACTTTCTATGTAAAGACATAATTGTATAAAAGACTAGAAAAACTGAAATAAATGATGTCTTTAAATGAATTTATATACAAATCACGTATTAAAAAAAAAAAAAAAAAAACAAAATACAAATAGTAATTAAATTATTTGCAATTATGAATATAAATAATAAAATTATAAATAGATGACATAATAGTATTTTATTAATTTCAATATACATATATTTGGAAATATGTTTGCAATTAAAAAAAAAATATATATATATATATATATATATATATATATATATATATATATATATATATATATATATATATATATATATATATATATATATATATATATATAGATATATATATATATATATATATATATATACATATATCAATATATATATAATAAAAAACATAATAAAGCCATAACCTTACAAAAAGTGTCAAATAAAATCAATTGGCGACACTGTTTCGTTTAAAGAGTGTTGCCGGAAGTAGAAAAAATTGTAAAGTTAAAATTTTTAGTTTGAGGGCCTTAAAGATTACAATTTTTATAACATTAATACAAAACTTAAAAACAATAAAAATTCCAATTGCATTGATAACTACTAGGGTGATCGACTCGGTTTTCCAACCGGTTTTAAAACATGTACTAAATAGTGATATTTGAATTTAAATTTAGAAATAATTTTATAAATATTCATAAAGACTTATTTCTTATGTTTTAAAAATATAGTTTAAGGTAAAATTTAAATTCAGAAAAATTAAACAAATAAATTAGTAATAATTATCTTCAATGAAATTTGTTTTATCTCTTGTAACACTTATAATACTTTTAGACCCAATTAAAAATTTTTTTTTTATCTAATATTTTCTTCTAAAACTCAATCTCATTTTTCATTTTTATTTTCCTACAATTTAGTAGTTATTTCGAAAAATAATTAAATTTTTTAAATTTTAACTTGAATATTATAAGATTTATTGATTTTTGATAGAAATATTAACTTCTGCAAAAAAAAAAAAAAAAAAAAAAAACGGTTAACCGGAATTTTAAAAAGTGCAACCAGTTTTTTCAAAATACCAACTTTTCTCCAAAAAGTCGAATAATCGATCACCCAACTAAATACTGTCTTCGAAATTAACTTTCAACTAAAGAAATAATTAAAACTATTTTTATTTATATACTTATTCTCATCAAAATTTATTAACACCTTGTGATTTTTATTTTATAATTCTTTTGTAGGCTTAAATACAATAGTTGACCTTCTAAGAGATAGGTAATGAAAAAAAAAAAAACAAAAAAAACTTGTTTCAATTAAGTTCAAGGTGAATGCATTCCTCTTTCTCTTTGTAGAAATATTGTGCATTAAATTGTTAAAAATGGAAGAAAAGGAGAAAAAATAAAGTATAATAAAAAAAAAAACATTCTATAAATTTATGACCTTACATTTCAAGGTATCAAAAACTATAATATAAATTAGGAGATGGACAGATTGTAAGAATTAAATGTTACAATTTTAAATTAAATATGCAATTTATGAATCCTGACAACTTTAAGGAATTTTATAATATGGTAATGGAAATATTACTTAAAATTCTAGGAAAATGCTGATTTTTTATATAAAACATTAATTTCTAAGTTCTCATTATTCCCAATTATACTAAAAACAATAAATTTGTTCCTTATAATAATATGGCATATGATCTAAGAAGAATATTTGTTCAAACTGTCACAGCATTCCAAATCTAACTGCAATGTCAGTGTTGCTAATATACAATTTAGATAATTGCATAATTATATTGTTTTGCTTTTTTAATGCATTGAATTTTTAAGTAAATTATTTAACTACAAATTTTAATAATTTCATGTACAAGTTTTAAACAATAAATTCAGTTTATATTTTTTAATCTATGGTTGTTTCGGCAACTACATAAAAAAAAATTATGTTTAAATTAATTTTTTCATTACTGTTAATTTATTAATTAAAATGTTTTTCTTTTTTCTCTTATCTAATAAGAACCCAAAATTTATACAGCAACTTTGTACTATAAAGAAACAATATTACGTGTAGGCGTTGTTTTTAAAAGCCACACATGCTAAAGAAATTTAAATAAAAATTCAATTCATTAAAAATCATCATCAACCCACACACTGAAATACATAAATTTTATAAAAAAATATATTTATTAAAAATTATTTAGAAAAAAACTGTTTATTATAAGGAAAAGTGAAGAAATTGTAATTTCCATAATTTGACGCTTTTTGTTGGATTTAAAAATTGAATTTAATTCCTTTTCAAAAGAATTTTTTGCATTAAAGAAACGGTTATGATAATTTTGAAATACACATTTAGAATTTTGATAATTTTATTATGTTTGGTAATTTAAGTTTAAATTTATTAAAAATGCTAAACTTTTTTTAATACTTTCTTTTGTAAAGTAAAATATGTATTTTTGCATTTAAAGTGTTAATATACCCACATAAATGTGTATATTTAAGAACCTAATAATCCTTGAAAAAAAAAAAAATAACATAAGGATTTTCAATTTATTTTAATTGTTTTTGTATTTTTAGTCCTTGATGTCATTTTATAATGAATTGTTTATTGTTTGTATACGTATGTATGTAAGTATGTGTGCATAAAACCATTTTGAATAATAAAATGTCATTTGCAGTCATCATGGTTGCTGTTGCTTAAAAAAAAAAAAACATTTCTTATTCTTTTTCATCTTTTTACATCACATGCAGTTTTTTATTTCCTCTAAAATTATGATAGATAAAGAAGATTATGAATCATAAACTATAAATTTTCATTTTCCGTTTTTCGCCCACATTTCATTCACATCTAACCCACAACAACACAATTAACTTGTTGTTTTTCTTTTCCTTTTCATTATTTAATCAGTTATTCGAGCATTTATGTTTATGTATGTATGAATTGGAGCCATACTGCAAAAAAATATATACAACATACATAGATTTAATTTCTTCTCTATATCCTCTCACTATCTTCTCCATCACCTTTTGTCATTATTTAATGTTGCCCTTTAGGTTTGGTGTATTTACTTTGTATCCACACAAGAACAATAGAGTTGTCATTTGAATTACCTGTTAAGTTTGCAATGAGTTCAAAACATTTTTGTTAATAGAAAAAGTGTCTCCTCCATCATACAAGAACAAACACATGTATTATTTTTCCTATGGTCTCCATTCTCAACACTAAAAACGTTTTTACTGTCAACAACAAGCAATTCAATCTTATGAGCAGAGCTGCCAGATGTTAAAAAAGAAAATGGATGATTTTATAATTTTCTCTAATTGTAATAATTTTTTAAAGACAAACAGCCTAACCATAAAAGCAGAAAAGTCGATTTTAAACCCAAAAGTCGACTATTATTTAAAGTTTTTTAACATAAAGCTTTTTTCAAATAAAATTTTCAAATTTCATTTTAAATTTTAAAAAAAGTTCATGTATAATTTGTTTTTATATATATATATTTTTTTTTTAAATTTCTTTTTGTTATTTCAATTCATTGAAAAATATTTTAAAATGCTTCAATGTATGAGTTTAAAAAAGCTTTTAAAATGGATTTTAAAATATTATGGTACGAAACATAGAGTAGCATATAGAGACGAAATTCTCGATTGATATTTAAACAAAATTGTTGTTTTGTAAACAAAAATGTGTTTTTATTTTCTTTTGGCAACAACAAAATGTATTTGATTAAATGTATTTGATTAAATGTATTTGATTAAATGTATTTTGTTATTGCATGAGTTAGGTTTTTGACAACCGACTTAGGTTTTTGACAATTAGTTTCGTCTCTTGTTACTCTTTGGTACGAAAAACATGATAAAATTATAGAAGGTAAAATCATTAGAGAGAGTACTCTCAATATATTTTACCCTGAATTGTCAAACAATAAAAAATAAAAACAACATGTAAAAAAATTAAAATAAAATATCAAAAAACTGAAAAATAAAATAAAACAAAAATAATAAATTTTTTATCTTCATGGACCGATTCCACGTTAACTACCAACAACTCTGAAGGCAAGTATATTCCTTGTCATTGGTAACTACTGGACCAGCCGGGGGCAATATGTTTTATATGCATAATGATTTTACCTTCTGTTATTATATTATGTTTTGAAATAAAGTTGACTTTAACAAAAATATAATTAAAATTTTTTTTTTTTTTTGTGGTTAGGCTGAAAGATTTTAATTTCCTTCAGCAAAATTGCATTAATATTAAAAACGAGATTTGTATTTTTAATTCTTAAAAAAAAACTCCAATTGTTGAGGAAGATGGGTTACCAGATTATTAAGGCCAACTTAGTGGAATAGGTCTGCCAGACTTTTAATTATTAAACATTTTAATAAAAAATAGTAGTAATAAAAAAAATCATATAAAACCTATAATTTCTCGGATATTTTAAATGTTTTGCCTAGAATTTTTAATAACTAATTTGTTGTTGTTTTTTTTTTTTTTTAATCCCAATGTTCCAATCTCAATTACATTTTTGGTAACTGCATTAATTTAAAATTGTAATTTTCTTTATAATCAGTTCATCTTGATTCTTGTTTTCTTTTCGCCTTTTTGTATAACGTTGTCTATAAAAGTGGGCGTATCATGCGTTTCGTTTGAATTTTTCTTCTCAAATAAAAAAATATATTATTGATATACACACACACTTAACTTGGCAACAACACTTTTGTGATATGAAAGAAAACAGCAAACGAAAAAGAAAATTAATTTCATGGGAAATGTTTGTTTAGGATTTAAATTATTTGTACAAAGAAGAAAAAGCATAACATTTTATTTGCACTAAAAATAAGGTGTTTATTTGTGTTCAGAAAACAAATTAGAAAAAAGTTTAATACAATACTATTTGTTTATAAAATTTCAAATTTAATAATCTTTAAAATAAAGTAGCCTTTAAAAGATTTCAAAGATGTACTTGGTGACATTTTTATATAAATTAGAGAAAATATTACAAAAACTGTAATCGATTGAATAAATTTAGTCATTGTTTAGAAAAACTAATTGTATTTTAAAACATTGATTTCTGCAGATGTATTATCAAAAGTGTAAATTCAAAGCTGCAATTTCAACTTTAAAATATAGAAAACGTGTTGTTCACTACTTTAATTATGGAAAATTTACTTCATTTAACTTATTTTTAAGAAATTATAAATTTCCAGCTTATTCCAATCCACACACGAAAATAAGTCGACTTTTCTATTTTTTTTTTTTTTTTTTATGAATAAATAAATTTTTACATTTAATTTTAGACAAAATCAAGTAGCATCCCAGACCTTAGCAATTTTTATTCAAATTAGTATGGTATCCCGGATACTAATTGCAATCAGTGTTGCTAATTTAAAAAATGGCATAATTACATTATTGTTTTGCTTTCAAATGCCACAAATGTTTTTTTTAATTAATGAAGGATTCAATTTTAATTTTAAAAAATTTATGAATATAAAGGGTTTAATATGCTTAATAAGAATCCGTTTTTAGATTTTGTCTATCATGTTTTTTGTATGGATAAGACTAATATGACCCCTTTAATAAGGGGTCATAACACTTACATATTTCATGATAACTCGAAAACGAGAAAAGGTTGGTTTTGAAAGCAAATATATAGTTATTTTTAATAAAATTAGATATATATTATGAAAATTTATCTTTTGTAGACTACTTTTTTATTCATTTATTTAAGTTTTTAAGGATTGAATTTTAAATGTTTATGTTTATTGAATAATAAAATTGTGTGAACAATTATTATAATTTAATGTTGCATATTCAGATAAATCAAATTTGATTTTCTTTTAATTAATAATTTCAAAAACATTTTTGTTATCTACTTTAACAGAACTAAAAAAATAGTTTTTAAAACCGTCAGTATCAGAAAATTGATAAAATGTAAATTAATCTTAATTGTTACTTTTAAAAATGCCTTTAATGTTATTCATATTAAAAATTTAATGAAATAAATTTTAAATTTTATTATTAATAAGGTTTTAAAACCTCATTTACTTCTAGGAATAAAGGCACTACAATCAGCCTTAAATGTAACTTACTTAGTTACGTGTCACCTATCAGCATTTTAAGTTCATGTCAATATCAATTAAGTTAGTTTTTCTGTAAGATATTGTTGTTTAAATTATAAAAAATTAAAATTTCAAAACTTTTTGAGAGAAAAAAAGAGAAAATGAGAAAAAATTTAAAAGTTGCGTTTCAATTAAAAAATAAACTTTACGTTACAATAATTCGATTGTATCCATAAAATAAAGTTTATTTTTAAAACTTTTTTAAACATTATTTCATAGGAATTTATTAGTTTCTTATTAGACAGACATCAAACAAATATAATTTAATAAACTTGCTTTAAAATTTTAAACTTATTATTATCTTTTTTTTAACAATAAACTTAAAAAGAAATGGGTGTGTAAAACAAGATCAAATAAAAATAAACTTGGGAAAAACATATTAAGCAAAGGCGTGGTTAGAAGTAAATTTTTTCTATATATGTATTAAAACATTTTTTATACATAAAATGTTTATACACAATACTTTTTTAAATATTGTTTATTTAAATATATATGTATTTACCTTTTTGTTAAACTTGTGCACTATTTAACTCTTAAGCACCATTAAGAAAAATCTTTTTCACGTTTTTCTTTTTTTCCAAAAAAAATGTTGTATATGAAATTAATTTTTTTTAAGGATTTTTTTTTTTTAATTACGTTTTAACTAATTTTTAACTAACTAAGAGCTGATAATGAAAAACTATTTGTTAAACATTTTCTTGTATTTTTTATTTTAATTTATTAAAAGACGGAATGTAATTGCGTTTAATGTTTGTGTTGGGGTTGGTAAGTTTTCTATTATAATATTTTTTATTTTATTGAAATAATTTATCAAGAAAAATTTTATTTTTAACACACAATTTTATGGTAAATGTCTGCTGAAATATGTAAAAAGTTCCTGCTAGATATATAATTCTTGTTTTCTTGATTTTATTTTTCTTTTTATGCGAGTGTTTTGTGTTAATAGACCAACGTTACCGACAAGACTTGTAAGAATTTTAGGGAAAATTTTGCACAACCCATAAAATGTCGTCGTTTTAGCCATAACCTTAACTCGGTTAAAAAAGAGATTTATTACATAGGCGAGAGCGAGAGAGATTTTACGCAAATTAAAGTTAGGCAAGAGAACGCAAGTTTCCGTTTTTTGTAGTAAATCTAAAGGGAAACGCGCGCAGTAATATTTAACCAAAAAGAAAATCTTGCTACAATTTATTTAAGCAAACAAAGGAAGAAAAACATTTGTTTTCTTTTAAAGAGCTGAACAAATAACACTCTACTCAATTGGGTTGGGTTTTTTAGGTTGGCAACATATTTTCAATTTTAAAAGCTTTAGAAGAAAAATAAAGCAAGGGCATTTAAAAATTGCAAGGCAATTTAAAATATAAAATACCGCTATATATAAAATATTACTCATACTCTTTTTTAAAAAAGTTGAAAAAAAACCTTAAGCTCCATAAATTAATAAAAGGACTCCATTTGGGAGATGTTTTATAAAATCTCTTTAATGCTTTTTTTCTCTCTAATAGTGATGACACGTTGTTGGGTGGTAATGTTGGCTGCTTACTTTAAACATCATAATGATGTCTAGTATAACACCGCATTGCCAATAATAATAATTATGTTGTTTTGGCAATGTTTAATAAATAATTCAACATAAAACCCTAAGTATGAGTTAGAATGAGAGCATGGCGTGTTACAGAGTTGGAAGATTAAAAACTTCCAACACACATTTTCATGTTAAAAAAATACTTTATTATCTTAAGTACATATTTTTATTTCAAAACATACTTATAGAATTTTAAGGATATCAAAATGACAAATTGAAATGCTTTCCTATTGACTTTTTTTAGTGATTTTAATTTTTATTTAAATTTCTTGGGATATAGCAGCTTTTAAAAACAAACTTCAATTGTACATCCCTGGTGTGTGTGCTCCATTTCTAAAAACCATTTAGAGACGCCAAAATGTCTATAAAAAGTTTAAAACATAAAAGCATTTTTTGTTAGATTATTTATGTACCTATTGATTTTATGCTTTAAAAATTAACAATTTTTTCCTTATTTTTAAATAACTCAAAATAGTATCTATGTACTGACATCACACATATATAAGCATATTAAAATGGTATTTTAAGGGATGATGGCAAACATTTTTAGGATTTTTTTTATTTAAAAAATTTCCTTTAAAACCACAAAACAACCAAAAAGACTAACTATATTTATAAAAGAAATTTATCAAAAAAATATAATCCTTGCTAAATCTAAGAGCTAGAACTTTTTATACCCACCATCAAAAAGATGGGGGGTATATTGATTTTGTCATTCCGTGTGTAACATGTCGAAGGAATCATCTAAGACCCCACAAAGTATATATTTATTATTTATATATTTTCTATGTCCGTCCGTCTGTTGAAAGCAGGATAGGGCTCGAACGGGAAAACGTATGGGGACGAAATTTGGCACAAATGTTTATCTTATATAAGGTTTGTTTGGGATTGAAAATGGGCAAAAAAACAAAAAAGTTATAGTTTTATACTTTTCTGCTGATATTTCTTCAACAAAAGCATGTACGACAATGAAATTTTGTACGTATAGTTCGGGGATCGATATAAACTCGGAACCCAAAAAAATGGGCGTGGAAACAAAAAATGGGCGTGGTCCGCCCACTTTACTGCCCCCTCCCATATAACATAAAATTTGAAAAAGTTGATGGTGGGTATATGCAGTAGCGAGCATTAAAAATGCAACGCTATGTGATATGATCTTTGTTCGCATATATTTTGCTTATAGCAAGTCCTAATGTAACAGAACTAATGTGATTTTATTATTTGTGGTAATAGATACCTGTTGCATATAATTTTGTTGAATATTTTTGTGCGTAACGAAAATTATTGAACGTTTAGTGAAAGCAGTTGAAAATGTTGGAAACTATAGTGTTGTTAAAAAACATGATTTTCTATCGTTGCATATTGTCTAAGATACATGAAATTTACAAATAATATTTCATTAAATTTTGATATTTTTCTGAACTATTTTGGACATTTTTCAATAGAGATTGATATTTTTGGAATTATTATTTATTTTGTTAGTTGTTTTAAAACCAACAAACATTTTCTATAAATAAGCGATCAAATATTTATGATAGTTTAGCTTAACTTCATAATTTATAATTGAGTATGACCTTTCGACCGAAATAACGCAATCACTTTCGATCGTTATTGAGATGAAATCAACAGCTTAAAATATTTTTTTCGCAGTGATATGACATTATCGAATGCCCTATATATTTGGTCCTGGAACAAATTCTAACACATTTAAATTTTAAAGCCAAACAAAATAAACAGTTTTGATTTGATTTTATTTATTTCTTAAATTTAAATAAATATGCAGCTGATGTTTAACGATTGCCTGATATAAGTGAGAAAAGTTGTGGCGAATGGTTTTAAAATGCAGATTTTGTCATCAAAGAATGTTATTTAAAAGCAAGAATATTGGGAATACTACATGAACTGAAGTTCAATTTTGGTCACACAAAAAAAAACTTACTTCGAAACGCTCTTTTATCCAAACATTTTACCTTGCTAAAATTACTTGCTCCCATCATTATCCTATGGCCTGTCTGAGCAACATTTTATCAATAATTAATTTATATATAACATCAAAAGTAGAAGCGTTTTTCTGAAAAAGTAGTGACTAGTAATGTACAATACTTTAAATTAAAAATTAGGTAACGATCTCTCAAAAAGAATGCATCATTTCGATAAACACCTGAAACTTATTTATACCACTCTTGATATCACTCTTATCTACACATATGGTATTGACATAATGTAAACAATTATGTTAACAATTTAAAAATTTGTATAAACAGAAAAATTTTACCAAAACAACATAACAATGAAAAACTACATTGATAACAGTGTTTATTAGAAAAAAAAAAGCAATTGCAATTTTGCAAGTCATGGTAAATGTAATTGTGATAAAAAAAAAATAATAGTTTTATTCTAAGATACATTTTTTTAAAAGTTAATTAATTAAACATTAACAATTAACCTTTATATAAAATAAATACGTACATATTTATATTAAATAAAGATCAATTTGCATAATAATTTGTAAACAAATTTTAAAAATAAGAAGGGGGAAAAGGTAATAAGGGACTTGTATTGAAAAACAAGCAAAAAATAAAGTCGAAAATATTTTATATATGTATTTTCAACTTTTTTTTTTTTTTTTGCTTGAAGCTTTTAAAAATATGTAACAAACTTAAACAGTTTTTATCCAAATTTTCCTCACGCAGTACTGTCTAAAATATTTTTCGAAATATTTAAAAAAAAATGTTGGTTTAATAAACATTTGTTACATTGATCCAAACATCTCAAGTAAAATATGCCTACCATAAAATTCCTTTACTATATCACATTCAATATTTGCTGTTACTAACCCTAATGCTATATTGTAATTTAAAATAAAGTAAAACCAAGAAGTATACATACATGTAAAATATCGAATGTCGGTGGCGGTAAAAATGGTTAAGAGATAATTGAATACGTTAAGTATACTAAACGTAATAAAACTTAAACCAAGTCATCAAATACTTTGCCACCAACCCTTTTTTATTTATTATTTGTTTTTGGGTCAGGTGGCGGCGTAAACTACTTAGTGTTTGTGTAAATATTTGTGTGTTAAAGTATTGAAAACCAAACAATAAAAAAAACCTAAATTTGTTTTGTTTTACGATATTTTAATTCGAATGATATTGAATTTAATACCACACACATATTTTATGCTGGTATTTTCTAACAGTACAGATTTGTAACATTTTTATGTTTTTCATATGGATTATTCCACAATAAAATATTTAATTACAATTAAATTCCTTAAAAATTTTAAAAATTAAAATTTTTTTTTTTTTTAAATACAACCCTGTTTGTTTTCTAGCTAAAGTACAACAGGACATAGGATTCCAACGAGCTGCCAGATCAGTAAAGATTCCTACAATAAAAGAAACTTTTCAAAGTACTGCTGTTTAGTTCTTTAAGCATTATATTTAATAATGGATTTACCCATATATTTTAAAATTTGTTCCTTATTGTTTGTTGTTTTTTTTTTTCAGTTTTTCTATTTGTTTTTTATTTTAATACTATTTTTATAACAAGCCCATTTTGTATTTAATTAAATGTGTAAAATTATTTTCCATTTGAATTTCCACACACGTGAAGTATGAAAATTTCAATACACATATACCACTGTAGAAGCTTTTTAGTCATTTAACCATAAAATTAGGTCAAGTACTACTTGAAATATACATACATAAAAATAAAAGTAAAATTATAAATAAGAAAATATTGTACAAGTTATTTTAGAAATAGGTAAACTGTTAGGCGAAGTGAGTTTACATTGATTGTTATTGACAGTTTCTGGCATATAAAGAATTTTCAAAAAGGGAGTTATAAGCTTTTAAGTGTTCATACTAGCAATTTTTTTTATCATGACAAAGAAGTTTTTGTCATAATTACAGACAAATTATCAACTTAATCAACAATCAAAATGGCGTCTTTAATTAGGTAAAAGTTGTCAGAGCTCGAGCGCTGATAAAATTTTATCGTTGGTGTAGAAAAAAATTGTCTAGTCTGGACACTGGGTATTAAAATTTCAGAATTTTGGGAAAAATATTAACAAAATAAACGTTATTTTCATCAGAAATCTGCAGTTGAGATGCTTTATTTTGTTAAGTGACATTTCACGTTGTTGTTCTTGTCCAACTGCTGCCATAATATAAATTTTTCTAGTGTAGATTCGCTCTAATTGCTTGTAGAGTAATATGATAAGGTAGATTTAAGTGAGAGTTGTTGTGATTGGTTTAGCAAATTTAATAATACTCAGTTAGACATCGAAGACAAAAATAGAAACGTAACGAAAGGCCAAAAGTGTACATAGATGAGGAATTGGAAGCTTTACTAAAATCTGCATTTTAATTGTTTCCCTAGTGAAAAATAATCCATACATTTATTTACATTGTTGTTTTATATTTTTTTTAAGACTTTTAATTATTGAAATGACTCACATCAAAAAAGTGAAGAAAAAGTCATTTTGGGAATTTATATAGTATTTTGTTTGCCTCGTGTAACAAAAGAACAATACCCTTATCTTCGTAATTGCTATCGTTGTCGTCGTTTTTGTTTTTATACATATACCTACAAGCAAACAATTCCTTATAAGGATTTGTACTATTGCACAAATTGTTGCTTAATTTTCTTAACAGATCAAAAAAACTTTCAAGACGAAAAGAAGTATAAAATATAACTGCTTTAGAATTGTTTCCAAGTATAAGTGCACTTGTTTTACAGTTTATGGTAAAAGTATATGGTTTATGTGTGTATATTTGTGAGATTTCATAGAACTGGGAAAAAATTAGTAATTGCGCAAGGGCACTTTATTGATTTTCTTTCATCATTATCATCATCACCATCCTCATTCCATAGACATATGTACATATATATGTAAGTAGTAGAAGAAGCAACAACATCTTAAAAAAAAAAAAACAGAAAATTCCTTTACATACCCAGAAAATTAATTTCTGTAGTAGTATGTGTGGTGAAATGTGACAAACTTGTCAATTTGACATTTTAAACTTAATATCTTCATTTTTTCTACTAAGAGTCTGTCAAATAACGTTAAAATGTAATAATGGTTGTCCTTTAGGCTTTCTTTTTTTTTTTTTTGCAGGGTTAAGTTTATGTGTTATACGTTTTTACTAAGGGATCCTTGTTTCCTTACAATATTTTTTGTTAAAACAGATTTTTATTTACACACACACTTATGCAAACATGTGTATTTACAATTTTTAACAATGTTTTTCTTTTTTTGTTTTTGTATATGCGTGCTTGTTGTGTATTTATTTTTTGTATGTAAACGGTAATTGGAAAACCTGTGATGTTACAAATTGTTTATGCCTGAGCGCTTTTTAAATACAAGTTTAACATTTGTGTTACAAAATTTATAGACTTGTAGGTTATGTTTGGATTTATTGGGAATTTGTTTTTTCTTTACTTTCTTCTATACCTCCACCCCACTTCCTTTCATTTTTTGTTTTATTTTTTACGCATATTAAATTTTGGTAAAAAAGTGTTTTACATACAAAAAAAAAAAAAAATGTGAAAACTTTATGTAGTTATTTTCGCCATTTTTATTTCATCTTTTATTTAATCTCTCACCCCATCAGCTACTCTCAATTTTAATACCGTTATATTTTGACTTATATGTTCTCCATGTCAGGATGAGGCTACGAATTAAGCCAATTACCCATTAGTACTGCAATATCCACTTCTGGAACTTTCCCGGGATATTGAAACAGACCTCTTAGACTGCCTCAGTCCAAAGATATTCTCCCATAGTTGAGTAAATTCTGACTAAATACATAAGCTGATATTTTTGAATTCAACCCATTGGTGACATAAGAACTTCTTCTTATCCAGTTCTTCATAAGCAATTGTTTCAATATTTTGTAAATGATATCCAAACAAAATGTTTCAATAGCAATTCATGACTAATAGAAATTGTCTATCATATCGTAAAGTTAAATGTCTGGCAACACCATAAGCTTAAATAATTAGTAAAAAATTTTATTTTAAGCTGAAAAAATATAATTTAATGGAAAATTTTGCACATCGATTATATACACAAGTAGAATAAAGATGGTGGTTGTAAATTGTTGCTGCCTACGCTTGATGTAATTATAACGGCAGTATTATATTATTTTGACAGTGAACAGCTGATAATTTTTGTCGATCCTGTTGCTGACTACGCGCTAATGCAATTTGGGCTTATGATATAGCAACTCTATAATGTTAAAATATTAGCGATTTTATCGAATAAAAAAGACGTAGTGAAAATGTATAAGATGCGAAATTGGAAACATTAGTGGAAGAAGATTTAAATACATTTCCAACATTTATTTTATTTCTTTTGTTTATTCTATAATCATGATGAAAATGTAATAGAATATTTTTAAAAGATTTTGAAAATTCATCTGTAGTTATTTAATGTAATTAAATAATTGAACGTTCATAATATATTTATTTTATTCTTCTTTTAAGCAAAAAAAAAATTCAATGAACAATTTAAAACTTTATATCGTAGAAAACAAAAAGTATAAATTAAATAAGATATATAATAACAGAAATGCACAAAGCAAAAATACTAGGGATATTCACATAAAGAAATGTACAACTTATTAGAAATTACAAAATTTTAATTTATTAAAAAAATAAATTTCTTTCCGATTGAATCATCTTCCATACAAATTTATATACATATGTATGTATATACGTAACACTAACTGTGATCATCCCTAATTATTAGTAATACCATTAAAACTATGTACATATATTTTATATCCTGAGAATTATAACAAAGAAAAAAGTTCATTTAACAAATAAAAAGCTATAGTCGTATTAAATATAAGAAAAAAATATTTGCGTAAATATGTACATAAGTTTAGATAGATGAAATTTTTCGTTTTTATTTAAACACAACTTCTACATTAAAAGTTATATTTCGTAATACATTTTTAATTAAATTCAAATGAAATTTATATAATGTTATAAAACTGACACTTAATTATATTAAAAGCATTTGCTAAAGTTTAAATTTTTAAACTGTTTTTTATGATTAAATTTAAAAAATTTACATTGGCCCTTGATGGTTACAAAAATCTTATCTTATAATTTTTTAAACCATTTTCTACCTTTTTATAATAATTCAAATCTTATCGAAAAAATCGTTAACAGAATGAAGAAAATAGAAATTTTAAACAAAAAGTTAGATCATCATTATTTCAATTTTTTTCTCCCTCTCTCTTCTATGATTAAATGTGTATAGAATTTAGAATTTATTTATTGTTTTGTCCATTTTTTGTACACGAATGAGTTTTTTGGTGGTAAATAAACAACAAAGTACTACAGACACAAAAACAAAATTTAAATTTAATGTTTCCGCCTTTATTGTTATGGATTTTTACTATTGTTTGTTACTGACGAACGGCATGCATTTTTATTAAATATAAACTAGAACAGAAAAGAAAAAACTTTTATAAAACAAAATTTACAAATTAAAGATTTGATAAAGAGGTACAAAATATATATGTTAGTAAAAATTATGTTTGAATAATTTCTGATCATAAAAATTATTATTTTTTTTCTTTTTCGCAAAAAAAAAAAAAAATTAAAAAAAATTTAATTTTATTAAGAAACATAAAAAACAATTTGTTATCTACGTTCCATATCAGCTTAAATTAATATTTGTTAAGTAGCTTTTTTTAATGCAACCTTAAAAATAAAAATGTCTTGCACTTCATTTCTCTTATTTGCTTTTTACAGCATTTTTGTTTGTCACTAATGACGTTTCTTTTAAGTTTTCTTATTTATTTATATTTTTTTATCTCGAACTTGCTAGAACTTGTTTATTGTAATAAAAACCTTTTTTGTGTATGTTTTTTTTTTTTTCTCTCTTGATATGTTCCATTCCATTTTATAGAAAAAAAATTCTGTTTTATATCGATCATCGTTGTTTCAATATATCAAGATTGTTGTTTCCACATTTTATATATACTTGATTGATTTTGATTTGAAATTTGTATCTTGATATCTTTGTAATTGTTAATGAATGTATTGTTATATACTTTACACACATACAAAAGTTTTTATTAACATTATAATGGGAGTAATGATCTTAAAAACAAGAGAAAATCAAAATCGAGAGACGTTTAGAATTTATTCATTCATTACAAGTCATATAAAATTCTTTAAATATGTTAAAAAAATATAAAAGAATGATTTATGTCTTTTAATAAGTAAAGTTTATAGTTTAATTAATAATAATTATTTTCTTTTTTTAATAAACTACGTTTCAATTTTTTTTTTTTTTTTTGCTCTTTAAAAAATGATTAATTTTTTTTTTTTCTGTTAAGTACTTTATTTTTTCATACGTAATTATTTTCTCTCCTTGTTAAATCATGATTTATATTTAAAAAATACATATATTCATGATCAAGGTTTTTTTATTTTTGCATTTATTAGCATTTTGACTCATACATTAAACAATGTAAAACAATAAAATGCAAAAAAAAAATAAATAAAAAGAACTATAAAAAAATAAACAAAATTTCAAAAACATCATGTAGTGTAGTTAGTAGGTAAACAACACAATGTATTTGTTATAAAATGTATGACAATGTCACGCAGTTCATGCCTACAACAAATACTTACAAAAGTTTATTCAGTAAAAAACTCAACAACAAAGAGAGAAACTTATTTATTCATGTAAGAGAGGAGTATACATATATAATTTACAAGAAGAATTAATCTATCTGTATAAAAGTTTTTTCTTATTTTATTTACTATTATTTTTTTTTTATTGAAATAAATGTTTTCTGATGTAAATTTTTACATTTATTATGTTGTGTGGTTTGTTTATGCAAATTTACATACTTATATTATGTTTATTAAAAGGGCCACCTCCTCTTTTTAGTGACACGCCCACAGGTTTTATAATAACATATGTACTTTGAATCTTTGATTGACCAGAAATTTGAATAATATTTAAGTAGATATTTATTAAAATTTTTAAATATTCAGACATGTGTGAAATGAATGAATTTTAATCGACCTGTTATGGCACAGGCATTTCATTTCAAATAGTTTGCATTGTTTTACAAGTTTTTTTGTAGTCTACTCCTGGTTTTATGAAAAATAAAAAATATACATATATATATATTATTTTTTTTTTTTTGCTACAAATTTTTAGTTGTATGTTACAAAAGCGTTTTTATACTAACTTTAAAATAAAACTATTAAGAACAAATAGTGTTTTTAAGGAAATAATTAATTTTTGCTTACAAATTAACAAACAAAAATTAAAAATCATTATTTTATCTCTTATTTTAATTCTAGCGATTTTAAATCATCTGGTAGCTTTAATCTGTCACAAAAACAGAGTTAAACAACAGACAACTAAGCCAAAATAAAATAATTTGCGGCGCGGTTTATTTTGGTCGACGGCAGTTCAGAAGAACATTTTGTCATATGATTACTTATATGCCGCATTGAACAAAAAAAATCTTTTCGACAAAAACGTAAAGAATGTTTGCTTCAAAGAATATTAATATGAATATGGTACGAATTCGTAGCTTTTGTAGCTGTATACAGTGTTGCCAGTTTAGCCTTTTTAAGGCTAAATCTAGCCTTTTTATTTTGCTTTTAGCCTCAAAATTTTCGTTTTAGCTTCTAGCTTTTTTTCTAGCCTTTTTTTTTGATTTTTAATATTGCCTTAAAAAGGCTAAAAGCTTACTAAATTTATTTTAACAGAATCATATATTTAAGCATTTTTGTATATTAATTCGCAGAAAAAATCGAAATTATTTATATTTAGCGAAAATTTTAGCCTGCGGCGCATCGTTCCACAAAAATATTATGATTATTTTTTAACATACTTTATTAACCATAGATACTATTTAGATTATATTTATAAATTCTCTAAAATATCTTTAAGAAATACCAAAAACTGATAAGAACAAAAAAATAAATGCGTTTTTTAATAAAACAATATATTAGCTTTTTTCTGGCTTTATTTTTTGGGACATTTAGCCTTTTCTGACCTTTTTTAAAGTCTAGCTTCTTTTTTTCTCAAGTCCTGCCAACACTGGCTGTATATCTTTTAATGTATTCAAGATATCGTAAAACGGATATAAAAAAAAAATTATATTTAATTGATTTTTAACTCAATTTTCACAAAAATTTTCAATGCGGCATATAAGTAATAAGGAGTGCGTTCGAAAAAATCTTAACATATATAATGTTCAATAACTTGGAAGCGGTTGATCTTAGAGTTTTCATTCTTTTTTTTATTTAATTGATAATTTACTACAGATCACAGAAACATATAACTTTCGTAGTTCTAACCACTACTTACGGACTTGTGGACCGAATGTATCAAATGTCTTTCCTGTTCTGCCGCAACTGCAAAAAACTTGCTATACCAGGAATTTCGTAAGAAATTTTTTCTGCTTTTGGGTCTTAAACTTATCTTAACAATGCCTCGAGAATTAACAATATAAAAGTTTTAACACAGAAGCTGCGAAAATTCTGCCAGCACATAAGTTTCTTCGTTAATTATATAACTTGAGTATTTTTTGTATGAAATTTGGTTTTAATTTCCGTGTCCTATTCTTTGCTTCTAAATTTTTCGCAGCATTCTTGTTTGGAACTTTTTGGACTTTATATGTTATCAACTCTGCATTAGCTTTAATTTTTCGCATCAAATAGTCAAAGCACTGAGCTAACTGGGCTGCTTTTCTACCAAATGTGTTTGCAGTTCCTTTCAATATTCTTTCAATTTTCTGGCCTTCCCAATATCATGTGGAACTCCTTTACTTTCCGAACTGGGTTTCCTATCAATGGTCAAATACTCCTGATACTATTTAATAACATTAGATACAGTTTGACGACATAAATTTAATTCTGTGGCCAATTATTTGTAGGACCTATTTGGATTTCTTTTAAATTTTTTAATAATTTGTAGCACGTACATTTTTTTTTTTTTTTTTTTTGTAACTCATTTTGATAAAAATCATGACAAATCAACATGGTTATTATTAAAAATAATAACTGACGAATTTTTCCATGATAACTAGATCAAAAAAATATTAACATTGATTCCGAAAAAAGTTATGAAGCAAAACGTGTGTTAAGATTTTTTCGATCGAACTCCTTAATATGACGATTTGTTATTTATTATTTTTTCGGTTATTATTATTATTATTATTATTTGAAAAGTCGCGGCCCTTCTCTAACGACTAGGATAATCATTGTTTTAATTAATAATCAGTAAAAAAATAAACAAAGTGAGAAAAAAAAAACATTTGTTATAGAACATGAATTGTTATAACAAAATTTCGTCATTTTCTACCTTGACATATCATGTGAAAAAACAAAATATTTTACATCTCTTGGGCTTAGCTGATCATAATCCGACTCATTTTTTGAGGAAATAAAAGGCGGCAGCATTAGCGTGAATGTCAAATATTATAGTAATCTGCTAAATCAAACTATAGTGGTATTCAGCATTCGGTGCAATAACATTTGCACTTGTAACTATTCTACTTTTTTGATTATTTTTACACAACCCAAAGTTTCATTTAGGTTGAAAATATTATAAAGAAATAGTATTCTGACACAGAAAATGGGAAGAAGCCATCAGTGCACCAAATAAGAGAGAAAGTTTGTTCAAAACAAGCGAATACTGCAAAGTCGTTGCTTGAAATGGCAAAAAGAGGCTCAGGAAGACATCTACATTTTGCGCAAAATGCATTATCTAAAAAATAAATGACATAAACTCGTATTAGACCTCTTAAAGAACCCCGGAAACGGAAAGGCAGATTAATGTATTGGCAGAAAAGGGACCCCTTCATTTCTTTGAAGGCTATTTCCGCTATAATGTTTAATGAAGTAGGTCCGCAAACATTTTGGCATTTTTTCATTTTTTTTTTTTTTTTTGTAATTTTTTGCCTATAAAATAATCCTTCTATCTGATTTTGGGGTTATTTAATGAGGTTTATTACAAGTTTCAGTCGTACAAAAGCATTTCATATATAACGTAGAAATTTTTCAAACCCTTACTTGCAATTTCAAGTAACGATTTTCCATTTTTTTTTTTTTTATTTGGTGCACTGATTGTTTCTTCCCATTTTCTGTGTCAAAATACTATTTCTTTATAATATTTTCAACCCAAATGAAACTTTTCTTATTCTATTATGTAAAAATAATCAAAAAAAATTAGAAATAAACTGTATATTATTATGAGCAACAATTTTTGGTATCTAAATCGAAAACGTATGTGTAAATTAATTTGTATGCATATAATTGCCACATTTTCCATTAAAGTAACATTGTCAGATCTAATTGCTTACAAAAAGAAAAAACTCGAAGTATTTCTGAAGAATTTTCCAAAGTTATCGTCACTTTAATGTAATCCCACTAGGTGTATCTATTATTTTGAGCAGATGTGTATATATATATGGAGTTTTTTTTAGATAGTTTGACTGTTAAAAAAAATATATAAGCTGTTATTTAATACTACCTAATACATAATTATGCCTTGGAACTAAACTTGCATGTACCTTATGAAAGATTTGTTTAATGCGTTAGTAAAGCAAAATACATTACATCCTTATTGTAGAATACTATTGAAATTATATTTCTATGTAAATCGTAATAGTTGACTAATTCGACATTTAGTTCTCTGAGAGCGAGAGTGATATTTAACAAAAACACATTAAAAACATTTACAATGTTACGCACACTTACAAGATCAAGTAAAAGTGATTTTTTTTTTTTTTTGTATTCAATAATTTGAGGGTGGGGAGGTCGTTAATGTTAAAAAAAAAAAACCATTAAATATGTAGAATTCAATTTTTAATTTTCAAAAAAATATTTTCTATTTATTGTACTTAAAATGAATGATCATTAACAATCAGGGAGTACAAAAATATATAGGGGATTTTAAAATGCCGGCTAATTTAAATATGTATTTGTTTTTTATGATTGAATATGTTGATATTTTAAAACTTGTTTATGTTATGGCGCTGCTGGTGGTGAAGAGGAGGGATCATAGTGAAGTGGAAAAGTTTAATAAAGAGCATAAAATTGTGAATCATACTCTCCACACGATCCATAAAATTTAGTTTTGTAGTTGGTTGAAGAAAAAACAACAAAATACGCGTGCTTTAAATTTAAACATAAATCGTGTGTGTATGTGTAGTAGAAAGATTGTACATATTCAAGATCACCTTGTAGTGATGATGTCGTTGCTTTTTCTAAAAAAAATTATGTTCAGGTGTGTAGAAAAGAAACCGATAAAGAAATGAACGCGTTAACGCAAGGTAAATATATAAAAAAAGATAAGAAAACGACAACATGGAGGACTTTTCAAATTTAATATAAATATAAAAAATAAATGCTCGATTAAAAGGACAGACATTTATAATAATTGAATAATTTGCAACTACAATGCACCCTTTCTCTCTCTTATTGCTTTGCATTTTATCAACGTTTTATTTTTACATTGTATTTTATTTTTTTTACTTGTATAAGAATGACATCAGAGAAATTTTGGCGCCGTTAGTTTTTAGGTCAATTGGCAAAAACCGCATACCAAAAGTAATGAAAAGAAAAAAACAAAAAAACTAAACTAAAAAATGTGTTTAAATTAGTTTATAAACTAACCATAATTTTGCATTTAAATAAAGCAACCGTTATTTTTTAGCTAAAGAAATAAAAAATAACAGTTCAACGAAATATACCATAAACTTTTTTTTCCTCAAACCCCTTCCCCTCTTTAAACTAAAAAAAGAAACAAACCAAACTAATCTAAAAAAATAGATGGCATGAAATTAAATGGAAAAAATATGCGTCATACCGACAGTTTAGCTCATAGTTTAATATATATTAGATAGATTTTTTTGTGTATAATGCAAAAAGAATAGAATATTAATGATTTTGCAAAAATACAAAAAAGAAATAACGAAAATAATTTGAAATAGCTTTCAAATAAATGACAAACGTTAAAACAATTCTAACCAAACAAAAAGTTTAAAGAGAGAGTAATTTTTTCACTCAATAATATAGTTTATTAAAGATTACATTCTTTTGAAGGTATATTCTCAGAGAACTTAAAGATAATAGAGAGCGTATTACATATACATGTGTGTATATGCGAATTATGAATCAGGGATGTAAAATTTAATCAATAATTGTAACTTATTAAACAGTCTAGTATTAACTATTTAACTAAAAAATTTAAATTATAAATAAATGTTCACATTATTTAAAGTTTTATCTTATGGATAATTATTACTGCTACTTAAAATTATATTCAGGCCAAGCACAAGTTACTACACCCAATGTAAAAAAAATATTAAATATTAGAAAAAGCATGCGCAGAAAAATTCTTTGAAATCCGTTAGAGAAAAATAATACAATACAACACTAACACTAACACTAACGCACACACATAATTAAAAAAATACCTATACATTGATGTAGTAGAGAATATATATAAAAAAGTAGGGCTGCCATTTTTCAAGAAATTCTTAGAATTAATGAGGTGAAAAAATACTGTCTCATAAAAACAATTCCGCGAAAGCTGAATTAAAATTAAATATTTCCAAAGATTTTAATTATTGCATAAATAATATTGGTTTTATTTGTGTTCCTCTTGAGACTAAACAAACAATGTAATTCTGAAAAATCTGGGATCCGGTGAGATTTTTCAGAATTACAATTGTTTGTTTAGTCTCAAGAGGAACACAAATAAAACCAATATTATTTATGCAATAATTAAAATCTTTGGAAATATTTAATATTTAGTGACATACCTTTGAGATAGTCTGAGAAGTATATCGATTATCTAAGTCTGCAATCTTGTAAAATATTTATTCTTCCTGATCCTATACAACTCGTATAGTAGATATTATATGGGTAACCCATGAAAAGTTTAATTCCCAGGAGAAGTATTAGAACTGGTTCTAAAATAGTTCTGTAATCACTACTTCAGATTTTTTAATATCAATTTAAATATTTAGGAAAAACCATTTATCATTCACCTGCTAGTTATTTACACTAAAAGACGTATTCCTTGGAGTCATATTAGTTCGATATAGTGATGTCTAAGTTGGGACATCAAGTATTTCGAATTTAAATAAGACCACATCGAAATACTTAGAACCACCCAAGCATTGATTTAACTTTAAGGGAAAAGGATTTGGCTGTATTTTATTTAGAACCAACAGTTGTTGAGGGTTTCAATTCTTCTTTGCTGCTATATTGATGGTATAAATTTCTTCTTGAATAACAATTTAGGCATTTGTTAAACTGAGAGATATCAAAAAGTCAATATCAGTAACTGTATTTTCGTCTTAAAGCGATCCCTAAAAACTAGTCCCGACAAGGTTTAGAAAAATCTTAATTATCTGGTATCTGGAACTACCAAAAAGGGATAATGTTTTAAGGAATAATCTCTTTAAGAAATTTTTATTTCAGTGGTTAACTGGTCATTTAGCTTAAACCTGAATTATTTGGACTGTAAATTATGGCCTAATATCTTAAATCTTCGAACTAACAGTTGAGAGATCTGATTAAGAGATCATAGGTAATCTAAAAGCGAGCACTTATCTAGAGAGTAGCCCAATTTTGCTGGATATGTGCAGCGAAAGAGAAATTTCAAGAAATAATTAGCTCACACCAAACATCCTAGATGCGAGGATTTTTCGAAAAATGCAATATTCCAATAATGTAGCTAATTTGATTTCAACGGATATTTTGATATCCTAGATCTGAAATCCATAGGTATTAAATTATTAAAAATATCTAGCACTACTAGAAAATGTTTTAAAGACAAAATAATCGAAATCTATATCTATAGTAGCGACATGTCTCGCCAATTTTATTTAAACGGTATTTTCCAAAAGTACCACAGTCAAACTTTGTCCAATCCATTTATCTAAAAAAATATCTTTATTTTAACAGTTAATAAATATTATAATGCATTTCTTCAAAATTTACACTGCATATGATCTTTTAGAGATTAGTGTTAAATATTGTCATAGTATGCATTACACCTGCACCAACAAATCATAATATAGGACTGGAAAAAATCTTGCTGTAAAAGCCATTAATTCATATTGGAAAATGGATTCATTTTAAATTCTCAACTTTTTGTCAAATCAACCTCCATACTTATGCGGAAGTCCATTAATCGTATAAGAATTTTTGGCAATTATTATGGCTCTTGATAATAGCCAAAAATTGAAATGAATAGTTTTAATAGGAAAAAAATAAATATGTACATGTAAAATTCGCAAAAAAAATGTCGCATAAATTTCTATGTTGTAGACATAATGTCTCCTCTATTTTGTCTCTCATATTTCGTTTATTGAAAAATTCCCTGGTTTTTCATATGAATGGAAGAATAAAATTAAGGTGGAGGTTGGCAACCAAGTTGGAAATACAGCATAGAAGCAGCAGCAGCAAATAGATTGGATGGATAGATGGATCAAACGATATAAAAGTACACATACACACTCACATACACTTTAAGAGTATAAAACACAAAATTTGTACCAATACACGAGTATAAAAAATCACAAACACACAGATACTTTTTTTAATACACATTAAATATATAGATGAATGAGTAAAGATAGATACGACAAAATAATTCCTCCTCATACATATAGAGATAATTTCAGGCATACTTATATACATATGTATGTATGTACGTATATATATTTAATTTTTTCCTTTAATTTCTTAAGCAGTCACATTTTTTTGTTCATAAAAAATATATTAAAAATTAATTAAATGATTTTGTTCATTTTTTTTATTTTTCAAATTTATTAAGTTATTTTATTTAAATAAATTTTTTTTATTTCTAATATACCACACACAAATACACCGCTTTTATAGAATTCTAGTTTTTTGCTTTTTTATTCGTTCTTTTTACAACCATGAAAAAATCTTTTTGCGTAGTATTTTTATCGATCGGCCGACGTAAACGAGTCACTAGGAGGCTCAGGTCGTGTGGCAAGAATTTTTTAGTTTTTTCTTTCGAAAAATATATTTTTTATTTTTTTATTATTTCTTAGCACTTTTCTTTTTTGTCTTATTTCAAAAAAAGTCTTTTTACTGTACTTTAATTTTATTATTTACTTTTTCTTTCGGTGTAGAGTTTTGAATTATTTATTATTTTATTTAGTTTTTTTTTCGGTTAATTATATTTAATTATTTCCACATTTATTTTTTTTGTATGTCAAAGTGAGTAAAAAAATATTTTTCTTTTATAGTTGGGAATTTTTTTACTTACTTTTGCTTCAATTGAAATGACGACGACGACTACAACCAATACAACGAAGACAAACGACTAAAAGCGACAATAAGAACTCAGTATAAAATGTTTGTTCGATTTTCATAAAAATTCATCTAAATTTTTTTTCCACTAAAGTACATTTGAGCTGAGCGTAACTCATATATTGGGGAGAAAATTCTCTCAAACGACTCGGGAATTTTTCGTCGCCTCAAATGTGCAAGTATAGAGACATTTATTGTATGGTATCAGCAGTAATGGGAAAAAAGTATCTAAAAACTATGGTTAGCAACTAAAACTTAGGTAATTGGAAAATATTTTACAGATACTCTTTTTTAATTCTTTATTTCCTCTCGCTCTCGTTTATAGGATTTTTGAAGAGTATGTGGAAAATGACATGGAGATTGAGAGAGAACAATTTTAATAACATGCGCTTTTTTTTGTATTTTTAAACTGGCAATACTATTTATTGTCATTATAGAGTTTTTAGTCGGCAATGTCAATTTAACAATTTATGTAGATTGCGCTTTTTTTCTTTTGAAATGACATTTTAAAATATGATTTTTTTTATTTGATAAGCAACAAGATTTTTAGAGCAAAGGTACTTTTAAGTGCATTAAGTATTACCTATTTATTACCTTGTTAAAATAACAAATTAATTATACATTAACTTGTTTCCTTATACACAAATCAATTTTAATTTTTTTTTAATTTGTTAAAATAATAATAAAATAAAATTTGCATGATTTCATTATAAAATAACATTAAGAATATTTTTTGTTTATTATTTTATAATAACTATTTTTATTTAAACTATTTATTAAAATGTATATTCTTATTTGGAATTTTTTAATGAAACACACATTATTCTATTTAAGACTAAATTAATTCTTATTCGAAAATATTCTTCACTTTTTTTTATAGCTGAGTTAGGTTGTTTGGGAGAAATATGTTCGGAACAACCATGGCCCTTATTTTGTTCTTTTTGACAAGTTTTATTTTTTAATCGGTGTTTTTTTTAGAAAATTAGTCCTTTTGGATTAATTAATAAAACTTTTTTGGAAATTGGTGAAAAAAAAGTATTTTTTCATGTTTTGGAAGAATTTCTGCCTTTTTAAGTAAGTAACTTAAAAATGCAATACTTTTTTTGAATAGTTCCTTTTTTAAATTGGAAAATGGTAATTTCTGAAATTGACAAGTAAACTTTATTATGATATCAATTTCAATACCAAATCCAATATTAATTAAATAGAAGTCAAAGTTATATTTTGTCCTGAGTGAAATGTTGCTGATATAAAATATAGATTCCTCTTACCAAAAACTACATATCCGGCAAAAAAATATGTATGTTTTTAAATGATTTAATTTTTTTTTTATTTAAAAACAAAAATTAATAAAAAATTAAACAAAAAGATCCCCAAAAGATCCCTAACAAATCACCTTACACCCACAATAAATTTTTTTATTTCCGATTGCCAAAAGAAATCCAAATCGGAGATAAATCTCCTGATCCGACAACACTGATAAATTTATTTTTTTAGATAATTAGCAGGCCAACTAAAAATATGCTCTAAAAAATGCTTTTAAAATTAGAAAATATGCCCTTGAAATTACAAAAAAAAAAAAAAAAATATATGCTTTTAAAATAATAGGGGTTTTCATATAATCGCATAAATGCCTCATAAAGCTGATATATTGTATAAATTTATAAGCTCGTAAAAAATTTGTCAAACTTCGTTTGAAAATTTATTTACACAATTTATATTTCTTTGCACTATAATATCAATGTGTAGGGTATCATATGGTCGGGCTTGACCGTTATCTAAATAAATTTTAAGTTATTCACGCTAAAAATAACTTGGCTTTTATAAGCAATTGCTTAAAAATATAGGTATTATTTTCTTACAAAATATCTATCAATTTATAAGACGAAAATTATTAGCTAATTAGGTATTTGAAAAACATTAAAAAATAAATTTACTAATGGCAAATTGTATTTTTAATATTCTATTGAGTACACAATATGCAAAATTGTTTTCTAAGTGTAAAATATGCAAAGTTATGCATTTCACTTTTATGTATGGAAAATTACACTTTTAAGTATAAAATATGCAAAAATATACCACTTAAATTGATCAAATATGCTTTAAAGTAAGGATTTTCATTAAAAAAAATATGACAAAATATGCTGCTTAGCCGAAAAAATCGAAAAATACGCTATTAGGACCAACATTTGCTAAAAGAAATAAATGCCAAACATTACTTAAAACGGATAAATAAATAACATTTTGGTTCATAGCTTAAATATGCAAAAAATTATTTGGAAATTTCCGGTTGCTCTGGTAATTAGTAATAAGGACTGCGCACGAAAAAATCCGTGCATGCTCTTGGGCTTATAACTTTTGATGTGGTGAAAAATTAATAATTCTGTTAACTGGTTTGTATTTACCATTATGCTCACTAGCCATGTGCTAAGTTTCATGGTAATTGAAAAATTGGGATTTCTTAAAATGGAAAATTTAACTCAAAACACCTAAACACATATTTCAAATTTTTTTATGAAATCTTACATTGGTCATATAAAATAATTGCAAGAAAGACTGTTGTGCCGCAAAATACAGTTTTGTGGGTTATTATATTATACAAAAAAGTCATGATCACTAAATGGTAATCTGGTAATGGAAAACAAATAGCATCTTCAGGCTGTAGAAAGGATTTTGAGAGAAAATCACCTTATCTCTGGAAGAAAAGTGTCACAAAAAGTTAATTGCTTTGAATCTTTATCAGAAAATTTGAAAGGAAATCTAGCTTGAAGACGTATAAAGTAAGAAAAAAATCTTAATAGAAACGCAAGCAAGAATTTGGAGGTAAAAAATAACATGAAAGTACTTCAGACGAATTTTTTCAGAAATTTTATTTCTGTATAATAGACGATGAAACGTTCGTACAGGGTGACTTTTTTCAACTTCCTAGCCAGGAATTCTATGTCGCAGATGGTAGACAAATTTCGTGTATCAAAGAAATCAAAATTCCCAAGAGGTTTTTGATTTGGGAAATCATATGCATATGCGGGAATGAAGCACTTCATTCTTAAAAATGGGTTCCATTAACACAGAAATATATGTGAATGAGTGGCTTTGGAAAAGAATTCTCCCTTTCCTAATGAAATACAGTGTATCCGCCCTTTTCTGGCCTGTTCACGCTTCTTCTCATTACAACAACAAAACAATGGGGTTGTAACAAAGAAATTGTTAGCGTTTTTACCGAAAGAGGCTAATCCATCAAATTGTCTGAAACTCATTCCAATTGAAAAATATTGGGCTCTAGTAAAAAATAATTTAAAGGACATTAAAAGCTCAGCATAAAATGAAACGTAGTTTAAAAATAAGTGGACTTATTCGAGCAAAAAAGTGACCGAAACACAATAAAACCTTTAATTAGAATAATTCTGGAAAATATCAAATATTTCCTTAAAAACCAACAGGATATAATTTATTCTTTTATGTTTAGAACTTGAACATAACAGTCATTAATAAAAATGTCACTTTAAAAAAATTCCTCCATTGGTTTAGTTTCTATAAGCAGATTTGCATGCACGGATTTTTTTGTGCGCAGTCCTTATTTTTAAAAAACTCTCCTTTTTGTTAATTTAAACTATTTAAAAAAACTTCCTTTTTCGAGAATAATGGTACACTTTTTAAATTAGGTACTTAAAGTTTTTTAAAATTGGTATGTATGTACATTATTTAATTTTTTTTTTTTAGAATTTGATATTTTTATTTTTTGAAAAAATCAGAAATTGTAGAAAAAAATATGAAAATGTTTAAAAATTAATGACACTCTGTTACAGTGAAAAATCACGTTATAGGCCTTCTTGAGAACATCATAAATCAGCTTTAAAAATTAGCAATGTACCCTCAAAATTTCGAGTTATTCGCAAAAAACTGATTTGGATAGGTTTTTGTATAAATGTATTTCTAATTCTGTTATTCTTTTATTTTTTTCTTTGGAAGGTAGATGAAACAACCGTATGAATTTGTTGTCTTGGTCAAGTATTAAAATATAATTTTTAAATAACAATTTGAAAAAATAATTTTTTTTCATAACTTTTCGAGTTTAACTGCGATTTACTAAAAATTTTCTAAAAAAAATTATAAAACGATGCAAACATAACATTTTTTATTTTCAAATTAGATAAAAACTGTAGAACTTAAGGTACGGTCAGGTCACACTAGGGAAACATTTGACTGAAACTCAAAAATATTTCTTTACCGTAATGTGACCATAAAATATTTTTGTGTGGAAATCAACAAATCAGCTGATTTTGGGCAAATAAAATTATTTAATAGCAAACAAAAATGTTCGTAATGTAAACACAGTGTGACCACCTAATGGGAAATATTTTCCTTTTCCCTTTTTTTTTTTTTTTTTGGCAAATAACACTGGTCGACAAAATAAGTTTTTTCGTGCTCTTTCAAAAAAAAAAATGTGAACTAGATGGAATTCCGCATGCTAAACTCGAATCTGCTTTCAGTTTTCTCCCATCAGGTCGAAATTTTTTTATGGGCGTGTCTAATATTGCGCCCTAAGTAAGCCGATTAATCGAATATATTTCACTATAATTCGAGAACGGTATGCACGATTTATATAAATAATACACCAAAGTATGTGGAATAAAACTGGCTTTAAGTCATTCTACTAATAAATTTGTATCCCCTCAATAGTTTTAAAGATATTTCGAAATAAGTGTCCGAAAAAAAATTTTTCATGCTAAACTCAAGATTTTTTTTTTTTTTTTTTTGGTGAAATGGTGAAATGGTGAAAATTTTGATCCATAACTGAAATTCTTGAGCGAATAAAAAATATTGTTGACATAGCTTGAAGACAATTTTCATATGCGTCTTTTGGTGTATCATTTATCAAAGTCGTGTAAACGGTTCTTAAGTTATAGCCTAAATTTTACAAACCATTCTCGAATTTTATAGTGTGACCGCTGAATAAGATGATGATATTTGTCATGCCCATAAAAAGAAATCAGTACACGATAGAAAAAAAGTGAATGCAGATTCTTGTTTAACTCGTCAAAATCCACTTAGTTCACCTATATTTGTGTATTTCTTCTACACAATTGTATGTAACTTGGGTATTTTTACTTAACTGTGAATAAAATCAAGATTTATGCATCAATTTTAAAGATACATGCCTTATTTTATTTGCAGCATTACCAGCTTTAAGGTAAAGATGATAAACTGAAACATTTTTGATGTTTTCATTTACTAAAAGAAATTTTAGTAACAAAAAAGTCTAAAATTTAGCATGAAGTTTTTTTTTTTGACACTTATTTCAAAATAACTGAAAGTATTGAGCACATACAAAAATGAAGTTTGAGGATATTTTTAGTACGCATCTTTTGGTATATCACTTATGACAATCGTACACACCGTTCTTAAGTTATAAGGAAATATACTAGAGTAATGGCCTTACTATGGCCGAAATATTAGACAAGCCTATAAAAAAAAATCCAGACCTGATGGAAAAAAACTGAAAGCAGATTCGTGTTTAGCACATCAAAATGCATCAAGTCCAACTATTCGTATATGATGTATATTTTTGTCGACCAGTGTAATTATTTGATCTTACAAAATGTTTGTAAGAGAAAACAATATCAAATAATATTTGTATCGAGCCATATTGTTTACTATTGAATCTAAATCATTAAAATTTTAAATATTTAAATAAATGAGAAGTTTTTAGCAATATAGAGCAAAATTGCTGATCATTTTTATAATTTCATTAAGAATGCAAAAATAAATATTAAAAAAAAAAACAGGATATGTAATTATATGTATTATATATCATAAATTGGTACTCTAGGAAAATTAGATGAAAAAATTACCTAACCTCGGAATTTTTGCATATAGCATCGTCTTGGTGTCTTATACATACTGCTAAAAGTCACCGATAATCACGTGTTTGCTACGCGAGTTACTTGCGGTTAAAGGTGCCAAAAATTATTTTATGATATATTTAATGTTTTTTAGTATCCGCTATATTTTAGGACGATATAGTAAAATTTTAAGGTTAATTATACCAACCATCTTCTGTTGCATATATTGTCAAAAAAAATCTTTTCCTGATCCTAAATCGGGGTGTCTGCAAGTGAAAAATGTTCAATGAGGCAACATATTAAAAGTACAATAACAAAATGAAGTCTTCGGGCACATACTTGAGCAAGTCAAAGAACTGTCCCTACAAGATGGAACATGCAAATGTACTTCAACAAAATCGATGCAAATTTCATATTGAAATTTGATTTTTGGCACCTTTACCCATAGAAAACAACTAGAACTCCAACTTGCTCTCAAAAAAACTAACTCAGCTGTCAAAAAAACCTAACTCTTTTTATGTGTTAGTAGAATTTTCTACAGAACTAATTTATACGTATAAAGAGAGTATTTTTTTTCTTCTGAGCGAATGAAAATAGTTGGACTTCTAGTTGTTTTCTATGCCTTTAGGAAAAAGGCCACCCCATCGGTTTAGGGTGACGGATGACTCGGCTTGGTGAAGAAGATCACGGTGGATCTTATGGAGGTGGTGTTTGAGAAGCCCTCTTGATGAGGCTCAGTGCTGAAAATGAGCGGCTGCAGTGGGACGTTAATGTTCTTGGCGCTGATGGTATCAGGGGCGTTCCTATTCTTACTTTTTATTTTCTTCCTCATCTGAAAAGCAATTGAAGCTGTTCCACATCATAAAATCAAAAAATGTTCATGATCTTTGTTATATTTTTAATAAAAAAAAATTTATTGTTTTCGACAGTTTGATGAAATAAGTTTTCAAATGTGTCCGATGAGAAAATATGTTTTCCCATGATACATGATCATGTGTTTGTATGTTTAAAAAATAAATGTGCGTAATGTGACCAAAAAATAAACTACATATTACTTTGGAAACATTTTATGTACGTTCGGGCAAACAAATTCGAATAAAATATTTGCCTAATGTGACCGTATCTTTATTAGATTTTATCTGTAATAACTTACTAAAACTTTCCATACATTTTTAATTTTTCTTAAATATTTTCATATTTAAATGAACTTCAATTAAACAACTTTTTCAATAAATGCAGTTTTTCATAATTGACAACTAATTTCATTTAATCATTTCCAATTATAAATTTCCAATTATACTTTATTTTTTCAATAATTAATTAACACCCGCATATTTATTAATTAATAAAGCATAATCATATAACTTTAATTTAAAACTAGCGATTATATTTTATTGTTCATTCTTATAGACCACATTATGTGGCAACACCTTTTTTTAAGAGAGAGAACATTTTTAAGATCATGATAATAAGAAAATATATTATCAAATAAATAAATTAAACTAAAACAGGTAGAATTATTAGGTCGATTTTCAACATTATAAAGTCAAATAGTTGAAACCATAGAAAACAACTAGAAGTCCAACTCTTTTCATTCGCTCAGAAACAAAAAATTATTCTCTTCACACGTATAAATTTGTTCTGTAGAAAATTTTACTAACACATACAAAGAGTTAGGTTTTTTTGACAACTGAGTTAGGTTTTTTGTGAGCAAGTTGGAGTTCTAGTTGTTTCTATGGTTGAAACTAGTCTCCTGCGCAAGATGATTTGAAAAGCAAACACACTTGAATTTCAAGTGTGTGTTTCATAGCCAACATGTGCAAAAACAACAATAAATACTGTTCGTACTGTTCGCTGCCCGAAGCAAAGCAAGTGTGTACTGTGTATGCGCGACTGCAAATCCGTGCGTTCAAATCATTTATCGTAAACAAGTGGTGCAAGTGGTGTGGCAAAAAAAAGCAAATCATACAAGACGTTGAGAAATGATTTAAAGATTTCAAGTGGGCTTAATGATTTGTTTGTTTTTTGTAATACGTAGTTGCTGTGTGTGGCAAAAAATCTTCATAATGTGTAAAAAGTGGTTGTTTATAAATATTCTTGCATACACACACATATATACAGTATGTCTATATTTTATTGTTGGTTCTTCTTTTCTAAATAAATGTAAAAGGGTGAATTCATAAAGTTATTAAAAAATACTCTTTATTAAGAGTTAAAAAAGTAAAAAAATTAAAGTTGACATTTGAAACTGTCAGTTACATATGTAAGTTAGAAAATTTTTATCTTTAGTATTTATTTATATTTTAAATAAAGTTAGTCTTATAATTAATTGTATGTTTATAAAAAATTTTAAAATTGTACTTATTTATATTATGATAGATTTTATTGCATTTAATTTATATTTACTAAGTAATCATTCTATTTTAAAACTAAAAGGAAATAATATAGAACAATGTCTTTTCATTTTTCAAATTCGTTTCCATATACAGTGTCTCACTAAAGTATTTGAATTTTTTAAATTAATAATTAAAACGGTTTAATTAAGTGATTTAAAAAAAAATAATTCTAGATTTATTAACTGAATTGTATTTGTCTATTTGTTAACTTTATAATGCAAAAAACTGCAATAAAAAATATTGCATTGTATCCAAGTTATTACAGAAATAGTATGAAAATTCATCGAATTTACCTCACAAAAGTATTTGAATTTTTATCACCTTTGTATTTAAAAATGTCAAACAAAATAAAAATTGGAGAAATTCATGTATTTTTTTTATTAATAATAGGTCATAATAATAGGCATGTTTCTTTAAATTGTTATAACTAGTAACATTAATAATTTATTTGATCGTAAATAACAATAAGTTTATAAACAATACTTTTAAACGACTGTTTTACTTACGAAATTACTTTATACAGTCATGAACGCACACACACACATATAATTTTAATAAAAAAGAAAACACAATGTGGTCAAAAGGCTTGTATTTTTTTATACAAGCCTTTGAGAGGCTTGTTTGGTCGCTATCATAGCACACTCATGATTTGTTCATAAAGTTGAAGCACACACGCAGTATTTGTATGGTTTTAAGTGCCTGCAGAACAGTATTTATTACTCCGCACACACACTGATAACAACACTTGAAAAATATCAAGTGGCTTGTACAGCCTTATAAGACACAGTTTGCAGGGCTCTAGTTGAAACCAAAGTATACAAAGTAGTCCAACTCTCTTTTAGTAAAATTTCTCTCTCACATATACGGGTGCCGTGTGAACGTGAGAGAACTAATACAAAGAAAAAAATCACAGAAACTTTACTACTTAATTTTGAAATTCTTAAACATTTTTGCACTGTTTTCACTTGCACACAATTTTTTATTTATAAAAATGGTCAATTTTGGGCAAACACAAATTGTTATTTTTTCTTTAATTCTTGACAATTTGTCTTGTTTTCCTTTAAAACTTCAACAGAGTTTAAATTTTTAGTATTAAAAATTCAAACAATTTTAATTTTAAAACATTTTTATAGAACTCTGTGTATATGAGGAAAACAAAAAAGCATCAACACATTTAAATTTTTGTTACTAACCAGTGGTGTTAGGTGTGACGATTTTACGTCATTTTGACGATTTTTTAAAATGAATTTAGTAATTTGACGATTTTTTATAGTAAGTGGCTAATATTGTGACGATTTTCTTAAATGAAATACTTTTTACTATATAAATGTGTTAAGGATTATATAAATTTCAGACAAATTGTGTAAGAATCTATATTTTTGTACTTTTAATATAGGGAAATATTTAATTTTGGGAATTCATTCATAATTAACACACATAACTTGGATGTCTTTTTGATTCATAAATAGGAAATACTTTACTTTCTTTATTATAAAGTTTTCTTAATTGGATTGATAAAGAATAATATGATGTAACAGAAATTAAATAAAAGAATTGTAAATTTAGGCAAAAATATTTTGTATTCTTATCAATATTTTTTTTTTTTTTGGAAAAGGAAATCCATAAAATTATCAAACAAACGAAACTAAAAAAATCCTTAGGAATTTCATAATTTAAAATAATTCAATGACGTTTTAATAATATTTTAAAAATAATTCAAAGAAGAGTTTCCCAACAAACCAAGAAACGATACAGTATCATTCATGATATCATAATTTTAAAATTATGTAATAAAATATCGAAATTATTTTTTCTTAGAAAAAAACTTCAAACATTTTCAGGAAAATAAAATGAAATTGAAAATTTTTGTATTAGAAGAATATTTTATGTTATGCATTATATGAAAATTATATTTTTTACAGAAAAATGTAGTGGAATCGCAAAAAATAAAAGAGGATAGTATAAGGGAACCAATATCAGCTCGGATTTATAGGGTAATTGTTTTTGGATTACAAAAGTTTCTATTACATGTAAAATAATTTGGAGCAGCATGGACTTTATTATTGATATTTAATTAATTTTTGAGAAAATATTTAGAATATAATATATTCATCCAATTTTAGCATATATATGTATATATTCTGCAACATATTGCTAAATTATCGCGCTGCTTAAATTTAACGATATCATTAGTAATATCGTTATTTTCAAAAATTATGATATCATTTTCGAGTGTACCTTTTAGAAAGCAACCTATATCATTTTAGAATTATAAATGATATCATTCTCGGGCTTCTTTATCACCGAAATGATATCGTTATGATATCATTACGATATCATTTGGTTTGTTGGGTTATAACTAAAAAAATTTTACCGTTTAAATTTTTTTTATTTAATTATATACTACGTTAAATTTTTTTCAAAACTCGAACAATTATTTCAGGGAATATTAATAATAATTACATTATAAACTACTATGTTTTTGTAACTCATATATCTGTGGACTTTTGACTAAACTCAAAAAAATTCTGGAGAGCTAAAAAACTGTTTTAAGAATTAAAAATTTCCATGGAAATAATAATTATTCAACTGTATATATTTCCAAATATAATAGTAGTAAGAAAATACCTATTAGTCTTAACGATGCGACTTTAGCATGTTAATTTAATCGTTAAACAATCTGCACTTAAGAAATTCTGTCAAAAGTTCACTGATATAAGTCAAATTATAAGTTTTATTGTTTAAACTATTTTAAATATTGTCTTTTTCAAACAAAATTTTAACTTTATTTATTAAAAAAAACTTATTTTTTAAAGTTTTTGATAGTGACGTTTTTTTGATGATTTTTTAAAATTTTTTTGACGATTTTGACGATATTTTTTTCTTAATTTTGAAGATTTTTTGAGTAAAAAGCCTAACAGCACTGTTACTAACACATACTTAGAGTTAGGTACTTTTTTTACTAACACATTCTTAGAGTTAGGTACTCCTGCCAAAGAGTTGGACTACTTGTATACAGCGTTACCGTTGAGAATTTTTAAAAAGTGTCCAAAAAAGGGGATTTCAAAATAAAAAGTCGCCAGAAAAGGGGATTTTTTAAAAAAAGGGGGCCAACTACTTTAAAAAATAAAAAACTCTTTAAAATTTGTTTATTTGATAACAACAAATTATTGTATTTAAAGAAAAACTACAAAATTCAGTTCTATTAATAACAAAGTAATTTATTATTATTTTACAACAATTTTTTTTAATGCACACAATCCTCTTTTAATTAGTTAAACTCCTGTACTTTTGTAGGAGTTCTTCACTCGTACTCTAGACTTTCAAATTTAACGCAAATTGGAACGCATGAATTCACAAGTATTGTCATAAGTCTGTTAGACAAACTATTTCTTGTTTTTGATAATTAAAAAAAAACACGTTCCCCGAGGGATTGCTCTTAGGAATGTAAAATTTTAAATTAGGATATAAGTATTCATCGAATCTTTTTTTTATTTTTTCAAACCAGACCAAAAAATTTGGCATATGATGATAAACTTTACTATTATTTTTAATTACTAACAGTTTTAGTTCATTTATAAATACTCCGCGGTTTTTTATATCACTATACTGACAGTCCCAAAATGATTAATTTATGTGTTGAAATTAATATATAATGGGTCGATATATTTCAAACAACTTAGTTTATCGTAATTTAGCACATAGTCTTTAAAAGTCGCCATTTAAAAAAGGGGCAAAAAAAGTGACCAGGTGGTTGAAAAAGGGGCAAACGGTAACGTTGTTTGTATATACTTTGGTTGAAACATTGAAAAGAGAAAACAAAAAAATACAAAAAGAAAAATATAGAAACATTTAGTTTACATTTTAAATGTGGAATAAATATTTCTTGAAAGGCAGCATCTTTGCGATATTTTTCAAAATTTAACATGTATGTTTATCAATTCATTAAACACATTTGTTTTCTTAACAACAAATCCGTTTTCTTAATTTTTTTTTTTAACTTTTAATAATTTTATTTTTATATAATTTTTATTTTTTTAAATATATTTTTTTTATTTTTTAAATTTGTTTTAATTTCTTCACATTTTCTTTTGACTGACTTTTCACTGAAAATAAATTTAAAAACGCTCTCTTTAATAATTGTACCTCCTTATTTATTTTATCATGTCTAAGATGATAGTATCAGGGATGGATAATTTATAAAAATATATTAATATGCTTAATTATTTAATGGAATAATATTTATTGTTTTATAAATATTATAAAATCTCGTTAAAAAAAGAAATAGATTTTTGAGTAAAAGATAAAAATTCATAAGAAATGACAAGGAAGGAAGCATTTTAAGCTAGTAATGTATACTTATATTAAGTACCTTTATTTATCAAGATATTAGTAAAGAAATAGAGATATTTCAAATTTGAAATAATTCTAACAAGTTTTCTTCCTACTAACAGTTGTCTAATGACACCAACCACTTGTAATCATTGAACAATTATTGCTGAAACAATTACTAACGCTTTTAGAAACAATTGCTTACCCTTTTAATCTATACACAAAAATAATGTTTTAATTTATTTTATATGTATGCATGTACTTGAAAAGTTTAGAAAACAATAGAGAAAACAAAACAGAATTAAAAAAGGAAAGAAAAAAATTTTAAAATATAAATCGATTAAATATGTAATTTTTTATCTCTTTTAGTTGATATAAATTTTTGCCTTCTATTCGAAGTGGAATCAGCAGTAGTTTTTTAGGAAATGAACATTTTTTGAAGTGGAATGTGCAAAAAAAAAAAAAGTAACAAACCAAAAAAAAAATAAATGAAAAGAAAGCCACGTGACATTGGAAATTTATAAAGGCATCATTACACTTGGTAACGGCAAAAAAAAACTGACTGACAAACACCAGACATCCAAAACAGTTAGTTATAATTTACATACAAACAGATTCTAAACTGCAACTCTAAGGTGTCTAAGAGTTGTATATACATATATTGCAAAGCAAACATTATTGTGTGGTTCCATTGGTGTAATAATAGCAATCGTAGATTTATCTAACTAGTAATCCACCTCTTACAAACATACATATGTACATGTAAATGTAAGCAACTGCAGCAGCACCAATTGCATTCGAACAAAAATTAAATTACAATTCCCACAAAAGCCACGAAGAGTTCATGGAAAACCCGAATTATTTGTTTGCATGTACATTAGGGTCATAACTTTTTGCAATTTTTGCCAATATCCAAAATACCATAGTAAGGCCTTGTAGAGCATGTTAAAAAATTTCACGTATCGATCGCGGTGAAAATTTTTTATATATAATATTGTTTTGGTATCAAAAAAACTTATAGTTTTCACCAAATCACTTGGACCGCATCACAATATTTTTCTTATTTAGTGGAAGAAGATTACAAAACAAATTGATTTTAATCAATACGTAATACATAAGTTTTACTATTTAAATATTTAGAGCTTTATATGAACTTATTCTAAATATAAATATTAAAAAACGGTTCGGTGCGTAAAATTTTTTGTCCAAATCGACTTACATAAAAGAATGGTTTTTATGATCATAAGGTGGTGCTATGGTATTCTGAGGCCCCAAAAAATATACATACATATGTACATATGTGTATATCATATAACAATTTACACAAATATGTTTGTAATATTGGAAATTTAGAAATAAAAAGAATTATTAATAGAAAAATAATAGAATAGAAAATAATGAAAAAAACGCAATCATTTTTTGATATCTCATTAAACAGAAAAATAAATATGTAAATGTTACTAAAAATAGAAAATTTTAAACATAAAAGCAAGGAATTACATACATATGTTTTTTAGAAGGTTTTATACAAATTATAAGGAATTTATTGTTTTTCTTTTATAACTTTTATAGAATAGGAAAATATAAAAAAAATTAATTTAAAAGAAAAAATGTTGGAAAATGTTAACCAAAGAATACTAAGAATAGAAAATAGTACTCTTTCCTACAACAACAACATTTCTCTCTCTTCACATACAAGTTCTGTGTGAATTCAACACACTTGTGAGAGAGAAAAACAACAGAAAATAAACAAACCTTTCCTTTAAAATTTAAGGAAAATTGCATTCGCGACACACTTTTTCACTATCACACCATACTTTTATATTTTTTTCACGCACTTTTATAGTATTTTTACTCCCGCGTAACACGAATATTTTCCACAAACTGAAAATATATTTTTTAAATTTATTTTTGACATTCCTTTTTTGTATGTTGAAATTTAAATTGAACGAACAATGTTGCTACTTTTTGTATTAAAAATAAAACTGAATTTAAAATAATTTTAAATTATTTTCATATTTATCAACAAAAAGCAAAAAAATAAAATTTGACTAACACAATCTTAAAGTTAGGTTTTTTTTGACAACAGAGTTAGGTTTTTTTGACAAGCTTTCTCTTCTTAGTATTCTTTGATGTTAACGCTCAATATGTTTTATATAATACGGCAACATTGTTATTTTTACATTAAGCACCCCATAGACACATACTGCATAAGCTAATGCAATAACCCAGCAAACACAAAGGTTTGATATCAAATTGAGAGTAATTTGAAATCAAGCCCATACTCAAATGTCAAGCGTTTGAGAATGATTTGAAAATAAAAGCTTTCTCAACAAAAAGGGGAATTAATTGTCAAATTAAGAAATGTTATTATCAAATAATTTTTAAATGTAATTCTCAGACTTTTTTTTAAGTCTTATATTCCACATGTGGAACATAAATAAAAGTAATTTGTATTTTCCATCTTTTTTATTTTTTGTAAAGTTTTCTTCTATATACTTCTATACTCTTTACTATCAAAATATTCATTAATTAGAAAATATTTGATTAAATAAAGGAAATAAATAATTTTGTTTATTAACTTATTTATTTGCATATAATTTTGAAATTCCTTTTTTTAATATATTATTTCAATATCAAATTGAGAAATTAAACTTAAAATTCCAACCTATATCTACATTTGAAAAAAGTTTGAGAAACACGTTTAATATCAGATGTTAAAGTCATTTTAGTTCAAACGTTTGACATCGTACGATGTCAATATTTTCTATCCAAATTTGAACTAAAGAGTAACCTCAAGTTAATAATAGTCAAATATGATATAATTTTCTTATCCAACACTTCAACCTCCGCACGTTGGAGTAAAATGTGTCAAAAGTGGCGCTTAATTGAATTTTAAAATTAAAAATTTTGTAATAAAATTGGGTACCGAATAAAAATAGACAAAATTAAAATCTTTAAGCTAGGTTATGTTGTTTTCCTACAAGGAGCTGTCAAAGTTAAGAATTTTTTTACATTTTTGAAAAATAGTAAAAAATTTAATTTTCATCAGATTTCAGTGTATTTATTTTAAATAAAAAGTCTTAAAAAGTAAAAATTTGAAAGAGAACCATCAACTCCTGGTATTTAAGTGTACTTTTCTTCAAGTATTTATAAATTATATTTTGTCATAATACTTTTGCTATTTTTTTGAAAATTGTCCTAAAATACACTAATTTTCAACTTTCATGGAATGCAACTTAAAATGTTACAGAATGTTCTGAAAATTTTCTGAAAAATAGTCTATATTGTCCACTTTAATATTATGAAAAAAAAATGGTGCGCATATTTAACACGATTTGAGAAAATAATTTTTTTTCAAAAAAACTCCAGCAGATTTCATACAAAAAACAGCTTAAATGCAGACATTTTCTTTGCTTTATCAAACATGAAACAGTGGGGAAGAATCGAAATAAATCTGTAACTTCTAATCGGCTAGATGGATTTGCATGAAATTTTCTATAGGCGTAGCAAAGGACGATATCCAATACACGCTGTAGGAGCGGAACTATGGGGGTTGAAAATACTAGATACTAGTGTCATTGAAAAGGTTTAACCATAGAGTAGCATATAGAGACGAAATTCTCGATTGACATTTAAACAAAATTGTTGTTTTGTAAACAAAAATGTGTTTTTATTTTCTTTTGGCAACAACAAAATGTATTTGATTACATGTATTTTGTTGTTGCATGAGTTAAGTTTTTGACAACCGACTTAGGTTTTTGACAATTAGTTTCGTCTCTTGTTACTCTTTGGGTTTAACCACTAACGAATTTTTGATGTTACGTTGTTTTGCATTTTCGGTGACGATATGTAAGTTCGGTGTTCGGTAAAGGGTATAAATAAGTTTGTCATTCCGTTTGTAATTTCTAAAAAGTATATATATTCTGGATCCTTATTGATAGGCGAGTCGATATAAAGATGTCCGTCTGTCTGTTGAAATCAGTTTTTAGAAAGCTCCAGTTATCGGATATATATGTTTTATACATAAAATTTTAGGGAATATTCCTTAGAAAAAGGCTATGAGCAAAATCGGTTGATAAATAACTGAGATATCGGCAAATACCCGAAAATACTCTCAAAAATCGTATTTGTTGTCGGCTTTTCTAAGCTCCTATACAAGCTAGAGACTTCGTTTTTGCACGAAAAATTCAAGATCTTTCTTTCAAATTTGTTTGCTGAAAAAAATCGGTCTATTAGTATCCGAGATATCGGCCAAAACGCATTTTTAGACTTTTTGAAGTTCCTGTATAAGCTACGGGTTTCGCTATTGAAAAGGTTCGTCATAAATATTTTTATAAAATTTCGGTTTTTTGAATCAACGAAATTCGTTCATAAACAACCGAGTTTTGGGTCAAAAAATAAAAAAAATTGGTAATAATATAAATACAAAAACATTTATATTAAGCATTGCAATCACTATTATATTTTTTCAGATTGTATTAATGATATTGAATATATTTCTATACTCCTAAGAGAAATGTAATATTAGTTCTTAGTTTAGTTTATTAGTCAAGATTTAGCGGTATGTCTATCTGTCTAAATTCTCCCCCGTAGAGCTGCAGTGAAAATTATCCTGGATGCTACTCAGGAAGTTCCTTGTAACCGTCAGCTGTTCTCTAAATCGATAATCAAACAGTTGACATTTTGTTAAAAAAAAGTCTAAATCGTCTTATTAGTTACAAAATTGACGAGAAATCGACTTATTTGTTGCCAGATTTCAACATAATCATCTAACTGGATCACATCGTAAAAACATATTTTTGTGCGTAACCAGTACTTTCATTGCAGAGATTGTTGTTAATTTATCAATATATTTGACGTTATATACACATTTTTTTTATATGACAAATAATAAAAAGAGGTGAAAAATATCGCATAAAATCGAAAGTGAGAAAAAGTCGAAAAAATTCCGAAGATTAATATGGGAAAAACAATAAATATTTTGCTATAACATTTTTATTAGTTAAAGTTATCCTAACGAAATTTTTGGTTATTGTTGACTTTATCATTTAAAATTTTGAAGTGTAAAAAAGAATAAGTTTTATCAGGCATTTAAAAAATAAATAACGGAGAAAATCCCAAAAATTGATTTTTTTTTTTTTAATTTGGCTTTAAAATCCACATTTGTTGCAATTCTATTGCAAACTATTTTTAATATGTCAGCGTTTTTATAACTGTATTTTGTTTGTAGATTCATGCTTTGCGATTTTATAATATATATACGCTATAATCAATACTTTTAAGCAAAGAGAAAGGTTTTCTCTACAATAACATAACCTCAAATTCTCCTTATATCGATGATAAAGAGTGTCTTAAAAATATTATTTTATACCAAAATAAAATTAATAAATTAGCAACTAAATGTTAAGTAATTTCCTGTCAATATATCTATTGTTAGGCCTTTTTAAATTAATATAATATTATTAACGGTTTTGCAGACGATTAATTATTTAATACTTAACTTAAAAATGAATATACTACTTACTTAAAAAATTAATATTCCATTCACCAAAAGAAAAAAAAAAAAAAACAAATTTCAATTGTCGCACATAGTTTTTACATACATACATACAGACATATAGATGTTTATGACCTTGTAAATATTTATTTAACAAATACAATAAAAAAGGTATATTTTTGTTTTTCTTTTGATAAGTTTTTAGTTTTGGAAATTTTGTAAATATTTGCTTTAAACATTTTTTTGTTGCTTAACAAATTTCTAGACCTACAATACAATAATTAGAGATACAAACTATTAGCTACTTCACTATTTATTTAATCGGTAAAAATTGGGTTTTAAATTTATTATCTATAGTATTTAAATAAGTATTTTCTTTTTATATATTATTAACGAATAACTGAAATCACTAATAATTAATTAAATAAATAAATACATAAACTGTTAAAAAAAACAGCTACACATTATTTGTATGTATGTGAAATTTTCTTTTTATTATACAAACTTTATAAATATTTCGTCTTTTTTTTTTTCTATATTTACGTCAAAAATTATTTAAACAAATAGTCTAGATAATAGTAAAAGTAACGAAAGCAACAACAAAATGTGATAAATTATTTGTTTGTATATTTTAGCTCATGCATTCACTTCTTTCTAAACGTAACACTAACCATTCATTTTTATTTTATTTCTTTTAATAACTTATTTTACTCGCATATATGTATATTTTCTTTTAAATAATAACATTAGTTGTTTTCTAATGTGATTATTCAAGTGTGACAAGTTCTTATAAAAAAAAATTTAAAAAAAAAAAACTGAAAAATTATATCAGTAAAAGTGAACTGACTGATAAGAAAGAATTCTAGGTGTGTGTTTGTGTTAGGGAAAAAGGGTGTAAATCTAATCAGAAACTAAGTGATAAGCAAGACATGGATTTAATTTTTTTTATTTTTGTTTCAAATTTCTTACAAGAAGTTATATTAAGGTTAAGATTTTTAAGGCTTATTATATTTGTTTAGATCAAATCTACAATGCCATTATGGTATTTACAGTTTATTAAAAGATGGAAGTTTATTTAACAAAATATGTTTTGTTAAAATCCATAAAATGGAAAAATACTGTAATCGCAGTGGCACCAAGATTAAATTACTAAAACTGTATAATATTTTAAAAATTGTAGGCAGTATATACCATGATATAAAAAATAGAAGGTAGTTTCAATCAATATTTTGTTTACAAAAATAAGGATTTTTGAAGTTTTATTTAAATAAAAATTTTTAATGAACGTTGCCAGACGACATTACAATTAGTTTTCAATTTCATGGGATTTTTAAATTAAATTGTGTAATTTTAGTATATGATAATTATATTCTATATACTATTTTTTAAATTAATTTAAAGATAAATTTCGATTTAAAAACCTTTAATTTAGGGAATATTAAATAATTAAATTAAAAATGTTCTAAATGTATAATAAAAGTAATATGGATCATAAAATTATAGCCTTTGAATATTTAGGCATTTATTCAGCTTCTGGTTCATTTAAATGCATTTCTTGCATATGCAATTCCAATTTAGGAACTGTGTTAAAACGCTTGTTACACTTGGATACTGACAAGCATGTTTTGTTGCACTTTTCTTTAAATACGTACGATTCGTATTTTTGTTAAGAACGAAATTCCGATGAACAGTGCGGACATGCATTTAGTCTTTAGTCCATATGAATTGAACCAATATAATCACGTAAGGAACTCTTTGCCTTCCCACAAATAATGCAATTCATCTCTTCGCTTCATTGTTCGAAATGCTGCCGTCTCGTTCATCAGTAGCCCAATTTATTAGTAATTCTTCGCTTATAGATGAGGACATTGTTTTATTGCGTTTCATTGGAGATGGGATGCTAGTGGTGCTACTTAAAGGTTCATCAGTTGATGTAACTAGCTTACGTATTGTAGCTTTTTTTTTTTTTGAATTTTCTTTATAGAAGTCTTTAGCATTAGCAGCTTTCAGTTGTATTGCTGTAGAAACTTTCGATGGTGTTTTAGACCAAAACGTCTGGGTTTTGACGCTGCAATTACTTTTGCACTTCTTATTTTATTTGGTATACAATTTTTTAAATTTTATTTTTGTGTAATACGAAATAGTGTTTGAATTTAAAATAAATATAAAATAGTTTATAAAAAGTAAAATTTTATTTGAATATGGTATCGTTATTTTAACAAATTGTCATAATCCTTATGTATGTCAGAAAGTGATTTTAAATTAATACGAATTGATTGAAACTACCTTCTATTTTTTATATCATGGTATATACTATACGTTTGTTCTTTTGAAATTCTAGCAAAACTAGTAAAAAAAAGAAGAAATTGAAAAATAATTTTCAAAATTAAAATTAAACTTGAGAAAATATATGAAATAGTAAAATAAATTTGAATCAATAAAAAAATATTCAATTTTTTTATTTATATGAAATGGAAACATAGAAATATCTCAAAAACATAATTATATACATTTATCAGGAAAAGGTAGACTAATTTTCAAAGCAAATTTAAATACAAATTAATGTACTAAATTTCAAAAGGATCAGTCCATAATTTAACACGGCTTCTACAAAATGACCCCTTCCGAAAATCATTTAAAGGTACATAAATTAGTATCACCTGCTTCGTGTTCCAAGAAAAAAAAAATCCATTACAATTTTTTGTTCCTCTTTCATTAGATGCTAAAATGTCTCCTTCCGTACGGAAATATTATTATTTTTTTTTTTTATTTAGTCTTGCTTAATGTGACTTTGGTTATAGTTTTTCAGACTTATTAAATGGCATTGCACATAATAGGGGCGACTTATTTAGGAGAAAGTCCTCTCCTATTCGCTTCCTTTGGCCTTGTCTCCAATGATACGCTGTTTAAAATGGAAACGAGTTTGCAATGCGTGCATAGACTTCTAGCTGCCAAAGCTAGATACAATTGCAATGTGTTTATGGTCCTTCGTACCCGGATACATAAGTAGAAAAAATAGCATGAATGCTTATGAAGTGTATTAAGGTACAGATAAGGCGTATTCCATCCATTATGTTGGTGTCTAATTATATGTCCAAAAATTATGATTCAGTTACGCCTTATAGACAGCAAGGTAAATTAACAATTGTTTAATTTGCAGCAGGAAGACACACTAAAGATCAGCAAAATATATTACTTTGACAAGATCGTGTAGACGATTGAGACAATAGATTCTATGTTAAAAATTCTATGTTAATGCTTAAAATAATGATAAAGAGAAAGTTTAATGAGTATAAAGTTTTTCCCTGTAGCCGGCCTCAAGGACTTTCTCCTCTATGCATATCGAACAGCGGCTTCGCTGAAGAAAAACGCACTTTCAGCCATAGAAAACAACTAGAACTCCAACTTGCTCACAAAAAACCTAACTCAACTGTCAAAAAAACCTAACTCTTTGTATGTGTTAGTAGAATTTTCTACAGAACAAATGTATACGTGTGAAGAGAGAAATGTTTTGTTGCTGAGCGAATGAAAAGAGTTGGAGTTCTAGTTGTTTTCTATGCTTTCAGCTACCATTCAAAACTTAAAATTTCTATCTATATATTGAACTTTTGTTTTAAAATATAAAAACAATAAAGGCACAACTACATACAATACTTTTGCTTCAACTGCAACTGACAGCTGCAGTAAAATACATGCATTGATATAGGACGGAACCAAATCAGTACGCCAAACTTCTGCGTGAAGTACTTCAAAGATGAAAAATGTTCAACTTTGAAGTACCGAAGTACGTAAATATATTTTGTCGGTTGTTTAATTCTTATTGTAAATTTTTTTTCGTTGAGTCGGAAATTTTAATTTGAAATTTATTATTTCAATTGAGAATATAATTTAATTTTTACATCTTCATATTTTATTATATAAAAATTTAACAACAAAATAATGCAACGACTGGGTTAATATCATTTATGTGTTGCGTAGCTGTCAGTCGCAGTTGAAGCGAAAGTATTCTATGTAGTTGAGTCTTAACTGTATAAGTAAAACTTGACACTTGCCGCCCATTAGTAAACAATTCAACATGGTAATATTACCAAAACCAAACGTTAATTAGTTTCCTTTCTTACCCTTAATGCTAATTTAGACAAAAACTAAATTTACAACTAAAACCAAAGCCCTTTTTCATATTAATTAAATGCATGGGACAGTCAATACCCAGCCGGACCATATTTGTATATCATCCGGTTTGGCAAGTGTTAAGTAAAAAAGGTTTTTAATATCAACAATTGTAACTGCAGTTCTGCACGCATGCAAACACACACCAACAACAATATTTTTCAACAGAAGTGAAAAAAAAAAAAAAACAAATGTAAAAAACATTAGAGATGGCAACACAGTTCAACAAGAATATAAGTCATCGGCAAAATTTGTATAGAAAATTACGTCATCGCGTCTCCAATATACAAAAAAAAGTATATAATAAAATTCAATAAAAAGCAAAGAAACGATAATACCATAAAAATAATTACTTCGATAAAACTTTTAAAAGAAAAAAATATATTCTCACTTTCCAAAAACACTGTAAATAGCTTAGTAAAAACGCAAAAATATTTCACACAAATTCCGGCATAGAAAGAATTCCCACACTATTAATTTTCTTCCAATACAGGCAACATATTCTTTTTATAGTTGTCTCGTTGTTTATCTCTTTCTTTCTTTACCCCATACAAATTGGCGTAAGAGCGAAATAGTTATTTTTTCACAAGTTTTTTTCTATTTGCGACTTTTTTTTTTTTTTTTTGCCTTTCGTTCATTTTTATCACTTTATAATTTTTTCATTGCTTTCAAAATTTGTTCGTCATGTATTTAAATAATTATTGTACTTACCCAGTTAGAATTTCTTATAAGCACAATTTAAATACACTTTTTAAATTTGGTTTTGCAATAAATCTCCGCAAGAAATATTGTTTTTCTTCACACGCAAAATTAATCTTCAGCACAGACGTAAAATTCTGCAAAAAGACGTAATGAAAGCACACCTTTTTGAATAAGAAACACACACAGCTAAAAAAAAATGTACATATTCATATATATTCTGCAAATGTCAAAAAATAAAAAAATGACAAAGAGAAATGATGATAACTCTTTCGAGAAAAAACCACTCAAATAGTTTTAAAATCGCTGGAAAATATAAAAAATATTTCATTGAAAGTAGGGTCTACACGAGATGGATTTTTCCCATAGTATAATAATAAAGTATACTCGTAAGACATGCTGTTTTACAATTTTTTCATTGGCAAACCTCGCGGTACTGTCAAATTGTTTTTGTATTCACATGTAATATATTTTTTGAGTTTTTTTCTCTTGCTCTCTTTCGTTCTCTCATTTTTCCGTTCAAAGCATTCTGACATTGTGGGCAGTAGTTTTACACTAACAAAATACAAGCAATTTTTGTTTTTGTAGATGTGCGAGTACTTTATTATTTTACTATGGATTTTTCCATAAATTAATAAGAAAGTGACCTCGTAAGCACAGCTGATATGCAATTTTTTCATTACCTCTAGAAACTGTCGAATTGTTATTGTATTCGTATACAAATTTTTTCAGATTTTTTTTACTCCTCACATTTATTTTCTCATTTTTTGTTCATAGCATTTTGACATTACATACTGTCTCCACGTTGATATACTATGTAAAATAATGCCGCCAGAAGAAAGTAACCATTTTGTTTATATTATGTTAAATATTAAACAAGGGATAAACGTATTCTAATAAATCTTATAAGATTTTAATATTTTCACTCAGTCACAGAGTAAACATATACTTTCTACTTAAGAAATTCGAAATTTTTTAGCACAATTTTATTGAAAATATTTTATTAAATGTAGAATAATCATTAAAATAAATCAATTTTACAAAAAACATTGTTTTTAAGTACTTTTCAAAATACATATGCATACACACGAACAAACTTTCGTATATGTGTATTTTCTTGACAGTTCATCTTAACGTCGAGTCGAAGGTAGATTAAGAAGGTAACGACAACTCTACAGCAACTACAATATCATATCATGTATGAGCCCAAACACAACCTAGCGGATTATTTTTTTAATATGAAGATTTGACAACTAAAACAACACAGCGGAATCCGCTGGAAATTAGAATCTATTTTAATTTCACAGCGGAATCCGCCGGAAATTAGAATCTATTTTAATTTCACAACGGACTCTCAAAAGCTCTCATTTTCTCACTCTCCCTCTCTGTCAGTGTTGCTGTTGTTGCAAAATGAATCACATAAGTTTACATTAAATTTATATAAGAAAGAAAGAAAGAGATAGATTTGCCTTTTATTTTTTATGTATGGAATTTAAGAGAGAAAGATAAATATATTTTTATATATGTAGTTTTGTTGTTGCCAAACACAAAAATATAAAGAAACAAAAACAAAATATATATCATAGTAAAATAATAAAGTACTCGCACATCTACAAAAACAAAAATTGCTTGTATTTTGTTAGTGTAAAACTACTGCCCACAATGTCAGAATGCTTTGAACGGAAAAATCAGAGAACGAAAGAGAGCAAGAGAAAAAAACTCAAAAAATATTTTACATGTGAATACAAAAACAATTTGACAGTACCGCGAGGTTTGCCAATGAAAAAATTGTAAAACAGCTGGTCTTACGAGTATACTTTATTATTATACTATGATATATATGAAATCCGCTGCTGGATTCCGTCTTCATTTAATTTGCATTCCTCTCTTAGAGCCAGAGAAACAAGTCGACGTGAAAAAGTCGGCGGCGGCGGCTCAGCGAAAAAATACCGGCGGCGGCTCAGAGTCGGCTGAAGTCGACTGAAGCCGTTTAAATGAAATACATTTTGAGAAAAATAAAATAAAAATTATTTAAGAACCGAAAAATATATTTTTTCAGCGTTAATAAAGTTTTAAGAACATTTTTGTTTTCAGTTTTTTTAAAGTAGTTCATTAGGGAGTTTTACAATATATATATTATTTTGTATAAATACAAAGTAATTGGGGGATTCACAAGGTGTGCTATCATGTATTGTCATATGTCCTAAAATATTTCAATGTATAAAAAATATTGTTAATGCTTTTCCTTTGTAAAATTTTATGACATTATAACAATACGACATTATAGCACACTTTGTGAATCCCCCAAATATTAAAAAATGTGTTGTAAATACTAAACATCTGCATCAAATCATTTGCTTTTCAACTCACAGTAATGTTTTTTAATACATGCTCTCACATTACTGCTAAAATAAAAAACAAAACAATACAAAACAAACCACGCAAAAAAATATTATTTGAATTGAGTTGAATTGAAATGATAAAACAAAAACAAATCATGTTATGTTCTCTTTGAGAAATTGTTTGTCATAAGAAATTTTTTTCAAAAACAGTAATGTTTAATAAAAAACATAAAATCAAAACTGTGAATTACTGTCATTCCCTTACTTTAATATGAAAAAATGCATGGAAAGTAACAATTATTTATATTATTTATTTTTAAATAAAAAAATAGATTATGATTACGTTTGCTTTAAATTTTTTTGCTCAGAAAATTTAATTATTTTTTATTTCAATTATAATTAATTATATCTTAAATGAAATAAAATTTATTTTATTTATGATATTTTTATTTACTTTTAATTACAAACCTATATTATTAAAATTTTTTCATTTAATATTTCCTTCACTTCAAATTTTGTAAACAAAAAGCAAACAAATGACAGTATTGCATTTTATATTTAATTCAATTCAATTCAGTTGCAAATGATTTGTTGCTAAATTGTTTTTATGACTCCCTGCACAAATGATTTTGTTTGTTTTTGTTTTGTTTTCTTTGTCTTTTCCATACGTACGCACACACAGCGAATTGATTTTAAGTTTAAAAAACAATAACAGTCAACAATTGAAAAGAAAAGGAATCATTAAAAATGAGTTACAAATGAATTGATGCAGATGTTTAGTAAATACCTTGAATTATTATATTAATTTTTATCAAAATTTTTAACACGTATAAATTTATCTCGAAAAAACGACCAAAAATTTAAATAAAGCAAAAAAGGCAATATTAGAAATATAAATCTTAATTTACCGAATTGGTATTTTCATTGTTCTCGTTCTTTCTTTAAAATATTTTTTGAATACTTTTTATTGAATTACAATCAAAAACTACATTTATATAAATTTTAATGCATATTTTAATACAAATTTGTAGTTTTTGTTAAAAATAGCGATTTTAAGGAGGAGGGAAATTTTTTTCTAAAAAAAGATAATTTTTTTCTAAAAAAAAAGGTAATTTTTCAACTAAACATGGGTATTTTTCTTGAATTGTATCTGGCATCACTGGTACAAAGTATCATAGCATCAAACTCCCTTTAACATTTCAAAAATTATTATAATAAAAATAGTTAACAAATTTATAAAAAAGAGTCCAATAATTCTACTCTTCGCCTGAAAAAATAAGCATTTTAAACACTAAAATTAAAATATATTTTTCTTCTACTTGAAACCAAAGTTGCTTTACTAGTATTTCCAGAACAACAATTCTTTAAGATGTATGTACTTATTTAGAGATATTGCCATCATTATGATTTTTTTGCAAAAATTTATTGAGAGCATCCCAGTAGAATTTTAAATGCAAAATTTACACAAATTTCCAAAAATTCGACTGATATATATGAGCCGATACGAGTCGCTTAACTTGGCGGCGGCTGGACTGTTTATAAATATACGGCGGCGGCTCTTAGTCGATTTTGAGCCGATCGACTTGTTTCTCTGCTTAGAGCGGAAAACAACGTTGAAATCCGTTTGGTTGTTTTTGGGCTCTATTTTGTTTTTGCATTGTCATCCAGAGAACCAAGCTGATCGGCTCAAAATCGGCGGCTAGCCGCCGCGGCTTTATTTTTCAAGCCGTGGCCGCCGCCGACATGTATCGACTTAAACGGCTGAGCCTGCTCAAGGTAAGCCGCCGATACAGTCGGATGCGCCAAAAATAAAAATATTATTTTTTATTCAATTTTCTATATTTTTGGACTTCAGACCCATTTTTGCCAAAATATATTCAAGAAAACATAATTTTAGGCGTAATGTCCTTTTAGAACACATTTACGTTTTTTATAATACGTTATATACATTACCGCCACCTATACATATGTTTACCGCACTAAACAATTTTTTATTTTTTTGCGCCCAAACAATTATAGTTTTTCTTGGAAAAACGACAAGCCGGCATATATGCCGCCGCCGCCGACCAAAATATGCCTTGCAGCCGCCGCCGGCAATTTTGCCTCGGCTTGGTTCTCTGTTGTCATCTCTTATGTCAACCAAGGTAGATTAAGAAGGTAACGACAACTCTACAACAAATACAACACCAAAAAATACCAAAAATAAACAAAAATTTGACACTTCAAATCACAGGAAGCCATCATAGTATAATAATAAAGTATACTCGTAAGACCAGCTGTTTTACAATTTTTTCATTGGCAAACCTCGCGGTACTGTCAAATTGTTTTTGTATTCACATGTAAAATATTTTTTGAGTTTTTTTCTCTTGCTCTCTTTCGTTCTCTCATTTTTCCGTTCAAAGCATTCTGACATTGTGGGCAGTAGTTTTACACTAACAAAATACAAGCAATTTTTGTTTTTGTAGATGTGCGAGTACTTTATTATTTTACTATGGAAGCCATATTGATTTCAAAAAGAAAAAAATTCTCAGCTGTTTTACAGAGAACCAAGCCGAGGCGTAATTGCCGGCGGCGCCTTTCACAAGACAGTATCGGCGGCAGCTTATATGCCGGCTTGTCGTTTTTCCAAGAAAAACTATAATTGTTTGGGCGCAAAAAAAAAAAAAAATTGTTTAGTGCGGTAAACATATGTATAGGTGGCGGTAATGTATATAACGTATTATAAAAAACGAAAATGTGTTCTAAAAAGACATTACGCCTAAAATTATGTTTTCTTGAATATATTTTGGCAAAAATGGGTCTGAAGTCCAAAAATATATAAAATTGAATAAAAAATAATATTTTTATTTTTGGCGCATCCGACTGTATCGGCGGCTTACCTTGAGCGGGCTCAGCCGTTTAAGCCGATACATGTCGGCGGCGGCCACGATTTTGAGCCGATCAGCTTGGTTTTCTGGATGACAATGCAAAAACAAAATAGAGCCCAAACACAACCAAACGGATTTCAACGTTGTTTTCCGCTCTAAGAGAGGAATGCAAATTAAATGAAGACGGAATCCAGCAGCGGCGGCGGCTTCAAAAATTAAGCGGCGCCAGCTAGCCGCCGATTTTGAGCCGGTCAGCTTGGTTCTCTGCTGTTTTAATGTCGTTACCATAGTATAATAAAGTATACTCGTAAGACCAGCTGTTTTACAATTTTTTCATTGGCAAACCTCGCGGTACTGTCAAATTGTTTTTGTATTCACATGTAAAATATTTTTTGAGTTTTTTTCTCTTGCTCTCTTTCGTTCTCTCATTTTTCCGTTCAAAGCATTCTGACATTGTGGGCAGTAGTTTTACACTAACAAAATACAAGCAATTTTTGTTTTTGTAGATGTGCGAGTACTTTATTATTTTACTATGGTCGTTACCTTCTACATTAGACAAATGCTCGAGCGCTGACAATTTTTTTTAACGCTGCAGTCATAGTATAATTATAAAGTATACTCGTAAGAACAGCTGTTTTACAATTTTTTCATTGGCAAACCTCGCGGTACTGTCAAATTGTTTTTGTATTCACATGTAAATTTTTTTTTTTAGTTTTTTTTCTCTTGCTCTCTTTCGTTCTCTCATTTTTCCGTTCAAAGCATTTTGACATTGTGGGCAGTAGTTTTACACTAACAAAATACAAGCAATTTTTGTTTTTGTAGATGTGCGAGTACTTTATTATTTTACTATGGCTGCAGTAATACTGACATATTCAGTCTACATTAGACAAATTGTTATCATGATAAAATTTTGACGTTTGTCTTGATAAAAATTTGTCTAATGTAGACTCGAAGTAAAAGATAATTGTGTAAAGAAATCTTACATTGGGTCTGCACATGAGTTTTTTTGATCTTAATATGTAACAGAGATTGTCAAATTTGCTCTCAGAAGAGAGTAAACATTTTGTTTGTCTTATGTTAAGTCTTAAGCAAGGGATAAACGTATTCTAATAAATCTCATAATATTTCATTATTTTCACTCAGTCACAGAGTAAAAAAAATTACCAACAAAAGGAAAGACAATTTATATATAAATACAATTTTGTCAGTTACATTGATGATTCTTTTTTGTAAATTTTTATTTTTATTGCAATATTATGATATTTAAACAATTTTTTAAATTTTCATAAAAAATAAAGCAGTATTGTTATTTTTAATTTCGGAAACCTTTATTATAATTTAAAAATATCTTAATATTAGTTGTACTTTTAAATAAATTTAAACAAGATGTAAATTCAAATAATAATAATAACAAATTGATTACCATTGTAATAGTTATTGTAAGTGGTAGTTGGGAATGAGTTTGGAAGAAACATATGATTTTCATATGATTTTGCTTATGCCAGCGATTTCAGCGATAGAAGATATAATTATGCAAACATTGGAGAATATATAGGATGTAAGGTTGCCTTATCTGTGGTAAGGTTTCCACACAGCGCACAAAATTATCAAAAAATGGAAAAGATTCTTTATTTCTTCACTACATAGATTTCCAAACAACTGTTAAATGAAAAATATTCTTTATTTCTTCACTACATAGATTTCCAAACAACTGTTAAGCCCAAATTACAATAGCGCGTAGTCAGCAACAGTATCAGCAAAAATTATCAGCTGTTCACTGTCAGTACAACATTTTGCTGCCGTTATAATTACAATTCAGCGTAGGCAGCCACAATTTACAACCACCATCTAGATTTGTTCTACTTGTGTATTTTAGCCTCTCATTTATTTGCTCACTCTCTTTGTCTCGCTCTCAATCTGAATGCAGCGCAGTGAATTTAGAAAGTAGTAAACTGATATCCTCACTCTATACTTTGGAACAAAAAGTTACAGTAACTGGAAACGATTTTAAGTTTTTTCTTGCAGTTCTGAAATTTACAGTTGAACCGAAAGCTTAAGTTATTTGCTGACTAGAAATTGATTTACAAATATTGCAGCGAATGTATTGCTGTCATAGAGCTTAATAAATTATGTGTACTGGAAGGTTGTTTGGAAAAAAAAAGTTACATTAAATGGAAACGATTTTGAGTCTTTACTTTCTAACCTGAGAGTAACAGATGAACAGATGGCTTAACCCTTTTGATACGGGAGACCATTAATTAGATTCTAACTATTATAATGTGATAGTTTAACAGAGATATGCATATTAAACATATATATATATAGCTTTTTTGTGCCCCTACACTGAGAAAATATTTGGGGGGTGGGACATATATGTCCCATTAGGAGTTTGGTATGGAACATATAAGTCCCATCTGCCTTGAACATATAAAAAATAGTATATACATAAATCCTAATATATATTATAAAAATGAGGCGTAAGTTTGTTTGTTTGTTTGTGCGTCAATCACGTCTAAACGGCTGAACCGATTTTCACGAAATTTGACACACAGATAATACCAGTGCCGGAGGTGTTTATAGGCTATGTAAGATCTCGATTGAATGCCACACCCACATTTTACGCCCACTTTTTAAACTCTTAAACGGCTGCACCGATTTTCACGAAATTTGACACACAGATAGTACCAATGCCGGTGGTCGTTATAGGCTGTGAAAGAAATGGGTTGGATGGCACGCCCACTTTTTGAAGCTCTTAAACGGCTGTACCGATTTTTAAGAAATTTGACACACAGATAGTACCAGTACCGGTGGTCGTTTTAGGCTATATAAGAACTGGGTTCACGCCCACTTTTTAAAACCCCTAAACGGTAGCAAATGTTGGTTTTCCCTATTAGGGGGTAGCGAAGCGCACCGGGTTACGCTCGTAAATAATATTTATTGAATCTGAATGATTTATTTAATTTTATTTAAGCGCACCGGGTTACGCTCGTAAATAATATTTATTGAATCTGAATGATTTATTTAATTTTCTTCATCAATAATACTTTCAGATGAAAAGTCATCTTCAGCTGACTCTTCTAAAATACTGGCTATATCAATTTATATGTCCCGTAAAAAGAAAAAATATATATAAACTTTATCATACCTTTGCGCAAATTGTTATTGTAATTACAAGAACATTTCAATAATATTTGCTACTGCTGTTTTCCACTATTCAATAAAGGTTTTAACTTTTTTATAAAAAAAACACAGAAACCAGTGCAGTTTACTTATGTCTAAAAAACTTATTTTATGAAAATATGCAATAATTTTTTTCAATAACTATACATAAATTTTTGAACAATTAAATGGAGCATTTTTGAATCATTTAAAGTAAAAAACTTAAGCATTAGGACTCAGTGGGACACATACACTATTCAGTGGGACACATACACTATAGAGCAAAAGTGAGCAATTTTTTGTAACTGTTTATGTTTTTAGGTAATATCTTCTTATCATCTAAAGTAATACAAAAAGTAATTAATAGTATTAATTCATGATGAATTTATTTAATGTAATGAAGAATAAAAAGTTTTAAAACTAATTTAGTTTTTGCAAAAAATTAAGATGTTTTTGAAATAAAAAGTGTTCAGTTTTGCACCACTTAAGAAAAATTAAAACAAAATATATTTTTAGCAGTATAATACTTTCTTTTCGCAAATTCATTTCATAATTTAACAAGTCATGATGTTAATAAATATAAATAAAGCACCAAAACAAATTTTATCCCATAGTGTCATTACAGTTCCTGGCTGATGTTCTAGGATTTTTAATTTCACTTTTATTTATATATTTCATACTTTTAATTATGTTTTAGTCTGGGTTTCTTACATATCCCTCCAAAACTATCAAATCCTTATTTTAAACAAGTTTTGAGCATGATTTTCTACGAAAATATTAGTATTAGACTGCATTTCGTGGTGAATATTATGACGTGATATCATATTTTCAATATTTTCTTCTCAGAATCTGAACATATTTTAACGAAATGTTAAGAATATTTTTTTAAGACATAATTCCACTAATTAGTCCATTTGGACCGATATATAGATATGAGATACCACCCTAATTCGCTATATAAAAATCCCTTTACTTTACAGTTTTTATAGCGTAGCAATACAAGTCGAACATTTATTTTGAAATCTTAAACAAATCATTATTTTCTAACCTAATTTAGTTTACGATTGTCCATTTACTATTAAACGCGTTTCCAGTTTACCATGACACAAGATTAATAGATTTCAAGATATTGAAAAGTGTCATAAACTTTAACCTAATAGATAGTTACGGATTTTGTGGTTTTTGTCAAATATTCTCATGTTTCTTATGTTTTTTGCAAACAGTTTGAAAACTAGCTCTACTATTAATGAATTTGATAAGTTTTAATGGAATCTTATATTCCCCGATCTTAGTTATTTTCAAAAAAAAAAAAAAAAAAATGTTTAGCAGCTCTATTAATGAATTAACATAATTGATGATTTTGCCAAATAAAAAATATTTTTTACGTCTTTTTGAACATAATCATCAAGGTTTGAGATAGTTTTAAGTCCTTGCGATTTTTTTTAACGATAATCTTCGCAAAATTCTATATTTTCTTATTTTTTTATTTCCAATACTACAAGATTTTATCAAGGTTATAACACTGGGTCTCCACGTAATATTTTTATATCATAATATGTAACAGAGAGTGTCAAATCCGCTCTCTGAGAGAATTATTTCACGTGTAGACTAAAATATTAGTATTATAAGAAATATTATGAGACTGTTGTGATAAGATTTTTCTACACAACTATCTTATAAGATTTTCTCTCAAAAAAATACACATATACGAAAGTTTGCTTGTGTGTGTGAATGTATATTTTTAAAAGTACTTAAAAATAATGTTTTTTTTGTAAAATTGTTTTATTTTAATGGTTATTCTACATTCAGAAACATATTTTCATTAAAATTGTGCTAAAAAATTTAGAATTTCTTAAATAAAAATTACATGTTTACTCTGTGACTGAATGAAAATAATGAAATATTATGAGATTTATTAGAATACATTTACCCCTTGTAGAAGATGTAACATAATATTAACAAAATGTTTACTCTCTTCTGCCGGCGTTATCTTACATATTATATCAACGTGGAGACAGTATGTTACATATTAAATAACATTTGCAGAACTTTAACAAGTTTGTATTTGCACTAGACATTCTTCATTGAATAATATATTTTCCAATTTTTTTTTTTTTTTTCATTTGCAAATTTAAACTACCGAATAAATCACGATTATATATCCAATCAGAAAATGGTGAAAAATTGAACACTTTTATATTTTAAAGTTTTCTTCATTTTTTATGTTACACAAACAAATATATTAATATTTATTGTACACATATTTAAAATTGGACCTTGGGAATTATATTCTACTATTTATATTTTAATTCCTATGGGTCGTTAAGAAGATACCGCCGAAAAAAGTAAATTAAACCAAAAAAGTGTTCACTTTTGCTCTATAGCGTATGTCCCAATAGGTGCGAAAGGGTAAAGTAATTTGCTGACCGGAAGTATACAGATATTGCAGCGGATGTTTTGTTGTCATAACTTAAATTACACAGTGTCTTCATTAGACAATTTTTTCTCAAGACAAACGTCAAAATTAACGAATTTATGGAAGGTGGCAACAGTTGTAGAAAAACAACAATATGGCGAATTCATTATTGATTTTTATATATGCAGTTTGATAGCTGTAACTTTGAGTCTACATTAGAGAAATTTGTATCAAGACAAACGTCAAATTTCTGTTTGAGTTGCAGATAATTTTTTATCACTGTCAATTATAGGGGAAAACGTATATCATAATAAACCATACAAAAAGTACCAACAACAATCAAGATGGCGTCTTTTATCAAGCATTATCAAGACAAAGTTGTCAGAGCTCGAGCGCTGACAATTTTCTTTTAACGCTGCAATAATACTGACAAATTCAGTCTACATTAGACAAATCTTTATCATGATAAAATTTTGACGTTTGTCTTGATAAAAATTTGTCTAATGTAGACTCAAAGTAACCAAAGAGTAACTAGAGACGAAACTAATTGTCAAAAACCTAAGTCAGTTGTCAAAAACCTAACTCATGCAACAACAAATTACATGTAATCAAATACATTTTGTTGTTGCCAAAAGAAAATAAAAACACATTTTTGTTTACAAAACAACAATTTTGTTTAATTGTCAATCGAGAATTTCGTCTCTATGTGTTACTCTATGGCTGTAACAACCAAAAATAATAATCTGCTGTGTAACTATGGTTACCTTGAACAGATTCGCACTGATTTTGACGTTCGTTTTGAAAAAAATGTGTCTAATGTAGACTATTATTACGTTTATACGCGCGATTATTGCAAATAGAAATAACTTGCAAATAAATAATTCACTGTTTATAATCAAATTGCACAAATAAATATATTTCCTTATTTGTCGTGCCAGATGGTAAAAATGAAACTATTATCATCGAAAATTCTATGAACGTAAAAGGAAGTGGCAACGCCGTACGTTTTATTTGCAATTAGCTTCACTAATCACGATTATTTTCAATGAGTTACTAACTTACTTTGAGTCTACATTAGACAAATTTTTATCAAGACAAACGTCAAAATTTTATCAAGATAAAGATTTGTCTAATGTAGACTGAATTTGTCAGTATTATTGCAGCGTTAAAAGAAAATTGTCAGCGCTCGAGCTCTGACAACTTTGTCTTGATAATGCTTAGTAAAAGACGCCATCTTGATTGTTGTTGGTACTTTTTGCATGGCTTATTATGACATACGTTTTCCCCTATAATTGACAGAGATAAAAAATTATCTGCAACTCAAACAAAAATTTGACGTTTGTCTTGATACAAATTTCTCTAATATAGACTCAAAGTTACAAATATAGTACTAACTCACTGTTTATACAGCTAAATTTTCATATCGCAATATTTTTTATTGCGAGTAAATGGTGCGTATAAACGTAATATATGTTATGTGTCGTATACTTGACGTACTTCTTTTCAACTTTTTTTGGCTTGGAATCAATACAGCATGAAGTAGTTTCATAATATAGATGTTACAATTATCTGCAATCATAAATATGTATATACATATAGAAATTACTTAAGATAATATTTAATTTTGCAACATTTATCTTACCGATATCTAATACCCCTCGCATTTGCAAAAATGTGTTCAGAAAAGTGATATTATTACGTTATTTAATTCCCTCTTTATAAAGATGTTCAATATTTTGTGCATCCATGAATACATTTTAAATGTCCACACAAAATATATGGCGAACAAAATTTCTTTTTACATAATAAACAATTCATACTTTTTTAATTTCTATTTTTTTTTTATCTCAAGCTCTTGTTGGAAACAAATGTATCTAAAAAAATATAAATGTATTTAAATTGCATAAAATTTAAATATTTATGAATATACATACCTATATTTTTAATTCTTTGCACGACAAAATTGAAATTAAAAAATTTCTTTCTTTAAACATTATTTTCAATTCACGTTAAAATAAAAACAAAATGTTTACAACAAATTTCGAATAACATACATAAATCTACTAGCAGTAATAACAAAGTTTTAAGGTATTGTATTAATTACCAATTGTCTTAGGTAATAAAACACAGCATTTTCGTTTTCATATAAAAAAAAATTACCTAAGGGAGCTTTGGTAATATTAGCTCGACTTTTTTTGTGTGAATGATGAAAAGAATCCAAAAAATTGGAGCTGAATCAAGGTATTCATTTAAAAATCTATTTTTATACAAATTGTGATAAAAATGAAATTGAAAAAAGATTCGGCTGTGCCGAATCTTTGATACCCTTCACCATATTACCATCTTACCATCTTATCGACATCATATTACCATATTACCGACAATTAATAAAATTTTCGCCTTAACGTATGCTTGCATATTTTCTAAATCTAAATTTTTTTCAAACTACGAAAATTTGAATATGAAAAAAAAAAAAAAACAATCATAACAGGGTTTGCTTTTAAAAAAGAAACAACAACAATTCCATATATATTTATTTTTGTATGTACAAACTGACTGAATACACAAAGAACAACAACAACACTGTTATTCATTATATTACTGCTGTTGCTAACTAAACTACTTGTCTATACAAAAAACAAAAAACGTCACTAATAGTCATTACAATGCTTAATATACATGTTTGTGTATGTATTTATGTATATTCTTAACAGATATGTTTTAGTTTTTAAAAATAAACAACTACAATTCCATATCTATTTATTTTTGTACAGACTGCATATACAAAGAACAACAACAACAACACTTTTATTCATCATATTACTGCTGTTCATAACTAAACTACTTGTCTATACAAAAAACAAAAAACGTCACTAATAGTCATTACAATGCTTAATATACATGTTTGTTGGTGTATTTATATTCTTAACAGATTTGTTTTTGGGCCATAACTCTGTTGATTATGAACGAATTTGGTTTATTAAAAAAACCGAAATTTTATAAAAATATTTATGACTGATCTATATAGAAATAAAAATCTATAGCTTGAACAAGGGCTTCAAAAATAAAAAATTCGTTTTCCCCGATATCTCAGTTATTACTGAACCGATTTATTTAATTTTTTCAGAACAAAAATTCAGAAAATAATTTTCGAGCCCCCTTTAAAAATTCGAAGTCCCTGGTATATGCAGAGGCTTCAGAAACTAAAAAACCGGTTCTAAAAACCGGTTTTTAAAGCATATTTCCACCATTTATAAACCGATCTTCCTGATTCAAAAAACCGAAATTTTATAAAAATATTTGTGACCGATCTGTATAAAAATAAAAATCTATAGCTTAAACCAAGGCTTCAAAAAATAAAAAATGCGTTTTGTCCGATATCTCAGTTATTACTGAACCGATTTATTTCATTTTTTCAGAACAAAAATTCAGAAAAAAATGTCCGAGAATTCTTTGTAAAAACGAAGTCCGTAGTGTATACAGAGGCTTCAGAAACTGGAAAACCGGTTCAAAAAACCGGTTTTTTGAACATATCTCCGCATTGTATGAACCTATCTTGCTGAATTCCAATAGCAAAATTCTCGAAAGCATTTCCGATCGTTTGACATACATATTATATATGTCAGTTATCGGTGGGCTTCATAAACGCCATTTCAACCGACACACGGACGGACGGACATGGTCCAATCGTCATCGCTTCTTACAAGGATTCCGAAAATATAAACTTTTTTGCTCTCCGACGAAAATTGTGGAAATTACAAACGGAATGACAAACTTATATATACCCTTTACACCTGTGGTGAAGGGTATAAAAAGTGCGAATTTCTTAAATAAAAAGCACATATTTGGTCGATGACTGGTTCAAAATAATGATCTTTTATAAAATTAATTAGAATACGTGTTTCTTTTATTAAATATTTAACATAATATAAACAAAATGTTTAAAATCTATTTTCTGTAGATTTCTGCGATACGCTACCTAGAATTTTTGTGTCAATAGCTACATACACACATTTGCATAAAGCTGGTTGAAACAGCTGATTGCGATACGATGATTTTTAGTTGAGTGGTTGGGGCTTAACTCTCTTCTGCTGTTGTTATCTCTCATATTAAATCAGTGTGTAAACATTATGTGTGTTACTTATTAAGCCCAAATTACAATAGCGCGTAGTCAGCAACAGTATCAACAAAAATTATCTGATGATCACTGTCAGCACAACATGTTGCTGCCGTTATAATTACAATTCAGCGTAGGCAGCCACAATTTACAACCACCATCTAGCTTTGTTCTACTTGTGTATTTTAGCCTCTCATTTATTTGCTCACTCTCTTTGTCTCGCTCTCAATCTGAATGCAGCGCAGTGAATTTAGAAACAAGCCCAAATTACAATAGCGCGTAGTCAACAACAGTATCAGCAAAAATTATCAGTTGATCACTGTCAGCACAACATGTTGCTGCCGTTATAATTACAATTTAGCGTAGGCAGCCACAATTTACAACCACCATCTAGCTTTGTTCTACTTGTGTATTTTAGCCTCTCATTTATTTGCTCACTCTCTTTGTCTCGCTCTCAAACTGAATGCAGCGCAGTGAATTTAGAAACAGGGCTAAATGAAACAGCACTGCAGACTGCCGCTGACCAAATGTCATCAACACCATAACAAACAGTGCATTCTAAATGGTCAGCTGATTATGGCAGCACACACTGCTGCTGACTACGCGCTATTGTAATTTGGGCTTTACTTACAAAATTTGTTTTAAAATCGCAAGATTTTTAAGAAAATAGCTAAAATTCTAACACTGTAAAACTTTAAAATGTCACAATATTCCGCTAGATGGAGCCAACAGAAATGATTACGGGTGAAGGTAACAACTAAGGTAGATTAAGAAGGTAACGACATTAAAACAGCTGAGAATTTGTTTTCTTTTTGAAATCAATATGGCTGCCTGTGTTTTGTAATTTGAGGTGTCAAATTTTTGTTTATGTTTACATTTTTTTTGTCTTATTGCGTCTTTCTCCTCTCTTTTTACTACATGAATTGTTTTTGTTTTTTGTAAAGAAACATGTGAAATGACAAAATTAAAGCTGACATAAAAAATGCTAATGCAAAAACAAAATACATGAGGTTTTTTTTGGTGCTGTAATTGTTTTAGAGTTGTCGTTACCTTCTTAATCTACCTTGGTAACAACAATAAATTTTGTTATAACTAACATACTGTGTCCACATTGATATAATATGTAATACTATGTTCACATATAAAGGTTTTTTGAAAAACGAGTCGTTTCCTTAAAAACACAAAGAAATTGACTTGTTTTTTCATATATTTCAAAGCCAGAAAACATCTCGATTCGAGTTGTTTAATTATTCAACACAATAAAAACATACTAAATTTCCATACAGGGAAGAAATTTTTAGTATTTTTAGTACATAGAAAATTGTTGAAAAAATAATTTGTAAAAATTATTTTTTCAACAAAAAGTAAAACAGGCCAAAAGGAAAAACACAATAAAATAATATGTGAACAGTGATGTTTAAACTCTTTATGTTTTTTAAAAAACAAGTCGAAAACTAGTGTATGTGAACATAATATAAGATAACGCCGGCAGAAGAGAGTAAACATTTTGTTAATATTATGTTAAATCTTAAACAAGGGGTAAATGTATTCTAATAAATCTCATAATATTTCATTACTTTCATTCAGTCACAGAGTAAACATGTAATTTTTATTTAAGAAATTCGAAATTTTTTAGCACAATTTTAATGAAAATATATTTCTGAATGTAGAAGAACCATTAAAATAAAACAATTTTACAAAAAAGCATTGTTTTTAAGTACTTTTAAAAATACACATTCACATACACAAACAAACTTTCGTATGCATGTATTTTTTGAGAGTAAGTCTTATAAGATAGTTGTGTTGAAAAATCTTATCACAACAGTCTCATTATATTTCTTATAATACTAATATTTTAGTCTACACTTGAGATAATTCTCCCAGAGAGCGGATTTGACACTCTCTGTTACTTTGAGTCTACATTAGACAAATTTTTATCAAGACAAACGTCAAAATCAGTGCGAATCCATACAAGGTAGCCTCAGTTAAACAGCTGATTATTATTTTTGGTTGTTACAGCTGTCAAACTGCATATACAAAAAAACATTAATGAATTCGCCATATTGTTATTTTTGCACAACTGTTGCCACCTTCCATAAATTCGAGTTCATTTTGACGTTTGTCTTGACAAAAATTTGTCTAATGTAGACTCAGTTACATATTATGATATAAAAATATAACGTGGAGACCCAGAGTTATAATTTCCTTTTAGTCGATGAACGTAAAAGGCAACGCTGTACGCTTTATTTGCAATTAGTTTCACTAATCATGATTAGTTTTCGATAGTTACTAACTCCCAAATAAAATATTAACTCATCGTTTATACGGCAAAATTTTCATATCGCAATATTTTTAATTGGGAGTAAAGCCCAAATTACAATAGCGCGTAGTTAGAAACAGTATCAGCAAAAATTATCAGCTGTTCACTGTCAGCACAACATGTTGCTGCCGTTATAATTACAATTCAGCGTAGGCAGCCACAATTTACAACCACCACCTAGCTTTGTTCTACTTGTGTATTTTAGCCTCTCATTTATTTGCTCACTCTCTTTGTTTCGCTCCCAATCTGAATGCAGCGCAGTAAATTTAGAAACAGGGCTAAATGAAACAGACTGCAAACTGCTGCTGACTAAATGTAATCAACACCATAACAAACAGTGCATTCTGAAATAATCAGCTGATTATGGCAGCACACACTGCTGTTGACTACGCGCTATTGTAATTTGGGCTTAAGAGGTACGTATAAGCATAATATATGTTAACACACAAACAATTTCTAATTCAAAAAATTATTTTTTTAAACAAATAATATTTATGAACATATATGAATTTCATTCATATTTTTTTTTTTTAACTGAGACAATTTTTACAAATACTTTTTTCAACAAATATCTATGCACTAAAAATACTAAATATTTCTTCCCTATACGGAAATTTAGTATGTTTTTCTCATAGTATAATTAAATATAATTAGAAAGTATATTCGTAAGAACAGCTGTTTTACATTTTTTTCATTGACATACCTCGCAAAACTGTCAAATTGTTTTTGTATTCCTATGCAAATTTTTTTTACTCTTTCTCTCCTTCATTCTCTCAATTTCTGTTCATAGCATTTTTTATATTAGAGAAATTTGTATCAAGACAAACGTCAAATTTTTGTTTGATTTGCAGATAATTTTGTATCTCTGTCAATTATAGGAGAAAACGTATGTCATAATAAACCATGTAAAAAGTACCAACAACAATCAAGATGGCGTCTTTTACTAAGCATTATCAAGACAAAGTTGTCTGAGCTCGAGCGCTGACAATTTTCTTTTAACGCTGCAATTATACTGACAAATTCAGTCTACATTAGACAAATCTTTATCATGATAAAATTTTGACGTTTGTCTTGATAAAAATTTGTCTGATGTAGACTCAAAGTTATGTGCAGTAGTTTTACACTAACAAAATACAAGCAATTGTTGTTTTATTTTTTTAGATGTACGAGCACTTTATAATTACGCTATAGTTTTTTCTATGTTAAAAACTCGAAACGAGATATTTTTTTGCTTTGAAATATATGAAAACACAAATAAATATGTGTTTTTGAAGAAAACCTCTATATGAGAACATAGCATAAGTTTTTACTTGTCTTTTTTTTTTTTGTTAGCACATGAACGAAGTGTCGGCAGAACAACGCCAATACTTTTATTTTCAGAACAAAACATAAACGCATGTGCGCACAAAACTGTGTTCAACGTTCGAACAAATCTATGACGTGTGGGAACCGCATGTTAAATGACATTTTTATGAAAAAGAAATGGGCAACACTATCCCGCCAAAATGTACGTTAACTTTTCCGCCACTTTTGAGTACATTTATGTGAAATGCAGTCACTGCGTCATTCAATTGAAAAACTCTGAACTGAAAACACATTACAGTAATTGTAAATTAAACTTGTAAAACAGAAAAGATTACATTAGCGCAATTAATAGTATATAATAAAGGTAAATAGTTTAATAAAAAAAAAGTAGACAAAAAATCTCTAAAATGATGGCTGGTAAGGAAAACATTATTGACAACATGGATAAATTTTCATTAAAGGTAAGTGTGAGTGTCGATGTATTTTTGTAGTTTTAATTAATTTTGTGTTTATAAAACACATTCTACTGCGTTTATTTAAACGATTTGAGGAAATACTATAAAATATTTTTCGATTTCTATAATTTCTAGAGTCCTCGTAAAATCCTTACTGCTGTTAATGTGGGTAACGTACGTAAAATGTCCATTGGTGATGATAATCAAACAAATGGTAAAACCCATGATCTTAAAGATCTAAATGGTATGGAAGTTAACAAAAATGGTGCAGGCACTTCTTTGGCCAATAAGGCACCAGTACCATTTGACCCCAGCATTGAACCATTGTTGAAGGAAAATCCTAGACGTTTTGTTATATTTCCCATACAATATCTGGATATTTGGCAAATGTACAAGAAGGTAAGTTCTTTTGCATATAAATTTATACCGATTTGCATACGAAAAAGAGGAATCTAATTTATATTTTCTTTATGGCATTCTATATTATACAAAATATGTACATACATATGTATGTGCTGACGTTGTGTGTATTTTTTTTTGTATTTCTAAATTAGTATATAGAGAAATAAAAGCGCGGGAATATCTTTTAGGTCGATGTTGACTTGTATAGTATTTATTATAAAGAGTTTTAGTGTGTTTCTGTTGCGGGGAGGAGCAAACATGTGTAAAGTTATTTAGTCATTAGATAAAAGTTGTTTGTTCACTTTTATTTCCCTCCATTTATTAGTTGTTTTGGCGGGTTTTTTAATCTCATTGACCTTTTTCTTTGTTTACCTTTCTCTGTCTTTTTCTTATATTAAAAAATTTCCAAAAATTTGAGTTCTTTTTTTATGTAACACGTTTTTTATAATTTCATATCTTTTTTTGGTTGTTTTTTTTTTTTTTTTACATCTATGTTGTTGACATTACCGGCAGATGTTTTCTTTTTTTTTTTTTTCCTTCCCCTTTTTTTTTCTTAAGAGTTGCCATTATTATTATTTTTTGGAGTCATGTGAAATATTTTCTAAGAAATATAAAAACAGGTAAAATTTTTGTAATTATGTACGTTTAAGGTTGAATTTCAATAATGTAAGGGGTTTTATTTGGAATGTTATTACTAGGGCAAGTTTTTCAAGCTTTTCGCTTGGAAAGTAAGCATTTGCATATTTCAAAGGTATTTCACAAAAATGCTTGTTTTTTAAACCTTTGCATAAATTTGCATATAATGTATACAAGAATTAGTTTTCTTAACAAAAACGCCATTTTTTAGTGATTTTTTGGAGTTCAGTCAAATAATTTCTAAAATTTTTTTGTGAGTATTTTGAATACATTGTAAAAATTGTAAAGAAAAAAAATTCAGACACGTCAAATATGACATTTAAAATTAAAGTAGTTATATTTTTCTATGAATCGAAATCCATCAGAAGTTGAAAGTTAAAAAATGCATATTTGTACATATTTTTTACATATTAATAAATAAGAATGCATAAATTCGTTGGTTTTTATACGCATAGTCATGCTATTTTTGCATATTTCTGTGCATATTATACCATTTTTTTCGTGCTTTTTCAAGCGCATATTTTATTTTTTTTCGTGCATATTTAAACTTGCCCTGGTTATTACGTTTGTTTGTAATATACATTTCTAGTGCTTAGTAGTTGTAGCAAACAGGCATAATATAATAATAGAAGGTAGAATCACTAGAGAGAGTCGTCAATTTTATTTCTTGTTAAGTCAAAAAACTGAAAAATGAAAAGCAAAAAACAAAAATCAAGAATGAAAAAAATATAAAATATTTTGTTTACACACATAAGTATATGATTAAAATTGTTTCCTGAAATGCCGAATTCTATCCTTGGCATGCAGTGTAAACTTTTAATACGTACATTTGTCCAACTGGACATTCACAATTCATATATTTGTGAATATTTGTTAGAATAAAATTTAGTTGCATACATTTTTTTAAAGAAAATTGTTGTAAAATATTTTTTTTTTTTTTTTGTTTTTCTAATTTGAAGTTTTATTTAAAATTTTTTTACATTTTCTTTTGATTTATGTGTTTGACTTTTCAGGGTAAATAAAAATGAGAAAAAACTTTCTAGTGATTTTACCTTTAGTAATTCTATCATGGCAAACAGGTTCCTATTTATATCTAATTATAAATTTCATTTGAATTGAGTAGTTATCCGGTTTGGTTGTTCATGTATATTTTTTTGTTAAGAAATTAAAAAAATCCAATTAAATATTTTCTATATATTATATTTAAACGTAATTGTTTTTTAAAAAAGATGTTCTTTAAGAACAAAACACTTGTGTTCTTATATGAATACAATTACCGGTTACAATTATTTGTAACAACTTTAAAGATATGTACATACATTGTATATTGTTAAAAAAATGAAAAATTAAACCTTTTGGTACTCATTTACCTTCACTTAAAATCGTAAATATTTCCTATACTATTTATTCGATTGCAAAGATTAAGGTGTCAATTAAAGGCTCTTAAGGGCGCATTTACAAAAATAATATAAAAGTTTCATAAACACAAATTTTTTAGTATTTTGTAATTTCTTGTGCAAAAAATTTTTTTTTTTTGTGCAAATAATTTTTTTTTAATAACCGGCCTTTGGCCGGGCGGAATGGTTCTTAACTCTGTGGTATGTCCAAAAGCGGCTTCGCTAATGTAATTCTTCCTTTCTACCTAACTTATTTTATAACGAAAATTTATTTTGTTACGAGTTTCTTAGGGAAATCGGAGCTGAATCAGGGTGGTCTATTTATACCAACCTTTTTAATCATAATTTGAATCAAAATGTTGGTTTTTAATTAAATAAATTACATTAGTATTACATTTTCACGAGTTTATAACAAATTAAATTAATATAATAAAAAATGAAATTGAAAAAAGATTCGGCTGTGCCGAATCTTTGATACCCTTCACCATATTACCATATTACCATCTTACCGACATCATATAACCTTATTACCGACAATTAATAAAATTTTCGCCTTAACGTATGCTTGCATATTTTCACATATATAAATCTAATTTTTTTTTCAAACTACGAAAATTTGAATATGAAAAAAAAAAAAAAAAAAAACAATCATAGCAGGCTTTGCTTTTAAAAAAGAATCAACAACAACAATTCCATATATATTTATTTTTGTATGTGTTTATATACAAACTGACTGAATATACAAAGAACAACTGAAAAACCGGTTCTAAAAACCGGTTTTTAAAGCATATCTCCACCATTTATAAACCGATCTTCCTGATTAAAAAAAACTAAAATTTTATAAAAATATTTGTGATCGATCTGTATAAAAATAAAAATCTATAGCTTAAACCAGGGCTTAAAAAATAAAAAATGCGTTTTGTACGATATCTCAGTTATTATTGAACCGATTTATTTCATTTTTTCAGAACAAAAATTCTGAAAAAAATGTCCGAGACTTCTTTGTAAAAATGAAGTCCCTAGTATATACAGAGGCTTCAGAAACTGGAAAACCGGTTCTAAAAACCGGTTTTTTGAACATATCTCCGCATTGTAAAATTCTCGAAAGGATTTCCGATCGTTTGATATATATATATATTATATATGTCAGTTATCGGTGGGCTTCATAAACGCCATTTCAACCGACACACGGACGGACGGACGGACATGGTCCTATCGTCATCATTTCTTACAAGGGTCCCGAAAATGTAAACTTTTTTGCTCTCCGACGAAAATTGTGGGAATTACAAACGGAATGACAAACTTATATATACCCTTTACACATGTGGTGAAGGGTATAATAATAAATAGCCATATAAAAAAAAAACTAATTTCATCAATTCACTGCAATTTAAATCCAAACGAAAAAATAAATATCTGAAGTACAATTGTGCTAGGTAAATAGAAAAGCAGTAAAAAAAACTGACAAAACTGGCAGTTCTCCATTTCAAAGGTTAAACCAAACACATTGAAAGTATATAACGTACTACTTACTAATTTTAAAAATATAATTTTTAATAATATAAAAAAACAGTTTTCTTTTTTGATTAACCAAAAATATGCACCCTTATTACGAGTGTCGTTGTCGTAGTCAAAGTAGTAGTTGTAGTCGTTTAAAACGATAAAGTCAATGTCAGGGTACACTGAACAGGTATAATCGTCGGCCCAGCTGATTTTGTTTTTGTGTATGAGATCTGTCAAAGTTTGTTTACGTTTTATTGTTTACATATAGTAACAAAAAAATAAAATTGTATATTTTGCAATGTATTTTAATCAGTTGTTTTTGACACATAAACTACACGAAAGAGAGGGAAAAAGTTGGGTTGTTGTATTTGTTGCCGCGACGATTATACCTGTTTAGTGTACCCTGGTCAATGTTAATTGCATGTTTTTTTTTTTTTTTTTTTTTTTTTTGTTTACGACAATCATAATACGAAATCAGAGAAAACGACAGGTTTTCGTCACGACTGCGACACTCGTAATAATTGTGATGGATTCCTCTTTGAACAATAGTATTTTTTTTTATTTAATACTTTTTGGGAGATTTGGAACTTTTTTGAAACTTGTAAACTACCGATTTTTTATATTCCTGAAATGTTTGGCATTTTATCAATAGTTTATGGGAATTTACTTTTCTTATTTAAGGGCAACCTCGTAAACGTCATGCGTATAAAATTAATATTATGTTGCCATACTTCAAGAACTGTTTAAATCACCAGAAAACGCTGAAACAGAAAACAAATAATGCCACAATTTTTTTTCCTTTATACACATTTTCTTCTGTTTAGGCTGAAGCATCTTTCTGGACCGTTGAAGAAGTAGATCTCTCCAAGGATAATTCTGACTGGGAAAGACTCACCGACAATGAACGTCATTTTATCTCACACGTTCTGGCATTCTTTGCCGCTTCCGATGGTATTGTCAATGAAAATCTAGTTGAACGTTTCTCTCAAGAGGTGCAAATAACAGAGGCTCGTTGTTTCTATGGTTTCCAAATTGCCATGGAAAATGTACACTCCGAAATGTATAGTATTTTGATTGACAGTTATATTAAGGATCGTGATCAACGGGAATATCTATTTAATGCCATTGAAACTATGCCAGCTGTTAAGCGGAAGGCCGATTGGGCCATGTCTTGGATTTCCTCTAAATCGGCTAATTTTGGTGAACGTATTATTGCCTTTGCTGCTGTGGAGGGTATTTTCTTCAGTGGTAGTTTTGCTTCGATATTTTGGCTCAAGAAACGTGGTCTTATGCCTGGTCTAACATTCTCTAATGAATTGATCTCACGTGATGAGGGTTTACATTGTGATTTTGCTGTTTTAATGTTTAAACATTTGGTACAACGTCCCAGTAGGGAGAGAATTATTGAAATCATATCGGAGGCGGTAAAAATTGAGCAGGAATTCTTAACAGATGCTTTACCCGTAAATTTAATTGGTATGAATTGTAAATTGATGTCAGAATATATTGAATTTGTAGCCGATCGTTTGTTGGTTGAATTGGAGGTGGGAAAGGTAAGTTGATAACAAATCTATATGAGTTAAACAATTATTTATTAACTTTGTTGTCTCCATAGATTTATAACACCAAAAATCCATTCCCCTTTATGGAAATGATTTCATTGGATGGTAAAACTAATTTCTTTGAACGTAAAGTTGGTGAATATCAAAAATTGGGTGTTACAGCACATCGTTTAGATAATGTCTTTACATTGGATGCTGATTTTTAAATCGCAAGCGTGCACCCGCTTTTGAACAAAATTAATCTCCACCTGCTATTTTTTTATGCAATAAGTTTTCACTTGCTTAAATTCTAATTGTCTACTTATATTTTATAACATATTTAGCTTTATAAGTTCATTTCTCATGTACAACACATCAAAATCACCCACCACCTTATCAAACAATATTTCATATTTTTTGCTTTTTATAGCCCTATTTTTTGACCTACACTACAGGTGTCTTAACTAAAGTTTTCATTCCTTTTATGTATTAAATATGAAACACTTAATTAGGTGATTTTTTAAACTTTGTGAGGGCACTTACAGTGGTGTATTTAATTTACTTGACTATATTAATTATTTGACTTTATATTTTATTTAAAATTTCCTATTCAAATTTGTACCCATGATTTTATATATATATTTTTTTTAATCTGATTGGTTTATTGTTTCATTGTACATATATACATCATTTACCTTTTCTTTATATTTACTATATTATCCTAATTATTTAAAGATGAACTTTTTATATAAAAAATTAGTTTTATAAAAAAATATATTTAGTTTATGGAAAATAATTTGCGTAAACCTAAATAACAAGAAAAAAAAATATATATTGTACCTTCAAATAATTTTATTATATATACATAAACAAAATAATTGTGTTTTAATCATTCGGGTCATTGGAGTTATTTGTAGAAAAATTGATAATTTTTATACCCACCATCAAAAAATTATGGAGTATATTTCGTGATATTCAAGACGATCTAGCTATGACTGAAAAATGGGAAGAAATTCTAGATTATGGGTATAACAGATACGACACAGCCAAATAAAACATTTTTACTTGTTTAACTTAGCTAAATAAAAATTCAAAATTTTTTCTTTTCTCTTTATTGATATTGTGTTTAGGCGCTTATTTAAAAAATGGACTTCTTTAAAATGTACCTACATTTTGAAGAAATCAAAAAATCTGTCTGATTTCCCTACGATGCTTTAAAAAAAACCTATATATGTACATATAGGGATTTTTCTCTAATTTTGGCCGCAACATACACTAGAATGCTACCCGTTATACCTAAAATAAGCAAATTCTATAATTTAGATCTTTCGAATATTAAATTATACATTTCGAAATTGAGCGAAATAACTGATATAAAGGAAAGATGTAATATGTTCCCCGGCCTTCTAGAAAAAAAAAAAAAACATTTAAACTGTTAGAACACATCATAGCTTAGATCCATGATTTCTAGACTAAAGTCAAAATTTTTATTAAAATAATATGTAAATTTCGGGAGAGACTGTAAAGATAGCTTTCAAAATAAGCGAAGCCTGTGTCCGAAGTAAACCAGAGTTGAAACCCCTGCGTTCGTCCGAAGGTCGGTTGTCTTAAAAACTATTTTAATCTAAACCAGAATTCTACTCAGGCTAAAGTTAGAAGTATTTTCATCCTAAGAAGGAGTGATTTTGCCCAAAAATTTTATCATATAATGTCCAGAGACACTAGACTCCTTTTTTGTGTCATCAAGTCATGCACCTTAAAAAGTGGACCAAGATCTTGCAAAGTTAAGGTCGTTGGAATTTCAAATGTAAATAACTCAAAAAGTGTAAGAGACAAATCGATAGTTTTAAGAATATGTAAAAAAATCTTTAAAATTAGATGATAAATAATTTGTTTGTCAGGGGTATCCTACATTGAGACCGCTGCTTTGTGGCCCCTTCTAAAGTTCATGACTGTACGAGTTTAACATCTCAATCTTAACATCTTTTCTGAGTTTTTTTTTATGGCGAAAAAAAAATCATTTAAGACCCCGTAAAGTACATATCGTCACCGAAAATGCAAAACAACGTAACATCACTTTTCATAACTTTACAGGAGGCACTAAAAATTTTATAAAATCTAAACAAATTGTCATACAAACAAGATTTTTGGGAAATTACATCCTTAAATATTGCCTAATATATTGATGATAAATAATTAAAATTTCATTAAATATTTTTTAAGTTATGTGGTTTACGTTTTTCAAGATTTCAATTTTATGAAGCCAAATAAACGTAACATCAATAAAAATTTTACAAAAATTGTAATTAAAAGAATTTTTGATAACTTTTACTCCAAAATTTCAATAGCTATTATGTTTTTAATAATTTGCAATCTAAATTCGTAAAAAAAAAGAATTTTTTTTTTTTGTTTTTTAACCAATGTGATGTTACGTTGTTTTTACTTGAGAAAATTATTGCCTTCGTTAATATTACCGTCATTTGTTGAGTTACAAGTCTGAAAATTTGTGGTCACATGTATTTTGGAATAATGAAGTATATTTCATCAAAAACACAATTTTGAAAATTTTGATGTTACGTTGTTTTGCATTTTCGGTGACGATATATATATTTTCTGGGTCCTGGTAAGATTCTGAGTCGATCTAGATATATACGTCAGTCTGTCTGTTGAAAGCAGGATATGGCTCGGAGAGTACCACCTAGGTAGATGAAATTTGGCTCAAATATTTATCTTAAATAAGTTTTGTTTGGTATTGAAAATGGGCAATAGGTTATAAAAGTTATAAAATACTGGTCTGAACTTTACTAAAATTTGTATCAGCAATTAAAAATAGATTTCTTATAAGTCTGCTAATTTTTTTTTTAATAGGAGCAAGGACACGCCTACCTCCCATATATTCTGAAATTAATAAACGGATTTACTGCTTGAATACTGGTCAGAATTCCACCAAATTTAGTGATTGTAGTTAAATATAGATTATTTATGAGTCTGCCAATTTTTATTTGAATTGGTACAAGAACACTCCTAACTCCCATATATCCTGAAATGGGAAAAACGCATTTTCTTCCAAAATCCTGGTCAAAACAGTATCAAAATTTGCTATATTCATTGGAAATTGATTTTTTTATGGGTCAGACAATATTTGATTTAATATCATTTTCATTTTCTAATATTGTTTTAATTTTTGCATCTTCATTTTCTCTTCAGTAACTTATTAATTTGCCTAAATGTTCACGATTACCGGTCCAAAATTTGTATTTATTTTTTGTTATCAATATTCCATTAAATTTTAAAGCAATGTCGATTTAACATCACGAAAAATTTTAACATAAAAAATTCTTAAACTATTGTGTAAGAAAGATAAATTTATAAATTTTTTAAATTATTATTTTTTTAGTTGTGGCAAAGAATAGGAAATGATTCTTTTATATATTAAATAACAATTTTTTTAATATTCCATCGAACTCAGTAATTTTTGTATTAAAATTTTAAAATGTTCTAAAATTGTTATCTATTATTTATTTATAGAAAGTGGTACTTGGATTAAATTTTTTACTTTTTTTGAAAGCAATTTCCCTAATTTTTCCTAAAAAGTGAATTCATAGTAAAATAGTAAATTTTCTTATGTTTTCGACGAAATTCCTTATCACCCCCTTGTAAAACATAAAATGGGTTAATAAACATACCCCATCGATTTGCGGTAGTACCTTAAGAGCATAAATATAACGAAATTTGTTTTATCTCTCTTTTTTCTCTCTATCTCTAATTGAACTACACCTAAAAGTATGCCACCATAATAAAATGGCATTGAAACGTTTTAAAAACGTGCCAAAAGTAGCACGTGAATTAACATTTTTTTCATTTTGTATTTTTAGCAACACACATGTAGCAGAAAATTTACTACTACACTAACAAAAGCTAATAAAATCTTTATCTACTGTATGTATGCAATATAAATATATAAAAAAAGAGGGCAAATTAAAACAAATGCCGGTTGTATAAGCTCAATTAAAATTATAAGAGAGAGCTAGACAACGACATTTTATTTGTTTGCAAGTGTGTGTATATATAAATGCTCTTAGAAAAAAGTTCAACATACAAACTTTTTCAACTAAAAACAATCGAATATATTTGCTACCTTCAGTTTGTTAAGTGCAGTGAAACTGAGCAAAAGTCTCGTTAAATAAATCTAAACATTAAATTATCTACAAAATAAATTAATAAATTATAAAAGTTCTATCTGCTACAGTCTACTACAAAAGAGCATAGAACGCAGTGATTTCCAATCAAACAAATATAAAATTTATTAAAAAAAGCCTTATAGATTTTTTTTATTTCAACCAAAGCAATTTTAAAATTGTTAAAAGTTAAAAATAAAACTTATGTAATAATTGTGTAATTGGATAAAAAAAAAGTAAAATTTTTGTTAATTCTTTCGAAAACTGAAAAGTAAAAAAGGGGCTTGATTAATGGTCTTTTGAAAGTAGAACAAATAAAATTGGGTTTTATATTTTACTCTGGGTGTCACGCAACTAAGGTAAATAGTACTTTTTGTTTAGATTATATTTTATTTCAACATTAACTAAACTACTCTTGTAAATACGTACATACTATATTGCTACATATAATATGGATTAAATTTACCGATAAATTTTACTCAAACTACATGCTGTTTGTTGTAGGCTGGGTGTTGGTACCTTATTTGTGTTTTAAACTAAAATATTGATTTAATGATTTATACTACTTTTTTTCTCCTCAAGTTCTTATTTCCTTAAAACTCTGAAAATTATGCATTGATTTTTTGTTTCTTTGCTAACCTAGAAGTATGCAAGGTCTGCTGTTTGCTTTTTTTCTATCTTTTATATTTTCTAACTATGCCAAACAATGGTATGGGAGTGTTTGTCTGTGTGGGTGGTTGAGAGCAAATGTATTTGTATACGACGAGATTATATCAGATATATGTATGTAATTATAATTAATAATCAGGTTTCCGCACGTTTACAAGAATTAATGTTGGTTGGTTTTACAAAATAAATAGAAACTAAAGGGTTATTTGTATTTAAAGTGACTCTTAAAGTTTATTTTAAATTAAATATAATTTAATGGGTGGTTTGTTAAATTCTCTGCTATAGCATGACTAAATAAATTAGAATGATAAAATTTTACAACTTTTAATTAAAAAGATTTATAAAGTCACGAAATATTTTAATTATGGCAAAACAAAAAAACTAAATCAGAGCAAATAATCTTAATTAGACACATTTAAAAAACGAGAAAGACAGATATAGTCGGTCAATATGATTGTCTATGTGTACCAAAATTCGGGAAAGTGCCAGTTGTGGACCTATAATTGTATTAAGTGTAAAATAAAAAATACGGTACTCATTTACCTCCCTAATTCACTTAAAATCGTTAATATTTCCTATACTATTTATCCGATTGCAAAGATTAAGGTGTCAATTAAAAGCTCTTAAGGGTGCATTTACAAAAATAAAATAAAAAATAATATAAAAGTTTCATAAACACAACTTTTTAAGTATTTTGTAATTTCTTGTGAATTTTTTTTTTTTGTGGAAATAATTTTTCTTAATAGACGGCCTTCGGCCGGGCGGAAGGGTTTTTAACTCTGTGGTATGTCCAAAAGCGGCTTCGCTAACGTAATTCTTCCATTTTACCCAACTTTTTTTATAACGAAAATTTTTTTGATAAGAGTTTCTTAAGAAAATTTGATTTTCAAAGCCCTATAACTTCCAAAATATTTATTTTTTTTATTTATATTAATTTTTACATCATTGTATTCACCGTTAAAAGTACTATCAATGGCAAAATCAAATAAATCGAAGCTGAATCAGGGTGGTCTATTTATGCCAAAAATACTAATACAGAATATTGCATCGATACTAACATTCACATGTATTTATGCACATTTATGGGTGATTACCGAAACTGAGTTTTATATGGGAGCTGTGGTAAATTATGGACTGATCTTCACGAAATTTGGCATACGAATTTACACTTACATAAAACTTATTTGTGCATCTGTGAGTGTTAAAACTATATTCCGAGAGGAAATTTGTATAGGGGCTAGATGAAATAATGGAGCGATCTTAACCAAATTCAATATCCTCCGTCTTAGAAAGTGATTCTGAGTAGAACGGTATACTTTAAGGTGGGAGTCCAAAGATTTTTTCTAAGAAAACTAAAACATGCAAAGTTTTGGACTGATTGAAAAAAAATTTAGAGGTTGTTTAAAGCGATCAAAATCTTGAAATTGATGACTTTTTAAAAATTTTTTCCTTTCCTCGATCATAAATAATTAATTTTAATTGAAATTTTCTGGGCTTATATCTTGTTTAATTCCACAGATTATGAACTTTATAAAATGCTCAAAATCAAGAAGATTGAATTACAAATAATATAAAAGTTATCAAACTAAAATTAAGGTAAAAACACGTAATTTTTAACCAAATTTACCCCGTAAAATAAGATTTCAGCCAGAATTTGAGGGAGAGAAACGAAACTTGGCATTTAGTTTCGTCTTGAAAACAATTTTATGATCCAATAGCATTAAATTACATAAGTTAGTTATACGCAAAACAACGGATTTTTATGAACTTTAACCGTGAATATATCACGTGAATCACACGAGTGTATCGAAAAATTTTGACATGACGTATAAGACACCAAGATAAAACTAAAAGCTGAGTTTCGTTTATCTCACTAAAATTTTGGTTGAAATCTTATTTTATTGGGGTGTATATGGTTGAAAATTAAGCGTTTTACATAATTTAATTTTAATAACTACTAGCTTAACCCGGTGCGCTTTGCTACCCCTTTGATGACAAATTAGATATTAACTTTATATGGGGCTACTACTCCCCCTTGACCTATTCTCTCTATTGCAATTTTAAATAAATTACTACTTTAGATATACGAAAAGTATAGTATATATTCAATATGATAAGAAAGTAGTCCCTACAAAATTTGAAGTCTTTCCTCATAATAGTTCTTTAGATATCCATTAAGAATAATTGCTTTGAATATAGGACAATGGTACCCCTTACCATTGTTCTATCCGTCCCATTTTTATCTTAAATTGTATTAAATATAACACTATGTGACAGTATTTTGGAGGCCGAATCATGCCATCTGCTATTGATAGCTCTTGATATGTGTAATAAATCCTCCAAAGGATTTTTCGCTGATAGGTAAAATTTTTATTTTATGACCTTCTAAACTTTTCTATTTTTACACCAAGGTAGTCTCAGACAAATCGAACATAATAATATAAATATAGTTCGAATCTAAAATATTTTTGCATAAAGTGCTCTACATCACTTAACGGGGAATATTTCATTTGAACTTTCAATTCTATCTATCTATCTCTCATTGTAAGGAGTCATTTGTAAGAAATGACATGAAAGTAGATTAAAATTTTATAAAATATATAGACTTCATAAAAAGTTAAAACAATTGTTATCTTAGTTCTTTAGATGTGCGATAATTAGTTTTTTGTGTGTATTGGGGAACCTGCCTTTCCATGCCTATATTGGAAAGAAAATAGCCTTCAGGATTATGCTGTGAAAATTTAAAGAACATCGGTTGAACGGTTTAGCTGTCTGTAGAGTATATGCCACAACTAATATTTTCTTTATGTGGGGGCTACTACTCCATTTGCTTTGTAGGGGCCGGGATAACATTTCCCTTGATCCTATCCATCTAATTTGCATCTGAACTTGTGGAGGTTTTTGGAAAAGTTATTCTAACAAAATTTTAAAATTTTCCTTGTATGTGGGATATCATTTCCCCTGGTTCTATCCGTTCCGTTTTCATCTCAATTATGTAGATTTAAAATTATTTCCACAAAATCTCAGGATTTTATCTGTAATAGTTCTGGAGATATGTGATAACAAATATTTACTTTGTATGGGGGTTCCCTTCCCCCTGCTACTATCAAAAAATAAAGTAGCCTATTTTACTTTCGGGTATTACAAAATGACACTGTAAACATTTAAAAAAAATCGGTCCAGTGGTTTAGCTGTATATAAATAGATAGATACGATACGTACATATACATAGATGATATTATTGATTGTTCAATTTTCTTGATTCTGGTCATTTTAGAAAGGTAATAAACTTTGGATTTCAAAAAGATGAAAATTAAGAAAATGTAAGTTGAAATTAATTATTTACGGTTGAACAGAATAAAAAAATTATAATTTTTAATATTTCAATAGCGTTGAGCCATTCTAAATTTGTTTCAACCAGTCTTAAACTTTGTATTTCATAGTTTTTTAGTCATTCAAAAATTTCGATTGGGTGAGACCGAGAATTCAAAAACCTTTATTTTCCTCCATTTTAAAGAGGGTCTCTAATGTACATGTCTCCTTCAACTTATTCTCATCTTGTAAAAAAACGATTTTTTAATAGTGGTATATTATTTTTTGCAGTGTATTTAAAAAATATGTTAGTTTTTGGAAAATTAAAAATTTTAGATTTTTTTTTTTTTTTAAATAGTGGGTTCTTTTTTAAAATCAATTGGTAATTCTTATTAAAGTTGGAATTTACTAAATTGGTACGTTTTTATACTGTACACCATCAGTGGGGTAGTATCAAAATATGTTGAAAATAAATCAGTAGGTACCTACTTTTTTTTACAAATTATACATCTTCTTGAATCATTGGTAGGTAATTTTTTATTTGGTACATACTTTTTTAATTTATATTATTTCAATTACACTTTTTTTTATATAAAGTCAATACGTTTTTCTCTACTTTGTTTTTTAGAAAAATAGTACAGAAATTATACATACATAGACGATGGGGTAGGGTATCATATCTTTCTCGTTTTCTTTGAAAATTTGTTAAAATAATAATGTGCAAAATTTGAAATATTGCGAAAACAATAAAAAAATTAATAAAATAATAAAACAAATTTATAGTAATTTAGCAGTAATTCAATTTTTTACATTCCAGGTGTTAAAATTAACAACTTTCCAAAAAAATTATAATTAATATTATTGTATCATAGAACATTTTTCATCCTTAAAAAACGTTTAACAAAGGTTTCAAATTATTAAAATTATATCGCCCATTGGCTGCAACAATGTCATAACTTCGAGTTAACGAAGAAGTTATGAAGAAAAGTTTTCTTATTTCATTTCCTAATCTTAAAAAAGATTAAGTTAATTAAGGAAAATATTTTGACCTTCATTTTCTTATGAGATTATTTTATTTGTTAAGAAAAAGAATAATGAAATAAGTCTCATTTTTGTGGGAATTTATTTCATTTTATTAAATTTTGGATAATTTTATAATTTCTGAATGAAAGTCTTTTAATTAAGACATTATGAACTGATACTTTCTTTTCATTAAGGAAGTCAATAATTTCTCAAAGTTTAAAGAGTAATATTTTTAAATAATATTCCTCAACTGAAAAAAATCTAGTTTTTCAGGATGCATTTTGAAATAAAATATATCGTACATTCCATGAAAGATTCATATTTGGCAAGCATATATCCTATGGAGCCATTTAAATATCTCCATTTTTATTTTTTTGAATTTTAAAAAATTTGAGAATTTATTCACGATTTTACTTTTTCGAAAAGTCAAAAAAATCGGAAAAGTGTGTTTCTTTAAACATCAATTTCTCTAAAAGTTGTTAATGGATTTTAATGATTTAAACTACATGTGGAAGATGAATATGATCTCTTTTAATGTAGTAATTTAGAAATAATATTGTAATTTAACAATGTAATCATAATACAAATGCAATTTTAGGATGCATTTTTGAAAAATTTCTACCCTTTGTTAAAAACCAATATCTGGGACAATAAAATCTACTATTTTTAATATTTTTTTTAAAAAATTGTTCAAAAATTTTTTCATACAAAAATTTAAATTTTTCAAAAAATTTTGATTTTTAACTTTTTTTGATTATACTCTTTTAGTAATACGCCTTGGTAGCTTTAAATTTTTATAACTCCTTAAGTATATGTCGGATTTTATTGATTTAAAAATTAGTATAAAGTTTATTACGAAAAATATTGTAAATTATATTGTATGAATCAAAAATATTTTTTTTTTGCTAATGATGCACTCACGAAAATAATGTAATTTTAGGATGCATTTTTAAGAAATTTCTACCCTTTTGATTTTAAATATTTTTGTTTAATATTGAATACAAATATGTATATGAAATAAAACATTATGTTTAAAATTAGCTCACAAAAATTTAAAATTACAAAAATTTAAAAAAAATTTTTTGTATGAAAAAATTTGTAGAAATATTTAAATTTTTTTTTTTTTAAAATAGTGAACCATTTTGTCCCAGAACAATTTATATTACAATTTTTAGCAAACATAATAATGTTTTTTATATCAGAAGAAGAAAAAAATTTAAAGGGTAGAAATTTTTCAAAAATGCATACTAAAATTGCATTTGAATTATGAATGCATTTTTAAGTGATAATATTATTTTTAAATTACTACATTTATAATGGACATATTCTTCTTAAATATGTAATTTAAATCATAAAAATGCGTTAACAACTTTTCGAGATATTGGTATTTAAAGTTAGACACTTTTGCGATCGCGAATAAATTCGCAAATTATTAATGATGTAAATTTTTTTTGTTTTGAAATAGTTTTTAGACACTAGCAGAATGTAATGCATTTTCTGGGCCGCTACGGCCGTCTTCAGCATTCTTCGTGCCTTTAATGTCAATTGTAAATATCATCCTTTTAACTTTCAAGTTTTCAGAATTAGAATACGTAGCTTCAAAGTAATTACAATATTCTTAATTGTTAACTATATTAAGTGGAACGAAATTTACAACTTTTTTTGGATCATATTCTTCTTATTACATAGGTTTTCCTACTCTAGCCAACTGTCGGTTAGCATAGATTGCAGTGTGATATGTTTTTTGTTTTCTTACATTGCATTGTTAGTTCTATTACTAGAATTCCAATGTATATTTGAGTAAACAACTACACCGTGTCCCGTGTAATTTATAATTATTAGTAAATTTTAATTTTATTCGAACTTTTCTTGAATTAATCAAATTTTTAATTTTTATTCAGACTCGAGTTCATTCTAATGTAATGTTCGAATATAAAAATATTCGAAATACATTTTTTGAAAAAAATGTAAATACAAAAAAAAAAAAAAAAAAAATCGCTCGATTATTTATTTATATATTTCTCGTTTCAGCTTAGGGTAATAATTCATTTTTGCTTAGGATAACTTTTCAATATGAAAATTTGTCCCAATATTTGTGCCAATTTTTCATTTCAACTTTGGGATAATAATGAATTTTTTCTGGGGTTATATTTCCAAAAACTTTGAGGAAATGTTTCATAATGAAAACATGCCCCATAATTGGGACCATTTTTCGTTTAGTGTTTTGGGGACAAATTTTCTGGGGCCACAGTTCGCAGCGCCGATTTTTCTTATATATTTGATTTGGGCGATTTTGTTTTGGGCCATTTTGCTGGCAGCAGTAATAATATATTTTATTAACTGGCAAAGTTTGGTGTACGAGTCTTTTATATTTTATTTGTGCGTCGGCTATTGTGAAGTTTTACATCATGAAGTTATCCAGGAAAGTGATTAGATTTTACCATAATATTATTTTAATTAAAATTTTTTTTAAAAATATACACTGCCGGTCAACAGAATAAGTTCAAGATTTTCATTACATTAAAATTCGCATTATTTGTAATACAAAAAAGGTTGTTAATTTTTTTAAATATTGATTTCTAAAGTCTTGAATTCTAAGATGTTTAATAGCAATAAATAATTTATAAAGAACTACGATAAGTACGATTTTTAACGAATTTTATTCTAACAAATGTATTTTTTAAGGAAATTTAGGTCGTCTTAATAGGTTCATTAAGAATAAAATCAATTTGTGTCAATAATTTGTTGAATTCTATCGTAACATTTTTAACAGTTTTCTATAAGAACCTTTAAAAAAGCTATATTATAGCCTGTGGGCAATTCAGACTTACATTGCTGTTCTCGAATTCATGACAATTGTCATTCATTAGTTCTTGTCATGTGCTTTTATGCATGTGACAACTATCACCAAAAATTTATACTTTTTTAAAGCCAAAATAGAAAATTTTCGTTTGCACCCGGTCGAGAATAGCACTGTAAACAGTGTTGCCAAAACTTTGAAGCCATATCCCACCAGATTGTATTTGAAAAGCCGCTAGAAACCACCTACACTTTAAATAAAAGCACTGTTTTTTACCGCTAAGATATTTCTAAATTTATTTCTAAAGATATTTCCTCTAAAAATCTTAATTTTGAGTAACTGAATGCATTCCAGAGTCATCAATTAGAAAACTAAAAAATAGAAAACTTGTAATCTTCTAATTAGATTTTACTCTATTCGGCTGAAAAAGATATATAGAACATTTGTAGGCACAATTAGCTTATATTTTTTGTTACATTTGTTTTCTGCTGTATCTTCAAACTGCAAAACATCAAACTGAGGGGCTTATTGTATATTTCGCTTCTATTTGAAATACATTGATTTTCGAAAACGTCTGTATTCGAATAATGTAGTGGTGACTTAAAAATTTGAGAAAAAATTGATTTTATAATGTCAGTTTTCTTCATATTTTATATTTTTTTTATTTCTGTTTTAAACCTATGTTTTTACAATGAAGGAAAAGTCACTAGAAATCGCTAGTTAGGAAATTATTGCAGCCAGAAAATCCACTTAGCGGTTTTTTACTTTGAGTACATTAGATAAATTTTTATCAAGACAAACGTCAAATTTTTGTTTGAGTTGCAGATAATTTTTTATCTCTGTCAATTATAGGGGAAAATGTATATCATAATAAACCATACAAAAAGTACCAACAACAATCAAGATGGCGTCTTTTATCAAGCATTATCAAGACAAATTTGTCAGAGCTCGAGCGCTGACAATTTTCTTTTAACGCTGCAATAATACTGACAAATTCAGTATACATTAGACAAATCTTTATCATGATAAAATTTTGACGTTTCTTTTGATAAAAATTTGTCTAATGTAGACTCAAAATTATGGAAAGTACCCGCTACGAACAACAAAATACCGTCAGATCTAGCTGGAAAACCGCCGTTTTGGCAACACTGACTGTAAATCTATGAAATATGGCAAAGAAAAATTGAGGGAAGTCAAAATATTGTCAACAACTTTTTCAAGAAATTAGTCTCGCTATGGAAAAAAATATAAAATGCAATTCCTGCAATTCTACTTATTCAATCTGGAAAGCCCCAATGGCTATAAATATTATTATTTTTGTTATTTGAAAAGGGAGTATAATGGCGTAAAGTGCAACTTCATATTATGAGACATGTTAACTTCGATTTTCGATAAAATTATGAAAAAAACGTATAAAAGTTTAGTGGAAGAAACATTTTTACATTTTATACACTATTTTAATTCATTCCACACCGTAGGATCGATAAAAAAATGATTTCGAAGTTAAAATTTTACCTCTTCGGAGTGGCCACCTTACTCTTTCGACCTTAATATATTAGGAAATGTATGAAAATTGCTGTCACGTAATGAGTCGGACAGACAATATGAGAACAAAAATTCTTTCATTATTCTTGGCGAAAAGTTGAAGCAAAACTTCTTTGTTTCAAGTTTAAAATCTTTATAAGTCCCTTCCAAATAGAATTTTTTAGGTTAAATTGAATAAAAAAGGCTATTCTCATTATTAATGAATTTCAAATGATATAAAATACTCAATACATTCTGTTGTTTTATAGAATAAATAATGATGAACCTATTCAGATGACCCAAAAAAATTACATAAAAATTCGCTTGTTGGAAAAAAAAAATCAATAAAAATCGAACTTAGTTATTACTTAATTTATTTTTCATGTAAATATCTTAGAATTGAGCACTCTAAAAGTTATTTTAAAAAAATATATAAATTTCATTATTATTTAAATAATAAAAAGTTTTAATCTAACGAAACAAATATGCGATATATACATAGTTATGGTCAAACTTGGTTACATAATTTTTTTTTAACTATTGTCACCGTTATTTTACTCATGTGTTTTTTAAATCATTTTTATTATTTTTTTTTTTTTACAATTCATTCAACATTAAATTTTGTTATAATTCATTTTGATGGGGATTTTCTATTGACGCATTATTTTTTTTTTTCCCTAATTGCTTTGCTTACCGGTCATAAAAGATAAGATTTTTTTTGTCAATGCTTAATAGTATGAAAAACCAGGTGTTTGGAGTGGACATTTTTATTATTTGTTTATTTTTGTTTTAAAACTAAAAATTTGCCGTTATACTTCAAGGGATTTTTGGTTTTATGTTTTATATTCCCTGGTCACCTACATATATATCTAAACTATTGTAAATAATTGTTTGAAACAAGTAATTGCTTACCTGATTTTCCATATAATAAAAATCAAACGTAAACAAAAATCATAAATAGTACTGTAAGAATAAAAATTGTGTGAAATTAAAAAAAAAAAAAAAAATATACTAAATACCTTAAACCCTGATCCTGTTAAAATTACTTCAATTGTTGTAATGGATAATAAAATTTATCACAGTTTTAAAAGGTTAGGTTAAAATTAAACAACATAGTTAGATATAACTGTTAATTTTTTATACCTACATACATATTCACATACAGTGCGCAAAAAAACGTATTCGTACACTATATTATCTTATAATAAGTGTTTTATTAAAAATTAGATTTATTACAAAAAATCGTATTCGTAATAATTATGGATATAAAAAGTTTACAGATTTTAAAGAAATAGGTTTCCGTACTAAAAATATCAATATATTTTAATGTTTTTCTGATTAAACTCTGTTAATCTGAGTAGCAAATATTTCATCATGACAATTAGATTTTTTATTAACAAAAATTAACGTTAAATTATAGTATTTGATAGACAAACATTGCACAGTGGGGCAGAATCGAAAATTCTTGGAAATAAATCTGTAACTTCTTCAAATATTTTTACACTTCACATATGCGTAGCAGAGGAGTGTAAAATTTTAAGTTTGGAAATCAGACCCAATATACACCACCAGCATTATATTTATGGGGCTTTAAAGTGGGGTACCTCTGACATAGAAATTTTTTAAACATTTGCCAATTTTTTGTTTCCCATCTGATATCAAATATTTTTACATCATCTATAAAAAACACTATTTATGACATAGTTTTCGAGTTATTTGCATTTTATTTGAAATTTTAGCTACTTCAATTTTGTTCTTTGTCCTATTTTTTCATATATATCCCAGTATTTCTGACCGATTTTATTAAGGTACGGTCAGATTAGGCAATATGAAATTTATTTTATGCTAACATTACTAACATTTATTTTCCCATTTATAGTCATCGGTCACATTTGAAAAATTATTTCATCAAACTGTCGAAAGCAATAAATTTATTTTTATTAAAAATATATTAAACAAAAAGCATGAACATTTTTTGATTTTATGATGTGGAGCAGCTTCGATTACTTTTTTAGAAGAAGAAGAATATAAAAATAAGAAAAAAAAAATACAATGCCATATGCTGTTCACGAGCAAACCCCATAACGCCCTCAATGCCACCAGCACCAACAACATTAAGGTCCTCCTACTGCTGCTCATTTTCAGCAATAAACCTCATCAAGACGGCCTCCTATTTTTCGTCATACTCAATCACCTTCTGTGGAAGGTCAACGACTGACTTCTCAAACACCGCTTTCATAATATACTTATACACCTCCGAACAGCTCATATTGCCGCTACATAACCATAACTTACAACATAACGTAGTCATACTGCTAAAAGTTGACTATATTTACGTTTTTGCTACACAAGCTATTCGCGGTTAAAGGTGCCAAAAATCATTTTTTTGCACACATGTAACCGCGAATAACTTCCGTAGCAAATATGTAATTATCGATGACTTTTGGAAGTATGTTTAAGTAATTTGTTCATCTAATTTTCCTAGGGTACCAATTTATATGTATAATTACATATCCTGTTTTATTATAATATTTTTTTGCATGCTTAATTAAATTATTAAAATGATCAGCAACATTGCTCTATATTTGTGGAATTTATTGCTGAAAACTTCTCATTTACATAAATATTTAAAATATTAATGATTTAGATTCAATAGTAAACAATATGGCTTAATAAAACTGTTATTTGATAGTGTTTTATCTTACACTGTGGTCACACTGTGTTCACATTAAGAAAATTTTTGTTTGCTTTTAAATAATTTTGTTTGCCCAAAATCAGCTGATTTGTTGTTTGCCACAAAAAAAATATTTTATGGTCACATTACGGCAAAGAAATATTTGTGAGTTTCAGTCAAATGTATCCCTAATGTGACCGTACCTTTAGTTTTTTCTTTAATTAAAAAACAAAATTATCTATTGAATAAAGAAAAATTTTAGTCGATATCTTTACCGAGTCCAAAACTAAACGAATTTGAATTTGAAAATTGCAAAAATTACAGTTTTTTTTGTGTTTTTTTAGATAGATAGATACTCTTTTTTTTTCTCTCAAATGGAATTTTCCTTAACAGCATATAATAGTTTAATACTTTCCGAAAGGTATATTCAATAACCAAGCAGTTTAAGTACATATCCTTCGAATTTGACATATTTTATATGAAGCTTTTGACTTTAGTCTATATTTTCTAAAATTCCAAAGTATGAATCTGCAAACAGAATGCAGTTTAGAAATTTATAATATGTTTTTAAGAGTTGAATAAGGTTTCTTAACATTGTTTGAGGCTTGAGAAGATGAAATTGCAATGATAGGCCCAATAGACGATAATTACACAGGTCAACAATAAAACAGGATCGTGGAAAAGATTTTGCAGATATTAAAGGTATCCCAATCCCATAGACAAAAATCAAAATAAAAACATTTATCAAATTGTGTTGAAATATACGTTTTTAGAAAGGTAACAATGTAGGTAATACAATTTAAAAAATTTTTTTTTGGAAATAATTACTTTTGGGGATACGAGAGGGCGCTAAAGTCAGCGAATTTAAAACAAATTTTAATGAACAAACAAATCTGGTTTTAAACTTTTTTTGGGAAAAATAAAATTAAAAAAATCGATTTTTTGATGAAATTCAAGTGTTAAAAATGATGAAATATTCAAAGTGTTAAAAATGATGAAGCATTAGTGGTGAATAATTTTAAAAAGAAGATGTTATCCTCACATAATGGAAATAAACAAAATAAGAAGTTAGATGTCTGTAATTATTGCAACAAGAAAGGCCACTGGTTGCGTGAGTGCAGAAAATGGATCAGTGATGGTAAGCCAACAAAAGAAAAGGATAGTGAAGTGAAATATGCAAACCGAAGAATATTATCTTTAATGTGTGATGAAGTCAATGCAATAAAAGAAGATTTTTCAAATAATTGGTGGATAGACAATGGTGCAACACGGCATGTTACAAATAATAGAAGATTATTTAAAAGTTTTGAAAAATTTAATGATCCTTGCAAAATAAAGGCTGCTGGAAAAGAAATTTTAGACGTCGTTGGCAAAGGTACCATAGAAATTAAATCAAAAATTAACAACAAGGAAATTTTGATTGATCTCACTGACGTTTGGTTCGTTCCAAACATATCAAGAAACCTGTTTTCGGTATTATCTGCTCAAGACAAAAGAAAAAATAGCGAATTTTACTCGACCGCAACAAAATGCAAACTTATAGTAAATAATGAAGTCTTAATAGTCGGTCATAGAGAGGTTGGAGGCACTTTGTATAAAGCAGATATAGAACCAGTAATATCAAATACAATAAATTAAATTAATTCTACAGAAGCCGATAATACATTGCAATTATACCACGAGCGTTAGACTATAATGAAAAGGTATAGACTATAATGAAACATTTAGTCCAGTCGCAAAATATGCATCTTTCCCAATTCGATGTGTCTGTCAACAGCTTTTCTTTATGGTCAACTTGAAGAAAATATTTTTGTGAATCAGCCGGAAGGTTTTAATGATGGTACTAAGAGAGTCTGTGAGTTGAAAAGGAGTTTACATGGACTAAAACAAGCGCCCCGCTGCTGGAATCGAAGATTTGGAAACTATTTATTGAAGCTTGGTTTTAAATCCAGTGAAGCGGATTCTTGTTTATACATAAGAAATAAAGGAGGTAAGAAGATAATACTTGCTCTTTACGTAGATGATGGTCTAGTAGCTGCCACAGATCCCAAGGAATTAGAAATATTTTTATCCGAATTAGGAAAGGAATTTAAAATAACAACGAAAGATGCAACTTACTTTTTAGGATTAGAAATAAAAAGAAATAATAATGGCATATTTATGTCAGTAAGCTTATGCCAAACGAATTTTAGAAAGATTCAACTTCTCAGACTGCAGATCAGTTTCATCGCCAATGCTAAAAGGTGAAATTTTCGAACCAGGGAAAGAAAATAAGGGTTCTCAATTTCCCTATAGACAAGCTGTAGGAGCCATTATGTATTTAATGTTGGAAACAAGGCCTGATTTAGCATATAGCATTGGATTTCTGTCAAGAACTTTAGAAAATCCATCGAAATGTGATATAATTCGTGTGAAACGAGTTTTTCGTTACATATCTGGTACTTTAAGTTATGGAATCTTCTACAATAACAAATCAGTTCAAAAATTGGAATGTTTTAGTGATGCTGATTTTGGAGGATGTACAAAGACTGGAAGATCTCGACTGGGGTACTTGTTAAATTTGCTGGAGGTGTTATTTCATGGCTAAGTCAAAACAGTCAATGGTAACAACATCAACAACAGAAGCAGAAATTGTTGTAGCTTCCGAAGCAACAAAAGAAGTAATTTGGCTAAAACGCTTATATGCTGAATTAATCGATTTAAATGATATTCCACTGCTACAAGTTGATAATTCTGCTGCTGTTCGTTTAGCTCAAAATCCTGAATATCATAGGCGAACAAAACATATCAGTTTAAAACATTTCTTTGTACGAGAAAAAGTTTCTGAAAGAAATCTTGAAGTTCAACAAATACCTACACAAAATCAGTTAGCAGATTTGATGACAAACCAACAAGATTGAAGATGCTTTGTGATCAAATCGGATTAAGAAATTTTAACATCACATAACAAGGGAAAGTGTTGAAATATGTTACTGTAATTTGCTTTTGTATAATACTTAGTAATATTTTGTATTTGTTGAAAACTTTTAAATTTATTATTCTAAATCTACAAAATATACAATATTTATTTAGTTACCAACGACTCGTTAAGCTGTATGTATTCTTATCTCTGAAGAAGTGTAATTCAAATACATATGTAATTCACAACGAAATTAGTTTACATAAGCAGCTGCTATTTAAAACAACAACGACGAAATCAATGTCATAAATCCGACGTTTATTCGCGTGTTACATATAATTTAAATAAACAAATAAATCTAGTTATAGATTTTATTGAGTTTATTATTTAATAGTCCGTCTTTCTGTCTGTCCATCATTTATTACCTAGTGTGTTGGGGTAAAATAAAGATGTGTGACATATGACTTTTAAACAAAGTACAAAAATTATATTTAAACAAAAGCATCAAATTTAATAATTAAATTATAAGTAGTATGGAATGGTTTTTCAGAAAGAATTGTAGATAGTTTAAAAACTGAAATATATCTGAGTTAATAAACATCGACAGAGATATTGTAAGAACTTTCATCCAGTACAAATCTGTCTATATATTTTCCACAACACAAAACAGTTTTTGTTTTTTCACCATATGTACTAAGGTGTATATAGAATTCGGCACCAACGAATATAGCACGCTAAATTTTGAACTTTATTTCAATATTTTAAAGATTTATAAATGTAATATTTGTTTTACTAGAAATACAAACCAATTATACTGACATTTTTAATATAATTTTTCATATAAGTACTTGCAATACTTGACTCTCTTTTCCCTTGGATAATTAAGAGAAATAAACGAGGTTTTTTTTGTTGAGTAAATAATATGTAGAGGCATTTCAAATAAATTCAAAATCAAACTAAAATAACACTCTGTATAGTATATTACTCATTCACCAACTCTGCAATCAATGATCGCAAAAATAAGAATGTGTAAAATTTAAAATATTAAAAAAAATATATGATATCAGACTACATACTTATTAGTCATTTATCTACCTTCTAATAAAGTAGAGATCTACACTGTCGGACAAAATAAAGTTCGGTTTTTTACTCTTGCTATTTATTTCAGAATAATTGTCTTCTAGGTTCATTATGGTCTACTTTTTTGATGTACACATATTTCTCGTTTTATATTCCTTAATTTAATAAACAAAATAAGTCTAAAATATGTGCATTTCGAGTTTGAAGTAAAAGTGTTGTGTTGGTCATGAATTTTGTGCGGCAGAATAAAGTGACACTTTACCAAATTTCTTAAATTTGGCTTCCATTTTTCGAATTTTTTGATACAAAATTGAAGGCTTATGCTTAAAAAGTACTAAATTTTAATATTCTATCCATTAAATTCTATTCTAATTATTATTACATTTGAAAAATAAGGATAGATCCGGTCATATTATCGGTAAGTCTTCGACCACAATCCAGTAAGATTTCTTGATTCCAGTCAGAGAAAATGAAGTAAGATTAATGTAATTGTCTTTAAAGTGCAGTTTTTTAGAATCTCAGGTCAAAAGAACCATTCTGGTATACAAAATTAAAATTTAAAATGAAAATTAGAAGAAATTGAGGGGTCAGAAAACCTAACACTGCGAAGTAAAGTCGTAGCTATAACGCAATTCTCACCAAAAAGAATCTAATTTTTCTACGTGGAGAGATAAAGTAGAAAGTAATTTTAATTATTACTAGACTAACTGCCCAGACATGGTTCAAACAAATTGGTTTCATATGTACCAAAGTTAAGAAAATATTTTTTATACGATCTCCTATAACAAAAATTTTAAACTTCAGTTTTTCTTTAAAGAGTTAATAAGATTTTTGTTTATTCATCCAAATAACTGTATTTTAGAATGGTTCTGGGACTTTAAAGGTTATTTTTGCATTACGGGTCGCTTTATTATATTAGAACAATAATGATGTCACTTTTACTTAGAATATGTATATCTAAAACTCATATATTTGAGCTATTTCCTGGCAGTAAAATTTAGCACTTTTTAAGCATATGCTTTCCGTTTTGCATCACGACGTGAAGTGTCACTTTATTTTGTCGCACAAAATGCATGACCAATACAACACTTTTGCCCCAAACTCGAAATACACATATTTAAAAAAATTCTTTTGTATATTAATTTAAACATATAATACGACAAATACCTGGACACCAAAAAAGTAGCCAATTATGCACTTAGACGACAATAATTATGAACTAAATAGCAAGAGTAAAAATCCGCACTTTATTTTGTCCGACAGTGTATATAAAAATATTTTGTATTATTTTTTTTATTAAAAAGTTACATACAAACAACTGTTATCAAAGCACATTTCTACAGCTGTGAAATGTGTGCTAAAAATAAGAGAATTTATTTAAAAAAGAGAAGAAAACAAAAAAATATAATTTATGACGTAAATATTAGTTTTTGCAAGTCATTTTGATCAAACAAATTTTGTAGTATTATGATTTTAGTGGTATTTATATATGTACATACAGTACTGTGCAGAACATAAGCAACAAAATTAAAGTTATACTAAATGTTAAATTATTTTTTAAAGTATTAAATTTGGAACAAAACTAATTTCATAACATTGTTAACACATTTGTGTACTAACAAACATTTGTACCTTAGATGATGTGATTTTCTTTCTTTTCGCAAAAACGAGAAAAATATTATATGTTCTCTATCATAGTATAATAATAAAGTATACTCGTAAGACCAGCTGTTTTACAATTTTTTCATTGGCAAACCTCGCGGTACTGTCAAATTGTTTTTGTATTCACATGTAAAATATTTTTTGAGTTTTTTTCTCTTGCTCTCTTTCGTTCTCTCATTTTTCCGTTCAAAGCATTCTGACATTGTGGGCAGTAGTTTTACACTAACAAAATACAAGCAATTTTTGTTTTTGTAGATGTGCGAGTACTTTATTATTTTACTATGGTTCTCTATATGAAAGTGTGCATATCTAAAGCAACAAAATTTCCAATTTTAAAATTTTACAAAAAAAATTTAAAATTTATTGCGAGTTTTTTTAAGTAAATGGCAGTTTTATAGTAAAAATATAAGAATAAAGCATTATCTATACATATTTTTGTTATTTTTTTTCCTTTACTTATAGTTGTTTTAATAAAAATCATGATTTGTGAAATATAGGCCGATGCAATAAATTTTATGTTTATTTGGAATAAGAAAAATTTAAACTAACTTTTATTTATAATACAAATTATGTAATACTGCTTAATTAAGCTATACAAATTTATTTTGGAAGCACAATTTAAAAAATTATGACTTGTGCATGAAAATGGACTTCAGCCAAAAACTTCGATATTATTGTTAAAAATAAAAAGGTAACACGATATGAAAACAGATTTGTCCAAGGCAAATTTATTTAACAGGTAAAGTCAGTTAATCAGCTGATTTTTTTTTTTACTTTGTTTTGGATATTGCATCTGTCAAACTTTGTTTACGTTTACCAAAGAACAAAGCGGACCGGCAGCCAGTCGCCGCATAATTTTTCTAGCCGTCGCCGACGCTGACTCATACCGGCTAGAAAGGCTGAACAAAATACAAATAAAAATTTACTTAAAATTGCATATGTTAAACGGAAATATTAGTTTTTAGTAATAAACATAAGAAATGTACTTAATTTATGTAATATAATATAAAAAACATTTTGAGCTGACAAATAAGCTGCCGCCGATATGACCTTGTGAAAGTCGCCTCCGCCGACAATAATTGGATACACAGCCGCCGCCAATTTTGCGTCGGCTTGGTTCTCTGAGGCTTACTTTATTTTTTGTTATGTTTACAAATTCGCTTTGTTTCTAGTCATAGTAAAATAATAAAGTACTCGCACATCTACAAAAACAAAAATTGCTTGTATTTTGTTAGTGTAAAACTACTGCCCACAATGTCAGAATGCTTTGAACGGAAAAATGAGAGAACGAAAGAGAGCAAGAAAAAAAAAACTCAAAAAATATTTTACATGTGAATACAAAAACAATTTGACAGTACCGCGAGGTTTGCCAATGAAAAAATTGTAAAACAGCTGGTCTTACGAGTATACTTTATTATTATACTATGGTTTCTAGTCAGCCGATTTTGACATAACTAACCAGCAAACCATTTAAAAAGTGCCTGTTGTTTTTGTATTGTTGTATTTGTTGTAGAACTGACTTTACCTGATAAATAAATTTGCCTTGAGATTTGTCCACTTAGATAGATTTCATAGTCTCTACTTAAGCCCAAATTACAAATGCGCGTAGTCAGCAACAGTATCAGCAAAAATTATCAGCTGTTCACTGTCAGTACGACATGATGCTGCCGTTATAATTACAATTCAGCGTAGGCAGCCACAATTTACAACAACCATCTAGCTTTATTCTACTTGTGTATTTTAGCCTCTCATTTATTTGCTCACTCTCTGTCTCGCTCTCAATATATATGCAGCGCAGTGAATTTAGAAACAGGGCTAAATGAAACAACACTGCAAACTGCTGCTGACCAAATGTAATCAACACCATAACAAACAGTGCATTCTAAATGATCAGCTGATTATGGCAGCACACACTGCTGCTGACTACGCGCTATTGTAATTTGGGCTTTAATGTCAATTGAAAATATTTAAAGCAGTTACAGGCTAAACAAAATAGCACTACTCACTGAAAAGTTACTAAATAAAGGTACATTTTTTTATTTCTGTTTTTAGAAAAGAAACAATTTATAATATAAATAGGTTGCTTTCTTCTTGAAATCAACAAAATAAATCATATTAAAAAAGAAAAGTACTTTATTTAATATAAAAAAAAAAAAATACTTATATGTATCCATCATGACCGGACACGCAACGTCGCGCAACAAGGTATGCAACTTAAACCGTACAGTTCAAAAAAATAATTTTGGGTTCAGAAAAGATGTCCTTTCTTAGAAATCTAATCAAATTTTGATATTTTTAGGTTATTAAAAAGCACAGAAATTTTGTCATAGGGGAGACTGCACTTTTTTTTAAAAGGTCTGTATCTAAGAATGTATTCGACAGATTTAAAAATGTTATATATTGTTGTTATCCTTGGATATTGAACAATAATATATTGTTACAAAATTTTATGAATCTACCCCGAAACCACTACTTAAACTCTTTTCTTTTTTTTTCCTTTCGATCTCTAACAAAGATTTGGCTTTCACTTATTTTTTAGGAAAATAGTACAATTCTTAATGTTATTTTGTAAACTCTGTTTTAAATATTGAAAAATTTCAAATACAAAATAATTAAAAAATAGAGTCAAAATATTACAAATCACTTACAAAAAATACTAAAACACCTGCATATAAGCAAAGAATATACAATATATAGAAAGCGCATGTCAATGAAAACTGAAATATTTTTTAAAAGTATTTCTTGATGCGGGAGGGAAGACAAAAGGAAAAGAAGCTTGTGTGTTTTTTATCTCTTTTGTTATGCTCTTGAAATTAATAAAAAACACACAAAAAAGTCAGTATCGCACGAGCATTCAAGCAATAATGTTGTGTTACTGCTTGTTGCTTGAGATACACTCATGAAAAATATTAATATGATTTTTTGTCTCTTAATTAAACAACTATCTTTTTTTAATTAAGAAATAATAATTTAATACAATTATTATATTATTTATTATAAAATACAAATTTGAAATAATCGTTCGTATTGAATTAAATTTAGTATTATTTGATATTTTTTAATAAGAATTTAAAATCCTAAATTATTAATATATCGTTATTTTTTTTAATCGAAGAGTAGAAAAAATTAACATTAAATCGTAATTTTTATGATTACTATGGTATTCGTTGCGATCCCTGGTTATTATTATTCAAATTCTAAACTAGTAACGTGTATTTCCACTTACAAGTCTTGAATTGACGAAGAAACTTTCAAAATAAAATTACTATAAAAATGATGTTATTTTTTTGGTGTATAATTTCATAATGAGAAAAACAAAACATACACAAACGTAATTGTGAATGTATGAGTGTGGAGATCGCTGGTATAGTGCCTATAAAAAAGTAGAAACAAGAAATTGGTTGTTTATTTACTAAAGCCCTGCAAACATTTTCTATTGCGGAAGTGGCTAAGAAGAGTCTTCCAGAAGTTGAAACTCATCGCCACGACTATTGCCAAAGTATCATTAAAATCATCTTCCGTCGGGAAGAACTGTTCCTCGTGGAAGTGTCTTCCAGACGACTCGAAGAAGACACTTCTGAAAGTGTCGAAGAAGACTCTTCTTGACGCCACCCGGAAGATGATCAGAGAAGTGTCGTCTTATTCTCTTCTAGAAGATGATTTTTAGTTTTTTTATTTCTGTATTTATAATTAAAATTATTTTTTTATATATCATTATTATCTTTATTTCACAATTATTATACATATAAAACTACAAAATAAATAATTTACATATAAATTAATTTAACATTTAAAATAAAATCTCCATGGGAAACTTCTGGTCAAATCCGGTACCTTTAAAAGAAGAAAAGAAGATTAGTAATAATTTTAATTGTTAAATTTTATTTAGATTACCTTTTGTATGAAGAATTCGGCAAGGCACTATTACAGGCAAAGTTTTGGACGTCTTTAAAAATGCAAATACTTGTTCGTTCCATGAAATTTTTCCTAAAATTAAAATAAATTGTGAGTAAAATCTGATATTACTAAATAAAAGTTTTAGAAGATTTACTTACCTTTTAAAAATGTCCTTTATTAATAATTTCTAAATTATTAACAATAAAAAAACACTTATGTAATTATCAGGAACACTTTTTTTATATTTATTATTGCTGCCGAACTGTACCAAAGATAAATTGTTACTGAAAACATGATTCTATCTGCTTCTTTATTGTGTTATTTTCTTTTCATAAATTATCCAACAATCTTACCAACACACGTCCAGAAGATTATTGCGCAATAGTAATGTATTTTGTTTTTGTTAAATTCGAATTATCATCTTATTATCTTCCAGAAGTGACTTCAAAGTATACTTCTGGAAGATCAAAGGACGATAGTAATGTATTTTGTTTTTGTGAATTTCGTACACACTTCTCACAATCATCTGGAAGTCACTAAGAAGTGACGTCTGGACGATTAATGCGCAATAGCAATGTATTTTGTTTTTGTATTTTTTGAAAAATCTTCCGACAATCTTCTAGAAGACACTAAGAAGTGGCGTCTGGAAGATTAGCAACAAATTTATCTTCCAAATGTTTGAAGGGAGGAGATAAAATACGATCGCGTATGTTAGTGTAGGGCATAGCATATGTGTTTTGTTGTTTTAAAAGTAGAAATACTTTAATCAGCACCGAACTAGTTATACCTTTTTTAACGTCATATGAGCTTATATACTTTTAGCCTATCAAATTTATATTTTAAAATTTGATTTGTGTAGTTTTGTTACTTATGTATTCAAAGTAACAGATGTTAATGTTAAGTATATTAATTAAATAAATAAAAACAAAAATATAAAATTATATCCACTTGAAAAAAATATAAAAAAATATTTTTATTTTTTTTTATTCATATCAAATTTGTCACCAAAAAAATTAGATTTTTCTTTAATAATTTTGTTTTATTCTGTAAAGAAGGTGGAATTATATTGAAAAAAGATCTTTTGTAAAAAATATTTAATTTGTATATACCTACTATATAAAAAAATTGTTATGACAAAAATAAATAAATAAATAAAAATAACTTTTATTTCCTGCCAAAAAATAACTTTTATATATTAATAAAAAATTTCAGTATTTTTGTTTATAAAAAAATTTAAGTCTATAAATTGAAACATTGCTGTATGAATATTTTTTTCTTTTTGTATAAAAAAAAAGGAAATCAAAAAACTTATTTTTTTTCAAAATAAATGTTATTTCTGCCCAAAAATAAAAGAAATGAAATACTTTGTTATTCAAAACAACTTTTTTACTAAATAAAATATATATAATTTAAAAATAAGTTTTAAAATTGAAAATATTAATATTATTTATTTCTATAAAAAAATATATATTTTAATAACAATTTCTTGTTTCAAATAAAATACAACTCAAAAACTTGGAAAAAATCACAAAATAATTTTTTTCCGAAAAAAAGGAAAAACTTTTATTTATTATTTACTCTATTTTTATTTTTCTTTCTAAAAAATCCAAAAAATGGAAAAAATATGTACTTTTAAAAATGAAAAAATTTTAATATTTTTTTAAATAATAATTTCTAAAATTAAAAATTCTCTATAAAAACATTTTTTTAAATAATAATAAAAATCAACAAAAACAAATTGTATGCACATTTTATGAAATATATAAAAATATAATATATAAAAGTAAAATATAACAATTATTAGCTTATCAAAAATATAACTATAAAATATAAATTGAAAACTTCGAAATCATACAAAAATTTGTCACGTCACTAAGAAAGGTATAAGCACGACGGTGCAGATCAGAGTATTTCTACTTGTAAAACAACAAAACATGCATGCTATGCCCTACAGTAATATTAACGTTCATATCTTTTCCATTAGTAAATAAACAACTAAAATTTCTGTTGGTACTTTTTATTTCAAAACAAAAGAAACAAATATTATTTGTTTCTTTCAATTTGAAATAAAGATCTTTATACATGTACAAACATATATATGGCTGTGTGTTTTTATTTGCATTTTTTTATAAGGAATACACACATGTACAAACACATATATTTAAACTCTTTCTCTCTCTCTGTTTTGGTGGTGGATTTTGTTTTCCCTTGTTACTTATCCCCCTCATCAATGCAAAATGTTGAGAGCGAGAATTACATGAGAGCAGGTTCTATGATTAGAACCCGCCATAAGAAATTTTGTTTCTACATGATGCGCCTTCTATATATGAATATTCTTTGATATAAGTCAGTTGGTGAGCTAGAGATGACAAAATCGTGTGAGTTATTTATTAAGCTTTTTGATACATTTACATAAATAGTTAGTGATGCACAATGGTTGCTTCATATCGAAAACGTCATTGCCGAAGCTACCCCAAAGCCGAAGCTGCCCCAGTGTCCCCTACATAGTGAAATATCTTGTTTAATTCTATGTTCTTGCCATAGAAAATAACTAGAACTCCAACTTGCTCACAAAAAACCTAACTCGATTGTCAAAAAAAACCTAACTCTTTGTATGTGTTAGTAAAATTTTCTATAGAACAAATTTATACGTGTGAAGAGAGTAATTTTTTGTTTCTGAGCGAATGAAAAGAGTTGGACTTCTAGTTGTTTTCTGTGGTTCTTGCATCGAAAAAATGCAAAATATATTTTAAAACTTTTGAAGGATTGGATTAAACATAATTGCTTAAAATTTTTGCTTAACATTTTTTAACTATGCGATCTAATACTCAGACGCAAAACCCTATGGAAGATTTTTTATGCTGCTTCAACATTATTGCAGTACAAAGTGTAGTGTAGTCAACAAATTTAAATGGAAATCAATCTAGAGAAATCAATTAACATTAAAACTACTAAATTTTACGGAAAATGTAAAATATAGAACAAAATCTAGCAAAATATAAATATGTTGCTATTGTTGTGCACACTCCTATATGAAGATTGTAGTGTTTTATTCCAGTTTTTGTTAATAGACAAAGCTAAAGTTCTTTTAATGTTTGTGTTTTTGTAAATCCTTAAATATGTATATAATTTCGTAAAATTATTTTTGTTGTAAACCAAATATTCTAAAAAATAAAACTATTCTTAGGTTTACACTAGTTTTGTTGCCTTTGTTCTGCACAGCATTGTATATCGAATTATTGTAACAAAAATCGTTTTCTGATGGAAATATTTTTAAAGTAATTTTTTGTTTTAAATGTAAAGTATTTGCAAATTTCTGTAATAAAAAAAAATAAAATTTTTAGTTTAAAGTATGAAACTTTGGCAAAAGTACCTTTTCTTTGAGTTTCATATTTAATTTTTTCGTATTTATTTTTTATCTATAGTTTAAATTGTTTATATGATAACATTTAAGTTAAACGTGTTTATGCTTTAAAATGTACAAACATATGTATTAGGGATGCCAATCGGTATTGATTTTTAAATATCTCGGGATTTCTTAAAAATTCCCGAGATCCAGAAAAATAATTATTTAAATATAGATTTCTTATAATTAAAACTACTAAAAACTAAAAGCTCAAGAAACAATGTTTTTAACCTATATGTGTCATCAGATGAATATTAATTTTTTATTCACACCCTTTTTATAACTAATAGTGGAAGGTCAAAGTACGCGTCACGCGGCAACGGTCGGCAGAATTATTACCAGCTCAAAAATTAATCAATTGTTTATAAAAAACTGACAAAGTAAAATTTGAAAACACTGTCATAAATTTAATCTGGCAATAGTGTGACACGCGGCCGCACGTCAAAGTTGAATATTTTTTTAACTTTTTTTATATGGAGAAAACATGATCAGCTGATTGCCGCTGGCGCCGCGTGCCGCGTACATTGGCCTTCCACTATAAGTATATTATTATTGTTTATAAAAATAAATTTTAAACTTTGTTATAATGTAATAAAAATACTTTTAACATTAAAATTTAAAACATCGAATTATTAAAGAGGGTTTTACACTATTATACTTTGTATTTATGTATATCATAGTTTCATTTTCTATAATACACAATTAAATGGAAAGTATTATTAGATGTAATATTGTTTTTTACTTATTATCTGCTCCACATAATGTAACTGATCGCATAAAAAATGCTATTTTATGAAATTTTTAACAAAAGCAATTAGGACAGACTTGTCAAAAAAATCTGTCACATATATTCACTTCAAATACATTTTTTGAACATAGAAAATTTTTTTAATAACACACTGTTACAAAATGGCATTTTTAATTTTCACTCGGAAAACGATCTAATGTGTTCTGTAGAACTTTTTGAGGACATTACAAAACAGTTCTAAATTTCGAGATATTACAAAAAAAAAAAAAATCGATTTTATTATAGTTCCTGCACTATAAATCTCGTAGCTTCATAAATTCAAAGTCAATTTATGATTAAATTGATTTAGAAAACAAAAGGACGTAGCTTTTAAATTATATTACAATCCATAGATTAACAACTAGATATTTATGTGAGAGAAAAAAACCTAATTCAATTGTCAGAAACCTAATTCATACAAAAACAAAATACATGTAGTCACATATATTTTGTTTTTGTATTTTCAAAAAAATGAGTAAATTTTTTGAAAATTTAGTATAGGGTGGCTCTCACATAAACTTCTAGTTCTATTCTATGTTACAATCATTTATATACATATTTTCAATTTAAGTAACGATTTACTCACCATTTTTTAATTCTTTTCGGAATTTATATCAAATTTTTTTGATTTTTTTCTTCAAGCCCATGATAAAATAATAGAAGGTAGAATCATTAGAGAGAGTGCTCTCAATTTAATTTACCCTGAATTGTCAAACAATAAGAAATGAAAACAAAATGTAAAAAAATTAAAACAAAATATCAAAAAACTGAAAAAAAAAAATATAAAATAAAATATCAAAAAACTAAAAAAAAAAAAAAAATTGTTTTAAAGATTTGGTTCAATGAATAAATTATCTTCATGGACCGATTCTACGTTAACTACCAACAACTTTGAAGCCAAGTATATTCCTTGTCATTGGTAACTACTGGACCAGCCGGAACATCTACTTGCAGCTCCAGTAAACGTTCTTTTGCGATAACTCCATGGCAGGATATAAATGACATCATTGGAAGTTGTTGGTGGTGAGGTAGTAACCAGTTGTATGTTATTGTTTTTGTATGTATATTATACTTTAAACTACTTTTTTCCAGATAAATTTACAAAAAAGTTTCAATGCAAAAAAACGAAATTAAAATGTAAACAAAAAGTTTTTATATTTTTAGTTTTTTATTCTTATTATTTGTTTTTTATTTCTATATTATTTGACATAACAAGCATTAAAATTTGAAAACTCTCTCTAATGATTCTACCTTCTATTATTCTATTATGTTCAAGCCTAAATATATTTGTTTACAAAGTTGTAGTTTTGCCCAGCAAAAAAAACGATCAAGAGTTTCCAATAAAGAAAATTTTCATCACTTCAATAGTAGAACAAAGTGCATATTTTAACTTTTTTGGAATTTCTTAATAATAACTACCAAAAAAGTGAAAATAAATGAATTTTTAGCGGAAAAAAAGGTTAATAATTTCTAAGAAAATTAAAATTTTTCAAATTTTAAAGCATTTTAATTATAGGGTAAGTGTACCGGTGGTCGGCAGTTTAACTTTTTTTCTGACTTTCAAGTTTAATATTTCCGAAAGTGATCATGATATTTGGATAACGAGCAATTGCACCACTTTATTAAAGAGAACTCTTTCAGATTTTGTTAGATTTTTGCAAAGAAATAAATGTTTAATTAGCCATTTTATTGCATTTTATAAAATACATCGTTTGTATCTATAGTCGGCATATTATTCTAGTGTTCGGCATGTGATGATCCAATAGTCGGCATGAAATTTATTGACACATTTTGTATGTAAATGCCCTAAACTATGCTCTGAAATATAACATAATTTTAAAAAAGTAAAAATATTTTGAACAAAATACTTGATAAATTTTATAGTTATCTTTTTTTGGAAAAATGGTCCGACAGATACAATTTTACATTTCAGCGACCTATAGTAAAATTTTAAAGTGAAAAATTCTGTAGAACATTTTTATGTATAAATCTTAAGTTTTAATTCACTTTTAACACATTTTTTACAAACATCATAGAAATGACCCCTTATTTATAATAACAGATAAATCATCACATAGTTCCGACGAAATATTTCTAATAATAGGATCTAAATGTATTTGTAAGAAACTTTTAGGTCCGAAGTAATAATTACATTATTATCTCCCAATTAACATGTTGTCTATCTTCTGAATAATTTTTTGCTAAAATAAAACTTGTATTTTTATAATTAATATCATTTTTGAAAGAATCCTTTCTTTAATTTTTTTTCTAAAAACTGATATCAAAAATGTGTTATTTAAGAACGGAGTAAATTGCCAAAAAACTGCTACTATTAGTATATTTTGAACATTTGCACTAAAAATACAAATATATTTTCATGGCAAAATTGCCCAGCAGGCCATGTCTTGTAGAAAATATCGACGATGTCTTGATGATTTGTCACAGTCATCGATGACACATGTACGACAGCTCCGAACAAACATTGGTGACATTTTCGAACAAAGGGCACTTAAGTCATCAACGATAACCTGAGCGACAGTGTCATGTATATTTTCGTCAACCATTTTAAAAAAATAAATGAAAAAAAAGTAGGGTTCCGCCAAGATTTGAACCCAGGCCACCAATTTCTCTCTTCCTTATCGAATAGTCAAGCGCACTTACCACTTCAGCTACAACATTCTCTACTTTTTAATGGTTTTATTAATGCTTTTATTTATCTTATAGGTATACACGACATGCTGCATGACAATGTCATGAATCATGTCGTGTATTTGGTCTAACTCACGACATTCTCGCTGTACATTTTACTCATGTTGTCACCGAACTAAATATGTACGACAATTTTTTATATTTTGTTATTGAAGTCGCCGAAAATGGGGTATGATGACAATATAAGTGACTTTTAATCAAACTTGTCCTCTACATGCATTTTCTTGACGACAAATTTAGACGACATCATCGATGAAAGTGTCGTTAATGGACATGTGGCCTGCTGGGTGATCTTACATCAATAATTAGTATTCGCTGTTGTTAATTATTTCAGTTTAAATTTAAAAATGCCGACTACTGGTACATGCCGACATTAGGTGCACTTACCCTATTTTAATAAGGAAAAAAGTGATTTCTTGTTTAAAAAAATTTTATAAAGATAGTTTTAAGGGAAGCACTTCAAGAAGTGAACAAGAAGTATAAAAGAAGAACATCCTACGAATGACAACCATGTGTTAAAAAAAGAAGTTCTGCAGTTTTTTTTTCACAACTAAGTGCTTCCTTCCAATGACAACACAATGATAAATTCATGACTTTTTCAGTTCCTTTTTTGCTGGGTGTTTACAATAAAATAAAATATGTCCGGGTTCACACACCGCAATTTTTCTTGCCGCAATTCTGAGTTTAAAGGAGAGAGAAAAAAGGGAATACTAAACATTCTCTTTACCGCTCTAGCTTACGAAGTTAGAATTGCGGCAAGAAAAATTGCTGTGTGTGAACTCCGACTATTTTACGATAAAGTATTTTTTATTTTACATTTTTTAGTTTTTTTTTTTTTTTTTTTAAGAAAAAATTTTAATAGCCTGTTTCTCTATGTCGAACGAAAGCTTTCTTTCGCCTTCTAAGCGAACGAAAACTGTTTTGGGTTTCTCTAACTCACTTCTATGCGAACAATGAGTCGAACGACAAGTCGAAAGAAAACGTAAGTGTTTTCATATAAAATTGGGTTTCTGTATTTCGAACGATAAGAATAAAAATGTCAAAATCAGTCACTTGCTATTTTGCTTTCGACTGGTTGAATTTCTTAAAGAAAAATAGGAAACATACTCATTAGGACATTGCATATGTTCCTTAATCATGTTTATTATTCATTTTAATGTATTTGGTATCCATAAATGATGATTTTGTGCCTAAAAAACAATTTCTAAAAAAAATCAAAACTATTTTTAATTTTTTATTATTTTAATTTTGTTTGTTTATTTACTTGGTTGTATATATGTTTAAACAATTTAGTAGTACTTTTAATATTTTTACGAAAAAAGTTACTCTGAAAGCAAAATAAAACAAAAACAATAGGAAAAGACGTAACTCCATGCGAACGAAAGCGTAGGAAATACAGAAACCCAAAATTATTCGAATTCGTTCGACTTGCTTTCGTTCGCTTTGATTTTCGTTCGACATAGAGAAACAGGCTATAAATGTATGGAAAGTTTTAGTAAGTTATTACAGATAAAAACGAATCAGTTCAACAGTTTTTTATCTAATTTAAAAATGTCAGTAAAAATTATTGCATCAATGCATGGAATTTTATAGTAAATCGCAATTAAACTCGAAAAGCTATGTTAAAGTTTTATTTCTTTTAAATATGTTTAAAATTAGCTTTTAATATTTGACCAAATCATAACAAATGGTTGAAAAGCCTGGTTCTTCTACTTTCCGAAGAAGTTTAGAAAGGAAAATAGACAAAATAATAACAGAATTAGAAAAACATTTATACAAAATCTAGCAAAAAATGGGTTTTTGCAAATAACTCGAAATTTTAAAAAATATAAGTTTTATGAAAATAAAAAGCATAAAAAACGGGATTTTGAGATCCCGAAAAATCCCGGGATTTAAAATTTAAAATTCCCGTAAATCGGGATTTCCCGTTTGGCATCTCTGGTATGTATGAGATATTATTGTTTACTTCAATTCAAAACAAAACCTTTAAACCATTGTTGACAGGGGTATTTAAAAAAAATTTACAGTTTTGTATCAAAAAAGTTAAACTTTTGGTCACAAAATTACATTTTGCATTTTTAAATAAATGTAGACGTGTGATATAATAAACATTTTCAATTCGATATTTTAGAGAAAATAATATAAAAATACTTATATATATATATTGCTTAAAATATTTTTCGATGTTCTTTTGTTTATATTTTGTATTCAACTAGTTAAAAGATCGAAATTTTCTCATCTTACGAGTTTTTAAATGAAAGTACTAAAATTCCTATATCGATAAAAAAAAAGCATTAGAACGTTTTGTTATCGAGGAGCGCGTATTGACTACATTTTGCAGGGTTCCCAGATTTTTTTCGAGTCATCTCCCCAAATAGCGAATTTTCATCCCCAAAAATCCCCAAATAACTACTAATATTATCCCAAAAAATCCCCACTAAAATAATACCTTAATTGTAGAGATAAGTATAAACTACATTACCTTTTATTTGTGCTTTAATACATCTTTTCCAAATAGTCAATATTGAAAATTAAAATTTCATAAGATTTTCAAACAAAATAATAAAATAAGATTTTATGAAAATTTTTTAACATTTTTATAGTTAATGCAATGACCGAAAATTACATTGCTTCAATTATTTTTGATACACTTTTAAACAACTACTTGTTGAAGACTGAAGATCATATTATTTAAACTTGTTTACAATAACAATAATGGAAGTCAATTACTCAAAAATTACCTTCGTAGCCAATTCGTACAATAAACATTTAGTTTCAGAGGTTTTAATATTTTTTCTTTGTCTTTATAGTACTAATTCAATGCTACAGTTACTTTTTATTGTCTTCAGTGCACTGTTGTTGAAATAAATATAGTTTTACCTTAACAAAAACTTCATATCCAGCGGAAAGTTATTGCATTTAAGTTAAAAAGCTAAATTTTTCAAAAAAAAAAAAAATAAAAATCAAAAGTATTTAAAAAATCCCCAAGCCTTAAAAAATATCCCCAGCATATCCCCTGATCCCCAAACCAAATTTTTCATACCCATTTCCAAAAATAAATTCCCAATTTGGGGATAAATCCCCTAATCTGACAACACTGTGAGTAAAAATTTCTTGAAGATAAAACTTTTTAAATAAGAAAATTAAATTAATAAATATTTTTCCGTGAAACTAGGGCCATCTGTGGTTATTTCTTTAATTTCAAATATTTTGATGATTTTTTGTGACGATCTGCAATTTCTACATAGAAGGATAATCATGTAATATTCTACACAATAGGGAGGTCAAAGTTGTTACAATTGTACTATTTGTTAATGCCTAAAGAGTACAATGACGAATTTGGCGAAATTAATATTTCCCCCAGTTTTAGTTCTTAATATATTCTTTATGTAAAATTATCTTGTTTGAAACAAAATTTCAAGATTAATAATTCCAATTGGTTTTAAGAAGAATCCGATAAGTTAGGATTTAGCACTATGATTATTCTTGACAGACTGCTAAATATTCATAAAAAACTAGAATAATATCATCCGACAGAGAAATATAAATATTTAAATAATTTAACTTCCCATCCGAACTGAAGGGCTCTTGTAAAATATTTAGGAAATCAAATACTTGTTAGTTTATGCCATAAAAATTCTTTAAGGAGACCAATGATATCAACACATTTACTAAATGTAAAATAAAATATACATATACAGAATAATGCGTTGATACTAACATCTACTTCATTTTATGCACTTTAGAGCGATTCTCGGAAGTGGGTTTATATGGAAATTATAGACCGATTCTAATAAAATTTGGCAATGTTGTTTCTACTTATATAAAACTTATTTGTGTCGAATATTAACTTGATACTAACATTAGTATGGGATTTATGCACGTTAAAGTGATTTTCGGAACAGGGGTTTGTATGTGAGCTATAGTTAATCGTGGACCGATCTTCATAAAATTTGGTACAAAGATTGATACTTATACAAAACTTATTCGTACCGAATTTCATTAAAATATTCTTTTTTCTAAGGCAATTTTTAGTGTTGAAACTCAATTCCGGGGGAACATTTGTATGGGGGCTAGCTCAAATAATGGACCGGTCATAACCAATTTCAATAGGCTTCGTCTTTGTATCATAAGAGTCCCACCTGACAAATTTCATTGAAATATCTTTAAAATTGCGACCTGTACTTTGTGCACAAGGTTTACATGGACAGCCAGCCAACCAGCCAGCCGTCCAGCCAGACGGACGGACATCGTTAGATCGATTTAAAAAGTGATTCTGAGTCGAATGGTATACGTTAAGGTGGGTATTGGATAACGTTTTCTATGCGTTACAAACATCAGCACAAACGCATAATACCCCAACCACCTATGGTGGTGTAGGGTATAAAAACGGAAAGTATTTACATGTTACGTTGTGCGTTAAAAAGTTACGAAAAATGTAACAAATGTAACCAAATGGCAACACTGCTTTAAACCTTAAAGTTTAAGGCATAGTATAATAATAAAGTACTCACACATCTACAAAAAAAATCTAAAAAAATTTTACATATGAATACAAAAACAATTTGACAGTACCGCGAGGTTTGACAATGAAAAAATTGTAAAACAGCTGTTCTTACAAGTATACTTTATAATTATACTATGGTTTAAGGATTAAACAGAGATAAAATACACCTAAAATAATCTGTGTTTAGTGAGTTAAGTAAATAAACTAAAGTTTATTTATTAACTGTGTCAATAAAAAAATCTAAAGTTCAATAAAAAATGTTATAATCTGCCTCTTAATCAGTCTTTATAAAACTGAGCATTTTTTTATTAAAAAAATAAATTGATTTCAAAAAGGTTATCAATTAACTTTATTAAAGGGGTACTTACACTATAATACTTTGTCTTAATACGAATAATATTTTCAGTCTTGGAATCTTGAAATTTTTATAACATAATTGCGTCTTTTATTGCAAATTTCGGTAAACTTTTTTATTTGTAGTTTTATTTTTATTCAATTTTGTTCAGCGCAGTTTTGCCAGATAAAATTTAAGAAAAATCCCCCTTTTTAGTTGAAAAATTCCCTCTTTTCCCTTTTTTTTAGAAAAAAAATTCCCTCCATCTTTCCCTCCTCCTTAAAATCTATTTTTTTTTAATAAAAACTAAAAAAAAATTAGTAAAAAATGCATTGAAGTTTACATAAATGTAGTTTTTCTTTGTAATTCAATAAAAAAATATACAAAGATATTTTAAACAAAGAACGAGAACACTGAAAATATCCATTAAGCATATTAAGATTTCTTTTTTTTTAATGAATGTGTATGATAATACTGAATTTTTTTGTCAAAGAGTAACAAGAGACGAAACTAATTGTCAAAAACCTAAGTCGGTTGTCAAAAACCTAACTCATGCAACAACAAAATACATGTAATCAAATACATTTTGTTGTTGCCAAAAGAAAATAAAAACACATTTTTGTTTACAAAACAACAATTTTGTTTAAATGTCAATCGAGAATTTCGTCTCTATATGCTACTCTATGGTCAAAGTATACAAAGTAGTCCGACTATCTATTTTTGAAATTGCTCTCTCACATGTATGGGTTCCGTGTGAATTGAGAGAACTGTAAACAATTAAGGAAAACAAAAAACTTTTATATGCAAATTTTCGAAATATTATGGACTTTTACGCTTTGTTACACTTACCCACTTAATTTTAAAAAATTTTTAAACACTATTTAAGCACTTTTATATTATATTCAGGTCCGTTTTGCACAAAGTAAAAATATTGTTTTATTTATTTTTGACTAATTCGAAAACTATAATATATAAATAACAAAAGCAGACATGTTATTTTTTACCTTTTTAAGAATTTTAAGAACATATGTATAACAAATCTTTGAAATCGGATGAGAAGGTATTCTACTTTGAGTCCCCATAGCACCAGACCTGAGGGGTATTTTGGGCTAACTCGTATAGTTCTCTGCTACGCCTATATGAAATGACATGTAAATGCAATCGGCCGATTAGAAGTTACGGATTTAATTCCAAAAGTTGTACATTCTGCCCCATTGTAAGCTCTAGCGAATTGAGTCATTGCAAAACTAAATGAATTTGCTACTTACCAGTAATGAGTATTTCACTACCCACAGTAATGAAAAAAAAAAAAAAAATACTACACATTACTAAGTAATGAGTGTAGTAAGTAATACATTTTTATATACTTTGTGATTGAAGAACAATTTTAAGATTCGGCTTATAGCATTTTTGTTTCTTATTTCTTATCTAAAACAAAGTCCATATATTTTCTTTGTTTTATTAATATGTATTTTTATTTTTTATTTTTTTTTTGCTCCAACAGAAATTTGAGGGGAATATTCCATAAATATTTTAACAAAAAAATATATACATCATGGAATAAGGGTATACAAAAAATACACTTCAACTTTAAAATGATTATATTTTCGACGTAAATTGATTTAAATTATTTCACTTACTAACATGATACAAAAAAACAAGTTAGTTCCATTTCAAATTATTTAACAAAAAAGGGGTTTATTGAAGTTTATTTTGTACGTAAACAATTAAAAAAAGCATTGCCACTTGTGTAAAAGGGCAAAAGATTCCGAGAAATTTTTAGTTTTACTTTTTATAAATTTTTTAACAAAAAAAATTATTTAAATCCACAAATAAGAATTGTTCATTGAACCAGATGTAAAATGGACTTTGTAAACGTTTCTAAAGGTTCACGGACATCAATCGTCTTCTTTGGATCGTCCAAGAGCTTAATTTAAGATTTGGACCACACGGTTATATTGGAAAATCAATACAAACATTTAATTATTACAATATTGTAAATTTTCCACCAAAAAACTTTTGCAAACCTTTAAGAGTTTTGTTTGGTCAACTGCTAAAACTCATTATCCTTTATTTAAACAACCACTCAAAACTTGTACTCAAAAACACCAGTTTGTTTTCCATTTTAAACATTTAATTCTATATTTCTTTGAGAAAATTAGAAAATTATTGCATTTAATTTTTTTGTTAATAAATATTGTGAATTTTATTAATTTTTTTTTTTTTTTTTTTGAGTTCAAACAAACCAAGATTTTTTTATTAAATATGGTAGCACAAACCCCTTTATTGTCAAATGTTAATATGTCGAAAAATATTTTGAAATAAAACTACCTACTATATTTTATATCATGCTTACTAATAAAAAAAATTCTTTCAAATAAAATTTAGTCTTTAATCTAAGGTTAACTGTAGAGACAACATAATTAAATTATTCCTTCTTTTATTAGGAACATATTTAATTAAGTTTTTCTAATAAGTTAATTGAAATTTTGAATATCTTTTGTGTGAATTTTTACTTTAGAATTAATATTTATAATATTCATGTATATTATATTAAATTCTAAAGTTAACATTTGTCAAGATTAAATAAATAACTAAGTTTAGCGATTATATAAAAAATCTAAACCTAAAGATTTTAATTAATATTTTAAATATATTCCTTTTTCTTTTTAGATACCAAAATAGTACTTGTAGTACAACAAGAAATTAAATTTAATTAACTATTTAATTTATTAAAACACAAAGTTAAAACATGTTATATTCTTTAATGTTTTATTTAACAAATATTCCACGTTTACATTTATGGGCCTATGCAACTCTGGCATATGTTATATATTATTTATTACAAGTAGTTAAGGTAAGTTTTCTTTTTTTAAATATAGAAATTCTTTTAAAATTTTAAAAATTTATAAATTCTTTACTAAGTAGAAATTTGTAATCGTTTATGGCCAATAGACTAGATTTACTGATATATTGAAATAAATAAAATAAAAGTTAATGAATAAATTTCAAATTTTAGCGTCCAATTGTGGCTAGTGCAGATGGACCATTTAAAAAGTTTTTATATAACAATATACCGATATTAGAAATGAAATATTGGCCAACATTTTGGTGTTTTGAAAGTCGCGCTCAAACAGTATTTGCTAGTATTATAAGATCACAAATATTGCCAAAACTTAATTACAGAAGGTTAGTTACCCGGTAAATATTTTTAATACTAATTTTAACACTTAATATTTTTCCTTTAACTAGAGAAATTTTAGTTTTACCTGATGGCGGTGAAGTGGCCTTAGATTGGATGGAAGATGGCTGCAGTAAAGATGGTCCTTGTGTTATTTTATTACCCGGTTTAACGGGTGAATCTCAGGCTGAATATATAAAATGTTTAGTGGTCGCTGCCAAACAAACCGGTTTACGTGTGGTTGTTTTCAATAATCGCGGCTTGGGTGGTATTGAATTGAAAACTCCTCGCTTATATTGTGCCTCAAATTGTGAAGATCTTTCGGAGGTTGTTAAACATGTGAGCAAAAGTGTTCCCAGAGAAAGATTAGGAGCAGCGGGTATATCAATGGGTGGCCTTATATTGGGCAATTATTTGGTGCGTAAAAGTGAAGAAGCTCGTAGTTATTTGGCGGCAGCTAAGATAATTTCTGCTCCTTGGGATGTTCATAAAGGTAGGGATGACGTTTTGACGAAATGAAATGGATTTTAAATTTTTATGAAATTAAACATATATTTTTATATGGATTAGGTACCGCCAGTATTGAGAAGCCTATATTGAATAATCTATTGGGTAGACATTTGACTAACAGCCTTTGCAAGACTTTGAAAAAATGTGAAATTTTTAAAGATGCAGATATTGATATGGAAAAAATTTTAACGGTAAGTTTGGAAGGAATTTTATGAAAAATTAGATTTTTTTGAGCTTTTTAAAAATTTTTTGTTGTTTTATTTTTTTTAGAAAAATTATTTTTCACTTCAAAAAATATCGATAATTGAATTTTTTTGAAAAATAAATTTTTCCAATTCAAAATTTATCGATAACAAATTTTTTTCTGTAGAAAATTTATCGATAACTAAATTTTTTATAGAAAATTTATCGATAACTAATTTTTTGTAGAAAATATGTCGATAACTAATTTTTTTTTATAAAAAATTTATCGATAAACTTCTATCGAAAATGTATCGATATTTAATTTTTTCTGAAAAAAATTGTATATCACAAACTTTTTCTGTAAACATTTTACCAATAACTTAATTTTTATATAAAAAATTTATTGATAACTACATTTTTTCTGTAGAAAATTTATCGATAACAATATTCCTATAAAAAATTTATCAATAACTACATTGTTTCTATATAAAATTTATCAATTACTAAATTTTTTCTATGGAAAATTTATCGATAACGGATTTTTTTAAATAGAAAATTTATCGATAATCTTCTATAAAGAATATTTATGTGTAACAAACTTTTTCTGTAGAAAATTTATCGGTAATTAAAGTTTTTCTATACAAATTTTTTTCGATAACTAAATTTTTTTATAAAAAATTTGTCCATAACTAAATTTTTCTATAGAAAATTTATTGAAACCCAAATATAGAAAATTTATCGATAGCTAAATTTTTCTATAGAAAAGTTATCGCTAATTAAAATTTTCTACTAAATTTTAACAAAATTGTTCTATATAAAGTTTATCGATAACAAAATGCTTGCATAGAAAAATTAAAATTATAGTTTTTGTAGAATGTTATCGATAATAAAATTGTTCTACTTATATTTTTAATTTATTTAATTAAAATTTATTGATTTATCTTCTGTCCTTTTCAAGTGTAAAACCATCAAAGAATTCGATGCCTTATTTACATCTAAACAATTTGGATATGCCCACGTTGATGACTACTATTCCGATGCTACGCTTCACAATAAACTACATTATATTTCCGTGCCATTACTATGCCTTAGCGCTGCCGACGATCCATTCCAACCCCTTGAAGCCATACCTATTAAAGCAGCCGAAGAAAGTACCCATGTAGCCATTGTTGTAACAGCACGTGGCGGTCATATTGGTTTCCTCCAAGGATGGTGGCCATCATCGAAGGAGGAATATATGGGTCGATTATTTGTAGAATATTTTACAACTGTTTTATGTGATAAAATGGAAGAATTTAAAAAAATAACCAACGAAATGTTTGAAAAATATGATGAAAAAAACTATTTATTTCCATCAGAAGAATTGGATAAAAAGGTCGATAGGAAAATATCTTCAGCTTTCTTGAATTCCGAAGAATTGGAGGAATTGTGTAAAGAAATGTAGTTTGAAAACAATTTCAAAGAAGGTGATAATATTTACTTTGTTTAAGTAAATTTTTTAAAGTATTTGTTTTTTTTTTTACAAATTCAACGATACGGAAAAATATATATTTTTTGTAAGTAGAATTGGTTTCCTGTGCTATTTGTACTCGTAAATATTCGTATATATAGTACATACATTCATACATACACAGTAACGTTACTTAAACTAGGTTGTTATACTCAAGATGTCTATGATCATTTTAAATGATTCTCTATTTGTGATAGACAGGATCAAACATATTTTAATCTAAATATCTAGTATTTTATATACCTATTCCATGTATATGTTCTTTTTTATTTTGTATGGATCTTCTCTTAAAGAAGAGCACTATTTCTATTTTCAATTGGTTCTATTTTTTTTTATTTCTCAGTAATTTTTCATACCAAAAATTAATTACATAATCAATTTTATTTTTATTTATTTAAAACACTAGTCAATGATTTGGTAGTTCCAAAAAAATATATTAAAAATTGTATTATTTAAGAATATGACGTAAGAAATTAGGTAGATAAAAAAAAAAAAAACAAATTGGCCATTTTTTATAATCAAGTAAAATATTTTTTTATCATTAACTAATCATTATTGGCCTTGTTTATCAAATTGAAGTACTATATAGATAAAGTCCAACTCATTTTAACTACATAATTTTAATGGTTTAACATGATATTTTAAAATAAATTGTTATTTTAAATTTGGAAATTTCTGTTAAAGCAGAGAAAAAAAAACATAGGGCAACACTGATTATACGGCACTAGATTTCTCAGTAATTTTTTTATATCTATGTAAGTTCTACTTAAGTACGTACTTACTAAGTACGTAAGTAATCATAGAGTTCTAAGACTTTTAAGTCTAAATCACACTTTTTGAAGAATATGAGTCAATTTATAGTAGAACACCATGATTACTTGTAAATTAATTGACTGAGAAATCCCTTACCGCAGAAATATACTTAATTATGTAGTTTGTAACAGGAAAAAGAAAACATTTTTCAAACAATTTTTTAATTTATTAACAAATTACTGCGATGTGTCTCTGAAATCTTAAAAAAATAGATTCTTAATTATGGTTTCCTTTGCGATGTTTGGAAATTGTATGTCTAAAGATCGCTTTTGCATATCGCAGCTGTTTCAACACATTTTTTTTTCAGCAAGTTTTTAAACCCACATACATACATATTTATGTATATATAAACTTTGAACAAGATATTAAATATAAATGTGTATACAAAATGTTTCTTCAATCGCCTTCTTCAAATTTTATTACATGTATAAAAAATATAATAAAATGATTCGATTTATTAAGGATTTTTTGTCTTAATTTTTAACAAACTTTTATTCTTTTAACTCTGCTTATTTTGATTGAGGAAACTTTAAAAAGTTTTTCTTTTTCACATGTATCTATTAAATTGAGAAAGATTTTTGTAAATAAAATTTCCTTTAAAATTAACACAAAGCAGTACGTACAGTATTTTAATATTTTTATAAATTGTAAATATTATAGGGAATTAAAAAATGCTTTGTCCCATGTTTGTCTAAACAGATTTACACTGACTCCATTTAATATTCGCTCATGTTTAATTTAAAAATGTTACTATTTGCAATTAGTTTGATTTTTTAACGTTTATTTATTAAGGTCTTGTTTACTCAAAGCTACTAAAAAAAACATAATTTTATTATTTCAGAAAATCAAAAACTAAAAGAATATTAAAAGACCCTGAGATTGAACGTCAAAAAAGTGTTCGGTCATTTAAATATAGAAGTAGAAACAACTGAGGAACAACGAAAAATTTTAATTAATCTCTACAAATAAAATAAATCGTTTAGGGAAATAGGAAAAATGTTTAATAGGTCATATTTTAACATAAAAAGTATTATAGATCGAAATTTTTTAATCTCCCAAAAATTTACGGATAAGGAAAAATGTATTACAATCAATGGACTAAGGAAAGATCCAGGAAGCTCAAAATTGAAGTTATATATGAATTTGGAAAGAATATAGCAGAATATACCGGCTTTTATGGACGAATTGCTAGAAGGAAGCCATTTATAAATAAAACAGCGAAAGAAGGAGGAAATTGTTGTCCCGAGTTTTGGTTAGGTTAGGTTTAGGAGAGGACCACACGGAATCGTGTGTAATCACGAGACCATATTTGTTGATCCAAAGTGAATCCTCGGAAGTTCCTCATCAGCACGTTTGGAACCAGCGTCATATTACAGTACTGCTTCACGTTCTCTAGCTAGTCCATTTGATAGTATTATATTCTATAAACTTGCGTCTCAATGTTTCGTACACATAGTCCAGTTAATTTCACAAATTTCAGCATATTCATTGGATTCGTTCCTCTCAGTTCCTCTAAATTCTGAAAGAAATAGGAATCAAAACATTTAAATCTGTAACGTGATAATACAACACATTGGCAAAGGTAGTGGAATGTATCCTCCTCTGCATCATTACACCATCTACATACACTCACTGTACACGGACCAATTTTGTACAGAATATACCTCAGTTCATTATGGCCTGTAATAATACCAATATACCGTCTCAGTTCGCATTTCTCCATATTAAGTAAAGACGTTAACGTATTTTTATCTTTTGGTTTCCATAATATCTTCGTTTGTGGTGAGTTTCGCCAAATCTCGTCCGATTTACTATTGAATTCCTCCCGTATCCTATGATAGATTGAGTTCAAACCCGTACAGACGCTTTCGCAAGCAGTGCTTACATCCATATCTGCTCCTGCTCGTGCCAACTCATCAGCATTTTATTATGACCCGGTACTTAGCACAGTTTCAATGAGTGTTGTTCGTTGAGAACCGGAAACTCTCGGCTACAACGGCTGACTACCTTTGATCTAATATTACTATTACAGTGTCCCGAGTTATGTAATGATTTGTTTTTAAAAAATAATAAATTTTTTTGTTTTGTAAAAATCACAAGCAAAATATACCTGAAATATATACTATTTTTTAAAATTTTCCTTTTTAGAAAAAAATTAAATTAAAGAAAAAAAAAAAAATATATATATATATATATATATATATATATATATATATATATATATATATATATATATATATATATATATATATATATATATATATATATATATATATATATATATATTTTTTTTTTTTTTTTAATTTAAATTTTTTTCTAAAAAGGAAAATTTTAAAAAATAGTATTTTTTTAAGTGGGCTTTATTTAAAGTACTTTTTAGATGTTGAGGTCAATTATAGACCGACACTTATAAATATTTGGTAATCTGATTTCTGTTTATAAGAAACATGTTGTAACCAGGAATTCTTTATTGGGGTCAAAGAAGAAGGACATGATATATATGACATGGTTATTCAATTTGAATGATTTTGTTTTTTTTTTTTTTTTTGGGAGTTATGAACTTATGTGAAACTTTGCAAAAAGTTTGAGAATTACATTTAATAATGATTTCAGCATTTTTTAATTTGAAAATTAATTCCCCTTTTTGTTGCTATTATTTCAAGTTATTTTCAAATCATTCTCAAACGTTTGACATTTGAGAAAAGCTTGATTTCAAATCATTCTCAATTTGATATCTAAGCTTTATGTTTGCTGGGAAAGTACAAATCTAGCAAACACCGTGCTCAAATTTCAAACGTTTGAAAAATTATGTCTTTTTTAAAGGTTATTTCAAAACTTAATTCAAATCCTCATAAAAATTGGAGAAAAAATCCTCTTTCTATTGAGATTACTATTATTTTCAAATCATTATTTGCGGTCCACACGAGCTGTTTTCATGCTCGCACATTGAACAAAATATTGTGCGCACATGCATTTGGATAGTGTGGACCCAAGTTGTTCATGCAACCATGTCTGCCATCAAACGTCATTTTGTAGCATGAAAAAGGCTCGTGTGGACCGCAAATTATAAATGTTTACATTTGTGAAAAAGTTTTGTTTCAAATCATCAATATTTCAAACCTTTGACACCGGTTTGCTGAGTAGTTTATTACATAGAAAACAACTAGAACTCCAAATTGCTCACAAAAAACCTAACTCAACTGTCAGAAAAACCTAACTCTTTGTATGTGTTAGTAGAATTTTCTATAGAGCAAATGCAAGGTAGATTAAGAAGGTAACGACAACTCTACAACAACTACAACACAAAAAAAAACAATGTATTTTGTTTTTGCATTGACATTTCTTATGTCAACTTTAATTTTGTCATTTCTCATGTTTATTTACAAAAAACAAAAACAATTTATGTAGTAAAAAGAGAGGAGGAAGACGCAATAAGACAAAAGTAAGCAAAAAAAATGTAAACATAAACAAAAATTTGACACCTCAAATTACAAAACACAGGCAGCCATATTGATTTCAAAAAGAAAAAAATTCTCAGCTGTTTTAATGTCGTTACCTTCTTAATCTACCTTGGAGCAAATGTATACGTGTGAAGAGAGTAATTTTTTGTTGCTGAGCGAATGAAGAGTTGTAGTCATAGTTGCCAGATAAATTTGGTGAAAAAACGTCAAATTTGAGGAAAAAAACGTCAAAATCGTCAAATCAACTATTTGAAATCGTCAAAAATATCGTCAACTTGAAAAACTACGGATTTTATATGTAAATGAACAATTTTTATGCTTTTTCTGATGAAAAATTCAATTTTAAATTGAAAAGAAATAAATAAAAATTACATTAATTTTATATTGGTGGCATATTATGAAAATCAAGTACACAGTACTTATTAAATTCTGATTATATGCATACTTATTTAAATATACCTAATTTTGGGATTGTTCTTATTGTATTTTTATTAAAGGTTTAGAAGCTTGTTACATATTTTGTCGTTTTCCCCTTTTTTAATCTTTAAGTAATTATGCAACACTCCGATTATACTTCTTTATTTTTTAGCCATTAATTATTTCAATATATAATAAATTTTTTCAATAAATTCTTTCCAATACAGTACTGTAATTCGCCCAATTCAAAGTTGGTCAGTATTGTTTATACGCGTTATACCAAGTTTGCGTTAAATAAAAACTCGTATTTCAAAAAATGGTTAAATCGCGTTATAAAGAAATTGAGTAAAAGAACTATCGCGTGAATCGAGGGTATGTATGTAATTTTGTAAGACTTTCAAACCAAAATAAATTATTTATCTTGCCTTGTTATAAAAAAACACATGAGTTCATCCAAAATGTCTGTATTCTTAGTTCGGCTATTTAAGTATTTTGGCCATTTGTAGAGTTTATAAACAAACGTAATGAAAGCATACATAATTGATTCGAATATAATATTATATTGTTTTCTATAAATCTTTTCTAATTAATGAACCATTTACATTAGCAGGTTTAAGAAGATTTTTATTTTAATTGATATTTTTGTACCAACTTTTAATGAATAATATATTAAAAAAAATTAAAAATAGTTCTGAATTTACTTTTACTCTACGTCTCCACAAAGAAACTTTTATTTCTTAACACAAGAAATAACGTCGGCAGAATAACGTGAACATGCTTTTATTTCCAACTTTATGTTAAGGGGTGGAGAAAACGTACATGAGAGATTTAAATTTTAATTTGTCTTTTTTAAAGAAAATTTTATTTCTTTATCCATTTTTGTTTTTTATTTGTCTTTTGAAAACAAAATTAATTAATTTTCCATCTTTGATTTGATAAAAAAAAAAATAAAATTTTAGAAAATAAAAATAAATTTGGTAGCTTATGTTAAACATTATTGCTCAGCTTTGTGTTTAAACATTTATTGCGAAATAGATTGCGCAATAGATTTCTTATTGGTCCACACGTAACTTTTTGAAGAGAGAGATAGAATTTGACAATTGCAGACACAAAAATGTCTGCGTGGAGACTAGGGGTTAGAAAAAATCGTCAAATTAGAGGTAAAAATCGTCAAATCGTCATCAGGCCATTTTTAAACTAGGGTTTTACAGTTTCAACAAAAAGTCGACTTTTTTTAATTTTTAAATAGTCGATTTTTCGACTTTTTCGACTATTTTCGACTTTTTCCGACTTTTCAACTTTTTCCGACTATTTTTTGTTAATTGTTTAATAAAAACTTTAAAAATAAAAATGAATACATCGCAAGCAAATATATTGATTGATTAACAAACAAATCTATCCAATGAGAGTGCTAGTTACATACAAAAATATGTATTAACTACACGGTTTAATGGTATATAAATAAAAGCTGAAAAGAAACTATTCATTTTAAATAGGATAATTTTTTAAACATTTTTCTACTTTCCGACTATTTTCGACTTTTTCCGACTATTTTCAACTTTTTCCGACTTTTCGACTATTTTTGACTTTTTCCGACTTTTCGACTTTTCGAATTTTTCCGACTATTTTCGACTTTTCGACTATTTTCGACTTTTTCCAACTTTTCGACTTTTTCCAACTTTTCGACTATTTTCGACTTTTTCCGACTATTTTCGACTTTTCGACTATTTTCGACTTTTCGACTATTTTCGACTTTTTCCGACTTTTCGACTATTTTCGACTTTTGGCATCAAGAAAGTCGATTTATCGACAATTTTCAAATCAAAAAGTCGATTTCGACTTTTCGACTTTTTACACCAAAAAGTCGATTGTTCGATTATTCGAAAGTCGATTTGATAAACCCTATTTTAAACTAGAATCATTAGGGAGAGTTGTCATTTAAAATTCTTGTAAAGTCAGAAAACCGAAAAACAAAAGAAAAAAAATTAGAAATAAAAGAAATATAAAACAGAATTCTCCTTTTCAAAAATTTCACACAAAAAATTACATAGATATTTGTTTTTTTTTAAAGAATTTACAAATTTATATTAAAATTTAACCACAAACAATTTTATTTTTAGTTTGATAAAAAGTTTTTATTTTTGATGTTTTGTTTTGATTTTTTTAAATTTTATTTTGTTTTATGTGTGACTGACTTTTCAGGGTAAATAAAATTGAGAATATAATTTCTAATATACCTTCTGTAGTTATATTAAGCATGGAGATGTCTTGTTTTTCGTAGATGTAAACGGGATAAAATTGTATTTATTTTGAAACTACTTTTTCAGATCTACAAAAGATGAATTAACAAATTTGTTGTATATTTTAGTTTCAAAACCATAATATAAGTGATATCAAAAAGAAACGATATTCTAAAAGTACATTTCATAGTATAATTATAAAGTATACTCGTAAGAACAACTGTTTTACAATTTTTTCATTCGAAAACCTCACGGTACTGCCAAATTGTTTTTGTATTCATATGTAAAATTTTTTCAAGTTTTTTAACTCTTGCTCTCCTTTATTCTCTTATTTTTCCGTTCAAAGCATTTTGACATTGTGGGCAGTAGTTTTACACTAACAAAATACAAGCAATTTTTGTTTTTGTAGATGTGCGAGTACTTTATTATTATACTATGAGTACATTTAATACATAAAATGGAGTCTGTTTTAACACTACAACATTCCTTAAATATCATCATTATAAAAACATACACATGTACATACATACACACCAGCTCGAAATAATAGATACACCTAAGCATAAGGAAGAAGAAAGGCACGTTTTCGTTTATTTAAATATGAAAAATCAGTTATTACATATTTTAATCAATTAAGAAAGAAAAAAGAAAGCTAAATTATATTGGATTATTCGATTTTTTATTCGTACATCCATCATTTTTTTATCCAACTTTCTGCATTCGTCTGGACATACTAGATATCAACTTCTGATATGTTTCCAATGGAGACCTGTACCATATTTTTTCATGTATCATCCTATAATTCGTCTATATTTTTGACAACTTCTTTCTGAAGTCTTTTCATCGAATCGTTTAATAATTTATCTGAAAGATTTACATCCGTTGATGGATTTGGGTACCATAAAGCATTCCGCAAACATTGATGTTCTCACCTTCCTGTTAAACAGTCATCTTTGAGAATTTAAGGTGGACTTTTTTCTTTAGGACGGTGGACACTACTTTGGTAGTCGTTTGCAAACAAATTAGCTTCCGCTTCACCAGAAAATATGTTTCTTCTTTTTTTTTACGCCCTCACTTTCGGACTGATATAAATTTTTTTGTCAAGTTTTATATTAAAAATAGGTATACACATTGATGGAACATTTCTGTCAATTCTTTCCTGAAATTTGTCTTGCTCAAAACGAAGCCAAACTGTTAGCGGACATACTTTATTAGAAATTGAAGCTGAAATAGTTTTCAAAGATATAAAGGAATTCTTTTTTCCCAATACAATAATCCTCTTTTCTGTTTCATGTGTTATTTTTTGAAGTTTAATACCATAGAATAGAACTAGAAGTTTATGTGAGAGCCACCCTATACTAAATTTTCAAAAAATTTACTCATTTTTTTGAAAATACAAAAACAAAATATATGTGACTACATGTATTTTGTTTTTGTATGAATTAGGTTTCTGACAATTGAATTAGGTTTTTTTCTCTCACATAAATATCTAGTAGTTAATCTATGTTTAATACGATTTTCTATCGTTTGTTTCTTAGATAAGGCATTTTGGATAAAATTAAGATGTTTTCTTGTTTTGATTCATATTCTAGTCAGAACACTATTTCTTTATATTTTCATCCTAAATGCAACTGTTCTTATCGTATTACGTAGAAACAATCAAAAATGTACAATAGAATTCGACTTAATATAGAAAAATTACAAATTAACTAACAGCATCTATTATTTGAACAACAATTTTTGGCATTTAAGTCAAAAACGTATATAAAAATTTATTTGCGTGCTTATACTTGCCATATGTTTCGTTAAAGTGGTATTGCCAGATCAAATTAGTGACTAAAAGAAATATACTCAGAGTATTTCTGAAGAATTTTCCAAAGTTTTCATCACTTTAATATCATCCTATAACGTGTATCTATTATTTTGAGCAGGCGTGTACATATGTACATATGCATGTATTTGCAATAATAAAAAATATAATAAAAAACGTATAGAAAATAAAGATTAAAAGACCTAATAAAGGAGAAACAGCAAAAAAAAAATAATAAAATCTTAGCCTTACAATGGGATTAAAAGCTATGTAATTTATAAAAGATCAAAGGTCACAACTTTCTTTTGCATCAACTGTCAATTTCTCCTATAAAGAAATTGTCATTCCAAATTTTGTTCATATTTTTTTTAAACTAATTTAACTAGACTTATACATAACTTGCCATTTTATATACATACATACATAAATTATTAATACTAACAATTAAACTCAATTTTGTGCAATTTTAATTAAAGCTGAAAAAAAATTATTATTAACGATATATACATATATATAAAAACAAAAAAAGTACCTTTTTAATATATTTTAGCAATACACAACAACAATAAAATTAACATTTTAAATAAGTAGAATTAGCAAAACAAAAAATTAACCTTTTAAATATAACAAATTAATTAGTTTGTAAAAATAAATATTTTTTTTAGCACATATCATTACTAACGAAATAAAATTAATCAAACATTGTGTGATTAACAAATTCTTTTAAAAAAAGCTTTAATATAAGTAATTTTGCTAAAAATAAAAAAAAAAAAATCATGCTTTTTCTAAAAAAAAAATTACTTACTAATAACTAAAAATTTAGAATAGATTTTAACACTTTTTGAAATACTTAATTAATTTGAAAATAATAAACGACAGCTAATAAAGTATTAAAAGAACCGAAAAAAGTAATAATAATAAATATGACGTATAACAATAAAATTGTGTATTATTGTATTATATACTTAATAATAACATAATATTTAATAAAATACAAAATGAGTTAACAAATTAAATAAAAGGAAATTTTTTTAATAACAATAGGTAAGAGCCTTTAATCTGATTTAACAGAGAAATGATCCGTTATGCGCTTGAGTAATAAAGTCTCCAGTATTTTAACCTGTAGAAAACACAGCGAGTTAACATAATTTTTAACATTTCCTAAAAGTATGCCACAACTTTTTTACCTAATTTCTTCCATTAATAATAAAGCACAGTGGTTCCAAAACGCTTTCTTTTTGAAAATAATTCTGTAACTTGTGATCCGTCAAAGATATCAGAATAAAATTTGACATTAGTTTCGAATTGATTTGGAGAACAACAGATGCTTAGCTGGTCAAGTGGGAAGTGGGTGGACCTCCAAAGTTGATCACCTTAGGAGTATAATTTTTTTTTTAAAAATTGCCAAAAATTCATTTATGATTTTATTGTAAAAAAAGAATTAACCATAGATAGTCTTTATAAATATTTATAAAGTAGAGTATTTAGTATCTCTGAACCTCGTAAAAAAATAGAGGAGGCTGCCAGTAGGGAATGCATCCCGGGATTTCCCGTCCCGGAATTCCCGGGAAATTGAAAATTTTTTATTTCCCGCCTTCCCGGGAATTTTGTCCGGGATTTAAGAAAACTGCTTGAATTTTAGCAAAAATTTATACATGTTAGTAATTTTTAAACAAAATTAAGCTAAACATTTAGCAAGGAATTAAATCTTAACGACAATTCCATTAGTAAGTTTTTGTGTACAATATATAAAACGGTTTATTTGGAATGAGTTTATGGCATTCATTCAATTAAGCATCTTAATAAAATGTCAGCACTAAAAAACAGCTAGTGAAAAATGATTAATATAATATTTTAGACATTTTAAATATGTACCTATTCGTTATAAGTTGTCAGTATAGTATATGCATCATGCTGAATTTGTCTCATTGACATTTTACAAAAAATTAACATTAAAAGTTAAGAGAAGAATTAGAAAGTGAGTCCAACAAATCCTTAATTATTCATATAATTTTAAACTGGAAAGCTACAGATAATATTTTCTGATATGTATGAGAACGTCTGGTCTGATCTAAACAAGAAATTGAAACTTACTGGTCCAAAAATTAATTTTTTCAAGCTAAATTTAAATCTACCTTAAAATATTAATAAGGTCATCATATGTAATATTTCAGTCAAAATATTTTCAAAATATAAGCTACGTTTAATTGGATTACGATATTGAAGCTACAAACAATTTAATAGTGTTTGAACTCACGTTCTAAGCGCACCTTTGGGTTTCCGAAAAAGTGATCATCAGCCACTTCTAAATTCTTTTTAGTGTACTTTAAATAAATTTAAATTTTATAATGATTTACGAAACTAGCTAAAAATTTTATTGAATGATATCATTTTCTGAGTAAATATTTTTTAGTTAATTTCTGTCATCTCTATTTTCTGTCATAAATACATTGGTTTATGGTTCATATCTTTTAAATAAAAACTATTTCATAATTGCCAGTATTCAATTATTCAGTAGATTGATCAATTACTCGAATTTCATTTTCTCGCTACATTTACAATCCTGTTTTAAATCTGCTAATCCGTATCCAATTTGTGTCTCAGTTGATCAGCTAATGATAGTAATGATAATTATAATTTTTCCCGGGAAATCAAAAAGTCCGGGAAATTGCGATCCCTAGCTGCCAGCAAAATGAACCAAAGCAAATATAAATAAACTGTTCGAAAAATTCTCATAAAAATTTGACCACAATTTCATATGATTTTTTGTAATTATTGTGCTATTATTCGTTTTTGAAAACACATTTTTGATATTTTGGGTGATTTTTCGCTTTTATTTAAGAAAGTGTCATAATGAACATTGGATGTGGGTGATTTTTCGTAAATATTTGTTCAATTTTTTTCATTTTTTTCGTTAAAATTTCCATTTTTTTAACTTTTTCATTCCATTTGGGTAATTTTTTTATTTTTGATTTGGGCGGTTTTTGAATAATTCGAAAAACCGGTATTTTTTCCATTTTTCCGGATTTTTTAATTGAAAACTGAAATTTACATACATTGGTACAAACAGAAAAATGTAAAAATGTATTCTGTTTGTTTTCCATTAAAAATATTTAAAAAATGCGTTTTATAAATTATTTAATTAATAAAAATAAAATAAATTAAAAACCGGTTATTAGACTCGGTTTTTAGTAGAAGAAACCGAAACCCGGGTTTAAAAAAGTAGGCTTTTTCGAATTATTCGAGAATTGGATTTTACAATATATTATATTAATAAATGTGTTTAAATTTCATTAGATAATGACACGAAAAATGTAAAGTATGTATAATTTGGAAATCATTTTAATATCAGAATTGAATTGAAATTTAAACGAATCAAGATATCCTGTTGAAATTTTGATATAATATAGATTAAATTGTCTTAAAATTAAAAGATTAAAAAAATTTCACTTTTTTGTACCAAAATACACAAAATCCCAAACCGGTCATTATAAAAACTATATGTTTAATCAATATACATATGTCCTTTGTAGTTTTGTTCTTTGAAAGTTTTACAAATGATTGTAAACAAATTCTTGAAAATTTACCATGTTTGGATAGGTCTTGTGGAAAGAGAAAAATTAAATTTAAACAATCAAAATTATATATTTGTCAGATCTTAATAAATTTTCTTACCTTTAGTAGAACTTTTTGTTCTAAGGTTAGTGATATGTATATCGTCCATTCCATGAAAAAGCGCTCAAAAATTTACCAAGTGTCTTTTGCACGTAAAAGGTCTATAGATCTCTATATAGATTTCCGTTTTCAAATTCGGAAAATTCGCGATTTTATTTCGCTTTTTCACTTTCGAAAAAACCTAAAAAATCTCGAAAGTGTACAACTTTAACAATATTTCTGGGAAGGCTTTGAGAAAATCAATGACTTAAACGGCGTTTTTTAAATATAAAAAATATTTTTTTTATTTGTACACTATACTAGGCACAATTTCGCCTTTTCTTCGACTAATTTAAATTTTTTCATATAAAAATTACATTTTTCTGGTATTATGAGTAGCTTTACATATTTCGTTAAAAAAATGTATTGTGTTACTTTTAAAAATTCATTAAAAATAGTAAAATATTATATACCAGACTAATTATTGTTTCAAGTTATAATAAACGAAACTGAAAACTGAAATTGATAAAAGGATTAATGGAGTTTGTGTATACAAATTATTATAGAAATTGAAAGCCACCAAGTAAAAAGATGCCCTTTTTCGGGCGTTCTTTCATGGAATGGAGGATATATAAAAAATAATTTTTAATTAGTGATTATTTTTTAATATTTCATATTTTGTTATAAATAGTAGTAAGTTTAGTAACAATCATTAATGTGTATTTAAATATAAGGTAAGCATTTGCAAAATTATATTCAATATTTAATACATTTTTATTATAAAAATGCGATTTCGATACTTTCTAGATGTAGTTTTATGCACTATTTGGCTCGCAAAGAAAGCACATAGTAGTGTCTCCTAAAAAGTATTAGAATTGTGGCATAAATTTCGATAAAAAATGGTGGCAGGGTAGCACTATTTAAAGAAATAGATAAAAATATTTTCTTATGGAGATTTTAGACTAATTAAGCATCTGAATAAAGAAATGGCGATATTTATTGCTTAGTGTCATCTCTGATCTACATACATTGTGATGACAATCATCATTGCATATGCGGCTCTACAGCGCATTTTACATAGTATATTCTAGTTATTTTTCACTTAATAAATTAAATATACAACATAAATAATAGGTTTATATAACACCATTAATATTATTTCTTTATTATATATTCAATTACTTCTTGTAGAAATACACGAAAACAACAAACTAAATTAATAACTAAAAAACGTAATAAATTTCAAACAAATTTTAAAATGTAAAAGAAATATATTGCAACGACTCTGATTCTCTTAAAAGAATTTCAAAGTGTTATAAATACATAAATAAAAATATCATTTAATCTTTTTTCCCTTTTGAATAATTATTGTTAAATTATATATGACTTTCTTAAGTCAGAAGTGTTGTTTTTCACTATTAACATGATTTTTAAATAGGTTTATACAACAAAGTGGTAACGTACTTCTTACGGTAACGATGAGTAGCACTCAAAACCATAACACCGTCTTTAATGGATAAAGCATATAAATGATTTAACATAACATGATTTGGTTCAGGCAATAAAGTAGGTTCACACTGTTATTAAAGAAAGAAAAATAATTAAAGTTAAAATTTAAATTGTTAATAAGAAAACTACTACTTACCGACAAAGGAGTATCCTTATTTAAAATAACCTGCAATAGATGAGGCGGTAAAATGGGTGGACCCGATACTTTTTCCCATGGCTTAGATTGTGGCACATCTTGTGAATATTCCTTATCAGCATTGTTAACACAGTTTTCACTGTCTTTCGCTAAAGCTTGAAATACTTCAAAATCCGATTGACGTACCGACACTAAGTTTGCCTTTTCACCAGCATCATTTTCCACGCTTTTCTATAATTACAAACAGTATGTATAAAGTAATAACAATATTATCCAAACAATTTCACATGTGATTGTATATTTTAAATGATATCAAAAGAATATTAACAAAATTTATTTATTTGAAGTTATTAATATTTATCTAAATAACAATAACAGTATGAAGAAAAAATGGTAGACAATGTTTATATGTATGATGATACCTTACTCTTTTACCCGCTTATACATTAAAATTGTTTTATTAAACAATTAACACTGAATGTTATAAATAAATACTTTCAAATCACAGTGGTTTAATCATCTTAAATGTTGAATACAAATATACTATTATCAATAAAAATTAAGATTTTGTTTAAACTGTAACATTTGTTTGTAATTGATTATTAAAATGTAATAATGTAAATAAAAATGAAAAATATAATATTTGAATTAGTTTATATACTATTACAACATTGCAGGGTATTTAAAATAACAAAGTCCCTACCTTATCTATTAGTTTCAAAAAGTCAATTGATTTAGAAAAAAAACAGTTTTTTGCTCATCAGTTATTGATTAATCACACGGAGATTATTCAGTTCTAGAATACAGGGACTAGCCAAAAAAAAAAGAACATCATAAAAAATTCTGCGTCTAACGAGAAAGGATAGATCCATTTTTCTTAAATAATTGCTTCGTACTATAGTCCAAACTTCTCTACATATTAAGGCAATATAAAATTCAAACGAAGCACTTAATTCAGGGGAAAGCGATATCAATATTATAAAATTTAAATTTTGTTTTTATATTGATCAATAAATATAAAAATATATTTTTGAAATTTTAATATTTTTAGAAAATTCTGATGTTCATCCTTCCGTCATCTGTTTGTTAATTTTTGCAAATTTTCAAATTCAAAATCGTTTATTTTTGGACTCAATAACAAAATCGACTTTAAATTTGTTTTGCTCGATAGATAATTTATTTCTTTAAATAATTAAAAAAATATATATATCGTCACCGAAAATGCAAAACAACGTAACACGTTTCTTTACGGGAGGCACAAAAAACTTTCTAAAATAAAAACAAATTGTCCTACAAACAATATATTTGGGTTATTACATCCTTAAATATCGCCTAATATATTGGTAATAAACATTTTTAATTTTATTAAATATTTTTTTAAGTGGGTTATGTTTTTCATGATTTCAATTTTCTGAAGGTAATGTGAAATCAACACAAATTTTAGTAAAAATAATAATTAAAAAAGTTTCTGATAACTTTTACTCCAAAATTTGAATAGCTATTATATTTTTAATAATTTTCAATATAAATTCTTAAAAGAAATAAATCATTGACCTCGTTAATATAATTATTATTTGAGCTACAAGTCTGAAAATTAGTGATCACACGTATTTAAAAAAAATATATATATATTTCATCAAAAAGCCAAATTTGAACATTTTTTATGTTACATTGTTTTGCATTTTCGTTGACGATATGTATGTATATAATAAAATCGGTCGGAAATATAAGGTCTTATATAGAAAACTTGATCAATACCTTGCAAAATTGAAATAGTTGAAATTTTAAATGCGTTAAATAGCACGTGCAAGAAAGTTTTTCAACGGACAAAGTGCAGAATTTAAAGTGCTTTTTTGTATTTTATTTTTAAAATGGAAAATAAAATAAAGAACAATTGTATTCAAACTAAAGAAATAAAATATATTTTAAAATTATTTAAAGACTTACAGCCGTATTCAAAAAAATTAATGTAGGTTTGATAAAGAGTTACTAACTTTTTCTTATGGAAATTTACATACAAAAAGTTAGTAACTCATTATCATGCATACATTATTTTTTTGTGAATACGGCTGTTAGGAATTTGATTTATATTTTATAAATTCATATTCGAATACTTTTGTAGAAATTTTATTTTATCTAACTTGTTAACAAATGGAATAATATTTAAATAATTTTTATTCAAATTAATTTCAAGTAACTAAAAATCATATTACAAAGAGTATAAAATAATTTTAAAGAAATTTATTTCTAAAAATATAAATAAAATATTAAAATAATTTATTTTTAACAAATATTTTGATTGAAAATATTCACAATGAACAGCTATGGTGAAGATGAAAGTCAAACTCCCCTAATAATTCCACGTCGACTAGTTTTGTCATGGAAGGGAGAACATTTTTAAAAACATGAGGAAAAAACACTTCAAGTTAATGTTTCCATTTCAAAATGTTGCTTTAAGTAATTTTTGTTTAAAAAAAGTACACCTAAAGTTGATGAAATTTGATTTTTTTTTTTTCAATATGTAAAAAAAAAACTTTTAACTTTGACAGCTCAGTACAAAATGAAATTGAAAAATTTGATACCCTTCACCATATTACCATCCTACTATCTTATCGACATCATATTACCATATTACCGACATAATATGGTAATATGATGTCTGGCTGCATATACAAAGAACAACAACAACACTGTTATTCATTATATTACTTCTGTTGCTAACTAAACTACTTGTCTTATAGGCAAAAACGTCACTAATAGTCATTACAATACTTAATATACATGTTTGTGTGTGTATTTATATTCTTAACAGATTTGTTTTTGGGCCATAACTCTGTTGATTATGAACGAATTTGGTTTATTAAAAAAAAAAGAAATTTTGTAAAAACATTTATGACTGATCTATATAAAAATAAAAATCTGTAGCTTGAACAAGGGCTTAAAAAATTAAAAATTCGTTTTCCCCGATATCTAAGTTATTACTGAACCGATTTATTTCATTTTTTCAGAACAAGAATTCAGAAAATAATTTCCGGGCCCCCTTTAAAAATTCGAAGTACCTGGTATATGTAGAGGCTTCAGAAACTGAAAAACCGGTTCCAAAAACCGGTTTTTAAAGCATATCTCCGCCATTTATAAACAGATCCTGCTGATTCAAAAAACCGAAAAATATTTGTGACCGATCTGTATAAAAATAAAAATCTATAGCTTAAACCAGGGCTTCAAAAAATAAAAAATGCGTTTTGTCCGATATCTCAGTTATTATTGAACCGATTTATTTCACTTTTTCAGAACAAAAATTCAGAAAAAAATGTCCGAGACTTCTTTGTAAAAACGAAGTCTCTAGTATATACCGAGGCTTCAGAAACTGGAAAACTGGTTCTAAAAACCGGTTTTTTTAACATATCTCCGCATTGTATGAACCGATCTTGCTGAATTCCAATAGCAAAATTCTCGAAAGCATTTCCGATCGTTTGACATATATATTATATATGTCAGTTATCGGTGGGCTTCATAAACGCCATTTCAACCGACACACGGACGGACGGACATAGTCCAATCGTCATCATTTCTTACAAGGATCCCGAAAATGTAAACTTTTTTGCTCTCAAACGGAATGACAAACTTATATATACCCTTTACACCTGTGGTGAAGGGTATAAAAATACGCACTAGACCAATGGTTTTTATTAATTTTGTTACACAAGCTGTGTTTTGTTGCTAACGTTCATAATCAATTTCATAAAAAATTTAAATTTATATACGTTAGGAGCAAGGTAGATTAAGAAGGTAACGACATTAAAACAGCTGATAATTTTTTTTCTTTTTGAAATCAATATGGCTGCCTATGTTTTGTAATTTGAAGTGTAAAATTTTTGTTTATGTTTACATTTTTTTTTTGCTTACTTTTGTGTTATTGCGTCTTTCTCCTCTCTTTTTACTACATGAATTGTTTTTGTTTTTTGTAAAGAAACATGTGAAATGACAAAATTAAAGTTGACATAAGAGATGACAATGCAAAAACAAAATACATAGGATTTTTTTTGGTGTTGTAGTTGTTGTAGAGTTGTCGTTACCTTCTTAATCTACCTTGGTTAGGAGTTAACGTGTAGAATTATACATGTTAACTTTAACCATAGAGTAACACATAGAGACGAAATTCTCGATTGACAATTGAAAAAAATGTTTGTTTTTTAAACAAAAATGGGTTTTTATTTTCTTTTAGCAACAACAAAATGTATTTGATTACATGTATTTTGTTGTTGCATGAGATAGTTTTTTGACAACCGACTTAGGTTTTTGACAATTAGTTTCGTCTCTATGTGTTACTCCATAGTATAATAATAAAGTATACTCGTAAGACCAACTGTTTTACAATTTTTTCATTGGCAAACCTCGCGGTACTGTCAAATTGCTTTTGTTTTCACATGTAAAATATTTTTTGAGTTTTTTTCTCTTGCTCTCTTTCGTTCTCTCATTTTCCGTTCAAAGCATTCTGACATTGTGGGCAGTAGTTTTACAATAACAAAATACAAGCAATTTTTGTTTTTGTAGATGTGCGAGTACTTTATTATTTTACTATGGTGTTAATCTATGACTTTAACGTCGATAAAAGTGCTGCCAATTTATGAACAAAAATACAATTATGAATATTTGAATGTCAATAAATGAAAAAAATATAAAAATAAAATAAAATACAATGAAAACAAATTTAAATTATTAGTTTTTTAAATAAAGCATAAAGATTTATTTGTGCAATTCTGTTTTGGATATCAAGTTATACCAAGTCGGGGAAGCATCGTTTTTTTGCTAACACTCAACGGTAGCAACAAAACAATGTTTGTCTATTTTCTATTTTTATTTAGTATTTTGGGCAATTTTTTTTATTTAGTATTTTGGGCAATTTTCAAGTACTAGAATCAAGCACTTGGGCGGGCAAATGCACTCAATAGGAAAAACATTAATAATAAAATAGCATTAAGAGTAAAAAATTATCTGTAGGGGTAAACTTTGTTTTTAAATAAATAAATAAATAAATAAATAAATAAATAAATAAATAAATAAATAAATAAATAAATAAATAAATAAATAAATAAATAAACAAGCGCGAATATATTTATGGAAGGGGGTGGTAAAGTGGGCAGTAAAGTGGGCGGACCACGCCCATTTTTTGTTTCCGACTTTACATTTGTCCTTGAACTATTTGAACACAATTTCGTTGATTTTCACCTTATAAGGGAGGTGGGCGATAAAGTGGGCATTTTTGGTTTCCGAGTTTATATCGATCTCCGAACTATACATACAAAATTTCGTTGTCGTACGTGCTTTTATTGAAGAAATATCGCCAGAAAAGTATTTAACGGACACCCTGTGTTTCTAGTTTTTAGCCCATAACTTTTTTGTTTATTAACCGTAAATTAATAAATATTTGTGCCAAATTTCGTCTCTCTACGTTGCCCCGTTCGAGCTCTATCCTGCTTTCAACAGACAGACGGACGGACATAGCTAGATCAACTCAGAATCTAACCAGGACCCAAAAAATATATACTTTGTGGGGTCTTAGATGATTCCTTCGACATGTTACATACGGAATGACAAAATCAATATACCCCCCATCTTTTTGATGGTGGGTATAATAAATAAATAAATAAAAAAATCAATAAATAAACAAAAAAATCAATAAATAAATAAAAGGGTACCCTGGGCGACCGCTTGAGGAACGCTGGAGTGAAGATAACTTCTCTCCTCTAAAATAAACAAAATATCATCTATCAAACGGGGTATTTGAAATTAATAAATTATTTTCAAATCTTTTGTTAATATTTAAAAATGTTTATTGAAAAATAATATTAAAAATTCAATTTAATTTTAAAGTCAGACTTAGTCGGAGTTCAGACACAGTAATTTTACTTGCCGCAATTCTGAGTTTATAGGAGATAGAGGTGAAGGGAACACTAAACTTTTACATTGTCTTTCTCTCTCTCGCTTATGAAGTCAGAATTGCTGCAAGAAAAATTGCTGTGTGTGAACCCTGACTTATAGAAGATACTATTTTTGAAGCTTTTTCAACTTTGACATCATTTAGCTTATTTTATATTATCACAACCCTTCCATACGTTTAATTCGATCTGGGTGAGAGTCAGAGTAAAAATTGTAAATAATGTGTTGTAGAGGAGTCTTTTTCAACCTCTACAACTATAGAAAAATGAAGAACAGAGAGGGGGTGTAGTGGAATAATTATGAATATACTACCTTTTTCCCGGTGTGCTTCGCTACTCCTTATTGAAAAAAGTGAGCGTAAAATGTAGGCGTAACATCCAGTCGAGCCTATAACCACCTCCGGCACTGGTATTATCTCTGTGTAAAATTTCGTGAAAATCAATACAGCCGTTTAAGGTTTTGAAAAAAGTGGGCGTAAATTTTGGTCGTGACATCCAACCTAGTTCTTATATAACCTATAACAACCATCGGCACCGGTACAATCTGTGTGTCAAATTTTGTGAAAATCGGTGCAGCCGTTTTAGACCCAAAAATGTGTTGTCTTTCGGTAATGACTACTACTTACTAGACTCATTATTTTTCTCGTTTCTTTGAGTAGTGGAATAACTAGTTACCAGTTAATAATACCATTTAGTTCTGCAATGGCTCAGTACGCTACAGCGACTGCTAGCACTCAGAAAGTTGTTTGTTGAAACCCCAACATTTTTTTTTTTTAATTATTTGAAAATCTATTGGTATGTTTAAACTCTTAACAACAAGCACAAATTAAGCATATTAATGTCGCAGGGAGTAAGACGGTAGCTTTTGAAACATTAGCAAATTGTAGTATTTGTAATTTTGTAGTATTTGATAAACTACTTATTTCATTGTTTAAAATAAGTACTCTAGTATTGTGGACCCATGAATCGCCATATTAATGTAATGACTTTTTCACCCGAATTATAAGTAGTTACTCCTTTTGATAATGTAATATGTTGGCTTACCGTGTAAGTAAAGTTTTTGCTGGGGATTTTTAAAAAAGTGGGCGTAAGATCCAATCGAGATCTTATATAGCCTATAACCACCTCCACCACAGGTACTATCTGTGTGTCAAATTTCGTGAAAATAGGTTTAGTTGTTTAGACGTGATTGACGCACAAACAAACTTACATTTCATTTTTATAATATATATTATAAGGATAACTAATGCATAATCTTAAATCACAAAACAATCAAAATTGTCAAAAATTGTGTACACAAAAAGTGAATCAGAAAAAATCTATTAAGAAAAAATATAAAAGAGGATTAAGAATGGAGCCTATAGTGCCAGTTTTTATGGAACAATTATTATATAGTAGCCAATTCTAAAGGTAATACAAATATTGAAATCGCTATATCAAATATGGAACAAGAATTGCATGTCGTACTCTAAGCGAAACCAAAATTATAGAGGGAATATTCGTACAACTAATTCAAAATTAAAATAATGTTGAAAAAGAAGCCTAGATAATGTTAATCGTAGTCACAAAAAACAAATTTCACACATTTTTGGATACAAAGTCTGGACTTGCATGCAGACTTTGTATCCAAAAATGTAGCATTGTTCAAGATGGAAATCTATTCCTCAAATACATAGCAACTATTGAGATACGATATCAGGGCAAATTAAGCCCATATACATATGTTGACTAATTACTGTCAACAGAAAAATAGAAAGAAAATTATAAATGCATCTCATAAGACTACACACTGTTACTAGCACAAGACATGAAATACATATTATATAAAAATATAAGCTTGTATTATTTGTTTAAAAATCATTTTGGAAGCGTTTTACAAAAATGAAGTCTTAAAATACATTTTCCTAACAAACATTTAAAGGAGCAAATATATGTTTATTATTTATAAAACAAAAAAGTAGTTTCCACTTTATAATCTTATTTTGAAAGAGCTGTTGTATAATTAAAAAAAAAATATATATATATATATATATATATATATATATATATATATATATATATATATATATATATATATATATATATATATATATATATATATATATATATATATATATATATATATATATATATATATATATATATATATATATAAAATCACTGTGATAAAGTAATATAAAACTTTAGTTATTACGATAATCTAATCTTGTTTTCTAATTAGTATATACAAATGAATATGTTTTTTTTTTTTTTTTTTCAACAATCTTCAAGTATTCTTAGAGATTTTGCCTTATAGAAATCTAAAAAAATTAGTAAATTAAAAACCGATATTATCACGCCTTATTATTAAAAGAAATTTGTTCGTAACTCGAGATGAAAACTAATATTAGTTGGTATTTTGGTAAACATTTTATTTTTTAATAAAAATCATAGCCAAATTTATATTAAATAAGGAATTTAAGACTTTTTTATTTCTAATGCATATAGGTATTGTTTAAAGCTTTAAGGATTTTTAAAATGAGTCATTTTATATACACACATATGCACGTATAATAGAATTCTTTTTCAGAATATATTATTTAAAACAGGAATTAATAAATCATTTGTGAATATTCCAATAAAATTTTATACTAAAAGGATTTTCTATTTAAATAATATTTTTTGAAACCACTGTATTTATTATATGCATTTAACAATTGCTCTCATTTTTTTCTTTATATGTTAATATTTTTTGTATTCTTAAATAGTATTAACAATTACTCAAATTGATTGCACAACAAACATTATCATTATTATCATTACCATCACAATAATCATCATCATCAGCGGTACTTAAGTGTTTTATTTCATGGATTGTACAAACAGTATGTAAACAAAAACATTAGAACTACGTCATACATACTATGTATGAATATATATTTTTCTTTTTAAGATAATCAAGGTACGAATGAATGTAGTACATGCATGGAAGGTTAGTTGCTTAATAGTGATATCGATTTTAACAGTTAAAGTATAACGTTTAACACAAACTGTAGCACCACAATATTTTAACAAATTTAACTTAAAAATTAACGCAAAAAAAAAAAATAAATAATTAAAAAATAAAAAAGCTTACCAATTTGGGATCATGTTTCCATTCACCATCAACACAGAATTTATATTGATGATCTCCTTCGGGTAAATCAATAATGGTTACAAAATTACCATGACTGCGTACCATTGGTATGGGTTTCCATTTGGTAAAGGTACCGGATATCATGACATTTTGTCCACCGCCATCCCAACGCAAAACAGTAGGTAAGGCAGGATTACGCAAATCTTCTTCATTTTGTGCCTTCTCTTGGGATTCGTCGTTTGATTCCGTAGCGGTAGAATCCTTATGTTGTGACATTATTTGTGTTTCAGTTGTTGGTGATGATAATGAAGTTGTAGTGCCTTCCGATATAGTACTTGAGCGTTTGCGCGGTTCAGTTGTACTAAACTCAGGGTCGACAGCGCCAGCAGCAGCTGATTGTTGTTGTTGCTGCTGTTGTTGTTCGTTTGCCGCTTTGCCAATTGGCTTCGTATAATAAGGTTCGGATGTCGTTTCGTCGTCTTCTTGTGACGACCCACCGTGTATAACTGAATCACGCTTTTTATCAAAAGTGAATGCCTGACCACCACTGACAGCTGCAATGCCCTGAGCCGTAGAACCACCCTCGCCTCTTAGGGGCAGTTCGCGAAATGGGGAGTTCGGTGTAGAGATATCGCTAGACTTGTGGCGTTCTCTATGCATACTAGTGCTACCAGCATTACCCATATTTGTTGATAACTTATACTAATGTTAATTGAAACGTAAATAAATAAAAAAAACTCCTCAATTAATCATCAAACTATTACATATGGACGTTTACGTGTTTCTGTTGCAAATTGTTTTGGCACTTTTATTTATATTTTGTATTGCTTTTCTAGTGGCAGCTTTTTATTGGTAGCAAACTTTTAATGAATTTCATAAAATTATTGTCGTTTTTTTGTAGAAACTCAATAAATTACGTTTCTTATTTCAATGTCACAAAGAAGGAAATTTTCTTTTCGATATAATTTTTTTTCTTTCTTAGTTTTCTTTTGTCTATCACTTTTATTATTTCGCACGCTGTTTTCTTTTTCGTTTCTCTATGTAAATACTTGTTTACCTTCGATTCTTTTATGGCAAACAAAGAATTTAAAGAAAAACAACAAGGAAATAATGAAAGAAAAGAAAATACGAAAACAAAATAAAAAACAGCTGATTGAACAGAGTTGTTTGACGTGACATAATGTTATCATCTAAGCGAGCATGTTGACTCACACTTGAAAAAGAAGTTGCATTATTATTTGTAAATAAACGTGTTTTTTATTTGTTAAGTTAAAAAGTTATCTTATGTTGAATTAAAATGCCCATTAATTGTAAATCAAATTGTGGCAATAAGGCGGTTTTAAAGGTATTTTATTTGTTATAAGTAAAGTTAATTATATTAATTTTTAACTGTTTATTCTAGCGTCCCAAAACAGCAGATGCTTTGTGCAAAGAATGTTTTTTTGCTGCTTTCGAAGCTGAAATTCATCACACAATAACGTCTAGTAATTTATTTAGACGTGGTGAAAAGGTGGCTGTAGCTGCAAGTGGTGGTAAAGATTCCACGGTTCTGGCTCATGTGTAAGTCTAAATATGTTAGAAATTTATAGATAGTATGATATACTATCTATAAAGTAAGAGCTATGTATAGTAAATAATGGTCTTGTCATTTTGAAAATTGACAGTGTAATTTATACCTGAAAGTTATTTGTTACCCGTCCCATTTTCATCCTAAATTGTGGAGGTTAATGAAAAAGTTATTCATACAAAATTGTAAGACTAAAAGATATTTAATATTTTTGTCCTATGGGGTACACCAACCATTTCCTCTAGTTACCATAAATTATGGATATTGTTGAGAAAGTTATTTCAACAAAATTTTAAGATTTTAGATGTAAAAATTCTTTAGATATACGATATTTAATATTTTCGTTGTTAGGAGAATGCCATTCCCCCTGGACCTTCCCGTCCTATTTTCATCTTAAATTATAAAAAAGGTTGATAAAAATGTTAAGGTCGTTGCTGCAATAGTGAAATATATCTCAGAAAAACTTTTGAGTTACTTCTGTTTACTATAAATACTAGAAAATTTAAATCTTTAACATAATTTACTTGCAGCTTAAAACTACTCAATGAACGCCACGACTATGGTCTAAAACTTGTTCTATTGTCCATTGACGAAGGCATTACCGGATATCGTGATGACAGCTTAGAAACAGTAAAACAAAATCGTGATGACTATCAAATACCCTTAAAAATTCTCTCATATGAAGAACTTTATGGTTGGACTATGGATCGTATTGTGGCTCAAATTGGACGCTCCAATAATTGTACATTTTGTGGTGTATTTCGTCGACAAGCTCTTGATCGTGGAGCCAAACTACTTGAAGTCGATAGTATAGCAACCGGTCATAATGCCGATGATATAGCCGAAACAGTATTAATGAATATTTTACGTGGCGATACGGCTCGTTTAAGAAGATGTACCGATATTAAAACAGGTGGAAGTGAAGATTCTATACCTAGAGTGAAACCTCTCAAATATACATACGAAAAAGAGATTGTCATGTATGCTCATTACAAAAAATTAGTCTACTTTTCAACAGAATGTGTATTCGCTCCAAATGCGTATCGTGGTCATGCCCGTGTCTTTCTTAAAGATTTGGAAAAAGTTAGACCTTCAGTAATAATGGATATAATACATTCGGGAGAACAATTAAGATTTAAGGATACTGTGAAGAAACCCGTAAGAGGAATATGTGAACGTTGTAGTTTTGTTTCGTCTCAGCAGCCATGTAAAGCATGTGTTTTACTGGAGGGTCTTAATCGGGGTTTACCCAAATTGGGCATTGGTAAAAAATCAAAAGGTGAACGTATGATAGCGAATCAAGAGAAAGAGTTGGCGTTGAGAGAAAAGGCGAATTTAGTGAAAAATGATTTTTGATAAATAAAAAATCTATATAATTAATAGCCACACATTTTTTGTAATCCCATTTACGCTCACAGTACACATCCGATTTTAATAATAAAAAAAAATATATATCATTAGAAAGAGGGGGCAAAATTATTAAACTCCTCTATTTTATTTCTCTTGGCTATCATGCAAGCCTCTCCATTCAAAGCAAGTAGCTTCATTGTTATTTCTTTACAAAAGTTGTACTTATATAATAATGTTAAGAATTTTCTTATAATTGAGAAAGTTGTAGAGAGGGGTGTGAAACAACAGAGTGTTTAATACTTTGAATTTTTATAATTATTATTATTATTATTTTTTTTTTTTTAATTTTTATGCATAATTGAAACAAAGTAGAAAAATCCCAATAAACCAAACGATATTATAACGATATCGAAACGATATTATCTAGGTGATAAAAATTATCACTAGTGATAATCGATTTCGAATCTAAAACGATAGTTTTTACGGACTAAAGTGTACCTTTCCTTATGATATCGTTTTTCCATAAAATTATTTTCAATGTCGTTATTTCCAAAAATAACGATAGTAAAATCGTCATGAGCCCAAATTTTTGGCATTCAGAACCATTTAATACCAAAAATTATGTTTATTTTCATTTAAATATTCTAAATATAATTATAAAATACTATAATCAGCTAAAATAAGATTAAAATCATAAATAAAAAAATAAAACATAAAAATCATCATGCATGCCATATTTTATGCAAATATTATCAATATTTGCAAGCCTGATTATTCCATCGGGACATACATATTTCTGCAATTACATACCTAAAAAACATGGTTTTACCACTCAAAATCTGTAAACTATTGATTTTTTTGTATTTGATTCCCAGCTTGTTTTTGTTTGTTGACATGATATATTATGGTTTGTTGAAAAATGTTTATTTTTATTTGAAGTTTTTCCCAAATGTTTATTTTTTTATTTTATTGGAAAGAAATATTTCGAAATATCAATATCATAATAATATCGTTTTCTGCAATACAAAATGATATAATCGGCACCTAATATGATATCGTTTCCGCTATCATATCGTTCTATGGTTTACTGGGATTAAACATTATGAGTTGCCTTTTGAAAGGTGTTTAAATACCGTTCGTTTTTATTTTTTGCAAAATGTACATTTTTATACAAAATTATTTTACAATTTTTGGATATTAAAATCGGGGTGTAAAGCTGTTATGACTTTTATCATAAGTTATAGGTTTATTTATTTTACTTTATTTAATTTTTTTGCAAAAAATACAGTTCCCAGGAAAATTTGTAGATCACGGTCTAAAATCATTAGTTTTAGAACTGGTGTAATCAGAACCACTTCAGATTATTTAATAACGTCCTTAGTTCTAGTGGTATCGCAACCAATTTTGGCATTCCTGGAGATTCCTAATTGGTTCTAAGTAATGGTTTTGGGAACTAGTGCTTAGGAACTAATTCTGTATGACTTCTACATCACTTCTCTGAACAAATTATTGGTTTCCAAATGACTTCCTAAAACTGTTAAAAAAAATTGCAAAAAATCCAAAAATTAAAAAGGAAAAATTGCGGAAGAGAAAATTATATTGATTTAAAAACTGCTTCTGAAACTGTCGACTAACGCTTCTATGAAATTATGAATTAATGTGACAATGCTTTTAAAAGAAATTGTGTAACTCATATACAAAATGGTGTTTACAAGAGCATTTAAAAATGTAAATTAAATAAGAAATTTAATATATTATAGTCGTAAGAAAGTGTTTAAAATACTACTAAATAAATAAAAAAAATTCAAACAAAAACCAGTCGTAACGCCTAAGTATTACAAGTACAGGCTACATGCGTTCTGGAACTAGTTTTAGAACTAATTCATTTTTTCTGGAATATTTTTTTTTTTATGTATGAAATACCTATGTTATTTCTGATTTTTATTGAATATGTAAAACACCAATAAATTTTCAAAATAAAAAAGTCAAGTAACGAGAAAGAAATCGACTAAAAGAAAAAAAATTCAGAATAAAAAAATATATATTAATAGACGGAAAAAATCGACTGAGAGTTATTCGCGAGTAAATATTCTGTAACGCAAAAAAAATAAAAAAAAGCGAGAAAAAAAAGGTAGTCGGTCAAGACCGATCATATAATACCCTACACCATTATGTATGACCATAAAAATTCGAGGATTAGATAAACACTTTCACTAAATGTAAAATAAAATATACAAATACAGAATAATACGTTGATACTAACATGTACTTGATTTTATGCACTTTAGGGCGATTCTCGGAAGTGGGTTTATATGGGAGCTGTGGTAAATTATGGACCGATTTTAATAAAATTTGGCAATGTTGTTTCTACTTACATAAAACCAAAGAATATTCATATATACAGGTATGTCACAGAACTCAAATTCGTACGAAAGTGAAATTGAAATCGTATTTAGCTTCTACAGAAAACGAAAAAATTTTTCGTTTTCAATCCACATAAAAATAGTAAAGTGGAATTGACTTTAAAATTTTATTTATGAAAAAAGAATTTTTTATATATTTCGAATATATGAAAACGTATTTGAGCTGAAGAAGCAAAATGAAAACGTTACGAATTCAATCATACGAAAATTTTCACTTCCAAAAAATTTCTATGACATACCTCATAGAATGCGCATCATGTAGAAACAAAATTTCTTATGGCGGGTTCTAATCATAGTACCTGCTCTCATGTAATTCTCGCTCTCAACATTTTGCGATGATGAGGGGGATAAGTAACAAGGGAAAACTAAATCCACCACCAAAACAGAGAGAGAGAAAGAGTTTAAGTATATGTGTTTGTACATGTGTGTATTCCTTATAAAGAATTGCAAATAAAAACACGCACACATATATATAAGATTGTACATGTATATCTTTATTTCAAATTGAAAGAAACAATTTGTTTCTTGTATTTTGAAAAAAGTGCCAACAGAATTTTTAGTTGTTTATTTACTAATGAAAAAGATATGAACGTTAATATTACAGTAGGGCATAGCATACATGTTTTGTTGTTTTACAAGTAGAAATACTTTGATCTGCACCGACGTGCTTATACCTTTCTTAGTGACGTGAAAAATTTTTATATGATTTCGAAGTTGTCAATTTATATTTTATAGTTATATTTTTGATAAACTAATAATTGTTATATTTTACTTTTATATATTATATTTTTATATATTTCATAAAATGTGCATATAATTTGTTTTTGGTGTTTTTTTTATTATTATTAAAAAAAGTTTTTATAGAGAATTTTTAGTTTTTGATATTATTATTTAAAAAAAATATTTAAATTTTTTCATTTTTAAAAGTATATATTTTTCCATTTTTTGGATTTTTTAGAAAGAAAAATAAAAATAAAGTAAATAGTAAATAAAAGTTTTTCCTTTTTTTCGGAAAAAAATTATTTTGTGATTTTTTCCATGTTTTTGAGTTGTATTTTATTTGAATCAAGAAATTGTTATTAAAATATACATTTTTTTAGAAATAAATAATATTAATATTTTCAATTTTAAAACTTATTTTTAAATAATATATATTTTATTTAGTAAAAAAATAGTTTTGAATAAAAAAAGTATTTCATTTCTTTTATTTTTGGGCAGAAATAACATTTATTTTGAAAAATAAAGAAGTTTTTTTGATTTCCTTTTTCTAAGCAAAAAGTTATTATTTTTTTTATACAAAAAGAAATAAATATTCATACAGCAAAGATTCAATTTATAGACCTAAATTTTTTTATAAACAAAAATACTGATTTTTTTTAATATATAAGTTATTTTTTTGGCAGGAAATAAGTTATTTTTTATTTATTCATTTATTTATTTTTGTCATAATAATTTTTTTATATAGAAGGTATATATACAAATTAAATATTTTTTCAAAAGATCTTTTTTCAATATAATTCCACCTTCTTTACAGAATAAAACAAAATTATTAAAGAAAAATCTAATTTTTTTGGTGACAAATTTGTTATGAATAAAAAAAATAAAAATATTTTTTTATATTTTTTTCAAGTGGATATAATTTTATATTTTTGTTTTTATTTATTTAATTAATTAATATACTTAACTTTAACATCTGTTACTTTGAATACATAAGTAACAAAACTACACAAATCAAATTTTAAAATACAAATTTGATATTCTGAAAGTATATTTACATAAGCTCATATGACGTTTAAGAAGGTATAAGTAGTTCGGTGACGATTAAAGTATTTCTATTTTTAAAACAACAAAACACATATGCTATGCCCTACACTAACATACACGATCGTATTTTATCTCCTTTAGTAAATAAACGACCAATTCCTTGTTTCTACTTTTTTATAGGCACTACACCAGCGATCGCCACACTCATACATTCACAATTATGTTTGTGTATGTTTTGTTTTTCCCATTATGAAATTATACACCAAAAAAATAACATCATTTTTATAGTAATTTTATTTTGAAAGTTTCTTCGTCAATTCAAGACTTGTAAGTGGAAATACACGTTACTAGTTTAGAATTTTAATAGTAATAACCAGGGATCGCAACGATTACCATAGTAATCATAAAAATTTAGATTTAATGTTTATTTTTTCTATTATTTGATTAAAAAAAAATATAACGATAAATTATTAATTTAGGATTTTAATTTCTTATTAAAAAATATCGAATAATTCAGCACGAACGATTATTTCAGATTTGTATTTTATAATAAAAAATTAATTGTAGTACATTATTAATTAAAAAAAGATAGTTATATAATTAAAAAATCATATTAATTAATCCTACTTAATATTAAATATTTTTCATGAGTGTATCTCAAGCAACAAGCAATAACACAACATTCTTACTTGAATGCTCGTGCGAGACTGACTTTCTTGTGTGTTTTTTATTCATTTCAAGAGCATAACAAAAGAGATAAAAAACACGCAAGCTTCTTTTCCTTTTGCCTTCCCTCCCGCATCATGAAATACTTTTAAAAAATATTTCAGTTTTCATTGACATGCGCCTTCTATATGTTGTATATTCTTTGATAAAACTTATTTGTGTCGAATTTTAACTTGATACTAACATTTGTATGGGATTTATGCACGTTAAAGTGATTTTCGGAACAGGGGTTTATATGGGAGCTATGGTTAATCGTGGACCAATCATAAAATTCGGTACAAAGATTGATACTTATACAAAACTTCTTTGTACCGAGTTTCATTAAAATATTCTTATTTCTAAGGCATTTTTTGTGTTGAGTTTCATTAAAATATTCTTATTTCTAAGGCATTTTTTGTGTTGAAACTTAATTCCGGGGGGACATTTGTATGGGGGGTAGGCGAAATAATGGACCGATCATAACCAATTTCAATAGGCTTCGTCCTTGTGTCATAAAAGTCCCACCTGCCAAATTTCATTCAATTATCTTCAAAATTGCGACCTGTACTTTGTGCACAAGGTTTACATGGACAGGCAGCCGTCCAGCCAGACGGAGGGACGGACATCGTTAGATCGATTTAAAAAGTGATTCTGAGTCGATTATACTTTAAGGTGGGTGTTGGATAACGTTTTCTATGCGTTACAAACCTCAGCACAAACGCATAATACCCCAACCACCTATGGTGGTGTAGGGTATAAAAAATAAATTAAAATACTAACTAAAAAAAATCTCCAAAAAGAAAATAATCGTCAAAACGAAAAGAAATTAATAGTTATTCAGTTTAAACGTACTTTACAGATTAAAATTAGTTCAGTATGTTACCAACGTTTACAATAAACTTTTTTATTTCAATGCGTAAGGATAGCAAGCGTTGTTTGTTTAACCTAGTAATTAAAATTATTTGAGTTTGTTGAACATTTATATTTATTTTAATTTAAGAATTTAAATCACAACTTCAACAGCGAAAACAATTCAGATTAATTAACTTTAGCTTCTAAGTCCATCTGATTCTTTAGGTTTAGGACGTTCACATTTTCCGTCTAACTACCACACATTGGATTCTTTATCTTCCTTTTGCACATTTTTGTGGATACCTGAAAGAATATAAGAACAAATAATTATTTTTTTTTTTTATAATTATACAATCTTCCAATATATAAAAAACAAGTACTCTATAGGAAAATAAAATATTTTAACTCCTTTCTATTAAAGTTTGAAAATCTGAATCACACTCTGGTAAAAAAAAATACAATTCAATTAAAAACTTTTATATTTATACAGAAAATGTGTTTAAATTAAAAATAACATTTTAAGTAGGAATTAACATGAAGGCTAAAAATTAATTTTTTAATTTTAATATTTTAAATTAAAAGAAATTTAGAATTTTTTAATATCTTTAAAATTATAACAATATAAAACATAAAATTATTGGAATTTTATTTAAAAAAAAGTTCATTAACGATTTTTTACCAGAATGTATCCTAAACTTTTAATAGAAAATTTTGCAAAAAGATTTTAATTTAACTTTGTCTGTCTTTTTATTTCAAAAGAAAAATTATCAAAACAAAATAATGAATAAATGTATGAAAATCAATAACAATATTTTTTAAAACTATTTTCGATCGATTTCCATACTCATTTTCTTGATAAATTTAATTTAAAACATCAAAAGACAGTCAGTTTATTATTAGTATTATTATGAGTTAATGTTGTATAAATCTCAGTGCCAATATCTAACCATTGTCCATAACTGATTAAAACAAGACTCCCTTATTCCAAAAGAATATTGAAACAGTTTGTCAGCGTTTTAATCTTGTTATTGGTGTCTGTGAATGGTTTAAGTGATCATCATTGAAATAAATTAATAAATAATAAATAATTGTGTTTAAAGTTTTTAAAATTACCTGTTAAAAATCGTTGCCATAAACATAAGGTAAAGACCAGAAACAAATCATTGGGTTTTTTTTTAGAAATCTAAAATAAGATAAAATAAGTTTTGTTAATAAATTGAAATTAGTATTAGCAAAATTTATTTATAATTTGTACATTTCACAAAAAAATATGCTCCGCAAATTTAGTTAATTAACAATTTGGGTATTGCTTGGGCGAAATGAATTTATTCTGCGAGTTTTTTCTAGCACTATAAAGCAGTTGAGATTTCTGCTAAATAGCGACTCAAAATTCGCTTATAAAAAAGGAATTTAATTAAAATATATACATACCTTTATAAAAATGGTTTTAGTCAAATTCAAAATCATATTTCCAACATTCAAAAAAACATCTGCAAATATAAATTTAATTAATTTCTAGACTTATAAAAACAAATTTTTATAGAAAATATGTATAGATTTAAAGTAATATCAGTAAAAGTTTATTTAAAATCAATATTTTTCATAAGAGATGTCAGAAAATTATTATAAACTAATCATCAGTGCCTTTAGTAACAGGATAAAAATGCAATTAAATATAACATCCTAGAATTCCTGGTCCGTAGGTTAGTTATAGGCTTTTGAAAAATTAAATAATTACCTTATTATTAAAGATTTCTTTCCACAACAGTTATACCTAAATCATTTCAGCAAATCTGCAAAAAACAAAAAAAAAAAAAAAAAAAAAACAAAACGTTTTCACATTACTTTTTTATAATAAAAATTAAAAATTTTCTTTTTGTACATTAATATCAGTTAAGTTTATTTAAAATCAATGAAAATGTTCATAAGAGATGTCAGAAAATATTATAAACTAATCATCAGTGCCGTTTTTAATAAATAAAAAATTAAATTAACAAACATACCTTTGTCGACACAAACAGGAATTCTCCAGCTGGTCAGCAACAATTTTTCTCCAAATGATATTTCACATATTGTTTGTTCTGCAATAATAGCGAAAAATTAATTAGTATAACGTTATAAATTAATATGTAATTTTTAAATTTCGCTGAGATATATATTTATACATTCCACAAAAAAATATGCTCCGCAAATTTTGAAAATTAAACAATTTGGGTATTGCTTGGGCGAAATGAATTTATTCTGCGAGTTTTTTCTAGCACTATAAAGCAGTTGAGATTTCTGCTAAATAGCGACTCAAAGCTCGCATAATTTGGAATGAAAATTAAAGTGACGAGACCATTAATACTCAAGATTAATTGAAGATTCAAAGAGTCCCCTCTCTATGAGAAAGTATAGGACCAACCGGAAATCATCGTGTGACAATTTGGGAGATTTGAATCTACGCCAACAAAATTAAGATTACAAAAAAAAAAAAAATGATTTACGTGGTATTCATGTCATTTCAGAAAAAACTTCTTTAAATAAATAACTACCTACAGCCACCTAAAATAGGAAGTAAATAATTTTGTTCACTATTTACAATATTGGGGCCTAGGGCATTTATAGCACAGTTCAATGAATGAATATGTCCTTGTTCAAACTGGGCGACATGCCGCAGCGACAGCCATTCTTTTGTTATAACAATATGTAGATACTATGATTTGGTACATGAAAGAGATATTAAGCAAAAAATGCTTAACAAATCATGAAGTATTAATAAAAAGAATACCTTGTGACTGTACTTTTTAGAAATGTCTAGGATAAGCAAAATATTTACTTTGTAATCAAACTGGTTACTTTACTTGATTTCATTTACATAAATGTTAATCACATAAATATTATAATTTAGTATTAAACTTATGATATTTCATAATAAAAATTGTACTTAATTTAAATGATTTCTATTATTAGTGTAGCGAAAGTCTCTAGACCACATAGCCTTAAGATTTTTTCAATTTAACTAGCAGCCATATGGCGATAAATAACGCAAACCTTACTCTTGCAGCAAAGGGAGTTCTACGGTCTTAAGTAACATCCCAAGACCATAGTTATATACCGCTGCATATTCATTAAACTTTTCATTCAAAGATAACATAATTAATTTCAACTATAGCTTTTAATAACAAAAATAAGATTTTTGTATTAAAAAATTAAAAATATCTTATTAAAATCAATCAAAAGCTGTAATTTAATCTGGCGAACCGTTTGTCTTCTATTAAACAGGCAACAATTTAATAAAAGTATAAATATTTCGCCAAATTTACATTTAAAACAAAATATATAAAAGATCTTACATACCTTTTTTATTATCCGATATATGATTTATTGAAAATAAGTAAAGAGTGGTTGAAAATGGTTGTTTTTAAACCCATTTTTTTTAATAAAATCGTTGAATGATGTAAGATTGTTAGGCTAATTAAAAATAAATTCCCACACAACTTCAGGTATTGAAATCGAAATATAAAATGAAAGAAAGACACAGTTTATCGAACGGAAATAACTAAACGTCATTAAATATAGTGTTGCATTATGATGTACTTTTTCTTAAATTTGACATATAGGGGAAGTTAAAAGGTGCTACCAAGAGCAATATATGTTAAACTTACATTGGGTCTACACATGAGTGTAGATATATAATATATAACACTGGGTCACAACATGATTTTTTATATATCATAACTTTGAGTCTACATTAGACAAATTTTTATCAAGACAAACGTCAAAATGAACTCGAATTTATGGAAGGTGGCAACAATTGTGCAAAAACAACTATATGGCGAATTCCTTATTGTTTTTTATGTATGCAGTTTGACAGCTGTAACAACCAAAAATAATAATCAGCTGCCTAACTGAGGCTACCTTGTATAGATTCGCACCGATTTTGACGTTTGTCTTGATAAAAATTTGTCTTATGGTAGACTCAAAGTAATATGTAACAGAGAGTGTCAAATCCGCTCTCTGAGATTATCTCACGTGTAGGCTAAAATATTAGTATTATAAGGAATATTATGAGACTGTTGTGATAAGATTTTTTTACACAACTATCTTATAAGATTTACTCTCAAAAAATACACGCATACGAAAGTTTGTATGTGTATGTGAATGTGTATTTTTAAAAGTACTTAAAAACAATATTTTTTTGTGAAATTGTTTTATTTTAATGGTTCTTCTACATTCAGAAATATATTTTCATTAAAAGTGTGCTAAAAAATTTCGAATTTCTTAAATAAAAATTACATGTTTACTATGTGACTGAATGAAAGTAATGAAATATTATGAGATTTATTAGAATACATTTACCCCTTGTTTAAGATTTAACATAATATAAACAAAATGTTTACTCTCTTCTGCCGGCGTTATCTTACATATTATATCAACGTGGAGACAGTATGTGACATAAACAAAATATACCATTAGCTAGTTTACACTATGCTACAAATTGTTGCGCGTGTTTCAGTTTGTGCTATTTTGCTTGCGGGGTAAGCAAAGTAGCACAAAATGGAAAATGAAGCGACAAATTTTACTATTCTCTTTCTCACCATTCGTATAAATCAGTTATGTACTTAGTGTTTTTTATAATATGTTTATATGTTTCTGAATGCAGAATAACCATTAAAACATCTACAAAAACAACAATTGATTGTATTTTGTTAGTGTAAAACTACTGCACACAATGTCAAAATGCTATGAGTAGAAAATGAGAAAATGAAGAAGAGTAAATAAACGCCAAAATATAACATACGATTACAAATGCAATTTGACAGTTTCGCGAGATACGCAAATGAAAAAATTGCAAATCAGCTGGGCTTACGAGGTCGCTTTCTTATTTCACTAAGGTTAAATATTATAAGGTCATAGTATAATTATAAAGTATACTCGTAAGAACAGCTGTTTTACAATTTTTTCATTGGCAAACCTCGCGGTACTGTCAAATTGTTTTTGTATTCATATATAACATTTTTTTCGAGTTTTTTTACTCTTGCTCTCCTTCATTCACTCATTTTTCTGTTCAAAGCATTTTGACATTGTGGGCAGTAGTTTTACACTAACAAAATACAAGCAATTGTTGTTTTTGTAGATGTGCGAGTACTTTGTTATTATACTATGAGTTAGGTCATAGTATAATTATAAAGTATACTCGTAAAAACAGCTGTTTTACAATTTTTTCATTGGCAAACCTCGCGGTACTGTCAAATTGTTTTTGTATTTATATGTAAACATTTTTTCGAGTTTTTTTACTCTTCCTCTCCTTCATTCTCTCATTTTTCCGTTCAAAGCATTTTGACAGTAGTTTTACACTAACAAAATACAAACAATTTTTGTTTTTGTAGATGTGCGAGTACTTTATTATTATACTATGAAGTTAGGTGAGGACCGGGAGCTTCCTCAATTTTTAAACGATCCGCAAGCCCAATTCAATTAACTTGGTACCACTTTAATTTATATAAAGTCTGGCCACCCCAATGATTATTAAACGGTAAATTTAAAAAAAAGTGTACTAAAAAGTTTTGCAAGAATTTCGATTGCGTTTTTTTTTTCTTACAACGAAATAAAGACAAAATCCTAACCGGGATGGCCTTAAAAATAGATGAAATAATGGATCTGTCCTTGGGTAAGTAGTCATCAATAAAATTTTTGCAAAATAAGTTATATAAAAATATTTTACTTCAAACGTAGATGATTATATTGCCATTTCCAAAAAGTCCACCAACAACAATGCCGTTACAAACAACAACCATGAGAAAATTACACATAATGGCAGTAACAACGATGCTAAATTTGGTCGCCGTAAAGGCAACATTGATGATGAGGAAGAAGAGGATGACGATGATTTTCTAATGAAACCATTACCCAAAGATGAGTTGGAGGAAGATACAAACATTGAGGAAATTGATACGGGAATTTGGAAAGGACCGGATTCATCTATAGCATATTTAGATTGCAATGATCATCAAAATGATCTGCGTGAAAAGCTTAATAACAGTAATAATAAAAATTCTAATGCCAATAAATTCAGTTCGGTACAATTTCGTATGATGGCTCCCAACAATGCAGCAAATCGTCCACGTGGAATTCCTACGTTGTTGCCTTTGGATGCTCAAGTAAATAATAGAAATTGGGTGAACAATAGAAATGGTTACAGACGTAATAGAGGCAATCGTGGTTATAACAATTTCCAACGTGGTTTTAATAATGGTGGAAATAATTCCAATATTGGACAGGCCGGCGGTGGAGTTAGTAATGGTCGTGTACAAAAAAATAGAAAACAGGATATTGAAAGGTAACCTACCCATGTATATTAAATATACTTTAAAAATATTTTGTACAAAAGTATTTGTAGACATTTAATAAGTATTATGAATGGAATATTTACTTATTTATTTATTTATTTATTTATTTATTTATTTATTTATTTTATTTTTGGTACGAAATATTATTTTCCTAGTAAAAATCTACGTTTTTCTGTGGCCAGAAATAATGGCAATTCGAATAACTTAAACGACTCCATTTGTTCACATGGAGCTCAAAACATGATTATAGAAACTCCGAGTAACTACATAAATCTAGTACCCAGTCCTCCATTAAATTCGAGTTTTCAAATACCACAACAATCGACACCTGTACGCCGTAATAATACTGGACCACAATCTTTTCCTATTGGCAATTTAACGCCTCAAGCCGAAGCAGCTTTAAATTTAAATTCGTTGGGTATACAAAATTCACCTGGTCCCTCAGCTGCTGGCAATAGTAACGAAAGCCTTAAAAGTTTGTTAGGTTTCCAGGGAAATGTTTCGGGTGAAATGATGCCAGTATTTGCTTCACGTTTGATGGATTTTATACAAAGTGGTTTGCAAAACCCAGCTGTACATAAACCAGTCTACGATATGAAAATTCAAAAGGATATCCATGAAATACAGGTAATTCTATCAATCTATAGTATGTCAAAATATATTTTATAAGTTTATTTTAATTGTTATATATAGAAAAAACCTTTGCTTTATAAATGCCCTGGGGGTGAAGTTGTAAGTTCTGATGGCGCTGGTGTAAATTGCAAAATTATACCGCGCACAAGTGGAGTATCTTTAAATTGTCGCTTTGCTTAAGTTATTAATAATGGCTGAAAAGTATGTAACTTGAATGAATTTTTTAATAATTTTTTACGTATTTTTTATAATTGAAATTTTTTATATGAACAAACCGTTTTTTAAATAATGCTTGATGCATTATAAAAGTTTGATTTTTAAAATTAGTTTACATATGTATGTATATCTTAAGAAATATAATTGAATTGTCTCTTATTTGATTTTATCATTACAACTTTTTCTTGCTGCACAATAAAAAATTAAAAGGGATTTTTTGTGGTAAAAATTGTTTTTTTTTTTTTTTTTTATTACTTTTTAAATTAGTACTTGAAAACTGGCGCTGATTTTTCAAATGTACTATTTATTTTTGAAAATGTTTACTTTTTAACTATAAAATGGTGTTCTTTCAAAATTACAACGTTTTTCTGAAATTTAAATTGGTATTTTTCAAATTTGGTAATTGTTTCTATAATTTTTGTAAATTAGTTGGCAACCGATTCAAAAAGGTAACGTTAATGGTATTTCGAATTATTTCCGTAAGGGTATTTTAGGGGTAACGGTATTTTCACTTATTTATTCGGTATTTCGTTAGGGTTATTCGGTATTTCGTTAGGGTTATTTTTATTTCGGTAACGGTTAGGGTTATCGGTATTTCGTGCTATTTGGGTAATGATAGTTTAAGGTAACGATTGTTTCAGAAATTTCGATTATCGGTTCATAATCAAGAAATATTAAGTGGAGTCAAGTTTTACAAGGTCGTTCTAGAATATCCATAACATAATTACAAGTTTTATTTTAATTTTATTAAAAATACAGATTTTTCTTAAACCGAGAAATAACGGAACGGTATTTAAGCGTTTTCGGTATTTTGTCCTATTTCGGTTACGGTATTTTAGCGTTATCGGTTATTTCGATAACTGTATTTTAGCGGTAACGGTAGCCAACCTTGATTTAATGTAAATAAAATACTACCAAATACCATTTTTACAAATTATAATATATTATAGATCATAGTTTATCTAAAAACTGAACAAATTCGGAAAAATAAAATTACCAACCTAAAATTAATTTATGCTTAAACAATTCAACTCTTCTCTATCCTTCTATTTGATGATTTTTTTCGCCCGAGCATTTTTTATGCATAGATATTATATATTTGTGCAGAAATTGTAACGCAAAGAAAAACATTTCGGACCACCACCTTAAAGTATGACGTTCGACTCAGAATCACTTTATAAGTCTGGTCGGCTGGTTGTCCATATAAAGCTTGTGCGCAAAGTACAGGTCACAATTTTGAAGATAATTTGATAATTGCTTTTTTCAACACAAGGATGAAGCCCATTGAATTGAATATGATAGTCCCAATATTTCACTTAGCCAAATACAAATTTCCTTCCGGAAAAGAGTTTTAATATAGATGCCTTAAAAGTAAGGATATTTTAATAAAATTTGGCTAAATAGTAGAGTACGACTGAAACAGATTTTTTAAGGCCGAAACCGAACCCAAACTAATATTCGGCCGAATCCGAAAATTTGTACTAGGGTGATCGACTCGATATTCCAACCGGTTTTTCCAGTCAATTTGCTGTCGGTTTTTTCAAAATGTTAATTTTTCGAATGTCGAATAGACCGTTTTTTAACGGTCTTAAAATAACGTTTTATTAAAAAAAAAAAAAAACATTTACTAAATACTGATATTTTCATCGAAATTTAAGAATAATTTTTTAAATATTCAAAAAGTGTTATTTCTTATGTTCTAAAAATGTAGTTTAAGGTTAAACTGAAATTAATTCTGTAAGACATTAAAAATAAATTAGTAGTAATTATCCTGAATGAAATTTGTTTTATCTCTTGTAACCCCTGTAATATTTTTACACCAATTTTAAATTTTTATTGTTTTTTTTAATCCAATATTTTCTTCATTTTTTAAAGATGTATTAAAAAAAATTCACTTGCAAAACAACGTAACATCAGTTTTCATAACTTTACAGGAGACACAAGAAACTTTCTAAAATCTAAACAAATTGTCCTGCAAAAAAGATTTATGGGTTATTATATCCAAAAATATTGCATAATATATTGATGTTAAATATTTTTATTTTTATTAAATATTTTTTTGAGGTAGCCAAAAAAACGTATACACATATATAGGGCGATTCCGGCTTTTGAGGCTCTTGCCCTTGTATTTTGGAGCCAGTATAGTTTAGAATCCCTAGATACTTCGCACTATCCGACACCTTCAATTCAACACCATTTAGGCCGTGGTAATGAGAAAGATAGAATTTTGTATCTTCTGGAGAAGAGGACGAGTTCCGTTTTTCCTGGATTCACACTGAGGCCACTGGTTGTGCTCCATACACTAAGTAGGCCCAGAGCAGTTTGCAGGCGTTGTGACATAGTATCCAGATATTTCCCAGATACAGCCACCGCGACATCGTCCGCATAAGCGACGATGAATCTAGTTCCCTTAGTAGTTCCGGCGATATTCCAAAGAAGTGGAGATAAAACTCCTCCTTGCGGAGTCCCCCTATTTGCTACCCTGTATATGGTAGATGCTCCCATATTGGAAATTATAACCCTATTGGTTAGTAGTCTCCATATGAGGATAATTAACGACTGATTGATGTTCAGTCCTTCAAGAGACAATTTTATAGCCTCCGGAGTCACATTATTAAAAGCCCCCTCTATGTCTAAGAAGGCAACTAATGCGAACTCCTTATGCTCAAGAGCGTTTTCTATGTGCCCTACAAGCGAGTGTAATGCAGTCTCAACAGATTTGCCTTTCATATAGGCATGTTGAGACGCTGATAATAGGTTAGGGTCGATTGCAGAACGGAGATGAAGACCAATCAACCTTTCCAGTGTCTTCAAGAGGAAGGACGACAGACTAATAGGTCTGAAGTTTTTCGGTCTCGTGTGAGAGGTCCTCCCCCCTTTTGGGATGAAGACCACAGTGCATCTAGTCCACGACTCAGGGATATACGAACATGATAGGCATGCTGAGTATATCCGAATTAGCCAGGGGACTACTATATCCGCATTATATTGCAAATCAGCAGAAATAATGCCATTCACTCTCCTTTATAGGAAAGGGAACATCATGTGGGGCTGCCGAGGGTATCGCAGAATACTCCGTTAAGGAGAGACTGCCGGGGAAGTGCGCATCCTTTAAGAGATCTAAGGTCTCTTGGCCGCTTGTTGTCCAACTGCCTCAGGGTTGAAACTTGGGACAGCAGGTGATGATGCCAGAATTTTACGAATACGACTAGTCTGAGATTGACCTTCTACGCCGCTACAGAAAGCCCTCCTGGATTTCCGTTTCGCGTTTCTTATCTGGTTTTTAAACTTATTCACTGAGGACTGAAAGAAAGACCAGTTACCTAGTCTTTTTGCCTCATTAAATAATCGGCGACATTCTTTACGAGTCTCGCCATCTCGGAGTTCCACCAGTGTGGTTTACTCCTACCTTTACAGATCTTAGGCCGCATGCAATGGAAGTCGCTGTGTCAAATGCGTTCGTCAACACAGGACTCAATGTCCTCACAACCATTGATGATTGGGGGATTCGGGAAGAGCTGGGACAGAATATTATATTGTTCAGTCCAATTTGTCTTCCTCCTATTCTGAAAGGGCTTAACCCTGGATAAACCGACTTCAATATTGAAATCAATATATACAGTTACGGACAAAAAAATAGGGTCAGGTATATTTATTTAAATTTTTTGAAGTTTTCGACTAAATTCTATGCAAAGCAGTAAAACTTTTAATGCCAAATCATTGCGAATATAATGGGTTATAAACCTATGCAAAAATAAAATCCTTTAACATTATACCGAACACGGTACATCGTATCGAACTCAAATAGTCCTTTTTCAGTGTGGACAAAAAAAAAAATACGGTCAGCAGTAATTTTGTTAAATTTTTTTTAATTTTTTTGGAAAAGTTTTTATGAAACTTTACTTTTTTTAAATCTCGATAACGATATTTATAATAAAAAAATGAAAAAAGATGAGAACCATCGATTATATCCAATTCCGAGATCTATTCGTTTCAGAAAGGATCTATAGATTTGGAACTTTAAAAATATGGGTAAAATCGAAGGACCTAACAAAAGATAAGTACCGAAATCGATCATTATAGTTAAATAATTCAGTTTTCAATTAAAAGTCAGTAGTTACAGACAATTTAAAACGATTTAATGTAAAATAAGTTCTTTAGGAACAGAAAATTACCAAAATTTGTTTATCATGACCTGGACTTTTAATGCCAATAAGTCCATTGAAAATTCGGTAGGAATTTAAATTTCTTTTGAGAACATGAGAAGACAATTGGGGAAAACACAATTTATTGCAAATACCATTACCAAATAGTATCCTCATGTACCCAAAAGTATAAATATTGCATATTATCAAAAAAAAAAAAAAAAAGAAGTATTTATTTTATAGAAGAATATAAATGTTCAACTTGATAGTAAAACTCTCGCATGAGTCCAAAAAATACAGATTCGGAATCATTTACTACCCCATGTACAATTAAGCATAATAGTGTTTGTAATATATCGGAAATGGTTATTACCATTTCAAATTTTTAGGTCGATATCTCAGCATCAGGGAACTCTAGAATGGTCTTCCAAAGAAATAATGTTTCCTCCAATTGTTTTCTTATATTCCTAGAAGAAATTTATGTTCCAAGTAGATTTTTAACCGAATTAATAGAATTAAAATTTTCGGACTACGTAAAAATTTTGGATGACTCTGTTTCCGAAGAAATTTTTTTTGCACTTAATCTTTTTTAATTTATTTAAAGTTCTGCCATTTAATTGAAAATAAAATTATTTAACTATAATGATCGATTTCGGTACTTATCTTTTGTTGGGACCGTCGATTTTACCTATATTTTTAAAGTTTCAAATTTGTAGATCCTTTCCAATACGAATACTTCTCGGAATTGTAGATAATCGATGGTTCTAATCATTTTTCAGTATTTTATTTTTAATATCGTTATCGAGATTTAAAAAAAGTAAAATTTCATAAAATTTTTTCCAAAAAAATTGAAAAATTTTAACAAAATTACTGCTGACCCTATTTTTTTGTTCACACTAAAAAACGACTATTTGAGCTTGAGACGATGTACCGTGTTCGGGATAATATTAAAGGATATTATTTTTATATAGGTTTATAACCTAATATATTCGCAATAATTTGGCATTAAAAGTTTTATTGTTTTGCATAAAATTTTGTCGAAATCTCAGAAAATTTCAAATAATTATATTTGACCCTGTTTTTTTGTCCGTAACTGTAAGTGATCAGAGAAGGAACAGTCATTGGAGACTATCCAGTCCCTAATCATATGAGAGTGCCTAGTACTAACTAGCGTTATATCGAGAACTTCCCTTCTATTAGCTACTACAAAGGTCGGTTCCTTACCAATGTTTAGAATATCTAAACTACTACAAAGAATAAAATCGTATAAAGACTCACCCCTTGTATTAGTGTCGGAGCTTCCCCAAACAGCATGATGGGCGTTGGCATCATCTCCAATGACGAGCGGTATATTGTTCCTCTTAGCCGCCTTGGTTATATCGCGAACCTTGTTATTTGGTGGAAGGTCGCTGTGGTCATGGGCCATATAGCTGGAGACAATATATATAACAGCAGAATTTGTCTCACAGGCCGCCACTACAGTATCCTCATCACTGAAATCAGAAAGAATGAAGATACTGAGTTTTTTGCTTGCTACTATACAAGATCGAATCCTACCTGACCCCGTAGCGTGTAGCTGCTTAAAATTATCCGCACGTAGTCCGCAAATTCTGTCTCCAACGATCCATGGTTCTTGGACTAGTGCTAGCTCCTCACCTTTTTCTACCATTCGGAGGAGCAACGCAGCCGAAGCTGCTTTTGAATGGTGAAGATTAACTTGCGTTATCTTCACCATGTGTGTCTTTTGAGATGATTGTGACGTTGACGTCGTCTTGGTCTGAATCCAAGAGGGCGTCCTCGTCAACTACTTCATCCACTCGCTCAAAAAATTCACCCACAAACTCGGAGTTTGAATGAGTGTCCTCTTGAGCAAGAGAACTAGTAGTCTCCTCACAAGACATTGCTTCCGGAGAAATTGAAAAACTAAAAACATTAAAAGTTTAAACACCCAAAACTAAAAAAAATAATTGTTAAAACTTAAATCTACCAAATAGTAACACAAAACTTAATACCTAAAAGAATAAGATAATCCAGCGTGGGAAATTCACAGCAGAATCACTACCACCGTTCCTGGAGGTTTTAGGTACTCGCCTGACCCGGACATTAACAGACTAGACTTACGAAACGAACGTAATAAAAACATACAGAAATTGCAACGTTGCTAGACCCTTGCAAAGTAAGTTGTGCAAAATTTATTCTATGTGGTTGTTGTTGTGTTTAAATACTTCGATACGAATTTTCTACTTTGCAAGGGTCTTGCAAAATTGCAAATTTCTGAAGAATTTAGTATTTTTTGCTAACCTATTGATACCTAATACATAATATCTAACATTACATGTTATACCGAGTAAAACTTTGTTATTTTTTATGTTTATGTTCCAAAGTTTTATATAACATTTCCGTTTGCAAAATTATGCGGGTCGGTAGTAGATAAAATATATCTCACCTTTGAAACTATAAAATTCTTAAAGTAAAAAGTTACATGCATATGCATTATTTATTAAAAATGTAAAAACGAAACAAATATCTTCCATCTTAATGAATTCCCAAAATAGTTTCTCGGGAACTAAAAGTGTTTGGAAATAAAAAACCCTTGCTGTAGAAAGTTTTTTATTTTAAATAAAAATACAAATTAATGTAAACATTGAAGAAATTTTATAATTTCTATAAAATAATGAATGAACACGAATTCAAAAACAAAAGTCTTTACTGAATTTTCTTTTGTTAAATTAAAAAATTTTTCTAATTATACACATGTTTTTACTACTTTTTTAAAATCAACTGAATGAAAATAGAAATATTATTTAGAAGTTCAAATGAAAATTCCAATAAAAGTATGAAACTATTTAAAAATGGAAATACATCTTTTTACAAAATATATCTAAATTAAAGACAAGTGTAAAGTTTTTTTCTAAAATGAGTTCTTTTTAGAAACTACTAATCAAGTAATGTTGTCCAATAGAGTGTCCTGTGGAAAGCCTTTTTAGAGATTTCGATGTAGGATGACCCCTCAAACGACTCATAAAAATTAGCTTAATACGAAAAATATTATTTAAAAAGATTGAAAAATCATGGGTCCCATACATTTTGGTCAAAGAAAAGTTTCGATTTTTTAATCGAAATGGGTATCAAAAAATTCGTAATTTTATGCTGATTATTGAAAAAATATTTTAAAATTTTTTTCCTTGGGATTTTGTTTCGCTAGAAGACTTTTTAAGACATTTTGTTGAAGAATTTTTTAGAAAAAAATTAGAAAATCATATATTAATCAACAGTACGTATTACTACAATGCAAAATTTAAATATTTTAGACATAAAGGGATCAAAATTATAAAATTTTTATCAATTTTTTAAGAAAAATATCGAAATTTGTTTGGCATGATGTACTAAAATAACGATTTATGCACCAAATTTTTTGCGAACATTTTTTAAATATTTTTTTTTTTTTTTGTTCATAATTGGCTAAAAATTACGAATTTTTTGATACCCATTTCCAGACAAAACTCAATACTATTTTTGGGACGAAATGTTCTAGACCCATGACTATCAATCGTTGGTAGGGAACTGATGATCAATTTAAAATTTTTTTAATATTTTTCCCATATTAAGCTAATTTTTACGCATCGTTTGAGGGGCCTTCCTAAAAAATCTTTATCTTTTTTTTTTTTTTTAACGTTGTAAATTTAAGGGAGCAAAAAAAATGCAACTCCTAAAAAATCACCGGATTTTTTTAAATTTTGATAAAAATAATTATTGAAAAATGCTGAAAACTATGATTTGGTAGTATTACCACTAATTACTACCAATACATATAAATTTAAGATAATTTTAACTGCAAAGGATATTAAAAATATTAAAAAAACACTATTTTCTCCATACTTTTTAAGAATTTTCGAATATTTTTTAATAACATTCTGATAATGGCAATGAAATAATATTAATATGTAGTTCTAATATGAAGATTTTTAAAAATTATCTTAAAGAAAGAATATTGAAACGATCATGCCTGCAACCAACAAACATACTTTACTTATATAAATGTACCAAATTTACTTTAAGAGGCAGGTCCTTTATTATTTTTACGAGTACTGTATAATGGAAATAAGAGCCTATTACGATAACTTGAATTAATTTGACTCTTAACCCATATATTTAAATTTTAGACGGTTTAGGTAGACATACTTACTTAAATATTAATTTCCAATAGTAAACAAGTCCAATAGTCCAATCATCACGAAGAATGTACTTTTAATTTTTCAGCATATGAAGAGTTCAAAATAGGTATATTTCTTAACTGTTTTTCCTTGTGTTAGAATTTGTTCCAAGACCAAAATCAAGGGATATTTGAACATTATTGCGATACCGGGCATTCGATAATGTCATATCATTGCGAAAAAATTATCTTAAGCTGTTGATTCCATCTCAATAACGATCGAAAGTGATTGCGTTATTTCGGTCGAAAGGTCATACTCAATTATAAATTATGAAGATAAGCTAAACTATCATAAATATTTGATCGCTTATTTATAGAAAATGTTTGTTGGTTTTAAAACAACTAACAAAATAAATAATAATTCCAAAAATATCAATCTCTATTGGAAAATGTCCAAAACAGTTCAGAAAAATATCAAAATTTAATAAAATTGGAATTCATTGCAAAAACTATAGTTTCCAGCCATTTCCAATCAAAATTTTAAAAATCATGTTTATTTGTTTAGAGTTGCATTTTTTTTGCTCGCTCACATTTTCAACTGCTTTTACTAAACGTTCAATAATTTTCGTTACGCACAAAAATATTCAACAAAATTATATGCAACAGGCAGGGCTGTCAGATGTGGCGATTTTTAATTGCTCTTGGCGACTGAATTTTCCGTTTTGCGACATGGCGAATTTTTTGGCGACTTTAAACAAGGTGGCGATTTATTTGACTAATTTTTAAAATTTTATTAAATAGGTATTCGCATAGTAAAACTATTACGTTTTCTTACTAGCCAACGTCTATTTTTAGTATTTTTCTATCCAAAACGGCGGTTCTTAAATGGAGGTCCGCGGTTCTCAACAAGGGGTCCGTATAAAGATTTTTAGGTTATAATATTAAAGCATTTCTTTAAACAGATAACACACATATGTTTATTAATTTCTCCATACTTATAAAATAAAGTTACAAAAAATATAGAGTAAAAATTATAAAACTATTGTAAGGCATTTATTAGCTATTTTAAAATCCATTTTTAAATACAAAGGTTTTATCTTAAATTTATAATTAATTGAAATCAAATGTTTTTACTATTTTCTTGCATAGTCTGATTTAACAAAAGCATTTGGTATCAAATTGGGAATATACCATTCATTTTTATCTTTATTAATTTATTTTTTGCTTAAGAATTTTTAGAAATAATATTTGATATGAAATTGAGAAAGTATCACTTTTTTTTCAAATGAATATTCATTTGTATTCAAACTTGAAATTCAACATACGTATTTTCAGAAATAGCTTTAAATTATCAAATTTAAAGGCATGAAGCAATAGTTTGTAAAAACCCCTGATCTAAGTCGGGGATCACTCACAGCAATTTTCCATGCTGTAATTTTGAGTTATTCTGTTAAAAAAATATAATCAATTTTAATAAATTTCTAAAATTGTTGACCTAAAATTGAGCTATGTATGTATGTCAGAAAAGTGTATTGAAATTAATATTTTTTTATTCAATTATTATTAGCTACTGAAATTATTATTGACTTTGTTGATGCTGAATTTACATTATAAAATTTGAAGCACTAAATATTTTGTTTTTAGTTTTTCTTAAAAAATATATATAAAATTTAATTTTGGCGATTTTTGGCGATTTCTGATTAACAATTTGGCGACAGAGGCTCAAAAAAATCTGACAACCCTGGCAACAGGTATCTATTACCACAAATAATAAAATCACATTAGTACTGTTACATTAGGACTTGCTATAAGCAAAATATATGCGTACATAGATCATATCACATACCGTTGCATTTTTAATGCTCGCTACTGTATATATATATATATATATATATATATATATATATATATATATATATATATATATATATATATATATATAAGGGTTCGTTTCAAAAAGAAAAATTTCTTTTGATATTTGGATATCATACCTTTTTAGAAGGTTTTTGCAGCTGTAAAAATAATGGCGTATTTTGTTTTTTAAAATTCCAACTCCTTCCCCTGCATATCTTCGGCTAAAAATGCACATTTTGAGCGCCATTTTGCGCAATTACAATTGGGTGTCTGAAAAATTGACTTTTTTCAAAAAAGTTGTAAAAATAAATTTTTTTATAAACACAGTGAAAATATACTATTTGCTTTAAAAAATGGCACAAAAATAATTAATCTACGACTTTTCGCTTTAGATTTATAAGACTAAGAAATTTTCAAATAATAGCTTTAAAAATTCATTATCTTAAAAAATAATTGTTATTACAAAATTTTAAAACATGCTCATTATAATTCACAGTAACCTTTGCATTTTATTGTTACAAAATTCAATATTTTTAATTTGGTTTAATATTATGTTCACATACACAAGTTTTTGACTCGTTTTTTGGAAAACACTATGAAATTTAACATCACTGTTCACATACCATTTTATTGTGTTTTTCCTTTTGGCCTGTTTTTCGTCTGACAAAATATTTTCACAAATTCTGTATTTAAATAAAAATTTCACATACACACACTTTTTAATTCAAAAAATAAAATTATTAAGCAAATAAAATTTATGAAGAATATAATTTTCATTCATAATTTTTAATTTTTTGTTTTTAAACTGTTTGACAATTTTTACAAATTCTGTTTTCAACAAATTTCTATGTACTAAAAATACTAAATATATATCTTAAAGCTGGTAATGCTTCAAATAAAATAAAGTTATTTAAAAATAACTTCGAAACTATTGAGCACATAAAAAATTAAGTTTGGGAGATTTGAAGATATTTTTCCGCATCTTTTGGTATATCACTTGTGTCAATCGTACACATCGTTCTTGAGTTATAAGGAAATATAGTAATGGCCTTACTATGGGCGAAATATTAGACATACACATAAAAAATCCAGACTTGTTGAAAAAAACTGAAAGCAGATTCATGTTTAGCACATCAAAATGCATCATCGTCTTTGGTGGAGAATTTTTTGTCGACCAGTGTTATTGCCGCAATAATATTTTTCATTCCGGCAATACGTTTCGCGAAAAATTTTTTGTATTGCCGTGTTTGCTGGGAAGTTTATAATAAGAATTTAACAATTTTATAATCAAAAATATCGAAGGCTTATATTCAAAACGGCCCATATGCAAAACCCCAATTAATATTAATTAATATTACGTCTACTAATTCTTAATTTGTCTTATTTTTAATATGTGGTATAAAATGTTCATATAGCCCGTTTTGTTTATCGGAAATTAAAGAAGTTTTTGGGAAAAAAATTTACAATATGTTAAATTTATGATATACCAATCAGGAGATTTAAACGTTGGAACTTTCAAATAACATTTGTGTTTACTAAAAAAACGGAAATGAGTTCAAGATTAAAATTATAAATTAAATTTTGGGTAAAAATTTGAATTAAAAAAAAAAAAATTGCAAAAAAATGTTGAACCAATTAAAATGGCATTGAATTGCATATCAACAACTCAAATGTGATTAAAACCTTTAAAGACGATGTTTATTGCACTTTTATATAGTTTATGGTTTTTTTAAGAAATTGCTTTTGGTATCTAAGATATTTTGCTTACAATCACGAATTTTATTTCAATTTTTTCATTCCTGTCTAAATCTAGGGTATAAATGCTCCCATTTAGCCTGACAAAATGATGATGGGTTCAATGGCTTTTTTCTTCAGACTGCATTGAGATAACATAATTTTTATGAGATAAATTAAGATTATAATTCAAAATGTTTTAAAAAGATCATATCGTAAAGAAAATTCTTATTATTTATCAATTTTTATTTTTACATTTCGTTGAAAATTAAACAAAAACTTGCAGATAGCCCGTTTTTCCTTAAAATGAATATACTGTTTGTAGATATCACAAAAGCAACAAATTAAAAACAGTGTTAGAATTATCATTTGGCTCCAAAATTAACATCATATACATATAAAAAAAAAAAAAAAATAGAAAACTAAAGTGTCTGACGCAATTTTTTTTTTTTTTTTTAATATAAGCCCTCGATATATTAAAAAATAAAAATTTGTAGTGTTTATACATGTTATTTACATAGTTTCTTTTTTTAAATTTTGACCCATAGACGAAACCAATATCAAAATATGAATGCATTTTTATTTTCCTGTATCAATACTTTTTTCTTTTAAATATTAGGAAATAATTAAAATGCAATTTTCTCGCAAACGATTTTCATTACAGCAAAAGTTAAAGGTCATTAATATACTTACACATGAATGTTTCAAATTCATAAAACTCATACTTTTAACTAATGAAGTTTAAATTTGGTGACCAATTCAATATCAATTTATATACTGTTCCAATACTTTTTTTCGAACTCTCTATATTATGGATAGTGCATTTAGATGCCATATTTTAAATTTTCTTTATTAAGATAAAAAAAAGAAAAAAAAACTAAACAGAATTGAATAAAAATAAAACTACAAATAAAAAAGTTTTCCAAAACTTTCATTAAGAAATACAATAACGTTTCAAAAATGGCAATACACAAAATATTAAATGTAAAGACACGGTAATATATTTTAAAATAATTAGTGTTAACCCCCTTACGATGACTAAATTTTTCGTCATATCCATCCATATGTATAAAAGAATCGTAAACTCATAAATCAATCTTTTAAAAATTATTATATTTATATTTTCTTAACCTACTGCATATTTATTAAAAACATATTTTTCATCCTATAATTCTCTTACGATCTTCGCATGCTAAGCATAGTGTTTATTTCCCAAACAATAATACGGGTACGATCAATAATCTCTCTCAGTTGACGATTTTTCAATTTTACCGTGTCAATAAGTTCTTGATTTTCTTGTAAAGCTTTACGATACTCATCACATTGGGTGCCCTCTAAATTACGATGCTCAGTCTCATCTTTATAAGGTATTAAACTTTCAACATGTGTATACTCCATACCTTTATGAAAAAATAAACATTTTAATTTTACACGGCTTCTATTAATTCTTAAAATAATTTCAAACCTTGGGGATAACCATCACTACAACGTTCATAGATTAAACGCATACGTTTGAAAAGTAAACGTATAGTACGAAAATGTTCTTGAACTTTTTTCACTGTACCATTATCCCGACTGCCGGTAGGTTGTATGACTTTAAGAGCGGTAAATATTTCTTGAAATCTAGAGGTAATATCTTGGACTGTTTCTTGGCCCACACGAGATAAGGTGACAATATTGATTTCTTTGTGGGGCTGTTGGGGTATGGCTAAAACATTATTTGTTGATGGTTGTGGCTGTTGTTGTGGTTGCTGCTGCTGTTGACCGCTAGACTGAGATATTTGTTGAGGTTGTTGCATTCCTGACTGTTGTTGAGCAGCTGGACTTTGTTGGGATTGTTGCATAGACTGTTGTTGTTGCTGAGCCAACATAGCTCCCATATTGGGGCCACTTGGACCAGTTTGCATTTGATGTGCCTGTTGCATACTTACGTTTTGTTGCATTTGTGACGGTATTTGTTGTTGCTGTGGCATTATATTTCCCAATTGTGGATTACTACCAGCAGGACCACTACCAGCGCCCATGCCAACATGCCCTCCCATACCCATGCCCATTTGCGGTCCCATAGGACCCATTTGTTGTTGCTGTTGCATTTGTTGCTGCTGCATAAGTTGTTGTTGTACATGTGATGGTGACTGCATCCCAACTGGATTCATAACACCTGGTCCCATGCCACCGGCACCTACTGAACCACCCATACCTTGCATACCTTGTTGCATTGGATTTCCCTGCTGAGGCATCATACCACTTTGACCATAGCCACCAGCTCCAGCCATGGACAACATGCCACCTCCAGGACCACCACTACCAGCTCCAGTCATCATACCGGTACCACCGCTAGCAGAACCCATTTGCATTTGATTCATCATTTGTTGCTGCTGCTGTTGCGGATTAAATTGGCCACGATGGCTCGCTAAAGGATTGTTATAACCACCAGGATATTGTCCCGACATTATGGAAAAATTATTATTTTTTTAATTAGTTTAAAGCGGAATGAACTCTGCCAAATTTGCGAAAAGAAACTGTAAAAAGTCAACAAATGAAAAAGTGTTATAAAGTGTTTTGTTGCTGATTTAGCCAATAGTGTTGTAAAGTATTAGAATATAAATAGCAATGGCAACTCTATTTGATGTTTACATCGAGTCTATATTAGACAAATTTATATCAAGACAAATTATTGAGTATTTCGAATTTGTACCTGCAGGTGTAAACGCTAGGATACATTTTTTATCATGATAAAAATTTGTCTAATGTATCCTAGCGTTTACACCTGCAGGTACAAATTCGAAATACTCAATACATTCACACTTTTTTTACTAACACACATAGTATAATAATAAAGTACTCGCATATCTACAAAAACAAAAATTGCTTGTATTTTGTTAGTGTAAAACTACTGCCCACAATGTCAAAATGCTTTGAACGAAAAAATGAGAGAACAAAAGAGAGCAAGAGAAAAAAACTCAAAAAAAAAAATTTACATGTGAATACAAAAACAATTTGACAGTACCGCGAGGTTTGCCAATGAAAAAATTGTAAAACAGCTGGGTTTACGAGTATACTTTATTATTATACTATGACTAACACATACATTTTTCTCACTTGCGCCTCAACTGGTAGACAATTTTAAAGACAGTGAGTTTTTCACACTTGTTACCAATAAAATTACAAAAAGATAGATACATTATAAAAATAAAATGGTTGGATAAAATTAATTACTTTACTTTTTATTTTTTAATACATTTAAAAAAGTTAATGTTTCCTCTTTAATATGATTAAAGAAGGTATTTTATTTTGCGGCAAACAAAAAATTGCGGTCTAGAGGAGCCTTTTTCTTGTTCGCACATTTAACAAAATGCTGTGCGCACATGCGTTTGGTTAGAGTGGATCCAACTTGTTCATGTTCGCACAATCGTTCGAACAACCATGTCTGCCATCAAACGTCATTTTGCATGCGGAAGAAGAGGCGCTGCACGTAAAAGTATCGAAGCGACACTGACGGCAAACAAAAAATTATGATTTGTTCGACAAATATTCTGCCCACTGAAAACAAAAGGCATAGTATATATAATTATAAAGTATACTCGTAAGAACAGCTGTTTTACAATTTTTTCATTGGCTAACCTCGCGGTACTGTCAAATTGTTTTTGTATTCATATGTAAAAAAATTTTTCCGTTCAAAGCATTTTGAAATTGTGGGCAGTAGTTTTACACTAACAAAATACAAGCAATTTTTGTTTTTGTAGATGTGCGAGTACTTTATTATTATAAAAAGGAAAAAAATTGTGTGTGTTGCTCTGCCGACGTTTTGTCTTGTGCGAACAAGAAAAGGCTAGTATAGACGGTACCAAGGTAGATTAAGAAGGTAACGACAACTCTACAACAACTACAACACCAAATAAACCCCATGTATTTTGTTTTTGCATTGTCGTCTCTTATGTCAACTTTAATTTTATCATTTCACATGTTTCTTTACAAAAAACAAAAACAATTCATGTAGTAAAAAGAGAGGAGAAAGACGCAATAACACAAAAGTAAGCAAAAAAAATGTAAACATAAACAAAAATTTGACACTTCAAATTACAAAACACAGGCAGCCATATTGATTTCAAAAAGAAAAAAAATTCTCAGCTGTTTTAATGTCGTTACCTTCTTAATTTACCTTGGACGGTACGTTATTTCGACAAACACAGAGACTAAAAAATAGCTAGATTATCATAAAAAGCACTTAGGTAACATCATTGGAAATCAGGTGTATCGAAAAATTTGTTTTGGTTTTTTTCTAACCGGGTTGTTTTTCCTGGTTTGGTGAACAACAACGTGCAATTATTAATTTTCCATTTTATTTTATAAGGCAACATGAATAAACGAGAAGATGCTCTTAGAGAGGTATGTTAATTATTAGTTTTAATCAATTAATATAATTTCCATAACATTTTCCTTTGAAAAGGCTTTACAAAAAAATGAAGAAGAGACTCAACGTTGGCAAACTTATCTCAAAGAAAATGAGACAGCAATCGAAAATATGTCTATGTTTGGCAAACGTTTAACAGTCGATGTTATGGTACCAGTTGGTAAAAAGGCTTTTATGCCGGGACATTTGTTACATACAAATGAAGTTTTGGTCGGACATTACCAGGGCTATTTTTCGAAATGTACCACCTTCAAAGCCAAGGAGATTTGCGAATTGCGCATTAAAATGGCCCGTGAACATTTGAAGAAGTTGGAAACAGAAGCAGAATTGTGGCAGTTAGTATAATAAGATTTAAATAATTTTTTTTATGTATTTAACGGTTACCGTTTTTAAGCAACAAACTGGAAAAACCTTATGCCGAGGGTGTTATGCCTAGTGGAGAGGAACGTGAAATTATTGAAGATTATAATGAGGAAACCGAAAAATTGTGGAAAGAAAAGCACAAACTTCGCGTTAAACAGGCTAAACAAAAGGAGCGAGAAGAACGAGAAAAGGAGCTACAAATACAAAAAGAAAACTCAAATAAAAATACACCTAAAGAGAAATCGGATGAGGAAATATTCAAAATGCTAGAAGAAGCCGAATTAATGGAGGAATTAGAACAGGAGTTAAATAATCTTGAAGTAGATGAGGTTAATGATGACACAATACGCAAACTAATGTCAGGAGAAATGAAGTTACCACCAGAAAAAAAGAGATTAGCTCATGAACCCAAGTCTAAAGAGCAGAAAACTAATGAAGAATCCGCTTTACTACAAAATATAGTAAAAAAGAACGATTTAAAGCAAAGCAACCAAATAAATACAAATAATAATGTACAACCAAATCCGGAAATAGCAAACCTTGTAAATTCTCAAGATGACGATGAAGCAGAAGTGGAGGACGATCCACTACCCGAAGAAGTGGCATTAATCAAAGAACAGGCTAAATTTCTTAGCGCTGAAGATCAGATTGGTTTTTATGATTATCAAATACAAATAATCAGACAAAAATTGCAGCTTTTACCTTTGCGTACACAAGAAGAATTAGATGAAAAAATACGTCTACTGAGTGTCTTAGAACATTTGGAAGAACTATTAGAAGTGGCTGAAGAAACTGTAGGTGCTGAAGAGCTAGCAGAAAAAGATTCAGAAATAGAAGGTGAAAATGTGGAAAAATATGAAAATCATGAAAAAGAAGCACCCCAAAAGATAAACAAAAATCCCACAACTAATGATACAAATACAACAAATCAAAAGCGTCGCATTTCCTTTGCTTTAGAAGATCAAACTTTAGAGTTTAGAAAACATGAAGCTGTTACACAAATGTTACCACCCAAACAGGAAAAACCACAACGTGATATTATAAAACTAGAAGATGATAACGATGATGGTGATAAAGAACCACAAAAAGATTCCAATAAAAATTCCGAGTTATTAAAGTCTCCTTTAACAAAAAAAGATTTAATACAAGCTAAAGTTGAACAGAATTTACAATTTGTTGCCGAACATCAAAGTAAACAAGATTTTGATTTAGTAAACCAAATATTACAATCCTCTATGGGTGAAATTAATACATTACACATACATTTTAAACATTCCCAGCAAGAGGGTTTTACAAAAGATAATAAGGAATCATGTGATATACCCGGCAGTCCAGCCGATTTCTATGATTTATATATAAAATCACAAAAGGAGTTAGCAAATGAACAGGAACCCTCAACATTATTCATTAATAGTTATGAAGGAGAGGATCAAGTTAGAACACCAGTATTGAAGGAATCGGATAGACAGGCAGCTTTTGCAGATCCAAAAGCAGAGGTAATTTTGTTTGTTAAGTTCTTTAGTATTTGTGTTTTTACATACTTTTAATATTTCTACAGTTCTCAAATCCTTCCTTACAAGCCAAATCTATATTAAAAAATAAATTAGCTGTTGATAAGGAAAATCATTTTAAGGATTCATCACAAGATAATAATAAAAATAAAAAAACTAAGAAAAAATCGAATAAAAAAGAGGAAGATGAATATTTAAGCGCCTATAATAAGGTACATACAAATAATATCAGAATCGTATTTAACATTCGATATTGCTCGACTATAAATTGTTTAATTTGTTCGTAAAATTACGTTTATTTTCCTACTTTGTTTTATTTGCATTTTTTTTAGGTTATGAATGATGTTGTTGAAAAACCTTTAACTGAACCAGAACCATTGCCTGATGTCAAATTTATTGATGCTCATACACCCAAAAAACGTATAAGTCGATTTAAACAAATGCGTCAAGGAACAGAAAAAACATAAATTTCTTTCTTTTGTTTTTATTCTCATTTTCTCTTAATTATTAAAATCTTAAACAAATTTGTATATTTCTTTAAGCATTAAGAATAAAGTTTAACTTTTCTACTATAATCGTTTACATTAGCAAATAAAGGAAATTCAAAAATTTCATAAATATACATTTACAGGTTAATGTATATAATACAAATTGTTTGTAGCATGTCTCTTAAAAAAACACAAATTGTTCTTGCATACAAACTATACAAAGTAGAGAAACTAGAGAACAACTTTTTAAAAAATTACAATTTCATTTATACATGTTTTTCGTGTATAATTAAAATATATTATTTTTTTTTTAACTAGGTAAAACTATTTTTAGTTAGCGTCCTATTTAATCTTCTAGACCTAAAAATTCTCGCTCTAGTGCAGCACCCATCATATTCCAATCGCCATCATCTTCTTCATCGGGATTATTGCCATCACTGTCATCATTCGAATCAGAACCCATTTCCAAATCTGAAGGTAAATTGCCACCTGAAATGTAAATAAAATAAATTTTAATTAGAGAATTAAAAAAATGAAAAATGGAAAACAGTACCTCTTCTAAACTTTTCACTTGGCATTTCATCTTCCTCATCATCTTTGTTATCATCACTTGAGGATTTGTCCTCCTCACCAGCCGCATCCGTAGTAGCATTTAAAACCGAAACATCGGTTGATCGGGAAAAAAATTTGCGTGCTCTTTCTTCCTCGTTTTCCTCACGTTTTCGTTTTCTTAAATTCTTATCCACAGGAGGATTTTCTAAAGAATGGAATATTTTGTAAAAAAAAAAAAACGACATATAATTTAAAATATATTCCTACCTATATCCACATTTTCATCTTCTGATGAGCTATCAGAATCGAAAAACTGGTCAAATTCTTTATTCATATCGGCCAAATCGGCATTGGAAAAAGATAGCAAAGGATTAATGGTATCAATAAACTTTGAAGATTCTGCGGCGTTTTGTTGGGCCATACTCGATGATGAAATTTCTGATTTCTCACTGTAATTAATAACATGTTCCGGACTGTGACAGTGGGCTGGTGGTTGACGTTTATTGCTTTTCATTTTACGATCTAACGGAAAGAGTCGTTCGTCGACATGTTCCCAACGTTCGGCACAACTCCATAGCCAATTTGTATTGACAATTTTTATTTTAGGATTCTTTTTAGCAGCATTCACCTTAAAAGTACCTGCCGTTACGGCCACCAAATGTGTGGTATTTTCCATGATATTTTGCGAGACATCGGCGCCTAGACTCTTGGCTATGAAATAGGCTCGCGATTGTTGCAGCTTCATGTTGGTGGGTACTAGACCAGAAAATACCAAATTACATCCTCTAAGCACTTCAGAACGTATTTTCGGAACAATTATTTTTAAATCGGGTATATCTTTAGTCTCATCATAAATGGCATAAAAGCGGGAGTGTATATTTTTCAATATAACTTCTAAATACAGCAGATAATCGTCAGGATCAACAATTTCAATTTTATTTTCAGTATCGTTGGAAACTTTAATCTTGGGAATATTTACACTTGAGGGGGCCGGTTTATCTTTTTCATCCGATATCTTTACTTCAGCTTCAGTTAATGTTGCTGCTTTATTTTCATCATCTTCCTTAACTTTTTCTGTGGCCACTTCTAAAACAGTTTCTGCTTGATTTTTTTCTTCATCTTTATTTATTTCTTTAGAAGCCTCTAAAACTTTTGTATCTTCATGTTGTACTTTAGTTTCATTATTTTCTTTGTCTTCAGCTGTAGTGTCCAACATTTCAGCTGGTTTTTCTATATTTTCCGTCTTTGCTTCTTCTTCGCGTTTTGAATTTTTCTGTTCACTTTCATTACTATTCTCATTAGCTTTTTCCTTGTCCTCAGGATTTAAATTTTCCAAATCTAAAAAATAAATATATAATAAATATACTAAAGAAAATGCAACATTATAAACAATTTAAAACAATTACCTTTAAAATCTACACCTTCACCATCTAGCTCATGTTTAGAACAACCTGGTGGAGCATTTATATCACCGGTGTGTTGAAAAAAGTGATAAGGTTTAACCTGTATCAAATTCGATGCCATATTCCACACATCTTCACGATCATCTATGATACACACCATGGAATCACCATTGGGAAAAAGAGCTCTAAATCGTAATATTATTAAATGAAAATTAAGTGAAATTATTTCCTATTTCCACTTACTTCAAATTGTCGGTTTTACTAGTGGCATTGAAACACTCATCTCTCGACAGAATTCGGTGTGAAAAGAATTTTCCCTCCGGATCTAGAAGTTGGGCTATCATATGTGCATAATTGCGAGCACCAAACGTACAAATATGCAGTTCATAGTATTGGGACATACGTTCGAGGAATTCTGGTGTACCTGGTCTTAGGCGGGTATGATACCACGGTGATGTGGGACCATACAATTGAAAGTGGTAAATACCTTTAATATTATTCGGTACATTATCGTTGGTAGTGTGTATTACTGTTTGATCCAAATCTACTAATAAAACTAGCTTACGATCCTGTAACAAACGACGCGTGTCATCGTGACCGAGTTTTTGTGCTAATTTCTGTGTAACTTTTAGGTCGGGTATAGTATGGACCATAGGTACGGATGCCTCGGAAGTGTTGCCCTAAAAAATAAAAATAATTACGTGTTTTTTTTTAGATTTCTTTGAATTAGTATTTTAAGAAATTTCCTACTTTTTCCATTTTTTACCCTTATTTTAAAGAAATTTTGTACTTTTTTCATTCTTTGATTAAAATGTTTTTTAATGTGGTACTTTTTTTAATTTTTAATTATACATACTTTTCGAAAAAAATTAGTACTTCTATTTAGGAGATGACAACAATACGTATTATGTAAACTTATAAATCCCATTAATAAACGTTATTGAACCTATTGTTTTGAACGTAAATGTGTAAAACTATGATACTGATATTATACAAATTACAAATAAACAAAATAAAAAATGTATATGCACAAACATATATATGAGCTTATGTGTATTTTCTCTGAAATATTTTATGAAATTTTGTATAAAGAATACCGGTAACAATTTTGAAAATTTCCCCCATTTTGATATCAAGACATTACCATGGTAACATTTTCTATTGTACTAAAATAATACATTTTAAATAAAAACGTTATCATCCCTGGTATGTGTGCAATTCAAAATTTACCAATTTTCATGTTTTGTATTTATGCTGTTGTTTGCTTTCTTTTGAGCGAGCAGCATTTAAACATTTCGCATCCACTTTCTCTTGCCCCTACCACACAAATTCATATAAACACACACAAACACATAAAATATTAAGAATGTTTAACAATAATTATTGTATACCTACATTTTCGTTTTGGCGCAAATCTGCACCACAATCAGCGCACATGTCTTTGATGACCGTTGTGTGGATACATTCAGAGAGTTCCAAAAGGGGAGTACTAAAACATAAATAACAAAAAAATGAAACATAAGCAAAGGATAAGCAAAATATGTACACAGTATATGACAAAATTATTGGATCGATATATTTACAAACTTTATTAAGGCAAATGTACAAACAAACAAACCAACTTACTCTGCTTTAACAATGGCTCCATCCTTGAAGAGACGTTTTTTAACAACACCAACTCGTTGTGCCTTTAATTTGTGTATGATTTTGTCGGTAATTTTTGTGCTGGCATCATCAACACCCTCCTCGGCACCAGCAGGAAGAGCTTCATATAATAATATGACTTGTGAAGCACTTACCGGAAAGCCTTCCCTTACCCGCCATCTATTGATTCTTATGCGAGGGTGCTCAACTGGCGCTTTTATAACTATGCCATCGTTTAAAGTTTCGTCTGTTAAAATATCCGACATTTTTTACATTTAACTTAATTAAACACGATTTAAGCACAAAAAATTCTATAATTTATAATCGTTTTGATAAAATTTTGTGAAAAAAATTAAGATTTTTTCCTTTTTCCTTTTCTATTGTTTTTCTTTTCTCTTGTGGTTGTTAATCTAAATTTTTGTTTTTGTCTTCGTAGAATGTTTTTCTTGCAATTTTCTTTTGTGTTGGCAACAGAGACCTGCGCCGAAAGATTTTAACAGCGGCGGCTTTTCTAAAAATTGTTGGCGGCGGCTCAAAATCGGCTGTTAGCCGGCTGAAAGGTGAACGTGACAACTTTTTATTTTCTAGTTTTCATATCGTTTTCATGAGTTATTCATTGCCAAAACGTACAGCAATCTGATTTGACATCTCTGATTTCAATAAAATTCACTAAAAGTATTGACCATTGGAAGTGTTTTTCAAATCATAAGGTTTTAGACCCATGTCTATTTCCGATTCAAAAATATGACGGTTTAAAAATCTAAAAAAAAATTAAAACTTGACAAAGGTGTATTTTAATTGGTAACGACTTCTAAAATATAAATGGTAGATATCTAGTTTAATTTTTAAAACAAAGATATTACCTTTATAACGACATATACAAAGTTTTATTACACCAAAAGTTCAAAGGTCAAAATTCAACATATAAAATTTAAATCAGTATATCTCCAAAAAAAGGTATTTCTTAAAATTGTTAAAAAAATATATATGATCTTGGCATAGCTCTTCTCCCTACGTATATAAAATTTCAAGCTGGAGTCTCATTTGGTTTAGAAGTTATGGACCAAAATAAAATCTTATTAGCAATAAATTCTGAACTATACAAAATAAAATTTTTACTTTAGTGTCATTTTAAAGGCAAAGATGTTACCTTTAAAATGATATTTATTCTGTTAATTTAGTTCAAATTTTCAAAGGTAAAATAAGACTAACAAAAATTAAACCATTATATCTCCGAAAACTATATCTTAAAAATTCGTAAAAAATTATACAATTACCAAATTCACACCCCGTTATTGTGTTATTTGTTAAAGTTTTATATGAAGAAAAATAATACTTTTTACAAAATAATACACTTTGTGAATATGTGTGTTGTTTTCGAATGATTTGTTAAGCCCAAATTACAATATCATCAAACAGTATCATCAAAAATTATCAGCTGATCACTGTCAGAACAACATGTTGCTGCCGTTATAATTACAATTCAGCGTAGGCAATCGCAATTTACAACCACCATCTAGCTTTGTTCTACTTGTGTATTTTAGCCTCTCATTTATTTGCTCACTCTCTTTGTCTCGCTCTCAATCTGAATGTAGCGCAGTGAATTTAGAAACAGAGCTAAATGAAACAGCACTGCAAACTGCTGCTGACTAAATGTAATCAACACCATAACAAACAGTGCATTCTAAATAATCAGCTTATTATGGCAGCACACACTGCTGCTGACTACGCGCTATTGTAATTTGGGCTTTATATTGTTATTTTGAAAAATGTCAAAATTTAAAAATTATTTTATTTTTTTAATGAAAAATGTTGGATAAAATCTTACTTTTTGAAATCAATTTCCAAGTCGATTTAACGATATCCACCCGCCTTACATACTGCACTGCTAGCTTGTTGTCTGTGTATGTAAAACTTGGGCACAAAGAACAAGTATTAATTTTAAAAATAATTTGATCTAATTTGGAAAACGGGACTATTTTAGTATAATGCTAAAGTTTACTGAAGTTGGTTATGACCAGACTATTATTTCACTTTGCATCCATGCAGATATTCTCCCGGAACAGTTTTTAAATATACATAAATACATTGTTTATGCCACGATTTCAATAAAGTTAGGTACAAATTAATTTTATAAAAGAGTGAATCAGAATCAGACCAGAAAATTACTCTAACACTCATAAAATCCATATTAATGACAGAATTGGGATAATATTTGACATACATAAATTTAAAGACAGAAACCATAGTAACAAGGATTCATAAGAATAGGTCCGCAATTGGCCATTGGTCACATATAATGTCATTTCCGAAAAACTCGAAGACCATCTTGTGGTCAAAGCAAAGATATAGAATATATGAGAAATCGATTTTTTAGTGAAAAATCGGATTTTACCGAAAATTTTTCTTATTGGTGCAAAATTTGATTTTTCATGAAAAATCTTATTTTTTATGTAAATTTTTGTTTTTAGTGATACATTTTATAAAACAAAAATTTTATAAGAAACTATATTTATTTAAAAAATATAAAAAATTTTAAACAAAATATTTTTTAACACAATTCATAAACATAGGTTTCAAAATGTTATAATGTTATTTTAAATTTTCAAAATATTTTTAACAATGTGTTATCTTAAATAACATATAACACAATAACTCAAATAAAATACTTTGTGAATTGGGTAAATGTTGTACTACTAAAAAGCTTTTGTAAAGTTATTTCAACTTAATACTTAAGAATTTAGAATACGTAAAGTGATGAAGTTACGTATTCTAATTCTTCAAAAGTGTGAGTTAAATGAAAGATCTTTGCGATTAGCACTAAAGGCACAAATGGATGCTGATGAAGATCGTAGCGGATCAGAAAATTCATTCCATCCTGCTAGTCTAAAAATTCATTTTCTGTATTCTAAAAAAATTATTACAATAATGAACTTGAGCCTAAATAAATATTCAAAAATTATAAACTCATATAGAAGTTCGATAGAAAAGTATAAATTTCTGTTATTTTGATACATATATCATGTATCTATGTTATCGGAAGGCTTTAAAAACGCCATTTACAGCATTTTTAAGCCAAAAATATCTTACATATCTTCACCATTTATGAACCGATATTGCAAAATTTTCGAAAGAATTTCCGATCGTTTGATATATGTATTATATATGGCAGTTGTCGGTGGGCTTCATAAACGCCATTTCAACCGACGGACAGACGGACATCGTCCTATCGACATCATTTCTTATAAGGATCATGAAAATGTAAAAATTGTTTCTCTCCAACGAAAATTGTGGAAATTACAAACGGAATGACAAATTTAAATATACCCTTTGTACCTGTCGTGAAGGGTATAAAAATGGGAAAAAAATAAAGTTTTTATTTTATTTTGCCGAAATTTCTCTAGCATAAAAATAGAACATCATCTAAACGATATTAACACTTATATCGTTTAGATGATAAATTGGGGATATTGCCATATTATCATCCAAGAAGCCTCACAAAACACTTGTTTTATTTTATTGTTATTTGATTATTCGAACAATGAAAAAGTCGAGCAAAATTAATACTCTAATACTCATACTTCAAACCCGCCTCGAGTTTTTGTTGTTCGGCATTCGAGAATTTTGCGTCTCGCTTGCACCGATATTTTAAAATTAAAAAAAAATGCATATTGATAATTTAACTCCTATATTCGTGCCGAATTTCAATTTGGACTCTTTTTTTTGATGAGGTGTTATGAAGCAAAATATGGTAAAAATCTAATTTTTTGTACGTAAAATTTAAAATATTTACAAACGTTATTTTTAAATTATATTATTTTATGAGCTATGATTATATTATTTTATGAGCATGAGTATAGAGAAGAGATGTATGTGTTAACATTTACCCAATTCACAAAGTATTTTATTTGAGTTATTGTGTTATATGTTATTTAAGATAACACATTGTTAAAAATATTTTGAAAATTTATATGTAGTATATTTATATAGGTTCTGGCGTTTTTTCTGCCCTATGGAGGAAAAAAATGTGTTTATATAGGTTCTGGCTCACAGTGTGTTGATTCGCGTACTTTTTCAGTCAAAAAAGTATAAAGAGGAATTTTTTATTATATACTACAATATTTTTTGTGTAAACGGTGAAATTGGAAACCAATGAATTTATTTATGTATTTTTTGTTTTTTTGTATAATAATATGAATTAATATGGAGACAATTTTTTTTGCACTTTTAATTATGATGAAATGGAAAAATAGTGTTTATGTATGTTCTGGCTCACAGTGCGTCGATTCGCGTACTTGTTCAGTCAAAAAAAGTATAAAGAGGAATTTTTTTTATTAAATACTACAATATTTGTTTGTGTAAACGGCTAAATCATTTTATGAAATTGGAAACCGATGAATTTATTTTTGTCGACATTCCTTTTTTATTTTTGTATAATAGTATGTATGTAATTATGTTAAAGTACATACAAACGAATTAATATGCAGACATTTTTTTTTACACTTTTAATTGTGATGAAATTAAAAATTAAAAACTGATGATGTCTGCCATCAAACGTCATTTTGTATACGGAAGAAGAGGCGCTGCATGCAAAAGTATCGAAGTGACACTGACGGCAAACAAAAAGTTATGATTTGTTCGACAAATGTTCTGCCCACTGAAAACAAAAGGGAAAAAATTGTGTGTGTTGCTCTGCCGACGTTTTGTTCTTGTGCGAACAAGAAAAATGCTAGTATAGACGGTACGTAATGTATTATTTGTTCTAATGTTATATTAGGAAATTATTGTTAAATTCATGTTAAGAGATTTGTGAAATTTATGTTAAGAGAATTGTAAAATTTATGTTAAGAGAATTGTGAAATTTATGTTATGATTTCAAAATGAGAGTAAATTTGAATTATATAAAAAAACACTCAATTTATATTAAAACTTTTCGGAGTAATCTGTTTTATATATATTTGAAGATGAAGGAGTATTTTCTTAATTGATATAAAAAGACATATCAGAATATATTTTTATCATTGCTCTAAAAGTTACTTCAAAGTATACTTAACAAAATGGTGAGTCACGCTTTTGAATAACACTTTTGATTATTTTTTTATTTTAAATGTTTCGTTTTTAGATGTATGAACAAATTATTAAATTGGCTCAGGGTATTAAGGCAGAATATATAAAAATTGATGACATTCCTCTATATCAACCATACAAAATTTTAAATTTCGATTGGAAAGAAACGCAACATGTATCAAAAGTCATAGCATATTTAGATAATAATAAATGGTTTTATCTTCCGAAGCGATTTACAAAATTTTTAAATAGGGAAGATCCATACTTGACTAAAATGAATGATCGAAATTGGACAATTGTTTACAAAGGTCGACAGTCATCAAAGGGCCTTGCAATATTTGAACTAAATTATAAATAAAATTGTTAAATAAAATACACTACTACTTTTATTCAATAAAATGTTTTTAATATAAAAAATATACCAACAAAAAATTAATCTTTAATTTTTTTAATTTTATAAAAGTGCTAATCGAATCATATTTTGAAAAAATCCAAGAAAAAAAGGAAATTACATTTCCGTTGAATTTAACCTTGAACAAGCATGCGTTTCTTCTATGCTCGATTGATTACTGTTGTTCTGCTGCAGTTTCTCATGTTGTATCAATTTTTATTTTTATTAAAAAATACAATAGTAAGCATTTTTTAAATATTTTAAATTATATAAATTGATTAAATCATTAGTCAACAGTTAGTGTATTATACATCTTTGAAAGAGTTAATACCATAGTATAGAACTAGTACGGAATGTCTCTCATTTGGTACATCACGCAGAAATCAAAAGTACGTAACGCTAAGAATGTCTAAGTAAAATTTTATTTATATGTAAAAATCACATTCACCACACTTCATATGCACACAAAGTTGCAAAAAATTGTATTAAAAAATTATTAAATTTTTCTTTCACATGTATATTTGCATTTCTCAACAAATATTAAAGATATTAATGTGCATTGTATGTATAATAATTTAATTATTATATTTTTGTTGCTAAATATCAACAAAAATATAAATTATTATAAAATCTACTACATTATTAATACCAAAAATTGCAACTGTTTTTGTTTAGTTTAAAATTCAACAGAATATTAAAAAAATATTTTTCTCGTTTGTAAAAAATAAAAACGTGTCGGAAATTAAAATGTGAAAAGTGTTTAAAAAAATAATAAAATATTATATGTACATGAAATAATGTGCTGCAAATGTTATTTTAAAGGATAATTTTGTTAATTTTTTGTGTTGTTTACGTCTCTTTAAAGTGTGTTGAATTCACACAGCATATGTATGTGAAGTGTGTTTACTAAAAAAGAGAGTCAGTTTCTATACTAGTAAGCTACACTATGGTTAATACCAACATATACATATTAACAAATTTTGTCTTGAAGTTAAATTATTTTGTGTTTTAAAGTGAAATAAGAACAATATTTTTGTATTTAAAATTAATAAAAGTGTATAAGAACAATCCTTCAGTACTTCATGGTAAAAAATTAATTTGTGTGTGATTATCTTATTAAATTAAAATAACATTAAACAAAATGGTTTACTATAAATGTCCAGAATGCAAAAAAAATTTTGCTGATGCTAAAAATTTTAAAATGCATGAGAGAACTCATGTATCAACATCGAATATTAAAACATCAACAGGAGCTGAAGTAAAAATAGTAAAAAGTGCATTTAAAAAAAGAGTGGCAACTCTTGCAATTGATAATTTAAAAGAAGAATGTCTCATACCAGAGACGTTTATGAAGGAGTCATATGGAGCATTAAAAGAAGAACTTGCTAGCTTTTTGAAAATACATGATGCATTAAAGTTAAATATAGAGCTTCATGCCTTGTATGCCAAACCCAACATGGACGATTTAGGAAATACTCCGATAGAAGTGAAATATTTCCAAACTAAAATGGTGGAAATTTTAAATTTAACAGAGTTTGATGAGATATTTAAAAATAAAACACAAATTATTATAAAGCAGATGGAAGAGTTCCAAGAAAGGGACAGTGGTTGGACTCTTATTCAATTGATTAAACTCGAATTGAATTTGAGTAAATACCAACCACTAAAAGGCTCGTATTATTTACCGCTCCCAATGAAATTGAAAAATCGTGTATTAATGTTCAAAATAATGACGAGTTCTTTTTCAAATGGGCCATATTGTCAGCAATAGCTGAGTTTAAAAATCATCCGGAACGCACTACCACATATAAAGTAAACATTTCGGAAGAAACTATTAGTATAAATAGCTACTATTTAAATTTTAAGGGGTTATGCTTCCCTCTCAAAATCAGTGATATAAAAATTTTTGAAAATAACAATCCAAATATAAGTATTAACGTTTTTGGGTATGATTCTGCAATGGATTTAATTGTTGGGCCTTACTACAAAACAAAAAGTAAAAAAAGCAAAACATATTAATCTTCTATTTATACAAAAAAATGTTGGAGATAACATCATATCATATTATGTTTGGATCAAAAGTATTTCAAGGTAAGTAAACAAATTTCGAAAATTTTTAATTTGATTTAAATAATGATTTTTTATAAATATATTAATTTTTACAGATTGTCTAGATCACAGTTGACAAAATTTGAAAAATCGGTTAGTCTATGTGAATACTGTTTACGGCATTTTTCCAATATTGACAAATTTGAAAAGCATCAGAGATAATGCAAAAAGAAGGTTGATTATGTTCCTGATGCAGATAAGTAATTTTTAGAATTTAAGAACTATAATAATAAGATAGATGTACCATTTGTTATATATGCAGATTCAGAGTGCATATTTGAAAATATTCCAACATGCATTCCGAAAGAGGATGTCTCTTCCACAACATTGGTTGATAAACATATCCCCTATGCATTTTCTTATTACATAAAATGTAGCTTTGATAACAGCTTAAATAATTTGCGTACTTTTAAGGGTTTAGATTCACCTAGACTTTTTGTAGAAAGTCTTGTTGAAGATGTCAAATATTTACGTAGGCTTTGCCATTTTAGAACTTTCGAAATGGAAGATGTATGACTTTCATTATTACTATATGCTTCCCAAATACAAAAATAAAGTTGACCTTAATTATAATTAATTATAATAATTAATAAAGAAACTGAAGACTTTTATAAAGACATTATAAACGATATTGATATTAAGTTTGACACATCAGAATATGATATAAATAATCAATTTGGCATACCACAAAAGAATAAAAAAGTCCTAGGTATGATGAAAGATGAAAATATGGGAAAAATTATGAAGGAATTTGTCGGATTGAGAGCAAAAATGTATTCATTTGTAACTGAAGATATGAAAGAAACAAAAAAGGCTAAGGGTGTTAAAAGCAATGTAACTAAAAATCTAAGTCTTTCAGATTATAAAAATTCTCTATATAATAAAAAAGTTTATCATGGAAATATGCATATTTTTAAATCAAAGCTACATACTGTATATACTTCCCTTATAAATAAGATATCTTTAAGTTATTTAGACAATAAGAGATTTATATGTGATAATAATGTTAATACCCTAGCTTGGGGTCACTTTGCTTTAAATAATAATAATAATGAAGATAACTGTAAAATGAATGTTAATGAATTAGAATATGCAAACAAAAATTATATTGATAATTTTATGAATGATGACGGTTGGGATGATTGTTTAATGGAAATAGAATATTAATTTATAAACTTTATAATATTGTTAAAAAATATAAGTTTAGTCTAAAATAGTTTTATTAATATTATATACATCTTATTTTTATAAATAATAAAACAAAAGTATTTTTTTTTAAGAATTAAATGTGTTTTATTTCTAAATATTTTGCCATTGTAAATTTTCAGTTTCATAATCTAATTTTTTACGATTTCTAGTTACTCGAGGAGAATACTGATATGGTAAAGTTGATTGCTTCAAGTTTTTATGTTTTTTTTCCTTTGACAATATTGTTATTTTCGGTGTTCCATTATTTGAAAAATGTTTAAGTCGTTTAGCAACTGAAGATGCAGAACTAGGATTAAGTTTTTGTACTGTTGTATCCATATCAATTTCATCATAATTATCGTTAGTATAAATATCCTCAGGTAAATTTATATTATATTGTGTTCCTATACTATTTGACTCTGGTTGCATTGTTTGAGTTTCAATATGTTTCTTATATATTTTTCTTGTTTGTGTTTCATTATCACGTAGATTATTCAATCTAGAACTTTTAGTTTGATGAAAAGACGTCCAATTAAGTATTTTGATAGTTCTTGTTTAATATAATACCATTTGTTGATATCTTTTAGTGTGTGTGAACCATATATTGGCAACAATTTTCGATGTAGAAAATTAGAATCAGAATATTTGACTTTAAATTTATCGTAACTTGATGGATTAAGAACTATTAATTTGGATAAATTATTTGACATTTTCTAAAATTTTTCCAATAACTCCACTTAAAACTGATGAAATAATAATTGGTAGAAATCCTCCTTTTTGAATTAGATGTTTTCTCTTTTGTTTCATTGAGGTTTCTGGTTAACAAACTTTTCTAATTGTATTTTTATATGGTTTTATTTTGTCAAGAACTGATTTATTGATATTATGGTTCTTATTAATTATATTGAAAAGTATTTCATTTATAGTTTTAATAACAAACCACATTCTGCAAAAATCTTTAAATACATTTTCAGATAATATGGCTCATTATTTTATTAAATCATCTTCACTGGATATAAATGAAATTATATTTATTTACACTGATATAATTAAACCTCATGTAGGGAATAAACAAATTAAATGTTTAAAAATATTCTCAATATCATCGTTAAAAAACTATATTCATTTCAATAGAATACTTTCCTATTGAATCTTATAACATTAATGATATATCTATAATGCTTAGAAATGATATATGACAATAAATTTGAATGAATTAATACCAGTTTATTGTACTTTACACTTTAAGAAATGTATAAAATGATTGTTTAGTAAAATGATAAATCATTTTTATTATAACCATGGATGTGTTGTATACAAATTATTATAATAATCAGTCTGGAAATAATGTCCAAAATTTTGGTGAAATATATCATACACCAAGATTTGTGCAATATGGACGTGGTATTGGATCACTATTTTCATCTTTATTCTCGCATCTAAAGCCATTCTTGAAGACGGGGTTAAATTATTTAAAAAATAAATCATTAGATATTGGAAAGGAAATTTTAGAGGAAATTGGTACAAAACCAGTGAGAGATATTCTATTTAATCAAGGGAAAAAAAATAATGAACAATTTTAAAGAAGCTACTATTAATAAAATTAAAACAATGCAGAAAGGCAAAGGAAAGCATATAAAACTTAAACGTTTAAAACAAAAACCACATAATAAATCAAAACGTTGTAGAGTGAAGAACTTTAAAGATATTTTTGGAAATTTAAAATGTCGGGGTTTATAGAATGTATGAAAAGTGAATTGGATTTATTCGAATCTCCACCAATTCAAACTAGTGTAATTAAAACAGAAGAAATATGCTACAATCCAATTGTTTCATTGGATAATTCTAGTAGAAATTAAGACCTTCACTTTACATCCAGGAAATCATTCATTAACTCTAGATAATGTTATACTTGGACAACTACCAAACTTTTTAATTTTTGGAATGGTATCTAACAAAGCATATACTGGAGATAGAAAAGAAAATCCATATAACTTTCAACATTTTAATTTGCAAAGATTTAATTTAGTTGTTAATGGAGTACAATTTCCAGCACAGCCAATAGAATTTAACTATAATAACGGAGGAATATTAAGCACTCGTGGCTATCAAACACTGTTTAAAGGTACTGGAATCCATCATTTTGATAAAGGACATCAAATTACAAAAGAACTTTTTGATAGCGGATATTTTTTACTAGCTTTTGATTTAACACCAGATCATAATAATAATTCTAATTGTGGAAATTTAATAAATCAAGGAACCATTCGAATAGAAGGACGTTTTGGAAAACCAATTATAGAGGCAATTACCTGCTTAGTATATTGTGAATTTGATAGTATAATAGAAATTGATAAATCTCACAATATTATACAAACATTATGAATTCAATCAATATTATAAATACTTTAAATTCAAATAATTATACAAAATATAAATTTAAAGGAGATTTTTCAAGTAATAAATTACCTAAAACACCTGTTGCAAAACCTTCATTTTATATCGCCAACAGTGATCCATCTTATAAACCCGGATAACATTGGGTTGCTTTTTATTTTCCTGAAAATAAACCAGCCGAATTTTTTTTTTTCTCTGCAGGTCAACCTCCAATAAAACCATTTATATCATTTCTAAATCGAAATTCTAAATCATTTATCTATAATACAACACGAATCCAAATTGAATCATCCATATTTTGCGGAGTTTATTGCTGTATTTTTATTTATTTAAGATGTAAAAATTTAGCTTTTAAACAGATTTTAAGTATTTTTAATTATTTACATGAAAATGATATGTTAGTTTTAAGTTTATATAGATACTTTTATTTGTTTTATAGAAATAAATAAATAAAAAAGATTTAAAAATATATATTTTATGTTGTTGATATTCCAAGTTTCATTTTCAATATTTAGCAATATTGTTCGAAGCATTCATAATTCTGTCTTTGTTTTTCGTGAATGTCAAGTAATTACTAAAATCATATATCAAATTAAAAAAAAAAAAATAAAAAATAAATAAAAAAAAAAAAAAAACACACAAATTTTATTCTTGGTATAACTTTTATTACTTTTTTCAAAATTTACTACCAAATTAATAACTATACATATTTTATTAATTAAAATTAATTTTCCTTTTTACTTAATTTTAAACGTTCTGATAATAAATAATATCTCATTATAAAATTATCTATTTTAGATTTGAGTTTTTTATGTCTTCCACAATAGCAGGTATCAGGACCCACGGTTGCTTTATTATTCGACCATGAGCAACTTTTAAAGTGTAATCCGTATATAGATAGTATTGGCTTCTCATTATAATTCCCAGTCTTATTCAGAAGTTCAAAATACTCAACCAGTATTTTTTGATGTTCCAAAAAAAAAAAAATTAAACCATGAAAATCTTCAAGAAGTTTTTGAATTTTTATATATGACATCTTTATTGTAGAGCTATTTCTATTCTATTTCCATAACATTGGTTGATAAACATATCCCCTATGCATTTTCTTATTACATAAAATGTAGCTTTGATAACAGCTTAAATAATTTGCGTACTTTTAAGGGTTTAGATTCACCTAGACTTTTTGTAGAAAGTCTTGTTGAAGATGTCAAATATTTACGTAGGCTTTGCCATTTTAGAACTTTCGAAATGGAAGATGTATGACTTTCATTATTACTATATGCTTCCCAAATACAAAAATAAAGTTGACCTTAATTATAATTAATTATAATAATTAATAAAGAAACTGAAGACTTTTATAAAGACATTATAAACGATATTGATATTAAGTTTGACACATCAGAATATGATATAAATAATCAATTTGGCATACCACAAAAGAATAAAAAAGTCCTAGGTATGATGAAAGATGAAAATATGGGAAAAATTATGAAGGAATTTGTCGGATTGAGAGCAAAAATGTATTCATTTGTAACTGAAGATATGAAAGAAACAAAAAAGGCTAAGGGTGTTAAAAGCAATGTAACTAAAAATCTAAGTCTTTCAGATTATAAAAATTCTCTATATAATAAAAAAGTTTATCATGGAAATATGCATATTTTTAAATCAAAGCTACATACTGTATATACTTCCCTTATAAATAAGATATCTTTAAGTTATTTAGACAATAAGAGATTTATATGTGATAATAATGTTAATACCCTAGCTTGGGGTCACTTTGCTTTAAATAATAATAATAATGAAGATAACTGTAAAATGAATGTTAATGAATTAGAATATGCAAACAAAAATTATATTGATAATTTTATGAATGATGACGGTTGGGATGATTGTTTAATGGAAATAGAATATTAATTTATAAACTTTATAATATTGTTAAAAAATATAAGTTTAGTCTAAAATAGTTTTATTAATATTATATACATCTTATTTTTATAAATAATAAAACAAAAGTATTTTTTTTTAAGAATTAAATGTGTTTTATTTCTAAATATTTTGCCATTGTAAATTTTCAGTTTCATAATCTAATTTTTTACGATTTCTAGTTACTCGAGGAGAATACTGATATGGTAAAGTTGATTGCTTCAAGTTTTTATGTTTTTTTTCCTTTGACAATATTGTTATTTTCGGTGTTCCATTATTTGAAAAATGTTTAAGTCGTTTAGCAACTGAAGATGCAGAACTAGGATTAAGTTTTTGTACTGTTGTATCCATATCAATTTCATCATAATTATCGTTAGTATAAATATCCTCAGGTAAATTTATATTATATTGTGTTCCTATACTATTTGACTCTGGTTGCATTGTTTGAGTTTCAATATGTTTCTTATATATTTTTCTTGTTTGTGTTTCATTATCACGTAGATTATTCAATCTAGAACTTTTAGTTTGATGAAAAGACGTCCAATTAAGTATTTTGATAGTTCTTGTTTAATATAATACCATTTGTTGATATCTTTTAGTGTGTGTGAACCATATATTGGCAACAATTTTCGATGTAGAAAATTAGAATCAGAATATTTGACTTTAAATTTATCGTAACTTGATGGATTAAGAACTATTAATTTGGATAAATTATTTGACATTTTCTAAAATTTTTCCAATAACTCCACTTAAAACTGATGAAATAATAATTGGTAGAAATCCTCCTTTTTGAATTAGATGTTTTCTCTTTTGTTTCATTGAGGTTTCTGGTTAACAAACTTTTCTAATTGTATTTTTATATGGTTTTATTTTGCCAAGAACTGATTTATTGATATTATGGTTCTTATTAATTATATTGAAAAGTATTTCATTTATAGTTTTAATAACAAACCACATTCTGCAAAAATCTTTAAATACATTTTCAGATAATATGGCTCATTATTTTATTAAATCATCTTCACTGGATATAAATGAAATTATATTTATTTACACTGATATAATTAAACCTCATGTAGGGAATAAACAAATTAAATGTTTAAAAATATTCTCAATATCATCGTTAAAAAACTATATTCATTTCAATAGAATACTTTCCTATTGAATCTTATAACATTAATGATATATCTATAATGCTTAGAAATGATATATGACAATAAATTTGAATGAATTAATACCAGTTTATTGTACTTTACACTTTAAGAAATGTATAAAATGATTGTTTAGTAAAATGATAAATCATTTTTATTATAACCATGGATGTGTTGTATACAAATTATTATAATAATCAGTCTGGAAATAATGTCCAAAATTTTGGTGAAATATATCATACACCAAGATTTGTGCAATATGGACGTGGTATTGGATCACTATTTTCATCTTTATTCTCGCATCTAAAGCCATTCTTGAAGACGGGGTTAAATTATTTAAAAAATAAATCATTAGATATTGGAAAGGAAATTTTAGAGGAAATTGGTACAAAACCAGTGAGAGATATTCTATTTAATCAAGGGAAAAAAAATAATGAACAATTTTAAAGAAGCTACTATTAATAAAATTAAAACAATGCAGAAAGGCAAAGGAAAGCATATAAAACTTAAACGTTTAAAACAAAAACCACATAATAAATCAAAACGTTGTAGAGTGAAGAACTTTAAAGATATTTTTGGAAATTTAAAATGTCGGGGTTTATAGAATGTATGAAAAATGAATTGGATTTATTCGAATCTCCACCAATTCAAACTAGTGTAATTAAAACAGAAGAAATATGCTACAATCCAATTGTTTCATTGGATAATTCTAGTAGAAATTAAGACCTTCACTTTACATCCAGGAAATCATTCATTAACTCTAGATAATGTTATACTTGGACAACTACCAAACTTTTTAATTTTTGGAATGGTATCTAACAAAGCATATACTGGAGATAGAAAAGAAAATCCATATAACTTTCAACATTTTAATTTGCAAAGATTTAATTTAGTTGTTAATGGAGTACAATTTCCAGCACAGCCAATAGAATTTAACTATAATAACGGAGGAATATTAAGCACTCGTGGCTATCAAACACTGTTTAAAGGTACTGGAATCCATCATTTTGATAAAGGACATCAAATTACAAAAGAACTTTTTGATAGCGGATATTTTTTACTAGCTTTTGATTTAACACCAGATCATAATAATAATTCTAATTGTGGAAATTTAATAAATCAAGGAACCATTCGAATAGAAGGACGTTTTGGAAAACCAATTATAGAGGCAATTACCTGCTTAGTATATTGTGAATTTGATAGTATAATAGAAATTGATAAATCTCACAATATTATACAAACATTATGAATTCAATCAATATTATAAATACTTTAAATTCAAATAATTATACAAAATATAAATTTAAAGGAGTTTTTTCAAGTAATAAATTACCTAAAACACCTGTTGCAAAACCTTCATTTTATATCGCCAACAGTGATCCATCTTATAAACCCGGATAACATTGGGTTGCTTTTTATTTTCCTGAAAATAAACCAGCCGAATTTTTTTTTTCTCTGCAGGTCAACCTCCAATAAAACCATTTATATCATTTCTAAATCGAAATTCTAAATCATTTATCTATAATACAACACGAATCCAAAGTGAATCATCCATATTTTGCGGAGTTTATTGCTGTATTTTTATTTATTTAAGATGTAAAAATTTAGCTTTTAAACAGATTTTAAGTATTTTTAATTATTTACATGAAAATGATATGTTAGTTTTAAGTTTATATAGATACTTTTATTTGTTTTATAGAAATAAATAAATAAAAAAGATTTAAAAATATATATTTTATGTTGTTGATATTCCAAGTTTCATTTTCAATATTTAGCAATATTGTTCGAAGCATTCGTAATTCTGTCTTTGTTTTTCGTGAATGTCAAGTAATTACTAAAATCATATATCAAATTAAAAAAAAAAAAATAAAAAATAAATAAAAAAAAAAAAAAAAACACACAAATTTTATTCTTGGTATAACTTTTATTACTTTTTTCAAAATTTACTACCAAATTAATAACTATACATATTTTATTAATTAAAATTAATTTTCCTTTTTACTTAATTTTAAACGTTCTGATAATAAATAATATCTCATTATAAAATTATCTATTTTAGATTTGAGTTTTTTATGTCTTCCACAATAGCAGGTATCAGGACCCACGGTTGCTTTATTATTCGACCATGAGCAACTTTTAAAGTGTAATCCGTATATAGATAGTATTGGCTTCTCATTATAATTCCCAGTCTTATTCAGAAGTTCAAAATACTCAACCAGTATTTTTTGATGTTCCAAAAAAAAAAAAAATTAAACCATGAAAATCTTCAAGAAGTTTTTGAATTTTTATATATGACATCTTTATTGTAGAGCTATTTCTTAACAAATATTTAAAATTTTCAAAACAACAATACTTATATAAAGTTTAAAAATGTTATCAATTAATAATTTCTAGATATTTTAGTATTTTCCCAACTGAAAAATGGTTGAGAATTTGGAATGAGAAACTCTCCCACTTCGTCTCCTCCTGTATATTTTTCACTGGCTGCCTCTTCCAATTCCAAAATATTTAAGTCATTTTCTAACTTTCTTCTTAATATAAATTGTTCGTTGTAAACTCCGTCTATTATGTTATCTTCCAAATTATTATATCGTTTGGGAAGATATAACATTCCCTCCTCAAGCTCTGCAATCACAACATTTCCATATTTGTTCTTATGACGGAACATAGCTAAAACTTTATATGACTTTGAGGGAAGTAAATCCCTTGTTCCTAGATATGGCCTTGTCTTTAATTTATTGAAAGCAGCAACAATATTGGCGTTTGTAATTTTATTTGAATTCATTTTTGCTCCTCCTTTTAAAAAGTTTGATAACTGATTAAACAATTTTACTTTAGAGATTAATATTTATATCTATATCACTTTACATTTTTATGAAAAATAATTAATTTATTATTTTACTTCGAAAAGTTTTTGTACAAATTGAGTGTTTTTTTTTTATATAATTCAAATTTAGTCTCATTTTTAAATCATAACATAAATTTCACAATTCTCTTAACATAAATTTCACAATTCTCTTAACATAAATTTCACAATTCTCTTAACATAAATTTCACAATTCTCTTAACATGAATTTAACAATAATTTCCTAATATAACATTAGAACAAATAATACATAACCTTACCCAAGAAAATAAAACATATTTTTCATCAAGGTCAAAAACCTTTAAAAGGTTATTTTATGCATATTTAAAAAAAAAAAAACAACAATTCTCAAGTTTAATTTTACCAAGTCATCAGTTTTTAATTTCATTACAATTAAAAGTGTAAAAAAAATGTCTCCATATTAATTCGTTTGTATGTACTTTAACATAATTACATACATATTATTATACATAAATAAGAAAAGAAATGTCGACAAAAATAAATTCATTGGTTTCCAATTTCATAAAATGCATTTAGCCGTTTACACAAATAAATATTGTAGTATTTAATAAAAAATTCCTCTTTATACTTTTTTGACTGAACAAGTACGCGAATCGACGCACTGTGAGCCAGAACATACATAACATAGATTAACAACTAGATATTTATGTGAGAGAAAAAAACTTAATTCAATTGTCAGAAACCTAATTCATACAAAAACAAAATACATATATTTTGTTTTTGTATTTTCAAAAAAATTAGTAAATTTTTTGAAAATTTAGTATAGGGTGGCTCTCACATAAACTTCTAGTTCTATTCTATGATACATAAACACTATTTTTCCATTTCATCATCGTCGTGATTAAGGTGTTTATACGTCATAAAAACTGAAAAAACTTAAATTTTATTAACTTGGTCTATATGTAAAATGGCTTTAAAGTTGATACCTACGGGAGTCAATACCCATGTTACCCGGGTACCCCCATATAATTTTTGTATTTTGCACTACAATTAACCTTTCTTTGCACTATTTACTATTGAAAATTGTACTTTGATTCATATAAACTTAAAATTTGACTAATTCTTTGCTTAAACTAGTGAATAAGCTTGGCCATGATAGTCAAAATTGCCAAATTATAAGAAATGGCTCCGTGGGGATTTGAAGAAAAACTAGCTTCAGAAGTAAGCTTTTTTGAAATTTCTAGTTTATTTAAGAACTTCAGAAAGAGTAATAAAGAATAATATGTGACGGGTTAAAAACTTTTCAAGTTATCACTGTTTTGAGCCAGCATTTATGAGTATGCCAATGATAGCGCACTTTTTCGCCATTTTTACACCCTTCACCCCATTGACTTTGGTTTTTATGAGTTCCTTTAATTTTTTGAATATCATGTAATAATTTCGACCACTTCTACACCAAAATATCATGCAAGTGCTGAAGATATTGAAATTTTTTTCATATTATTTGTGCTAAGGAACGTAAACTTTCGTTATTGTAGCTCCAAACTTGATACGACTCTATGCCAACACTGACAACATTCCTTAGTGTAAAAAAAGTTATTTGTGGACGTGACCTATTTTTGGTCAGAATATTTTATGGATCCTATGCTAATTGTGGATGAAGTCAGTGCTAACATTCTTTAGGCCTGTAAGAACGTTATAGTCTGTCTTGACGGATTTTCTCATAGAGTTTATATGGAGCGTTTGTTTTATTATAGATCAAGTTTTGTTGTAAAGTTTAAAATTACATTTTATACTTTTTACAATCTTTTGTATACCAAAATACTAATTTATGCACTTTACGATGATTTTCAGAAATGAGCCATATATGGGAGCTATGGATTTTTGAGGTTCGAACTGAATAAAAAATATAATAGATTGGTTTTTACGTTTATAAAAATTGTTTTATAAAATTAAATAAGGTTTTTAACATCCTTAAAGTTTTATATGTACTAAATTATGCAATACTAAAAAGTTATATAAGCGTCAAAATCCCATTATTGGAGAAAAATTGTACAGGGACGTGGTTATAATAGGTAACTATTATCAACTAATTTTAACAAAGATCATGTCTACATTATATAAAGCAAAATTCATCCAATTATCTCAAAAGCTGCGGTTTGAAGCTTCATTGAAAGTTTAATATGGACTGCCAGACAGACGGCCGGATACCGCTTAAATACTAAAACATGTTTTTCTACATGTATTTACCGATTTACTTTAAGATCTGTGACCAACTAAATGGTCGTAATAAAATTTTTTTATAAAATTATATTATTTTTTAATAAAATCTACGAAAATAACACTATGATACCTGGGTACCACGGGTATTGACTAACCATAGTATAATAATAAAGTACTCGCACATCTACAAAAACAACAATTGCTTGTATTTTGTTAGTGTAAAACTACTGTCCACAATGTCAAAATGCTTTGTACGGAAAAATGAGAGAATGAAGGAGAGCAAGAGTAAAAACACTCGAAAAAAATTTTACATATGAATACAAAAATAATTTGACAGTACCGCGAGGTTTCCAAATGAAAAAATTGTAAAACAGCTGTTCTTACGAGTATACTTTATAATTATACTATGTGACTAACGTTAATTTTTTTGGGTATGTACCGTAGGGTTATTACAATGTTGTTTTGCTGCTTTAGCTAACCGTCGGTAACCATAGTTTGCAGATTATTATGTTGTTTGTTTTGTCTGTTACATTGTTGGTTCTATACATAGTATAATAATAAAGTACTCTCACATCTACAAAAACAACAATTGCTTGTATTTTGTTACTGCCCACAATGTCAAAATGCTTTGAACGGAAAAATGAGAGAATGAAGGAGAGCAGGAGTAAAAAATTTACATATGAATACAAAAACAATTTGACAGTACCGCGAGGTTTGCCAATGAAAAAATTGTAAAACAGCTGTTCTTACGAGTATACTTTATAATTATACTATGGTTCTATACTAGAATTCCAACATACAAACAGTAAACAAGTTGCAGCGTGCCCTCTATAGTCAATTAATTTTTGTAAATGATGAATATTATTTCGAACTTCTAAATTCACTAAAGGCACAAATGGATGCTGATGAAGATCGTAGCGGATCAGAAAATGCATTCCTTCCTGCTAGTGTCTAATAAATCTTTTTCTGTATTCTACAAAAATTATTACAATAATGAACTTGAGCCTAAATAAATATTCAAATTTTGTTACTCATAACCCAACAAACCAAATGATATTGTAATGATATCATAACGATATCATTTCGGTGATAAAGAAGCTCGAGAATGATATCATTTATAATTCTAAAATGATATAGGTTGCTTTCTAAAAGGTACACTCGAAAATGATATTATAATTTTTGAAAATAATGATATTAGTAATGATATCGTTAAATTTAAGCAGTGCGATAATTTAGCAATATATTGCAGAATATATACATACATATCTGCTAAGATTGGGTCAATATATAATATTCTAAATGTTTTATCAAAAATTAATAAAATAATCATAATAAACTAAAGTTCATCCTGCTCCAAACCATTTTATATGTAAAAATACAATTTCCATATTATGCATAACATACATAAAATATTCTTCTAATAAAAATATTTCAATTTAATTTTATTTTCCTGAAAAAGTTTTTTTCTAAGGAAAAAATAATTTCGATATTTTATCATATAATTTAAAATTATGATATCATTAATGATACTGTATCGTTTCTTGGTTTGTTGGGAATTTACAATATATACAATTAAAGTTTGCGTAAAAATTTATGAATATTTGTCTCTTTTGCGTTGATAATGCCGTTGTTTTTCTATATTTAATATATTCTTTGATAGGTCTAACAAATTTGATCTATCAATTCGAACCAAATTTCATATTAAAGGGTGGTCCGAAGAGCTTTTTGTCATTGTTGTAACGCTATAAAATGACTAGTTTTTACGCTGTGAAAAAAAAAATAAATAAATAAACTAATGATACCCAATTAAAGGTGACTATCAACACTTTTGATAAAAATAAAGATTAATAATGAGTTTTTATCCACTTTGGACTAATTTGCGATTTTTTCTCATAATCTCACTTTTTAATTTGGACACATACTACTAACCTTTTTACTAAACGCAGATTTATTTTGAGCGTAAAATATATTTAAATGCTTTAGTTGTAGCAATACAAATTCGATTATTGCCGCAATAATATTTTTCATCCAGGCAATACGTTTGGCGAAACATTTTTCGTATTGCCGTATTTGCTGGGATAGCTTAAAACAAGAAATAGTCTTTCCAAAATAATATACAATTAAAGTTTGCGTAAAAAATTATGAATATTTGTCTCTTTTTTTCGTTGATAATGCCGTCGCAATTAATTTTCTAATAATATCAGTGTAAAAATATAACAAATTCAATATAAATTGTATAAAATAAAAATTAGTCAAATATACAATTAGTTAGAACTACCTACTTATCTTCATTTAATGAACAAATTTATTGTAAATATAAAACATATAATTCTTTCTCCCAACTGAAGAATTCTACAGCGATTACTACTGCTTATATCAAATATTATATTAAATTTTTTTTCTTAAATAAACGTAAAAGTTGATATATTGACTAAAGAGCATGTGCCAAACGGTAGCAATGTTCTAAGGAAATTTAAAATTTTTCTATGGTGATCAAATTTTACAACATTGCTGTGCCAAATGAAAACTTTTTTCAATTATAAATTTTGACAATATTTAAAATAAAAGTACACACAATTTCATATAATTTAAATATATATTTTTTAATACAATATATTTTTATTATAAAATAAGAATTTAATTTAAAAACATTGAAACACACAAACGATAATAAATATTTTATAATTGTTCCTTTTTATTATAAAATTTATGATTGTCAATAATTTCTATGCATTTGTCAAAAATTTATGTAGCCCTATGAGATAGTGAAATTTTATTCACCTCATATACTTAAAAATTTTACTTTTCTACATACTTTGCTACCGTTTGGCACATACTCAAACTATTCTTATAAGTTTTTTGTGACGAGCTGAATTATTTTTTTTTTAACATAAAATATTGAGCGGATAAACAAAGTTAAGATATTTTGACAATTTTCGTCATAGCCGAATAAATAGAAAACTAATTTTTTTTATGTATAGCACAAGTTCATTAGTTATCGAGTTCAAGATTGGCAACCGATTCAATAAAGAGGTAACGGTATTGGTATTACGAATTATTTTGGTATCGGTATTTTCAGTTATTTCAGTTAAAACGGTAGCACAAGTTCACCAGTTTACTGTGTCACATTTGGCAGTTTTAGAACGACAAAAATTTCAGAGATATTGGTCTGAAATTGTATATTCTGTTAGTAGATAAGGCCGTAAAAATTCCCTAAAAATGGGCGGGTAGAATCACTGCAATTCCCATACTGAAAAAAATTTATTTGTATGAATTTCCTGCATATTTTTATAAATTTTGTTAAAATAAGGGATATTTTAAAAGTAGTCGTGAAAAGATTTAAAAATATCAACCATAGTATAATATTTGAATAACAAATTTCAAATATTACACTATGGTTGAAATCAGCCATTATCCTAAGATGTTTAAATAATTCCATAGTATAATAATAAACTACTCGCACATCTACAAAAACAATTGCTTGTATTTTGTTAGTGTAAAACTACTGCCCACAATGTCAAAATGCTTTGAGCGGAAAAATGAGAGAATGAAGGAGAGCAAAAGTAAAAAACTCGAAAAAAATTTAAACATGAATACAAAAACAATTTGACAGTACCGCGAGGTTTGCCAATGAAAAAATTGTAAAACAGCTGTTCTTACGAGTATACTTTATAATTATACTATGAAATAATTCTTAAAAATTGCTAAATGCTACCTCATATTTTTTTCTAATATTCTAAAAAATCGCAAAAAGTCGCAGCCAAAATTCTCAAATATAATTTTATAGATTTCATTTTATATAGCAATAGTATTCTTAAATTGGAACTCGTTGGAACTTTTTTGTTCCAGTCCATTAAAAATAGAATAGAAAAAATTTGTCTAATATTATGATTTCTTTCAAATAAAAAACATGTAAATAAAATTAAAATATTTTTGAAAGTTGCAACTTCGAAAGCCCATAACTTGTGCTATAGACACTTACCAATACTTTATGTATTTTTTCCATAATATATGATATCTTTAATTTTCGTATTTTTGTCGTTCTAATTTGGACAAATGTGACACTGTGCATGGGAAGCAAATTGCTGCCGCGGAAATTCATGAGACGGCAGCTCTTGTAAAATTGCCGCCGACATCATAAGAAAAGTTAAGAAACATTTCTAAGAAAATTAATATTAAAATTTTAAATTTCAAAATTGTAATGAATACTTAATGTTTTTCATTGAATCTACTAAAATTTTGACCGAAATTTTCACGGCGGCTCTTGAAAAACCTCCGGCGGCTCTTAGTTTGCAGTAAATTATTTTAAATCTACAAAAAATTTCATGATTAAAGCCCAAATTACAATAGCGCGTAGTCAGCAACAGTATCAATAATAATTATCATCTGATCACTGTCAGCACAACATGTTGCTGCCGTTATAATTACAATTCAGCGTAGGCAGCCACAATTTACAACCACCATCCATAGTAAAATAATAAAGTACTCGCACATCTACAAAAACAAAACTTTATTATTATACTATGCCACCATCTAGCTTTGTTCTACTTGTGTATTTTAGCCTCTCATTTATTTGCTCACTCTTCTTGTCTCGCCCTCAAACTGAATGGAGCGCAGAGAATTTAGAAACAGCGCTAAATGAAACAGCACTGCAAACTGCCGCTGACCAAATGTAATCAACACCATAACAAACAATGCATTCTAAATAATCAGCTGATTATGGCAGCAAACACTGCTGCTGACTACGCGCTATTGTAATTTGGGCTTTAGTCCCTCTATCAAAATATAGAGGGTTGTATTTTTAAAAGTTTGCAAAATACGGTTTAACATTTTAAAGTGAATGAAAAAATAAAATGAAGCAGCATTTGTTTACTAGCAAAAGAAATAAAACGTGAAAAATATTAGTATATTCATTTAATTCGGTAAAATGAGTGCAGAATTAGAAAAATCTAATTTAAAAAGGCCTGCAGAAGATAAGGAAAAAACAAATAAAGAAGAAGAGGAAGAAGACGAAGCTGGTTGGATAGGTCCATTGCCCACGGAGCAGTCGGCGGCTTCTAAGCCCAAAAAGAAGAAAAGTATTTTGTTTTCTTCACGTTTTATAACTATTTTTCTTTTATAATTATATACATAACTATTTCTTTGTTAGTTTTACCTTATGAACATGTTTTTCTGGAAAACTTACCAGATGCCGAATGCTATGAGAAAAGTTATATGCATCGCGACATTATTACCCATTTGGTGGTCACCAAAACAGATTTTGTTATAACCGCTAGTATTGATGGTCACATCAAATTCTGGAAGAAAATGGAAGAAGGCATTGAATTTGTTAAACATTTTCGTAGCCATTTAAGTAGGTATTGTTATGAATTAGATATTAATGTTATAATAAACATGGCTTTTGTTTCAGTGCCTATTCATAGTCTCAGTTCAAATGCCGGCGGTACATTATTGTGTTCTGCTTCAGCTGATAAATGCGCCAAAGTTTTCGATGTTGTGAATTTTGATATGATAAATATTATTAAATTGGGTTTTACACCGGGTTGCAGTTGTTGGATACATTCTCCAGGTGATGCGGTGCAAAGTTTGGCAATGTAAGTTGGAATTGAAGAACCATTATTTTTTTGATTGTTATCACAAAATCGTTTTCTTTTCTAGTTCGGATAAAGAATCCAACAAAATTCATATATATGATGGCCAAGGTAATGGTGAAGTACTTCATGTCTTAGATAAATTACATTTGGCACCGGTAATTGCCATTTGCTATAATGTACCCAAAGATACTGCTATTTCTGTGGATCGTAATGGAATACTGGAGTATTGGCAAAACTCCAAATACGATTATAAATTTCCTCAAAAGCATGTAACATTCGATTCAAAATTAGACACAAGTAAGCCATATATTTAATAATTTTAAATGTGATTTTATTGATATCTCCCTAAAAGGTCTTTTTGAGTTTGCCAAATGTAAAACCCTCGTTACCGGTCTTACTGTATCCAATGATGGTCAACGTTTTGCTACTCTTTCCACCGATCGGAAGGTTAGAGTATTTAAATTTCAAACTGGTAAACTAATACGAGTTTTTGATGAAGCCTTATCTACTTATACTCAAATGCAGCAAACTCCACATGCTCTTCCCAATATGGAATTTGGCAGGAGGTAGGCAGTTAATATGAAATTTTGTATTTTTCAAAAAAATTTTTTTTTTGTAGAATGGCCGCTGAACGTGACTTGGAAAAATCTGATTTTAATATGAGCAATAATATAATATTTGATGCTAGTGGTCACTTTTTGCTTTACCCCACTTTGATAGGCATCAAAATTATCAATATCGAAACTAACAGATGTGTTAATATATTGGGTAAAACAGACAATATAAGACCACTTCATATTGCTCTATTTCAAGTACGTTTTTGATTAAAGTACGTTTGTAATTTAATTAACGATTTGGTTTGTTATAGGGTAAAGCTAAAAGAGTTAAAGCTGCTATAACATTGGAACAGGAAGCAAGTGAAAATCCAGCTCTGCAAAATTTACCAAATGATCCAACACTGTTTTGTACAGCCTACAAGTAAGTAAACTTTTTTTTATTTAAATTCATATTTTCTCAAATACTTGAACAATGTGATTTAATTTTTATCATACAAGTATTTAATATATTTTCTTCTAAATTCTTGAATAAACTTAATTTCTTTTAATCAAACATTTTCAGAAAACAACGTTTTTATTTGTACAGCAGACGTTTGCCTTCCGATTTACAGGATGTAGATCGTGATATATTCAATGAGAAACCTACCAAGGAAGATATAATTGCTGTTCCTGAAGGACAAGGTTAGTCTTACTACATATTTGTTACATATTTTAACATAATTTTACAAACACTAACATTTTGTTGTGACATTTTTACATGCCTTACTAAAATAAATAGAAGAAGGTTATTTCAATAAATTATTTTTTTGATCATATAAACATTAAAACTGAAATCTGTTTACAGGTATACAACGCATCTATGAAAATGTGGTGCTACACACAACAATGGGAGATATTCATATAAAACTATTTTATAAAGAATGTCCAAAAACAGTGGAAAACTTTTGTGTTCACGCCAAAAATGGGTAATTTTAACAAAATAACCAATAATTATTAAAATTTAACGTTTATTCATCTCTTTAAAGATATTACAATGGCCATATTTTTCATCGTGTTATTAAGGGATTTATGATACAAACAGGAGATCCTACTGGTACGGGTACTGGTGGTAAATCCATATGGGGTCATGATTTTAAAGATGAATTTTGTCCTAGTTTAAAACATGATCGTCCATATACGGTTAGTATGGCTAATGCAGGACCCAACACTAATGGGAGTCAATTTTTTATAACTGTTTTGCCCACTGTAAGTTGTAATGATTTTTTATTTGAATACTGTATACAATTTGATTTTCAACATTTTACAGCCTTGGTTAGATAATAAACATACAGTTTTTGGTCGTGTCTTTAAGGGTATGGAAGTTTGTCAAAATATCTGCAATTCAAAAACTAATCCCAAAACTGATAAACCTTATGATGATATTAAAATAATTTCCATACATTTAAGTAATTAAGTTGTATGTGTATCAAAAAAATTTTATAGTAAATTGTAAATATTTTAAATATTATTTGATTTTCGATTGAACATCTGGTATTTTAACTTGCTTAATGCCAAATTATGCAAATTAAATAAAATAAGTAATTAATACTTGTTCTCAATATAATAATTTTCAAACTAAATCTGTAATGGTGGAGTATTGGTTGAGAAAATTAAAAATTTCGTTAGAAATTTTAATATTTGTTCTCAATAATTTAAATAACAAAACGGAGTTAAAATAATCGATTTATACTAAGCGTTGTTTGGGAAAACAAAAATATCAAAATATGAAATACGAATTTAAATTTCGATAACATTTCATTAACAATTAAGTTTTAATCATTAAACAATTGTGATTTATAAGGATAAGGAAAAGATAATCCATATATATGTATATGAAGAGCATTAACATTATTATCTAAAAATTTAAATTAAATGATTTTTGACCACGCGTTCCTAAAAGCATTTTTTTTCCAAATTTAAACATAAAAAAAAAAAAAATAGTAACACAGAATTTTACCGATTTAGATTTTGTCATTCCGTGTGAAACATTTCAAAAAAATCATTTAAGACATTTATATACTGGTTAGATTCTGAGTTGATCTAGCTATGTCCGTCCGTCTGTCTGTCTGTTGAAAGACAGGGTGGAGATGAGCCAGGCTCATCTTTATCTGTGGAAAATCTTCTTTAACCTTCTGTGCCAAATATTCTTAACTTTGAAAAGTTTCCTAATATCTTCAGGAACAAAAAACTTTCTTTTGCTCATTTCAACTAAAACAATATGATCACTCAATACACGATTGACACCATAGTATCCGCTCTTCAAAAGCACTTTATTCAACTCGATCCTACTAAGTGTCTCTATTAGAGACCTAACGTTAAAACTCATCATGCTCAAACAATTACGGGCCATACTGTTCCAGTACTTTCCGAAAAAGCTTGCCGTACTCCCTCTTTGAGTCGTCCATAGGCAACATTTTATAATTGCGAAGAAATTAATATTAATTCCATTCAATCCGAATGCAGAAATATCGGGTTGAATGATCAGATTTCAACTTCTGAAAACCCATAAGAAACATGGCAGCATTAAAAGTGCCTGGGGAGGATGGAATATTCTCATAGACGTACATTGTTGCATCAGAATGCGTACATACATATGTGGTTATCAAAGATGTTCATAGGCTAAAATATAGCTGTAGACACATTCTCTGAATTATTACTGCCTCAAGTATTCGGTGCAATATTATAGGATTAATTATATTTTTAGATTTTGGAACATTACAGTTCCAGTTCGGCGGCAAAACACTACAGCCCATATTTGCACGTACTTTACCAGGTCACACTTTAGCAACATTACCAGGAATACTTAATCCAGATATGCTGTTCAGTATTAATATATAGTTGTCATGAGTCATCGATTTGACCAATATTTCTTTAAAACAAAAATGAAATTATCAAAATAGATGCTCATTAAAACTATAGCTCTCAAGAATTCAAGTGTCGAAATAAAATTATAAACTTTTGTAATCTCTAATAGTCGAAAACAAACGGATTCCAGTTTCCAAAATAAAATTTAATCAGAAAATTAAATTAACGCTTTCAAGAAACTAGCGATCCGCATCTCGTCGTGTTCGCAAAATCCCGATTCAAACATAACGTATGTTTTTATTTTTTGTAACAATATGGCAGCATTTAATCCATATGTCATTTTTTTATTCCCCACTGTCATTCTTTGATTTGTTTTTTTTTTCTAATTGGTAAAGAAATGCAATCGCTGAGAAATAAATTTTCATTGTTAAAGTTTTTTTATATTTACCACAAATAGTTAAATTAAGTGAATTAACAAGTAAAAAATAAAATATAATTGTTTTGAAAGGTGTATTTATATTCAAAAAGTGTAAAATATAAAGAAAAGTAACTCAGTAAATAAGAGGACGACCAGTGGCCAAAACAAAGCTATATTATAATTTTTCCTGCTGGTATATTGTTTTTTTACAAAGCAAAAAATTAATAACACATCTTGGAAAATATAACACAATAATAATTATTTATTAAAGGAAAAGAAATAAAAGTGTTAATTGCGTTAGATTTTTCAGTTTTCTTCGATTACATTTTGCATTGTTTACTCATTTGACATACATACATTAATATGATGATTATCAGCAAATAATAATTGTTTTTTTATATTTCATAAATGTATGTACATACATACATGCATACATACAGTATGTTTGTTTATTAATTTACATACAATATACAATTTTTATAAACATATTTATATATAAATGTATATATAAAGCTAAAGTATATGTACTATGAATGTATAGATATCGGACCTCTTTTGTTGCAACCTAAATAATATATAATTTTTCGATAAAAGAAGTTAGTAATTAAGCATTTTTTTGTTGTATTTTTTAATACATTTTTTAATATCACTTAAAATGCTTGTAAAAATTTTGTTAAACTTTTTTTCTTATGATTACTTACAGGGAAAAACTCAATAATTTTTAATTTATATTCCCACGAATTTTCTTTTAAATAACATTTTAACGCCCAATGAATATAAATTATATTAATATGTATAAAAAAAAAATGTATAAGAATGGAACTCAAAAATGTGCTGTTAAAACCCAGAAAAAGATAGAACATGTTTTAAAGTCATTATTAAAGTCATTAATAACATCCTTAGAACAAGTGGTGTCGCAACCAATTCTGGCATTCATGGAGTAGAAACTTATGATTATAAATTGGAACTAGTGCTTAAGAACTAATTCTGCATGACATCTACATACACCAATTGTCTAAACAAATTACTAGTTCCCAAGTTACTTCCGAAAATTTAAAAAAGAGTTAATAAAATTAAATAGAGACAATTTCGAACAAAAATCATTGAAATCAACATTATCTAAAAATAATAATAATTGTTCATATTTAATTTAAGCTTTATTCCAAAATTTCGTAATTTTTACTCGAATATATTTAACTTTACTTCATTTTGTTTAATGGATTTTCCTGTAGAAGTAATACATTTATTGGCCTGCAGGAACCCTTGGTTGAAATAATAATATATTTATGAATTGATTTAACGATGTCCATTCGTTTGTCTGGTTTCTGTCCATGTAAATGCAGGTAAAATTTTAAAGATAATTTTATGAAATTTGATATATCGTTAGGGCAATACTTTAAGAAAGGTTTATTGGCCCTTTATTTCACCTATCATACATGATGAAGTTCTGCCATGATGTCTTAGTCTATCACTATTTAAATAATCAATTTAACGCACGTACAAATTGGTGAAAGATAACTTATTGCCGCTTTTAAATTACTCCAACTTTTTTACTAGTTTTAAATTATACTTTTTTTGAAAATCTGAATATTTTTTAAGAATACCTATTGTAAAAATGAAAATTTATGTTTTTTTCAAAGGTGCTTTTAAAAAATGCTACTTTTTTGTATTTGATGTCTTTAAAATGTACTTTTTTTAATTTGTACTATTTTGAAAATTAGTACTTTTAGAAATATAAATAGCTGTGTTTTATTGATAATGTTCATAGGCAATTTCATACAAAATTTAAATTATATACGTTAGAAGTTAACGTGTAGAATTATACATGTTAAAAGTGCTCCCAATTTATGAACAAAAATACAATTATGAATATAAGAATGACAAGAAATTAAAAAATATAAAAATTAAATTAAATTCAAATAAAAAAATTTTTAATTTTAATTTTTTTGAACAAAATCGCGTAAATTTCGTAGTACAATTTACAAATAAATATAAAGTGCTCCCAAATTGGGCTAGTGTCGTTTTTTTTTTGCTAACAGTGAACGTTAACACTCAGCTAATGTTTTTTGTATTTAAAAAATGGGTAAATTATTTTTTATTGTACCTTTTTTGAATATTGGTACTTGTTTAACTATTTGTACTTTAGCTGTGCTTTGTTGCTAACGTTCATAGGTAATTTCAAACAAAATTCAAATTTATACACGTTAGGAGCTAACGTGTATAAATTTGCTAACCAAAGAACACTAAGAATGGAAAACGTGTAAATTTTGTACAACAACATTTCTCTCTCCTCACATACAAGTTCTGTGTGAATTCAACACACTTGAGAGAGAGAAAAACAACACAAAATAAACAAAAATTTTCCTTAAAATTTAAGGAAAATTACACACGTGACACATTTTTCTGCTGGCACACGATATTTTTATTAATTTTTCACGCACATTTATTGTATTTTGACTCCCGTTACACGAATATTTTTCACAAACTGAAAAAATATTTTTTATTTATTTTTGACATTCCTTTTTTGTATGTTGAAATTTAAATTGAACGAACAAAGTTGCTACTTCTGGTATTAAAAATGAAACAGAATTTAAAATAATTTTAAATTATTTTCATATTCATCAACAAAAACCACAAAAAATTTAATTATATTACTATTTGAGGATGTAATCCGCATCAGAAGATGAAAATCTGCGAATATAATTGTGATGAATTATATTTATTAATTTTTTAATACTCTTTTGTGCAACTATGTGTGCTTATGATGTGTGGTGAAAGTGGTTTCAGCACTCCCTGCAAACATTTTTTATTGCGGAAGTGGCTAAGAAGAGTCTTCCAGAAGTTGAAACTCATCGCCACGACTATTGCCAAAGTATCATTAAAATCATCTTCCGTCGGGAATAACTGTTCCTCGTGGAAGTGTCTTCCAGACGACTCGAATAAGACACTTCTGGAAGTGTCGAAGAAGACTTTTCTGAGCGCCACCCGGAAGATGATCAAAGAATAGTCGTCTTAGTCTCTTCAAGAAGATGATTTTTCATTTTTTTATTTCTGTATTTATAATTAAAATAGAATGCTTCAAGACACTTTTACAGGCAAAGTTTTTGACTTCTTTAAATATGCGAACACTTGTTTGTTTAATGAAGTTTTTCGTAAAATTAATATAAATTGTGAGTAAAATCCGATATTACTAAATAAAAAAATTAAGAAGATTTACTTACCTTTTAAACATTTTATTTTTTAATAATTTCCAAATTACTAACAAAAAAAAAAAAAAAAACACTATTATCAGGAACATTTTTCTTATTATGTTTATTATTGCAGCCAAACTGTACCAAAGTTAAGTAAGACCAGCTGTTTTACAATATTAAGTTCTACCAAGTCGGTCAACAAAAAAATCCTCCCCCGTAGACGAATAGTTGGACTTGATGTATTTTGATGTGCTAAACACGAATCTGCTTTCAGTTTTTTTCCATCAGGTCTGCATTTTTTTTATGGGCGTGTCTAATATTTCGCCCATAGTAAAGCCATTACTCTAGTATATTTCCTCATAACTCAAGAACAGTGTGTACGATTGATCAAAGTGATACACCAAAAGATGCGGACTAAAAATATCTTCAAACTTAATTTTTTTATGTGCTCAATAGTTTCGGAGTTATTTTGAAATAAGAGTCCGAAAAAAACATTTTCATGCTAAATTTTAGATTTTTTTGTTACTAAAATTTCTTTTAATAAATGAAAACATCTAAAATGTTACAGTTTATCATCTTTATCTTAAAGCTGGAAATGCTGGGAATAAAATGAGGCATCTTTAAAATTGATGCAGAAATCTAATTTTTATTCACAGTTAAGTAAAAATACCCATGTTACATACAATTGAGTAGAAATACAGTGGTGGCCAAAATATTTTTTTTATTTTTTCTTGAAACCAAAATAGGTTTACAAGCTGGATTTTGACGAGTTAAACAATAATGCATTCACTTTTTTTTCTAGAAAACTGATTTTTTTTATGTGCATGCGGTCACACTATAAAATTCGAGAATAGTTTGTCAAAATTAGGCTATAACTTAAGAACCCTTTACACGATTTTGATAAGTGATACATCAAAAGATGCATACGAAAATTGTCTTCAAGGTATGTCAACAATATTTTTCATTCGATCAAGAATTTCAGAGCTATGGATCAAAATTTTCACCACTTTTCAAAAAAATAAATTTTTGAAATTTTCGGTATTTTTTTTTCCGACACTTTTTTCGAAATATCTCCTAAACTATTGAGCGGATAAAAATTTGATAATTAGCGATTTAAAGCTAATTTTATTCCGCATATCGTGGTATATAATTTATATAAATCATGCATACCGTTCTCAAGTAATAGTGAAATATACTCGAGTAATAGGAATATTTAGGGCACAATATTAGACACGCCCATAAAAAATCCCGACCTGATGGAAAAAAACTGAAAGCAGATTCGAGTTTAGCATGCGGAATTCCATCTAGTCTACATATTTTTTTGAAGAAAATCAAAAAATTTTTTTTGTTGTTAGCACTCAACGGCAGTAACAAAACACAGCTTTTGTTTAAAAAATAACGAAAATTAGTGCTATTATATAAAAAAAATTATTATTTTTTTAAATATATATATTTTTTTTGTTTGAAAAATGGTACTTTTTTGAAATACAAGTACCATTTTTACAAATACAGAATTACATATAACCAAAAGTCACTATTATCATATATAAACTAAATTTTTAGTAATAAGCAAAAATTCTCTTGTAAATCTAATTTTTACCAAAAACAAAAAAATTTTCACAATTTTCATTGTGATATTTTTTCATTGTGATATTTTTTTGTTTAAATTGATTAAAATAACGAAATAAAAATGATAATATAGCATTTAATCATTTCTGATATGATAGCTTAGCATTTTAATTATTATAAAAATGTATTAATTATTGCTTTAAATTGGAAAGAAATAATTTTTATTACAAATACTTTCCCATTCCATTACATCTTATTATAATACTGATATGCTCAAACAATATGCAATTTTTGTGAGTATTTCATTGGCTTATCTGAAAGACATTCACTTATTTCATTTGCACACTAAGTACAACTGAAAATTAAATCTTATTAATTTTTTATTGTATTTTTATAAACAATAAAATTTTATAAATAAAAATTTTGCAAGATAATTAATAATTTCTCTCTTCAAATTCTTTTTATTCTTAACAGTATTGAAATTGAAAACTATAAAAATATAGAAATTTGCTAAACAAAAGAAAAAATGTTGTGATTTAGAATAATAAACAATGTCTCAACACAGTTCCGAAGATCTACGTAGCACTGCCGAATTATTAATAAATCAAACTCGCATCATGCAATCAAGAGGTAACGGCGGCGGTATCGTCAATCCTTCCGGGTATGATATTTGTAAGTATTAATTAAATTAATAAAATATTGATATTTAATTTTATTTTCATTTATTTTAGCACGTACTCATTCCATAAATCTTATAACTGAAGAATTTTTAGGAGGTTATATGCAAGATGGTCGTATGTCGGTTGTACGAAGATTTTTTTGTTTATTTGTAACATTTGATTTATTTTTTGTATCACTTTTATGGCTGATATGTATAATGGTAGGGGTATTAATTAAATCAATTTATTTGTATATTAATAATTGAGTTAATTGTTTCGATACTTATATACTCTTTTTCTGATTATAGATAAATGGCGATAGTATATTACAGGCACTGCAAAAACAAATATTACACTATACAGTAAATGAATCATTATTTGATGTTGTAGCAGCGGCTATTTGTCGTTTTTTAGTTTTAATATTTTTTTACGCATTACTGTATATAAATCATTGGCTTATAATTGCGGTAGGTAAAACTTAACTATTTTTAATTGAAAAACGATATTCATATTTACATATTTTATTTTTTTTGTTCGTAATTTCAGTTGTCAACAAGTGGTTCTTGCCTATTTTTAATATCCAAAGTGTTTGTATTTAATGTATGTGATATTTTTAAGAAGAATTGAAATGAAAATTAAGTTTATCAAAATTATTTTATATATATTTTTAAATACTACTTTTAGTGGGTTGATTCTAGTCAACAAGTATTTGTGGTCATCCTCATTTTATCCTCATTTGTTTTGGCTTGGGGAGAAGCTTGGTTCTTAGACTGTCGTGTCATACCCCAGGAACGTCATGCTAGACGTTATTTTTCTAGTAAATGCTTATGCTTTTATTTTCACACGTATTTTTAATATTAAATAATTTATTACTTTAGCTCTTACTAATTCAACGGATCGTTCTCCGTTGATGGCACCATTTTTGGCCTCACAAAATGAACGTCGTCCGGCGGAAAGTGTTGCGGATTTTTATTCACCTTTAGACTCAGCTCATAACAGTGATGAGGAAGAGGAGCAGGTAAGTAACAACTACCTATTTTCAAAACTCCTCAACATATTTTAGACATATTTTTGGGAACATTAAAAAAATACCAAGGTTATTTTTGAGGGGTAACAAAATCCCTTTTTTTCCATCCATAGGGAGTGGGTCGCCTTAATATTTATACAATGAATGTTGCAAACAATTCAAATGTAATGGCAAATTTATAAATAATCTTTATCTAAGAGTGGTCAATTTTATTTTTCTATTTTTATAAAATTAGAATAGAATTAAATTATTTACAAAACAATCATTCTATTTCAGTTAAAAACTTCTCTTTATTTCTTGAATTTTTATTAATTATTCCCTTTACTCTTCCCTTAAATGAATACAAAAAACACTTTACCTTTATACGAAGGAAAAGAATAAATAAAATGAATTTACAATTCAAATTTTAAGATTTTCAATTTGTGACAAACAACGAAAATCGTTATAAAATGTTAATCTAGCAAAGAGATAAATTGATTTTATTTATAACTGAACTTGAAGATGGTACTGTACATTCTGTTAAATTTGTCTTTTTTTCCTAATATGGATAAAAAATAACTTGTATTTTTTTTCGTTTTATATAGGATGAAGAATATCATCAAATGGGTTTAGATTGTTTACGTAAAGCCTATGAATTGCTGCAAGTGCCAGATTGGAAGGTGGAAAAGGTTACTAAAAAGGGAGATACCATTAGCAGCATACATCGAGAGAAATTAGGAAAAATTTATAAATTAACCGTAGGTATTGAGTTAATTTTATTTATTTAAATTAACTATAAGTAAAAATAATTTTAATTAAAAATATACATTTGAAAAAGGGTCGCTTAAAATATCCTGCCAAAGCATTGTGCAATGAATTATTTTATAAAATAGAAGAAGCTCCTCACTGGAATCCCACCATTTTGGAATCGAAAATAGTGAGGGTAAGTAACATTATTTAAGAATTTCTTATATTTGCAAAATTTAAATGTTTTTCATCTTTCAGAAAGTTAATACATACACTGATATTACCTATCAGGCTACTGTAGGTGGTGGAGGTGGTATGATAAAATCTCGTGATTTTGTTAATTTACGTTGTTGGCGTTTATTTGTGGATGGTAAAATGCGTGAAAATTCCACAGAAGCTGATAGTTCCGATGATGATGAAATGCTTAATAATTCTTGTGAGGGAAGTGTTTCAACTATATCGGATCCGGAGGAAAGTGGTCAACCCAGTAGTGTGGGTAGTTGTAGAAATGCCACTAGCATGACGTTATCCAAAGATTCTGGGGCCTTTCAAACTCTCAGCAAAAGTTTAGGAGCCAAAGATTTTAGTGAAGCCATGCGTTTAAATTTCAATGAACCTCCACCATTGGATGAACAATTTGAAGATGCTAAAGATCATGTGGAAGATGTCGATGAGGAGCAAACAAAAAATACAGAAACACATTCTCCCCTTAAGGGTTTTAATACTAAGGGTAAAGTATGGCTAAGTGCAGCCATAAGTGTAGAATACGATCGTGTACCGGCCAATACAAAATATACAAGAGGTGAAAATTTGGTTGCCGGTTTTGCTATGCATGAGATAGAGGGAAAAACGGATGCGTGCATTTTTGAATGGATATTATGTTTAGATTTGAAAGGCTATATACCTCGTTATGTATTAGATACTGTGAGTATATGTTTTAATATTTTTATTTAGTTTTGCGTTTTTAGGAGACTAAACATGTTGCCTTATAGAAGTGAAACATTTTGAAATTACAAAAAATATGTATGTAAATAGGTATTTTAATAATTGTTTATTAGCTTTGATTTTTGATATATAATGATGGGCCTAACTTTCACTCAAAACATAATTTCATATTTAAACATTTTTGTAGGGAGGCAGTTATAGATAACACTGACGAACTTTAGGAGCGATTATGTTATGAACTGGAGGGTAGCTAGAGAATGTTGAATGAATGAAAGTTTAAATTTCGCGGGGACAAAAGGAGAACCATATAGGAACTCTAGAAGAACCGATAGGAACTCCAGGATGGCAATTGTCATCAGAGAGAATTGAAAGTTTAGTGGAGGATTTCACAGGGAAAGTTTGGAATAGTCATGAACTAACTTGTCCGGTAGTATTTCCGGCGAAGAGAGAACGGACAAAATGGTGGACCAAGGAACTTAGGAACCAAAGGTCAATTGTTAGAAGGCTGTTCATTAGGGCCAAAATAACACGTAGGTGTGAGGATTGGAGGGACTCATGGAGGAACTAATGTGAGTCCGAGTTTAACGCAAGAAGACTTTTATCAGCTTAAACAAAACGGGTTACATGCTTAACTTTGCCAAGGAACTTGTTTTCAATGATCTAACGTTTTGGAATTCGGTTAATTTTTGTCAATGAGTTAAAATTCTATATATTTGGCTCAGATGTAGGATCTAAGGTACCTTTACATCGTGAAGTATAATTTCTTGCAGAGAGTGGAGAATCGAGGCATACTATAATATTTTTCATATTGTCAAAATAACGATCCGAAGAAAAATTAAGTATTGTGCATAGTTTGCTAATACATAAATACTAGGGTGATCGACGCGGTTTTCCAACCGGTTTTTAAAACGGTTTTTTCAGTCAATGTGCTGTCGGTTTTTTCAAAATGTTCATTTTTCGAATGTCGAATAGACCGGTTTTTTTAAACACAAAATATTTGATCCAATATTTCCTTTATTTTTTAAAGGTGTTGTGTTAAAAAAGTTTCACCTGCAGAATCGTTTCATTGAGACAGGCTTAAACCATGGTTTCTGTTTATGCTAACTAAAATTTAGATGTTTTTTTTTCTAAAATTTTGAAACATAATTACCTTCTAGTCATCTAGATATATAATTTGCTTAGCATTTTTTCTCTTTCCAGAGCTTTCTGAAGCTACCAAACGACGTAGAAAATTAAAAAACTTTTTGTCCAACAAATCCTAATGGAGCCATATTTTGAGATTTTTTTCAGGGAGCAGATATAAGAGGATTTATGTGTCTTTTTCTACGAATTTTTTCTCTTTCCAGAGCTTTCTAAAGCTCCCAGAAGACATATAAAATTCAGCTTAATTATAACCCTATTCGTCCTGCAAATCCTAACGGAGCCAGATTTTGAAATCTCTATCAGGGAGCGAAAATACGGGGATCTATATATATGGATTTAAATATATCTTTCCTAAGAATGTTTCCTTTACAGAGCTTTCTGAGGCTCCCAGACGACGTAAGAAACTAAAAATCGGCATACTTATAAAACTATTCTTTCAACAAATTCTAACAGTGCCAGATGTTTCTATCAGGGACCAAAAAGTCTGTTTTGGTATTAAGAACTTTTGAGTTGCTATACTTACTGTTTGCTCTCCAAATCCTAGAAAAAACTGATTCTGTATTTCGGCCAGGGAGCGTATTTACGACGATTTTTTTATTTTGAAAGGTTTACGAATTTAAAACTTTAATCAGTATAATTCCAATAAATTTGAACGGCTTCAAATAATTGACTTCGATTAGGGAGAGGAAGGTGTCTAAATGTTGTTCATATTTATTTCTTTTAATTTTCGGATTTGTTTGTGCATATTTTCATTATTATTTTTCCTGACATTGTTAGGCTTTTACGCTTGTATTTAATAAATTTTAACTTAATTATAAGAATTGATTTTTTTAAAGAAATGCAGTCTTTTGATATAAATATTAACTTCTGCAAAAAACCGGTTAACCGGTTTTTTTTGAATTTCAAAAAGTGCAACCGGTTTTTTAAAAATACCAACTATATATATATATATATATATATATATATATATATATATATATATATATATATGTGGTCTAGATGAAATTCCGCATGCTAAACTCGAATCTGCTTTCAGTTTTTTCCCGTCAGGTCGAAATTTTTGTTTATGAGCGTGTCTAATATTTCGTCCCTAATAAGCCGATTACTCGAGTATATTTCACTATAACTCGAGAACGGTATGCACGATTTATATAAATGATACACCAAAATATATGGAATAATATTGGCTTTAAGTTCATTAGTTTAGGAGATATTTCGAAATAAGTGTCCGAAAACATTTTTTCATGCTAAATTCAAGATTTCTTTTTTTTTTTTTTTTACTAAAATTTCTTTTTAAAAGTGAAAACATAAAAAAAATTTCAGTTTATAATCTTCATCTCAAAGCTGGTAAAACTACGAGTAAATAAAGCTACGTATCATAAAAATTGATGCACAAATCTTGATTGCATTCACAGTTAAGTTAGGATACCCATGCATACCTACAGTTAAGTGAAGATACACTAGTGGGCAAAACAAAAAAAAAAAAAAAAATTCCGTACATGATAGAAAAAAAGTAAAAGCAGATTCTTGTTTAACTCGTCAAAATCCATATAGTCCACGTATTTTTGTTTTAAGAAAAAATAAAAAAAAATAATATTTTTGTTAACCACTGTATTTCTGCTTAATTGTATGTAACATGGGTATTTTTACATTTATTTAAATTTATTATTATTTTTTTTTTACATTTATTTTAAAATAACTCCGAAACTATTGAGCACATAACAAACTGAAGTTTTGGTGATTTGAAGATATTTTTAGTCCGCATATTTTGGTGTATCACTTATGTCAATCGTACACACCGTTCTTGAGTTATGAGGAAATATACTGGAGTAATGGCCTTGCTATGGGCGAAATATTAGACACGCCCATAAAAAATCAAAACTGATAGAAAAAAACTGATAGCAGATTCGGTCGTAAGTTCGAACTTTTTGATGTAATAAGTGGCTGCATAAAATAAGCTATGAGATACAAAATTTATTTTTTTTCTTCTTATTTTTAAGTTACTTAAATGTAAACTTTAACAATAAATAATGGTTCTTTCTAGGTTAAACTATAAATATTCCTCTTTCTAATGATACCCTAATTTTATTTTTAATTCCTGTCTGTTTTGGAGCATTAAAAATAAAATTGTGTACTGCATAAAATAAGCTTTGAGCCACTGTATCTGTATAATTAAGTTCATATTTTTTAAATTAATAATTATGTAATTACACAGTGCAACACTGATTTTCAGATTCGGCATTTCTCCATCTATTATAATATAATGCACATACATAATCATGAATTTTTAAGTCTATTTATATTTACCTTTTTGGAATCAACTTCTCGATATATATGGCCAAATGTAAAATGAATGTTACCCACCATCAACTTTTTCAAATTTTACGTTATATGAGAGGTGGGCGTTAAAGTGGGCGGACCACGTTTCTTAATTTATATCGACCGTTGAACTATCTGTACAAAATTTCGTTGTATGAAATGAAACTACTACGGACACCCTTTGTTTCTAGTATTTAGCCTATAACTTTTTTCTTTATTAACCGATTTTTCCCATTTTCAAAACCAAACTTTATGGGATCTTAAATGATTTTTTCGGCATGTTACACACGGAATGACAAAATCATTTATATAAAAATTATGTCAACAAATTAAAAATTTAATACAAAATTTAATTTTTTGTTTGTTTTTCAAAACATTTAAAAAAGAAATTGAAAATAACAAAAATTATTATTTTAAATATTTTTGCATAAAGCTTAATACAAAAATATTTACAAATAATACAAAACATCTTTAATAAAATTTATGCATCATTTTTTACTATGTTCCCAATTAATTTTTTTACAAATTATAAAAATAATTTTGCTCCTAAACTATTTGGCAGATAAAAAAAGGAAATTATAGTTATAGATGTTTTGAATCCGATTTTTTTTTATTTATCTTTATTTATTATTTAACTAATTACTTTTTATTATTTATATTTTCAGGCTTACACCACATTCATGACCGATTATATGACATATTTACGTAAATATATAAGTGAATTGCGCCAAAGACGCCGAAGAGTAACCAGAAATTAAATACATATTTACTATTATAAACTGTTTGCTACAACTACATATTACATAATTTAAAAATTTTAAGGCAGAAAGTGAAAATCAGAATGTTTGCTAATATATAAAAGTTAACTCTAAAAAACTAAGTTTTAATTATGAATACATAATGTGATTTGTTAAATGGACTTCTTTTATAGTTTTTAATTCAAAACAGCCTTTCATAAAATTTGTTCTAAACAAATTTATAGGGATAAGTTCAAAATACTCAACAATTTTAAAATTTTTAAAAGAAAAAAAAAAAAACTTGAACAATCTGTAGTAAAACATATTCTAACAAACTTTTTTGTAATATGGTTAAAAGTTAAATTTAATCAGCGAAAATTAATCACAATTTTGTTTGCTTCAATTATTTCCTTGTAACAAAAAAAAAAAACAAATAATGTCTGCAGCCAAACTTGCATTAATGTATGAAATAATTTTCAATTAATTATTGAGGCTAATTATTCGTAAAAAAAGGATTATATTGTTGTAAATAAAATGTCTTCATTTCTTTCTTATAATTTAAGAAAAAGTTTGTTAGAATTTCCTCTTAAGTAGCTAAACTTTCTGTATTAAAACTTAAGTATGTAAGTAGTTTGTAGTAATTAGGTTTTCATCTATACTAAGTTTTATAAAATAATTACTATTAAATTACTCTATTGTAATTTGTATTAAAAATCACATAGCACACAAAAATAAAAAGAACTGAATTAAATGTATCTCTAGCTTCAAAATTATCTCAATTTTTATAAAAAATAAAAATAATAATTAATTAAAAAAAAAAAAATGCTTATATTTTATACATAAATTAAATTTATTATTTATGTTGTATTTTTCTTGTACAATTAGATGTGTTCTAAAAATATACAGAATTGCCAGTTTTAAACATAATTTATAATAAACCTTTTTAATTTAAATTTTTTTTATTCTAGAATAATTTTGTTTAAAACTAACAAATCTGTTTAGTATTGAAACACAAAAATTATGTATATGCTGCATTAAAACTAAATTAGTTCATTTTAATCTTAAGTTTAATTCTATAAAATACTTTTTTTATATATTTAAAGCAAAATAAATCATATTTGTATTAAAAATGACAAACATGTAATATTGGAATAAGCAGTATAAATAGCAGCAAAAAATAAGAGAATACTTTCGAAGTTGTGAAATGCTCAGTTTTTTTTTTATAATGGTGAAAAATCTGTTTATGTTTGGAAGTCGGTAAGTGAAATAATCCAATTTTTAATTATAATAAAAAATATGTTGGAAATACATTTAAAGAAGTGCATCAGGTTAAATTAAAAGGAAATGATTTAAAAAAATTAACATACATTTCCATTATTACAATATTTCGACATGTTCATAACATTCGATGTTTATTAAAGTTGTTGAACTAAAATAACAAATATTAATTTTCGAGAGTGCTAAAAAAATAATCTAAATAATTAAGATCTACTCTTTTTGGTGATTATGTTAAAAAATAAAAATATAAACATTTATTTCGAATATTCAAACTTTACAATAAAAATAGAGATTCAAATAACATCATAGAAATAAAGTTCTTATTTTTCCTTGTAGGGTATAAGGTTTTATTGGTGGATATTTAACAAAACATCGTAATTTGAGATAAAATGCCATTTGAAGGTCACACGAAAAATATCGGGTTTAATCAAAGGAACTCAAAAAGACTCTTTGACATGGTTAGTATTAATGTATAGTGGAAATAAATAAAAAATACACCTTTTGCGGGATCTTCGACAAGGATCGATAATGGGCTCGCATGTTTACTGGCTACAGCTATGAATATGCTCTAGGTAATGTTGGGGGGTTATTGTGGTATTGTATCAAGTTTATAGAGTTTTTTGTAAATAAATTTGAAAGAAAAATTTAACACAGGCGCATAGTGAGAAATGGAAATAATTATGGAATTTCGGAACGGCTGTTCCGATTTCCATGAGGTGTAGGCAACTTTAAGTTTTGAGCTTGCACCATATAGACCTGCAGGGGGAGTGTCCACAGGGTCCCAAAATTGGACACCTCGGGTATACATTTTTCTAAAAACGATCCTGATTCCTCATATCTCAACCTAAACAAGCTTGCAATCGTAAATTGCCTTGTTGTCTCTGGCGGTACCAAAGCAGAGTTTGTGGACTATAATTAGACACCAGCAGAATGGAATACGTGTTTTCTGTGCCGCTACACACTTCATCAGCATTTGTGGTGTCTTATCCATTTCGGTTTCGTTGAAACCTAAACACAACCGATTTCAAAGATTTTTATATAGGAGGATTTTGCTAGTCGAGATCTGCAAAAAACATCGCCATATGAATATCTATAACAACAAATAGCGAATATATGTATGTTACTTAAGAAAATTTGTATATAACAAGCAAATAGTGTCCGACCGAACGTTCGGGTTCGGCCACGGTGTTCGGTAAAAAGTGATGTTCGGTGGGTGTTCTGCAATTTTTTTGGCCGAACTTTACCGAACACCGAACTTTTTATTAAATCTGAATTTAACTTGTTTTTGTATCACCAAAAGCATAAACACAGTACAACTGCAATTATAATAATCAAAAGTACGAAAAAACACAAAGAAAAGGTTGAAAATGCGTTTAATTAATAAAATTAAATTTATTTAGCTACAACTTTAACTTCCCAAAATGCAAATATCTGTACATTTTCAAATTCTATTTCATTTATATACGTTTAAATAGCGTCCAGAAAGAACTAAACGGTATTTTTATTAATAAAACAAATTTTGGCACTTTTTAGGTTCTATAACAAAAAGTTTGGGTTCGGCTGAACTTTGCAAAATTGACCGAAGTTCGGGTACGGGTTCGGTTTGAAAAAGTGCGTTCGGTCGGACTCTGCAAACAAAAAAGGGAAAAAATCTCTTTTTTTTTAAGTTCAAATTTAAATACCTATAACTTTTGACTCCGTAAATATTTTTTCAAAATTCTTTACACAATTTCGCTATTTCTTGTTAATGAAATCATGATCAAAAAAATCATGTGAAAATTGGACCCGCTGTTGCGAAAAAAAATTCACCATTAGAATTAGTATGTCCCCTGATTCAATTAAAAAACCCTAATCCATAGATTATAAACATAAAAAAATATTGAATTTTTATTAGCAAAATAAAAGTAAAATGTTATTGCTTTTATATATTACACTATGCGACATATTGAGGATCATCGCGTGGGGGCGGAATCATTCCATCTGCAATTGGCAGTTCTTGATATGTGTCATAAACTTTCCAAAGGATTTTTTGCTGGTAGGCAAAATTTTTATTTTATGACCTTTTAAAGTTTTACATTTTTGCAAGAAAGTAGTTTCAGATAAATAGAAAAAAATAATATAAATATATATTGAAGCTCAAATATAAATGTTTAGAGCATTTAAATGGCGATATTTCATTAGAACTTTCTTTTTATTTATTTATGTCTAATAATAAGGGGTCATTTCTAGTCCGTTTAAAAAAATTGCGATTTAACCATGTACGTCCGTATGGTCGGCTGGCTGTCCATGTAAAGCTTGTGCGCAAAGTACAGGTCGCAATTTGGAATATAATTTGATGAAATTTGATACATATGTTTTTTTTTGCACAAGGATGAAGTCTATTGAATTCGGTCATGATCGGCCCATTACTTTACCTGGTCCCCATACAAATGTCCTTTCGGAATAGAGATTTAACACTCATAAAAATGTTAGTATCAACTTAATATTCGACACAAATAAATTTTTTATAAGTATAAATGACAGTGCAAAATTTAATGAAGATCGGTCTATAATTTATTATAGCTCCCATATAAGACCCAATTTCCGAAATCACCCAAAAGTGAATAAATACATGTGAATGTTAGTATCGATATAATATTCTATATTAGTATGTTTTTTTTACACTTTTATACAAGTATGGGTCCACAATTGGCCCCTTCCCGAATTTTGGTAAACATAGACAATGGTGTAAGGTATCATATGGTCGGGCTATACCGAGTATCACTTTTTTCTCGTCCTTTTTAACAACACATGATAAGTCGGATGAATTTTTTACTTTTTTTGACAAAGAAAATATCTGTCGAACATTTTAACCCATTAAACACAAGTTTTAATCGACTTTCATGTCATTTCTTAAAAAAGTACTAGAAATGACTTAAGGTAAGATAAATGAATTGAAAGTTCTACTGAAATATTTACCGTTATATGCTCTAAATATTTATGCAAAAATACTTTAGATTCGAACTATATTTATATTATTTTTTTCGATTTATCTTAGACTACTTCAGTGCAAAAAAAAAAAAAAAAAGTTTAGAAGGTCATAAAACCTACCAGCGAAAAATCCTTTGTAGAGTTTATTACACATAGCAAGAGCTACCAATTGCAGATGGAATGATTCCGCCCCAAAATACTGTTGCATAGTGTTATTTATTAAGAACATTAAAATAATAGACTCATTACAATATAATTTTTAACCAAAGCACTAAAAAAAATCCTTAAAACTTATATGGCATTATATGGCATCTCTTGAAATGATGATCAACAGAAAATACAAATTTTTATAAATTAATTTACATCTAATTTTTTAACATACATAAATCTAAACAAATATGAATTGTAAATATTTGCGTAATATTTTATTACATTTATTTTTTTAAATTTTCGCAGAATTTATATTTTAATAAATTGATTTTTTTTAGTTTAATTTTGTAAACAAATGATCATATTGATGGAAGAAAAATATCCAGCAGCTTTTTAAAATTTCTCCATCAATCAACTGTCAAATTTTGTCCCTCTCTTGCTCTCACTTGCTAGTTTTTTAAAGTAAACGAATACGATTTAGCAATTTCTAGCAAAATTTTGAGATAATTATTACAAAATAGTTGGTATGCTAACAGAACTATAATTTGAAAAATTCTGAAATACTGTTGGAAAGTTCCAAACATAGAGTATCGTTCCAAATGAATGTTGTAAAACCAATCTGTGTTAGATTCTATAAATAAGAAGTATATCGAGGGCTTATATTCAAATTGGGCCTCATGCAGATTTACAAAATTTTTTTTTGCGTCAGACTCTTCAGTTTTCTATTTTTTTTATATATGGTGTTAATTTTGGAGTCAAAAGTTAATTCTAACACTATTTTTTTCACTTTTTTGTTTTTAGGCTATCTACAACAGTATATATTTTTTTTAGGAAAAACGGGCTATCTGCAAGTTTTTGTTTGATTTTCAAAGAAATGTAAAAATAAAAATTGATAAATAATGAGAATTTTCTTTGCGATTTGAACTTTTTTTAAACGTTCCCAGCAAAAACTTGGTAATGGTTTGTAGTTACGGATGTAGTTACTTTTCAATCATAACAACATACTTTCTGCATTACATGAAAGTGGATTAGTAACTACTTACTTTTAACTTAATATGTAATCAGTTACATAAGATCAGATTTTTGGAAATGTTACTTTTTATCTATCTCTTCATAAAAATTATATATTTTAAAAGTGGGTAAAATATGAAAATACATTAATTATTTGTTAAAGTCATGAAGACTAAAACAAATAATTAATCGTAAACACACCAGTCTCCGGTGAAGTCGAAACTATGACGTAAGCAGACAGAATAGCTTATTGTTAACTAATCCATTAGGCAACTTTTTACATTCATTCATGAACTCTATAATTTGAGTTTATGTAAAAACTACATCAAACATAAAATACGGTATAACTCTTAAACCAATAAAGGGGTATAAAAATGTACTAGAGGAAATTTGTAGGAAATTTTATTATCTATAAATGTTGTATTAACATCAAAATACGTACTATGCTCAATATGCTAGTTATATGCAAAAAGTGTTATTGTTCATTTAATTTTACTGTCTTGTGTACTAAATAAATTTTGTGTCTGAAATAATGTTTGTCAAATTTTTCAAAACATAAAAAAATAAATTCAAGAAAATACAATTTTGTTTGTTAATGTTTACAAAAATCAATTTCTTATTTCAAAAGGCTATTGGTAAATTATTAGTGTTTAAAAGTGGTAAGTATCTGAATATTACTAAAAAATATCCACTAATTTGTATTGTTTCTCTTAGGCACATTGGCACAAATTTATAATACCATGAAACTCAACAGGCAACAAATTTAAAGCGATTGCAATTTAGGAAATATAATTACATATAATTACATAAATTTGTTAAACGTATTAAACTCTTAACAATTTTCAGACGGGGGCGCTTCAAGAATTAACTCCAAGTCTTTGGTATGAAATAGTATGTCAAATCCTGATTTCCGAATATTTAAAAAAAAAAAAAAAATTATCTGCTTTTTATTTTCAATACTTCAGTACTTACTTGTAACTAGGGTTTGGGGTCCGAGAATTCCCGGGCGGGAAATCACGGGAATTCCCGGAAATTTTTCGTCGGGAATTCCCGGGAATTTTTTTAAATTTTCCCGGGAAAAACGGGAAATTTAATATTCATGTAGTTTTATAATCCTATAGGAAAAAATGTTATTGTTTTTATCGCCTAAGTGAAAATTGTACATTTACTAAATGAATTTTTAGATGCTAATACGAAATATAAATAAAATTAAATACAAGTGATATTTTAGATTATTGAAAAACATTTCATCGGTGCGCTGACGAAAAGTCCTATTTGACTACTTTTCACTAGGAAAAAAACGTTTTATTTTGTCCAATCACATTCCGAATACACGAGTTTTTAACTTTATATTTCTACAATCTTTTAAACATTTAATGATGATGTACCATTTTAAAATTTCATTTAAATACTAATTTTTCATTCCATAACACCATTCACAAAAGTGAATGGGTGAAAAGGGTAGACATTTTTCAAAAATGCATCCTAAAATTGCATTTGCATTATGAATGCATTTTTAAATTGTAATATTATTTCTTAACTACTATATTAAAAGAGGACATATTCATCTTCTACATGCAGTTTAAATCATTAAAATCCGTTAACAACTTTTAGAGTTATTGATGTTTAAAGTTACACACTTTTTCGATTATTTTGACTTTTCGAAAAAGTAAAATCGTGAATAAATACGCGAATTTTTTGAAATTCAAAAAAATAAAAATAGGGATATTTAAATGGCTCCATAGGAAATATGCGTGCCAAATAAGAACAATATCAGATGACCCTCCGTCAAAAAATTGGCATTTTTTATAAATCTTTCATGAAATGGACGATATATATTTTTTTAGTTTTCAATAAGTTTGTGCAAGTACTTTTTGGGTAAAATGTGAAAAGGCTGATATTTCTTTAAAAAATGTACAAAAATATGGAAAACACGAAAAACAATTTATTTAGAAGGTAAACATCCAACTATTTGGAAATTCATGTGTGAATGTTATTTTATTTTTTAGCATATATCAACGTTCTTAATTTTTTTTAATTGAAACTTTCTTCTTAGTACCAAAAACTAAATATTTATTATTTATTTTCATTCAAAGTTTTTATTTGTATATTTTTATTTTTTGTTTATTTGACTATTTACTAAGTCTATCCAAAGATATAGTCCAGGCTGTTTCGTGCAAGAATTAGAACATTATTCTCTTAAAATCTCTATCAATTTTGGAGTACGGGAACACTTTTCGGTAAAATAGGGATCCCGCGTGGTCCAATTTAGGTACATGAACAAAGCTAATATTTTACAAAATGAACCAAAAAATATTTTCTAAATCTAATTCGTAATAGATTTGAATAGAAGAAAATTTGAATGATTCAAAATATTTTTTAAACTTGAATTGTAATATTGGTAGTGGATTCTTCAAGCAATTAATTCTTGTGAAGTTAAAGAATTTAAGTCTATGAATTAAATATGAAAGCTTTAAAGAAATTACTGGGAATTTTTTTTTTTTTTTTTTTTTTTTGTGAAATATTTAAGATTGTTTAAATTTTTAATTGGTTTTACACTATAATACTTTGTATTAATACCAAAAATATTTTCAAATGTATTATGCTGTAAATAAGTTCAATACTTTGTATGTTGAAGTCTTTAAATTTTTTAAATGTAATTGCAACTCTTAAAGCAAATTTCGGCACATTTTTTTTTATTTATAGTCAACTCTGTTCAATTTTTCGTTTTTAATGGTATTAATACAAAGTATTATAGTGTAAAACCACCTTAACTAATCATAAATTTGATTTATAATGTTGTTTTATAGTACTGAATAGAAAAAATTACATTCTTTATAAAAAATCATTGCCTTTTTCTTAAAATTTAAATTTCCCGGGATTCCCGGGAATTCCCGGGAAATCGAATTTTTTATTCCCGTTTCCCGGGAAACAAAATATCACGGGAAACCCCAAACCCTACTTGTAACCGATAATGTAATTAGTTACTATTCATTTTGCTAATAATGACTTCTGTAATACTTTGAAACTAATGAGATTGAATAGCTACAAAGTAATTAGTTCTTGTAACGACATCTAAGTAATGACTTTCTGAAATGCCTACCTGTAATAATATAGAGCAAGTAGTTGACTCTAATGACATCACCGTGTTAAAATAATGAGTTATTCATCTAATGTGAAAGTAGTGTAGAGCCATTATATTAGCTTCTTATCTCATTACATGGCAAGCAAAGTTTTTGCTGGGGTTTTGAATTAGAGTCTTAAAATATTTCACAAAAATTTTGTTATCTCAATGCAGTCCGAAGAAAAATGCCATTGATTTTTAAGCATTTTTGGACGCTTACAGATCATACGCGGGTAAACCTATCAACATTTTATGAAGCTAAGTGGGAGCACTATACCATAGATTTGATGACAGGAAGGAACAAAATTTAATAAAATTGGTGATTATAGCAAAATATCTTAGATACCAAGAGCAGTTTCTTAAAAAAATATAATTAAATAAAAAGTGCAATAAACATCGTCTTTAAAGGTTTTAATCATTTTGGAGTTGTTGATATGCAATTTAATACAACTTTAATTGGTTTAAATTTTTTTTTGCAATTTTTTTCGCATGCATTTTTTTTTTTTAAATTTAATTTATAATTTTAATTTTGAACACATTTTCGTCCTTTTAGTAAATATTCCTGTTATTTGAAATTTCTAACGATTAAAAATGGTCCAGCCAACCGCAAAATTTCGCTTTTTTTTATCTCCTGATTGGTATGATATCATAAATTTAACATATTGTCAATTTTTTTTCAAAAATATTAGGTTTTACTTCTTTAATTTCCAATAAACAAAACGGGCTATATGAACATTTTAACATACATTAAAAATAATTAAGACAAAACGGGCTATCTACCATAACTTCGCGAATAATGGAGTTAAAAGATTTATTTTTTCAGTGTGAGGTTTAGTAGACGTAATATTAATAACTCGTAATAGAACGGATTGCAAAATGTTGGAAAATGAGGGAAATAAACAGTTTTTATGTTGTTCTGAACAATGGTGCTTTGAATGAGGCCCGTTTTGAATATAAGCCCTCGATATTAAGAAATTTCTGAAATACAAATTTATAAATAGTAGTGGTGAAAAGTTGAAAATACGAGCATTACTTTAAATGCTTTGATATTTAAAATCGCTTAAATCAGCTACCAAAATTATAAACGTAATAAAAATGATCAAAACTTCTTTTAATAATAATTTTATTTAAGTTTATGAAATAGATAAATATAAATATTAATTACAAATTTTATATAAATAATTGTTTATCGTTAGTACAAAAATTATGCATGATCGTTAGCCAAAAATATGAATTATAAATAAAACAGATCCTTTAAATTATCATTTTATTTGCTTTCTGGTTGAGGAAACCAGGATTGACAAGCCTCCATAGCTATTTCACACATAGCGGTAACAGCTTTGGCATTATCATATTCTGAAATTAAAAAAAAAAAATATATAATAATTCTAATCCTTACTTATTAGTAAATAATTATTCAAATACTTACCCACACTATTACGTTTACCAAAAATGCTGCCATTAAAAGGAGGCTTACGGTAGGCAGCTTCACTAGAGTTCAACATGACTACGGCCATGATGAAGGCAATAACAATGAGGCAGACAGAAAAACGTAGAGCGAACATTTTTATAGTATCCTTTGAGCAAGAAAACACGACTGAAAGACTTGAGAGTTGAGTTGTTATGAACTGTAGATGCAGACAAAAACTGATGCTTTGGTTGGCTGTTGACCAGGCTTTTATACTAAATAACTGGCGTTAGGAAAATCAAAAATAAAAATATGCTATGGCTAAAAATTGTTTTGTAATGTCTCTAAGGATATAACACAGGATAATTGAAAATAAATTGAAAAGTAACAAGTGGAAAAAAGGGGAAGGTTTTTATTATTAAATAACACTTGATAGTATGTGTGGATGGATAGAAGTACCAGTAGGGTTGTTGTTTTAGTATTAATTAGATTTAATTATTACACATAGTATATTAATAAGTCTTTTATTTAAGGACACTTATCAGAATATTGCTAAAATGTTATACATTTATTATTTACACACTCTTATTTAGACCATTACATACTAGTAAACTAAAAACAAAACATTTAACTCTTATTATTCCAGTCTAAAACTTTGGCAAATTCCTTTTCACCAAAATCCAACATTTTGGCTTGTTCCAAACAAATATTTTGTCTCTTTAGATTATCGATTAGGAACAATTGCTTTTTGTAGGCATTTAATAAGTCGGCTCTTTGTTTTTTTAAACTCTTAACTTGTTTATCTTTTGTTTCCGTCTCAATTCGTATTGCCTCTTTTTGTTCCCGTTCTGCATTTTTCATTTGACTTAAAGTATTTCGTACACTTTCCAAATCTTCATTAGCTCGAAAGAGTCTCTTCTCTAGATTAGTATTGGTCTGAGTTAAAAGTTTCAATTCTCTTTTGACCGTTTCTAATTCTTTATTTTGAGCCGAATGTTCTAGGCTACGTTCTTTTAAACGGCGATTAGCTTCTTCTAGTTGTTTTTCACTTTTTGCCAATTGTTCCTTGAGCGTTGTGATTTTAGCGTTTGCTTGATCTCTTTGTTGTTCTAACGTTTTGGTGTGATCTAAAGCTTTGTTTAGTAAGTCCTTTTGTTTTGCCATCTCTTGCGTGACACGTTCGTGATCTTCTTCGAGTATTATAATTTTAGATTTGAGAAACCTGAAATGAAAAAAAAAAAAATTGAAAATTAAACAGATTGTTCAAATATACTGAATTTTTTTTTCAATTTTGAAAGAAAGTACCAATTAAACCAAAAAAAAAAAATTATAATTAAAAACAATGCAATATGTACTACTAACAAAAAAAAAAACGCAAGACAATTCTTAAATTTTTTTTGCAATTATCAGAAAAACTATCCCCTTACTTAAATACAAATTTTATAAAATTTTCAAAAAATAAAAATTCATTTGAGCATAAAGTAAGTACATTTTTTTTTTTTTTATAGTGCAAACTTCTAAAAAACGTAAAAATTTTCATAAAGAATTTGTTTTCTAAAAACTATCAATTTAAAAAAAATTACCCATTTTGATAAAAAAATTTTAATTTTCAAAAATGTATAACACCGTGCAACTAAAGCTAAAAATTTGTCTCTCACATGATAAATTCAATATACATGTGAATATATAGACTTAATATATTAAAACTGCTTTTTCAGTTTTACATTTCGTGTTCGTTTTTAATTTTTAAAGGACCTTAAAGTTTTGAAGGAGGCACGAGGTTAATTTTTAATTTTACTACTTTTAATTACACAGCTCAACAAAATCGCAAAAAAAAAAAAAAAACGAGAGAAGAAGATATAGTCGGTCAAACCCGACTATATGATACCCTACACCATTTCGATCCACATAATTTTTTTTTTTACACATTTGTACAATTTACTTGTGTTAAATATTAACATAATACTAACATTTGTATGGGATTTATGCACGTTAGTGATTTTCGGGAGAGGAGTTTGTATGGGAGCTATGGTCAGTTATGGACCGATCTTCATGAAATTTGGCAGACGGATTTTTGTTAATATAAAACTTATTTGTAATAAATTTCATTAAAATATTCCTATTTTTAAGGCATCTGTAAGAGTTAAAACTCTATTCCGGGGGGACATTTGTATGGGGGCTAGGTGAAATAATGGGCCGATCATAACCAAATTCAATAGGCTTCGTCCTTGTGTTGAAAAAAGCATATGTACTAAATTTCATCAAATTATCTTCAAAATTGCGACCTGTACTTTGCGCACAAGCTTTACATGGACAGCCAGCCAGCCGACCAGACGGACGGACGGACATCGTTAAATCGACTCAGAAAGTGATTCTGAGTCGAACGGTATACTTTAAGGTGGGGGTCCGACAATTTTTTCTCTGCGTTACAACTTCTGCACAAACACATAATACCCCAACCACCTTTGGTGGTGTAGGGTATAAAAATATATATCTCGAATAATTCTGCAAAATAGTTATTGCTTAGGATTGATATAGTGTAGAAAGTAAAATAAAAATTGTCCATCAAGTCACATTTTTAACCCATTGAGGGCCACAGAAAATTTGCTTCCTTGAGGAGTTTCTAGGTTATAAAAAAAAAAACAATTTTTTTTTCTAAAATACTGGTCTGAACTTTACCAAAATTTGTACCAGCCATTAAAAAAAGATTGCTTATACGTCTTCGAATTTATTTTTTAATCGGAGCAAGGACGCACAGTGCTTTGATTCCATACAACGATGGGACAAAAATAGAAGGAGTTATTGTAGCAAATTGAAACTTGGTACACATATTACTTTAGGCTTAGAATGAATAAATACGAAGTTTTGAAAAAATTGGCGCAAAGACACGCCTACCTCCCATATATCCTAAAGTTAAAAAACTAATTTTTTTCTAAAATACTGGTCTGAACTTTACCAAAATTTGTGACAGCTATTAAAAATAGATTATTTATAAGTCTTCTAATTTGGTCAGAATTCCACCAAAATTTGTGATTGCAGTAAGATATAGATTATTTATGATTCTGCCAATTTTTATTTAAATCGGAACAAGAACACGCCTACCTTCCATATATCATGAAATGAGAAAAACGCATTTCTGGCTAACACACATAATATAAAAAATGGAGCAAGAACACGCCTACCTCCCATGTATTTTGAAATGTAAAAAACGAAATACTGGTTAAAACAATTTGAAAATTTACGATAGCCATTGGAAATGTTTTTTTTTATAGGTCAGACAATATTTTATTTAATAGGAGCAAGGGCATACCTACCTCCCCCAAGACCTATCGTTTTTAAATATTATTTCAATTTCTGCATTCACAATTTATGTTGAGTAAATCATTAATTTTCCTATTTTCGCCCGATTTCCGGTCGAACATTTTTATTTTTTTATTAAATTTTAAAGCAATGTCGATTTAATAACACGAAATACAAAGAATACTAAGAAAAGAAGGCTTGTCAAAAAAACCTAACTCTGTTGTCAAAAAAAAACCTAACTTTAAGATTGCGTTAGTCAAATTTTATTTATATGTATTAGTGCTGAAACCACTTTCACCACACATCATAATCATACATAGTTGCACAAAAGAGTATTTACAAATTATTAAATATAATTCATCACAATTATATTCGCAGATTTTTATCTCTTGATGCGGGTTACATCCACAAATAGTAATATAATTACCTTTTTTTGCTTTTTGTTGATAAATATGAAAATAATTTAAAATTATTTTAAATTCTGTTTTATTTTTAATACCAAAAGTATCAATATTGTTCGTTCAATTTAAATTTCAACATAAAAAAAGGAATGTCAAAGATAAAATAAAAAAATATTTTTTCAGTTTGTGGAAAATATTCGTGTAGCGGGCGTGAAAGTACAACAAACTTGTGTGAAAAAATAATAAAAATATCGTGTGTTATTGCAAAAATGTGTCGCGTGTGTAATTTTCCTTAAATTTTAAGGAAAATATTTGTTTATTTTGTGTTGTTTCTCTCTCTCACAAGTGTGTTGAATTCACACAGAACTTGTATGTGAAGAGAGAGGAATGTTGTTGTTGTAGGAAAGAGTACTATTTTCTATTCTTAATATTCTTTGACGAAATATTTCAAAATAAAGAATTTTTTGACTTTTGTGTAATAAAAGGAAATTTATAAATTTTTTAAATTATTATTATTTTTAGTTGTGGCAAAAAATAGGAAGTAATTCTTCTTTTATGTATTAAAAAACAATACTAAATTTTAGAATCAAGCAAAAAAAAAAAATTGTATAATTTTTTTTAATACTCATATAATTTTTGTATTAAAATTTATAAATGCTCTATAGTTAGCGCCATCTGGAGGATTTTTAACTTAATATATTAGATCCAAAAAATATATTTTTCTATTCCTTAGTTGTTTTTTAAATAATTTTTATAATTATTTTATTTTAATTTAGCAAAATAAATTACGTCAACATTGAGAACGATTTGAAATTGAAATAAAAACGGAAAATCAGACACTTTTTCAATTAAACTTTTTTTAAAGTTGTGGCAAAAAATAGGCTCTAACTATTTTTTAATCTATTAAAAATCTGTAAAAGCTTACATAAACCGTAAAAAAACCTGTTTCGGAAATTTCCTGAAGAATTCCTGGTTTGGCATAATTTTGGCAGTTGCGGCAAAAGAAGCAAGTCATATGTTACAGTAGGCTCTAGAAATAACGAGAAATACATCAAATAATGTTTGCAAAAAATTCGTCTTCTTTTCATAAGAGAGCACAATGTGTCCACATATTTTTGGCCCGATTTAGCATCATGTCACTACGTAAGAAAGCTCTGGAGTGCTACCAAAACAATAACATAGTTTTTGTACCAAGAGAGGTCAATCCTCAAAATTGTCCGGAGCTAAGACCAGTGAAGAGGTATTGGGCTTTTGTGAAAAGAGAATCGAAGAGGACAAAAGAGGTGTACCAAAATATCGTAGATTTTAAAAGGAGATGTGCAGACTGTTCCAAAAAAAGTGACTGAAACAACTATCAAATCTCTAATGGAAGGGTTATCAAAAAAGGTCTACAAGTTCATAAGTAGTGGTTAGAAGTATAATAGTTATATTTTTTTGTAATCTGTTCTATAATATCAATTAAATAAAAAAAACAATCAAAACTCTAAGATCAACCGTTTCCATATTATTGAATTTTATATATGTTAAGATTTTTTCGATCGCACTCCTTATTAGTTTTCAGAAATAATAAAAAAGTACCAATTTTTATAAATATTATTTTTTTTTACAAAAATGTATAAATATATAAATATATAAAACCAATATATTTTTTGTTTCCGAGTTTACATTGGTCCTTGAGCTATTTGAACACAATTTCACCTTATATGGGAGGTGGGCGTTAAAGTAGGCGGACCACGCCCATTTTTGGTTTCCGAGTTTATATCGCGCCCAGAACTATACGTACAAAATTTCGTTGTCGTACATGCTTCGAGCCCTATCCTGCTTTCAACAGACAGACGAACAGAGGGAAGGACATAGCTAGATCGACTCAGAATCTAACCAGGACCCAGAAAATATATACTTTGTTGGGTCTTAGATGACTCCTTCGACATATTACATACGGAATGACAAAATCAATATACCCCTCATCTTTTTGATGGTGGGTATAAAAAAGAAATAATAAAAAAAATTAAATTTTCTAAAAAAGTATCAACATTCAGAAAAAAGTAACGTAGAAATTTATTTATTTTTTTCAAAAACCGTAGCAACTTTTATAAAGATATTAGTTTTCTTTTTAATTAAAAAAAATTTTATAAATTTTCCAAAAATGTACCATAATAAAAAGAAAGAATAATATCCATGAAAAATTTTAGTTCTAGAACTGGTGTAATCAGAACCACTTCAGATTATTTAATAACATCCTCAGAACTAGTGGTATCACAACCAATTCTGACACTAATGAAGTATTCTGATTCTAAATTCTTGTTAAGGAATGTTTTAGAGAACTAGTGATTAAGAACTAATTCTGTATGACTTCTACATCACTTCTGAGAACAAATTACTGGTTCTCGAATTATAATCTGACTGTTTATGAAATCTTCATCTAATTTCAACTTGAAATGGATTTATGAAAACGTAACGAAAATAATTTGTTTGATATATGATATTTTCGCTCGAAATTACATTATTATGTTCTTAAATAAATAATGAACGGCTGTAAGCGTTGTTTTGAAATTCTCTTTAAAAACTGAAGACGAAAATATCAAAATTTTCAAATCCAATTGTTGGATTTCATAAATAGATATCGAATACATAAACCCAATTTATTGGTTTTGTTGAGAAAATGTTGTAAAACCAATCCGTGTTGGATTCAGAATATTTTTTTAAATTCTAGTTAAAAAAAAAAAAATATCAGAAAAAAGTAACATCAAAAAGATTGATTTTTTCATTCCGTGTGTAACATATGGCAAAAATCAATTAAAACCCCATAAAGTATATCGTCCATTCCATAAAAGAACGACCAAGAATATTTTTTATGTCTTCCGATTTTAATAAAATTTGGCATACGCATATCCTATGTAGCCATTTAAATATCTCCATTTTAAATTTTTTTTGGAATTTTGAAAAATTCGCGAATTTATTCGCTATTTTGATTTTTCGAAAAGTCAAAAAATTGCAAAAGTGTCTAACTTTAAACACTAATATCTCTAAAAGTTGTTAACCGATTTTAATGATTTAAATTGCATATTTAAGAAGAATATGTCCACTATAAATGTAGTAGTTTAAAAATAATATTATTTAAAAATGCATTTACAATGCAAATGCAATTTTAGTATGCATTTTTGAAAAATTTCTACCCTTTCGATTTTAATTTTTTTAATATGTTAAAAAGCATAAAGCATAAAATCTATTAGTTTTAAAATTGTTATTTTTTTTATAAATCTTTCATGAAATGGACGATATATTTTCTGGGTCCTGGTAAGATTCTGAGTCGATCTAGCTATGCCCGTGTGTCTGTCTGTTGAAAACAGGATAGGGCTCGAACGGGACAACATAGGGGGACGAAATTTGGATTTTCGAAAAGTACAAAAGGTATGTTTGAAGTATTCCTGATAAAAAAGATAATATTTTAAATTTATTTCTATGCTTTTAGTTTAGAAAGTTCGTAGGGTGCCAATAAAGTATTTATATTATTTTAATTATTTTGAATAAAATAATGTGAATAATAGAGCTTGAAATTAATAACAATATCTCTTTAATTTCAGGTTTCAAATATTAGCATAACGAAAAATAAATATTAGAATTACGAAAAAGTATATTAGAATAAGGAAAAAGTACCACAAAATCCTTTTTAAGAATTCTGATTTACTTAGGACTTTACATCTTCAATTTTATGTTTCTAGGATGAATAGTACAGATCATTCAATAAACTATTGGAGGAATGAAAATGTGCCACAAAGTTCCTTCTTATGGAATATTATTCACTTAGGATCACATATCATTAATTTCATGTTTCTAGGTTAAATATTATAGTGAAATCAAAAAGCACCATTTGAAGAACAGAAAGGTACAACAAAGTCGCCCCTGTGAATTCTCACTCAGGGCCACATATCTTTAATATCATGTTCCTAGGTTAAATATTACAGTAAATTCTAAAAGTAACTTTGGAATAACAAATAAAGTACCACAAAGGACTATGTATATTTAATATCATGTTTCTAGGTTAAATATTACAGGAAATTCAAAAAGTACCGCAAAATCCCTCCATTTGAATTCTTACCCACAGGACCATGTATCTTTAAGTACCACAAATACCACATTTACTTAATTTCATGTTTCTAGTTTTAATATAATTGAAAATTCATTATTGAGTTTGAATAAAATGTAATTTCCCGATTTTACCCCCTTTTTGGTACTTTTTTCCTCATGGATATACAAATCAAAAATGTATTCAAATGAATTTCTAAATTATAGTGCGATCCCATATTTAAATACGCATATGTTTATGTCAATAAATATAAAAAAATGTTTTATGTAAAAAGTACCAAAAATATGTAAACATTCGAATTTCTAAAAAGTACAAAAAAGTACCACAAAGTTCCCTCTTATGGATTCTCATTCATTTAGGATCACATATCCTTAGTTTCATTTTTCTAGGTTCATAATTATAGAAAATTCAAAAAGTACCATTAGAAGAACAAAAAAGTACCACAAATTCCCTACTCTTGAACTCTTACCCACAGGACTAAGTATTTTTAAGTACCACAAATTCCAGTCTTGTGAATTCTATCCATATAGGACTACATTTACTTAATTTCATGTTTCTATGTTTAATATAATTGAAAATTCATTTTTGAGTTTGAATAAAATGTAATCTCCCTATTTTACCGCCTTTTTCCCCCATGAATATATCAAAAAATATATTCCAATGAATTTCTAAATTATAGTGGGATCTCATATTATACGCATATGTTTATGTCAATAAATTTAAAAAAATGTTTTATGAAAAAAAGTACCAAAAATAGGTACCATTTTTACCCTTAAACATTCGAATTTCTAAAAAGTACCAAATTTCTATTTGTAATTTTTGGATAAGTTATGAATACGATGTAAATTTTATCTGTATGTTGATTGGTTTCAAAGATACATATGGTGCCAAAAAAGTACCAAAATACAGTTTTTACCCGTTTTCTCCCTAAAAAGGCTGATTTTCAAAAAAGTACCAGACACCTGTCCGATTTTTTTTAAATCAATAACGATAACTATTTAACTTTTTTCAATCTTTATTAGAGATATAATTTTACTGATTTTACCCTTTTTTACCCCCTAAACATTCGAATTTCCGTCTTAGTGGATCTATATGGAGGGAGACCTACCTACGTTCCAAATTTCGTCTCTCTAGCTTCAGTCGTTTGGGCTGTGGTATGATGAATCAGTCAGTCAGTCACGTTACTCTTTATATATAGTACCAATTTTCTAAAAAAAATACTGTTTTTTGAAATGTAAAAAATAACCAATTTTAAAAAATTAAAAATTTTTCAAAATAACACAATTTTAAAAAATTTAACAAATTTTTTGAAAAAGAAACACTATACAAAAAATTAACAATTTGAAATTACTAATGAAAAAAAGAAAAAAAAAATACCAATCATCATAAAAGTACTTATGAAAAAAATCTCTCTTTATACCCTACACCACTATAGGTGGGGAGGGTATTATGCGTTTGTGCTGATGTTTGTAACACCCAAAAATATTTGTCTAAGACCCACCACAGAATCACTTTCTGAGTCGATTTAACGATGTCCGTCCGTCTGTCCGTCTGACCGTCTGTCCGTCCATGTAAACCTTGTAATCAAACTACAGCAATTTTGAACCAAAATGTATGAAATTTCCTTTGGTCCAGGGACGAAGCCTATTGAAATTGGTTATGATCGGTCCATTATTTCACCTAGCCCCCATACAAATGTCCTCCCGGAAAAGGGTTTAACGATCATATATCCCTTAAATATAGCAATATTTTAATGAAATTTGGCACATATAAGTCCAAATAAGTGTGGCGATTTTTAAAAAGATCGGTCCATAATTACCCATAATTCAGAAAATCACTTCACGGGCATAAATCCCATTAAAATGTTAGTATCAAGTTAATATTCGACGCAAATAAGTTTTATATGAACATAAATGATAGTGCCAAATTTTATAAAGATTGGTCCATAATTTACCATAGCTCCCATATAAGGCCCCATTTCGGGAATCACCCAAAAGTGAATAAATTCATGTAAATGTCAGCATTAACGTAATATTCTGAATTCGAATGTTTTATTTTACATTTATGAGTATCGGTCCACATTTGACTCCATGTCTAATAAAGGACCCCGCCCCGAATTATACCGTACACAATGGTGTAGGGTATCATATGGTCGGGCTTGACCGACTATATCTCTTTTTCTCGTTTTTAAATTAAAATAATAATAAAATTAGCTTCTTTAAATTAAATAACATTCTAACTTACTTAATTAATCCTTCCGAACTTATATTCTTTTTCGAAGCCACTGTATGATTACTACTGCGTGAACATCTTCCCGTGGACATACCGTCATCAACAGCCACCGAATTAACACTGCCAATGCGTGATGTCTCCTTTTGGCATCTCAACGACGAGCTTTCCTCTTTAACTAAAACTTCCAAAGAGGGACTTTCTAGGAACTTGGGATTACGATATTTAATAGTAAATGAATTAGGGGGTGGTGTAACACGACTATTACTAACACGATTAGAAGTTTGAGAGCGACTAGACTCACCACTCTTAGGAGGTTTTGAACGATATTGAGGCATAGCAGACGGGACTTGGTTAGAAGAAGCTGCAGATTCTAAAAAAAAGAAAAAAAATCATTTTAATTTTTATTGATTTTTTATTAGTTTAATCTTCCCAATTTACCATAATGATGTCTATTATTTGAGCGATATGTTTCTCCCCCCGTGACTTTATTTAATGATAAATTATTTGTTTTTTGTTCTCTTATGGTTGTTATGGTATTTGTAACATCTACTATTTCCGTACAACCATCACCAGCTCCTTGTTTTCTTAAGAGAGTACTGGGTCCTTTTGTTTTTTGAAATGTTAAAAATCTTGCATCAGGTTTGGACTGCTCCATGTTAACGTTTGTTATGGCCATTCTATCTAATTGTTCATTTAATTTAAGAAATTGTTTTTCTTTTGTTAAAAGTTCTGCCATAATTATTTAGAAATAATTTTGTTTTACTATTTTCGCAATCTTTATTGAATTTAAATTTAATTTAAAATTTTGTTATTGCAATTTTTTGTAAAAATAAACACACATTCAATTTATATTTTCAATTTTTAATATAATAAAAAATTCACAATTTTAATTTCATATATTTTGATTGATTGACTTTCAATTTCAATTTTATTTAACTTTTAATTTAATAATATGATAATTAATTTTTTTAACAGAAATCTAAAATACTTGAATGATTGTTTGGTTTGAATAGATCTAAATCCATTTACAAGTATTTGAATTTGAAAGTTGATTTTAATAAAATTTAATTAGTGGCGGGTGTTGTTATTAACCATAGCTACCGGCCGGCATTGAGTATTGACTATATTTATGTTTAAGTGCATAACAACCAAATACATAATAGTTTGTTGCATTTATTGATTTATTTTATAATTTGTACATGTAAATAAAAGTGTTGACTAAAATTTTAATCAATATCAGACCCTTTTGTAAAAATGGCTGATACTACAAGTTTTTAAAATCGGATCAACTTTTGAATCTGAACAGATGAGAACTCATTTTAATGTAATTTGGAGCGCTGAATAAAAATTAATCAATATAAGCAATTTCGTAAATAGTAGATAAATTAAAAATTGTATAAGTGGCCATATAATGTGAGCGTGAAATCCAATCTAATATAGCCTATAATCACCTACGGCACTGGTACTATCTGTATGATAAATTTCATAAAATCGGTTTAAGCATTTGGAGTTTTAAAAAAGTGGGCATGGTATTCGATAAAAATCCAACATAGCCTATAAAATTACACAGTGCAAGCACTGATTGTATTTCAAATTTCATGAAATAGCTTCATTGATAAGGTGAACAATTTAAAAAATAAATTAAGAGTAAGAGGAATATGTGGGCGCGATATCCAATCGAGATCTAAAATAGTTTGTAAACAACTCCGGTACTGGTCCTATCTGTGTGTCAAATTTCGTACAAATCGGTTCAGTCGTTTAGACGTAATTAACACACAAATAAATAAACTTACACTTCATTTTTAAAATATACTAACTTATTCTGTCTGGTGAGCTTTGCTGCTATATGTAATATTTACTTTATATGGGATGTATTACTCCTTTTGATCTATCCACCCTATTCAAAATTTGATATGAAAATTATTTATAAAATTTTTTAAGATATTCAGTAAAATCACTCCTTCAGTTATGTGAAAATTATTATTTTCTTTGCATTAGGGGTTACCGCTCCCGCTGACCCTACCCGTCCTATTTTCATATCATCAATGCAATATGATAAGAAAGTAGTTCCCATAAAATTTGACAGCTATTGCTACAATAGTTCTTTAGATATGCCACTAAAAATATTTGTTTGGGGGTACCATTCCCCCAGGTCCTACCCATCCCATTTACATATGAACTTATGGAGGTTCTTGAGAAAGTTATTCTTACTAAATTTTAAAATTTTTGCTATAATAGTTCCTAATACGATATTTGACAGTTTCGTTGTATGGGGGTACCATTTCCTCTGGTCCTATCTGTTCTAAGGGAAAAAATAACGAAAATCTGTTATCACACATTCATATGTATTTCCTCCCAAAAATAGATTTTTCTATGTAAAACATAAAAATTTACTTGATAGCTAATCAGAGGAAAATGTGGAAAAAATACCAATATCTGTGATCAATACATTCTGGTAAAAATCCATTTTTATATGAAAATCTTGGTTGCCAACTAATTAGGTTGTCACAACAAAATTGTGTAAAGAAATGTTAATATAAACTTTTCATTTTGCCTCTTTTGGATTTTTTTAAAGGGTTGATGAACTATTAGATTTCTTATGATTTATATATTATAATAAAAAAACATAAATTAGCAAACTTTAACACTGCAAATTATTTATTTTGTTAGCTAAAAGATGAAAATTAACCTTTAAGCAAAAAAAAAAACTTTTTTTAAGTTTAAAATTGTGGGTAGAAAGACAATACAGTCTATTGGCAAATGATTGCCGATCAATCATTCAATAATAATTATTAATTTCAAACAAGAATATGCCAATCAAGTTGAATCCGCTTAAATATGGCCAAAATGAAATAAAGAAACGAAATAAACATTAGTAACATGAAATATTATTAATATTACATACATACATACATACATACATACATACATACATACATACATATATTTATCTATATATTTATATGTATGTGTATGTTAATATTTTTTTTAATAATACAAACTTTTTAGAACTTAAAATAAAAGAAAGGAAATCCTATAAATTTTTTTCATAGAATGAGGTTTCTAAGACAAAATTTAAAGCCACGTTTTTGTATTTTTTTTTTATCAATTTTTGACGTCATTAAATCAAATTATTGATATTCCGTTAGATATTTGTTGCTATTTTTGTAGGTGATTTTTTATTGTTATAAACACAAATATGGCAAAGGTTCTTAAGTTTTTTTTATAAGGTGAGACACAGTGGGTTGTAGTGTTTGAAACTTTATAAATTTAATTCTATTCTTAAAACAATTTTTAAAGAAAATTTGTCAAAAATGTTTGATTTTAAAAAAGAAAGTTTATTAACAATTAGTTTTATAATTAAACTATAAGAATATTTTTTTAATATTTGCTAATTGTTACCACTGTTTCGTTATTTATTTATTTATTTTTTATAAAATATTCAAAAGAATTCTTATACTTAAATTTTTTGTGGTTTCTTTCTGAGATCTTTTCCTTGATTATTTTATTAGTCATTCCAAGTCGTCGATCGCTTTAATGTCGTTGATTCATTATTACTCGTGTCTATAATGTTTGATGGTTGGTAATTAATTTATGCACATGTATGTATACAATTTTATGATTTTAAAGAAGGCGTTTTATACTTGTATAGATAAAAAAATATTTGCTTTATTTACAAAAGTTATAAAATAAATATTCTGGTTTCTATAGCAAAACAAAATAAAAGCGCCAAATGTAGTGGGTGTTTTGAAGTTCTTTAGAATTTTAATTAAGATAATACTTTTTGAAGTAAATGTATGTTTATAAGAGATTTTGAAATTGAATTAATTCAAGGTTAATTGTAATATCTAAATATAGAATTTACACCAAAAACAGTTTTTTCATACAATTTAAAAGAGATCACAAAATTTTCTATAGAAAATCTGTCTGAATCAGAGCAACATTTTCCATAGAAAATTTGCCTGAATCAGAGTAACACATTCTATAGAAAATTTGTCTGAATCAGAGCAACATTTTCTATTAAAAAATTTTTCTGAATCAGGGTAAAATTTTCCATAAAAAATCTGTCTAAATCAGATCAATATCTTCTACAGAAAATTTGTCTGAATCAGAGCAACATTTTCTATAGAAAATTTGTCTGAACCAGAGCAACATTTTCTACAGAAAATTTGCCTGAATCAGAGTAACATTTTCTATACAAAAGTTGTCTGAATCAGAATAACATTTTCCATAGAAAATCTGTCTGAATCAGATCAATATCTTATACAGAAAATTTGTCTAAATCAAAGCAAGATTTTCTATAGAAAATTTGTCTGAACCAGAGCAACATTTTCTATAGAAAATTTGCCTGAATCAGAGTAACATTTTCTATTAAAAAATTTGTCTGAATCAGGGTAAAATTTTCCATAGAAAATCTGTCTGAATCTGATCAATATATTCTATAGAAAATTTTTCTGAATCAGAGCAACATTTTCTATAGAAAATTTTTCTGAATCAGAGCAATCTTTTCTATAGAAAATTTGTCTGAATCAGAGCAATCTTTTCTATAGAAAATTTGTCTGAATCAGAGCAATCTTTTCTTTAAAAAATTTGTCTGAATCAGAGTAACATTTTCTATAGAAAATCTGTCTGAATCAGATTAATATCTTCTATAGAAAAGTTGTCTGAATCAGAGCAACCTTTTCTATAGAAAAGTTGTCTGAATCAGAGTAACATTTTCCATAGAAGATCTGTCTGATTCAGATCAATATCTTCTATAGAAAATTTGTCTAAATCAGAGCAATATTTTCTATAGAAAATTTGTCTGAACCAGAGCAACATTTTCTATAGAAAATTTGTCTGAATCAGAGCAACATTTTCTATAGAAAGTTTGTCTGAATCAGAGCAACATTTTCTATAGAAAATCTGTCTGAATCAGATCAATATCTTCTATAGAAAATTTGTCTGAATCAGAGCAACATTTTCCATAGAAAATTTGTCTGAATCAGAGCAATCTTATCTATAGAAAATTTGTCTGAATCAGAGCAACCTTTTCTATAGAAAATTTGTCTGAATCAGAGTAACATTTTCCATAGAAAAGCTGTCTGAATCAGATCAATATCTTCTATAGAAAATTTGTCTGAATCAGAGCAACATTTTCTATAGAAAATTTGTCTGAACCAGAGCAACATTTTCTATAGAAAATTTGCCTGAATCAGAGTAACATTTTCTATAGAAAAGTTGTCTGAATCAGATCAATATCTTATACAGAAAATTTGTCTAAATCAAAGCAACATTTTCTATAGAAAATTTGTCTGAACCAGAGCAACATTTTCTACAGAAAATTTGCCTGAATCAGAGTAACATTTTCTATACAAAAGTTGTCTGAATCAGAATAACATTTTCCATAGAAAATCTGTCTGAATCAGATCAATATCTTATACAGAAAATTTGTCTAAATCAAAGCAACATTTTCTATAGAAAATTTGTCTGAACCAGAGCAACATTTTCTATAGAAAATTTGCCTGAATCAGAGTAACATTTTCTATAGAAAAGTTGTCTGAATCAGAATAACATTTTCCATAGAAAATCTGTCTGAATCAGATCAATATCTTATACAGAAAATTTGTCTAAATCAAAGCAACATTTTCTATAGAAAATTTGTCTGAACCAGAGCAACATTTTCTATAGAAATCAGGGTAAAATTGACCATAGAAAATCTGTCTGAATCAGATCAATATATTCTATAGAAAATTTTTCTGAATCAGAGCAACATTTTCTATAGAAAATTTGTCTGAATCAGAGCAATCTTTTCTATAGAAAATTTGTCTGAATCAGAGCAATCTTTTCTATAGAAAATTTGTCTGAATCAGAGCAATCTTTTCTTTAAAAAATTTGTCTGAATCAGAGTAACATTTTCCATAGAAAGTCTGTCTGAATCAGATTAATATCTTCTATAGAAAAGTTGTCTGAATCAGAGCAACCTTTTCTATAGAAAAGTTGTCTGAATCAGAGTAACATTTTCCATAGAAAATCTGTCTGAATCAGATCAATATCTTCTATAGAAAATTTGTCTAAATCAGAGCAACATTTTCTATAGAAAATTTGTCTGAATCAGAGTAACATTTTCCATAGAAAATCTGTCTGAATCAGAGTAACATTTTCCATAGAAAATCTGTCTGAATCAGATCAATATATTCTATAGAAAATCTGTCTGAATCAGAGCAATCTTTTCTATAGAAAATTTGTCTGAATCAGAGCAATCTTTTCTATAGAAAATTTATCTGAATCAGACCAATCTTTTCTATAGAAAATTTGTCTGAATCAGAGTAACATTTTCCATAGAAAATCTGTCTGAATCAGATCAATATCTTCTATAGAAAATTTGTCTGAATCAGAGCAACCTTTTCTATAGAAAAGTTGTCTGAATCAGAGCAACATTTTCCATAGAAAATTTGTCTGAATCAGAGCAACCTTTTCTATAGAAAAGTTGTCTAAATCAGAGTAACATTTTCCATAGAAAATCTGTCTGAACCAGAGCAACATTTTCTATAGAAAATTTGCCTGAATCAGAGTAACATTTTCTATAGAAAATTTGCCTGAATCAGAGTAACATTTTCCAAAGTAAAATAGTCTACAACAGAGCAACTTTTTCTATAGCAGTACAGACAAAAGACTAACATTTTTATAGAAAAATTGTCATTTTCTATAAAAAAAAAGTGGCTGAAACAGAAAAACTTTTTCTATAGATAATTGTCTGAAACAGAATAACTTTATCATTTTCTTATTGTTCCTTAAAAATTAAATTTGAAAATACTTTTTTATAAATATCCCTTTAAATAAATTTCGAAATACTCGCTTTACACTGAAATAAATATCGGTATAAATTTTCCATTTTCAATCCTTTTTCCTTTCAGTTAAAAAAATAAAAATAAATTTATTTTTTATTACTCATATCTAGCGTAGAAAATCTTTAACATGATTTAATTCAACAGGACGTGTTATTATCAATACCCTTGACATGTATGTAGTAGTCAGGCATGATGGCATACCAATTGATCATAAATTTTATTAATGTCTATACGAGTGTGTGAGTGAGTGTATGCAACCACTTGCATTAACATTTTTCTAAAAATAAATCCTCAAAACAAAAGACGAAAAAATAAAAGACTAACAATTTGTTTTTAGATGTTTAGTTTATAGTTTAACACATACAAAAGCATAAATGGACAACCGGACAGACATGCTATTCATGTACAGTTTAAGCCTGGCTAAAGACATTGTGTACAAACAAACAGATAAACATGCAACACTCTACTGCATCATCATACACACATTTTCGTATGAAAACACTTTCAACTTCGCTTAGGGCAGGCAACCCCCTTGGATGCAGTTGTCGTCATCGCCATCGTCGTCTTTGTTGAATTCTATGCTAAAATGTTCTTCAAATAAACAACCTTCCCATATTTTTTGTTGTTTTAAATTTTGTATGTGAGATGACTTTAGTCGCGATAGAGTTGACTGGAGATGAGCTGTATTGAGTGGAGTCCAACATGTGTGTAGAAAAGCCGACAAAACCCTTTTAAACGTGTAGTTTTTCAAAAGAATTAAATATTGAAATTTACCAAGACAATCAACAATAAACTGCTAAAAAAAATAAAAACAACTCCTCCGGTCCCAACATCATCAACATTGATCTTTAGCGTGTTTATTTGTCTGTCTATCAGTTCGTCTTCATGTGTGTATTTTTGTTTGTTTGTAAAGGTATTTAGCGAGACGAGACGATTCTATTTGAGAGTAGGTTGTTTGTAAATATTTGTTGTGATATTTTAATAAAAAAATGAAGGAAGGAAGGTATCTTTATTTTTAAAAAATACATTTTATACATAAATTAAAAAAAAAAGAATAAAGACAGATAAATTGTGAAGAGACGTGATTTACTTGCACTTGTATGAATGACTTTGTCGAGACTTAATAAAATAATATCTCTGTATGTTTATTTCATGGAAAATTATAGTTTAGAAAAAGCTATCAAAATAGGGTAAAAGAAAGAACATGTGGAAAACTTATAACTTTTTAAATATATTTTTTTAAATAAATTTTTGTGAACTATGCGAAGTTTGTGTGATAAATTTAATCGATATACACATACACCTTAATTCGAGAAAAAGTTCCTATATAGCTCAAACACGTTTTCTATTGAAAAATTATATTTCATTTAGACAACTTTTGTATAGAAAATGTTGTAATATCTCATACAACTTTTCTATAGAAAATGTTGCTCTCATTCAGACAAATTTTTTATAGAAAATGTTGCTCTAATTCAGACAAATTTTCTTTAGAAAATGTTGCTCTGATTAAGAAAAATTTTTTATAGAAAATTTTGTTCTGATTCAGACAAATTTTCTATAGAAAATGTTGCTTTGATTCAGACAAATTTTCTATAGAAAATGTTGCTCTGATTCAGATAAATTTTCTATAGAAAATGTTACTCTAAATCAGACAAATTTTCTATAAAAAAAAATGCTATGATTCAGACAAAATTTCTTTTAAAAATGTTGCTCTGTTTTAGATAAATTTTCTATAGAAAATGTTATTCTGATTCAGACAAATTTTCTATAGAAAATGTTGCTCTGATTCAGACAAATTTTCTTTAGAAAATGTTGCTCTGATTCAGACAAAATTTCTTTTAAAAATGTTTCTCTGTTTTAGATAAATTTTCTATTGAAAATGTTACTCTGATTCAGACAAATTTTCTATAGAAAATGTTGCTCTGATTCAGAGAAATTTTCTGTAGAAAGTGTTACTATGATTCAGACAAATTTTCTATAAAAAGAAGTTGCTCTGATTCAGACAAATTTTCTATAGAAAATGTTGCATTGATTCAGACAAATTTTCTGTAGAAAATATTACTCTGATTCAGACTAATTTTCTATAAAAAAAAGTTGCTCTGATTCAGACAAAATTTCTTTTAAAAATGTTGCTCTGTTTTAGACAAATTTTCTATAGAAAATGTTATTCTGATTCAGACAAACTTTCTATAGAAAAAGTTGCTCTGATTAAGAGAAATTTTCTGTAGAAAGTGTTACTATGATTCAGAAAAATTTTCTATAAACAAAGTGGCTGTGATTCAGACAAAATTTCTTTGAAAATGTTGCTCTGTTTTAGATAAATTTTCTATAGAAAATGTTTCTCTGATTCAGACAAAATTTCTATTGAAAATGTTGCTCTGTTTCAAATAAATTTTCTATAAAAAATGTTACTCTTACTCAGACAAATTTTGTATAGAAAATGTTGCTCTGATTCAGAGAAATTTTCTGTAGAAAGTGTTACTATAATTCAGACAAATTTTCTATAAAAAAAAGTTGCTCAGATTCAGACAAAATTTCTATTGAAAATATTATTCTGATTCAGACAAATTTTCTATGGAAAATGTTACCTTGATTCAGACAAATTTTATATAGAAAATGTTACTCCGATTCAGACAAATTTTCTATAGAAATTTTACTCTGATTCAGAGATTTTCTATAGAAAATGTTGTTTTGATTTGCTCATTCAGGCAAACTTTCTATAGAAAATGTTATTCTGATTCAGGCAAACTTTCTATAGAAAATGTTTTTCTGATTCAGATAAATTTTCTATAGAAAATGTTACTCTGATTCAGATAAATTTTCTATAGAAATGTTTTTCTGATTCAGATAAATTTTCTACAGAAAATGTTACTCTGATTCAGACAAATTTTCTATAGAAATTTTACTCTGATTCAGAAAGATTTTCTATAGAAAATGTTGCTCTGATTTGCTCATTCAGGCAAACTTTCTATAGAAAATGTTATTCTGATTCAGGCAAACTTTCTATAGAAAATGTTTTTCTGATTCAGATAAATTTTCTATAGAAAATGTTACTCTGATTCAGATAAATTTTCTATAGAAAATGTTGCTCTGATTTGCTCATTCAGGCAAACTTTCTATAGAAAATGTTATTCTGATCAGGCAAACTTTCTATAGAAAATATTTTTCTGATTCAGATAAATTTTCTATAGAAAATGTTACTCTGATTCAGATAAATTTTCTATAGAAATTTTACTCTGATTCAGAAAGATTTTCTATAGAAAATGTTGCTCTGATTTGCTCATTCAGGCAAACTTTCTATAGAAAATGTTATTCTGATTCAGGCAAACTTTCTATAGAAAATGTTTTTCTGATTCAGATAAATTTTATATAGAAAATGTTACTCTGATTCAGATAAATTTTCTATAGAAATGTTTTTCTGATTCAGATAAATTTTCTATAGAAAATGTTGCTCTGATTCAGACAAATTTTCTGTAGAAAATATTACTCTGATTCAGACTAATTTTCTATAAAAAAAGTTGCTTTGATTCAGACAAAATTTCTTTTAAAAATGTTGCTCTGTTTTAGATAAATTTTCTATAGAAAATATTATTCTTTTTCAGACAAATTTTCTATAGAAAATGTGGCTCTGATTCAGAGAAATTTTCTGTAGAAAGTGTTACTATAATTCAGACAAATTTTCTATAAAAAAAAGTTGCTCTGATTCAGACAAAATTTCTATTGAAAATATTACTCTGATTCAGACAAATTTTCTTTAGAAATTTTACTCTGATTCAGAAAGATTTTCTATAGAAAATGTTGCTCTGATTCAGACAAATTTTCTTTAGAAAAAGTTGCTCTTTCTCAGACAATTTTTCTTTAGAAAAAGTTGCTCTTTCTTAGACAACTTTTCTATGGAAAAATATGCTTCGTCTGAGACAACTTTTATATACAAAAAGTAGCTCCATCTGAGACAATTTAAGAAAAATTGCTCTGCAATTGAGTTTTCCTATAGAAAGATTTGCTCTTTTTGTGTAGAGAGCAATTATTTTAACGTTTAAATTTGAATATTTTAACTTGGCTTTGTTTTTTTGCAAAGTATATTTCGCTCAGTGGCAAACAAAATCTATCTTCTCCGCTTTTTATCATATAACAACTGGTCTAGCCAGTTTTTAAAAAAGGTAACAACAAATACACCAACAACAAGAGCAAAAATGTATAAATATAGTGGTGGATTTTTTTTTATAAGAAAAAAAACTAAATTTACTCGTATTTTATACTATTCTCAAGATCTCGCCTTTTCTGACTCTCTCAAGTTCGCATATTTTATTTTATGGTAGAGGCATGTTCACCCACACACTCTACAGTATATTGTTTTTATATTACCCTGCAGTTCGGGTGATGGGGCCACTACTTAGTCATAGAAAACAACTAGAACTCCAACTTGCTCAAAAGAACCTAACTCTTTGTATGTGTTAGTTGAATTTTCTACAGAACGAATGTATACGTGTGAAGAGAGAAATTTTTTGTTGCTGAGCGAATGAAAAGAGTTGGAGTTCTAGTTGTTTTCTATGCCACTAGTTATTTAAGTTAATAGTTACTATTGTTTGGAAAAATAAAGCTATGAGGTGAGTGTTTAGTTATTTTATAAAGTATTTGCCCTAGAAAGAGGTCATAATAGGTAATGTAGAGTTAGTCTAAGAGCCTTTGGGATATTTTAAATTAAGTATAATTTAAGATTTCCTTTAAATTGGACAAATGAAAAAAACGTGGTACATCGTCTTTAGCTCATCTGCAGGGTATTTTGTACATTTTATTAGCATTTTCAATAGTTGTTTTCGTATATGATAATTGTTGTTGTGGTAGTAACAGTAGTATTGATTAATATTAATGAAACTATATACAAACTATATGTATATGTATGTAAATATGTTTATAAAATACATCAATAAATAATTAATAGGCTGAAGCCGATCAAATTTTATAGTGAAGAATACACACACACGTATTTATTATGTACTTATCAAGTACATATGAATGTATGTATATATAAGTGTATAAGTGTTTTTGTACGTGGGTCATAATAAATACATATTTACTATGAAACACGTATTTTAGTCACTTCATATTCACGGGTATATACTAAACTAAATAAAATGTATAAAAATAAAAAAATAAAAAAAATAAGTAAACAAGAATACCTTGGAAATAACGTTTTTAGAATAAACACATACAAACTAAACGTCATATTCTATAAACATACATATGTATATACATGTACATATTTGAGAATATTTGTGTGCGTTTATGTTTATAACAAATATACAATATAAAAAACAACAACAATATCACCATAATGTGACAATATTCTTGCATTTATTTACTTATTTTATGTTCTTCAAATCATCATACCCACCAAAAAATATGTTTGTCACATTATTAAATTTAAACTTTAAAATGACGTTGCGTTTGTCATCATTATACACAAACGCACGCACCCAGGCTAGCACTCACGTACATTGACATTGTTGATTATGAAGTCACTTTGATTGAAAATAATCGTAGAAAGATAAAAACTGAAACCCAAAATTATATTTATGAATGAATGAATGATTCTTTTTTCTTTTTTAGGAAAATTAACACGAGTTTTTAAAATAAATTTTGGCTTCTTTTTTCTTTTGTTTTTAAAAAGTCTTAGAAAAATGTTATTTATTAAGAAGGACCTTTCAACAATTTAAGAGGCGTTAATAAATAACTATATATTTGTTATTAATATTTATAAATAAAATTACGTGGCTTGTTTTCCAATTTATAAACAAAAGGGTTTGAAATTAATGAAAATATTTATATATTATTTGGAATTTTTTTATTATCTGTTGCCAATGCACAGAAAAATCATTTTGTAGTCACTCTGTAATAATACTAGATAAACTACTTGACCACTTCGAGTATGAAAAGGTTTTAAAAAATTTGAAACCTTTGTAAAGAACTTGATGAGATAATAATAAATATAATATATTTTGCTTAAAAAATTTTAGATTTTAGTATTTGTAATTTTTAATATTTTTTTTTTTTAGATTTGAAAATTTATAAAAAAATATCCACTAAAGTTATCAAAACCATTTTTGCCACACAAAAAGAATGATTATATTTCTAATACATTACAATAAAAATAAATTTAAAAAACTTAATTTTAATATGTTATTTAATCACTTAATAAAATGTTTCTAAAAAATTGACTATTTTCATAAAATTTGCTCTTCTGTCTACATTTTAGAGCCTAGTCGAACTAATTTAGGGTCTAATCAATTTATATATATGTGATTATTAAAACTATTTTTTAGATTTGTAAAATCTCGTTTGTATTTTTTTCTCTAGCCCGATGAAGTAGAAATTTCGTTCAAAATGTCACCATTTTTGAACAAAGCAGAATGTAGGGTGTAACTCTCAATCAAAAAACATTTCTTTAATATCTATTATTGATAAAGCCTTGTGTTTTTAAATATGTTAAAAAAAATATTTTTTATTTATTAAATATATTTTGAGAAAAATATATATATATTCGTACTTAATTTAAAATCTTGACTTTGATAATTTTCCACGGCTACGCGAATTGAAATAATTCAAAAATACATATTTTCAACATATTATTTTGGAATATATTGGAAACAAATTTTTCACTCATCTATACGCAAATTTTTTGAGAAAAACTAAAAAATTAAGGCATAAATTTTAAAATTAATGGCAAAATAACTTTTTAACCATAAGAGATATCATAAGTGAGTTAGCATCTGATCAATTTCTTTACAAAAGTTTTTAAATCTTTGAAATTGGACTTGATTTGTAGAAGTCAAGAATTTTTGAAATTTTTCATAATCGAGATGATCAGTTTTGACACCCTGTAGCTAATCTCGTACTATAACAGGGTGGTTTTCTGAAAACTTAGGTCCTTCTCTACAACTTCCCCTTACATTTTAATTCGACCCGTCTAGTATACAGATTTATTACCAACATTTTTGCAATTGGCCTCACTGTGCGCCACCATAACCACATTCATATTTTGTTATTATTTTTTTAATTTTATATTATTTGTTAATATTATTGATTAACGGTTTAAAATTTTAAAAATTTAATAGATTTTTGTTAAGAATTTTTTATCTCTATACGAATGCCTTTTAAGATTGTACAATTTTGATATTTATAACAGAAAACATATTAAACTCTTTTACTCCCCACTGTGTCCTAACCATCATCATGATGATGTAATTTAAAAGTTGTTAACCGTTAATGTTATTTTTATACACATTTAACCGTTAAATTGAACTTTTTAACTAAAAGAACTTTTATACAGTTTGGTCATAGAATTATTCTTTAAATCAATTTAATGTGAAAATAAGCGTTTAATAGTTTTCAAGTCTCTCCATAGATACGGATACTTAAATATTTATTTACAGCATTTTTTAAAACTTTTCAATTTAATTTATTTATAACTAACAATACAAGTAGTATTATTATGTGATTTTTATTTTATTTTTAATTTAAAAGTTGTTAATTTGAAAAAGTGTTTGTTATAAAAAAGATAACTATACTTTGATACTATGTAATCGAAATAAATTCTTAAACTGGTTTTAACACCTACAATTGACAAAGGTCGCAATAGTAGGTTCTTTTATTTAATGCTAAAAGCTGTTAAAAAAATAAAACTTTTAATAGTTCGTCGCTTTTATTTGTAGTAAAACTGTTTTGTGTTATACTTTAAAGATAAACTCTAAAAAATAAATTTAGAAGATTTTAAAGTATTTTACAATTTAACTTAAATTTATCATCTAAATTTGCCAGTATTTAAATCTTTGTTAATTTATTTTTAAAAGCTTAACTTCCTTTCTATTAAAATTTACCAATTCCTTTTGCAAAAGAATTATAAATCAGTCTTAAAAATATTTAATAGACCCTTAAAGTATTGAGTTATGCTCAAAAGACAGTTTTAGGTTAGGTTCCTGTAATAATGTATTCCTAACTCGGATGTTGTTTTGTTGATTTTTTATTTTAAAAGAGGTTTGGAAAGTAGACGAATTAGGCTTTTAAATATAATAATGTCGTGGTGAAATATTGAAAAGAATAAATTTTGAACAAAATTACGACAATCTAATTGTTTTATTAATTACCAAATTCGTCAATATAATTATATTTTTTTAATTAAAAAGGGTGCCTAAATTTAAAAACAAATTTTGTTTCTTAAAATTGTAATATTAAATTTGTAATATTAAATAAAAATTATATTACCAAGCAACGAACTATATTTTAACAACAGGTTTGTCCTATTAAACAATTAAAGCATGTAAACGAAACATTTTTTTACACTTTCAAACGTAAATATTTAAGTATCTATAGGGGGTATCAAAAAAAGTTTTATTCTTTTATAAAACTAGAGATTCTAAAGAATATAAACATGCTTGTTATTTTTCTTTATAGTTATAACTATATATTAGTCTGAAAGAATATAAAACGAAACAAAAATGTAACACGTTTTTCACACCATTTTTTAAGAACTTTACAATTTATAATATTTATATTTACATCTTTGTTAACAGTTTGCTCCTGTTTTGACACTATATTGGCAATAGATGTCAAATATTTTAACTGGGAGTAATCCTTATTAATTTTTTATGATAAAAATATTCAGTCTATTTTATAGTTTTGAATAATTTTATCGATTCACTTTTCGTTGCCAAATCTAGACGGAATATCGATCTTAAATTTTTTTTTAGTATTTTAATTGATAGTTTATGACATTGTATTTTATTTGATGTGACATTTGTTGTTGTAAAGTTTTGATTTCTGCGCTTACGACATTTTCGCTGTTAGGGCTTGATATGCTTTCATAAAAAAAATATTGTTTTAACAACATAAACTTCAATCATAATATTCAATCTTGTTGCTACAAGATAAGCTTCTCAACGCTAAAATGATAAAATGATCCATTAAAGTTAATTTAAAAATATATTTTTTTTTTAGTTTTCTCATTTTTTTTATAAAATCAAATTTGAAAAACATTTCATGAGGTATAAAAAAATTATCCTTAAAATATCGAAATATGCTCTAAAAAGGTTAAATATGACCTAGAAATAATAAGATATGCTATAAATATGATGAAAAAAATCGCCAAATGAAAAAAATATGAAGTTAAAAGTACAATATGAAAAAAAGCACTAACAAATGATTTATTTGTTTTGAAGCGGATTAATGTTTAATAGATGGCTTCATTCAATGTCCAGGAAGAAACATGTAATTGATTATTTGTGGTTTACTTGGTTATTACATATTAAAAGTATTGCTCAAATTACAAACATTCAGGTTGAAAAATATAAAGTTTTAAAAACGAAAAAACTTTCGATTTTTTTCCAAAAGTTAACATACTTTATTGCTCATAACTATACATTGTAAAGTTATAATTTTTATTTCATTTAAAATAACGAAAGTTCAAAGGGTAAAATCTATAATATAATGATCAGCTGAATATCTCGAAAAACGGTATTTTAAATTTTTATAAAAGTTAATAAATTGATAACACTGGTCGACAAAAAAATGTTTTTTTGTGCTCCTTAAAAAAAAAAAAAAAAACAAGACAAGCGCGAATGTTATATTCGGCTCGGCAGAATTTATATACCCAAGATTATATCGACCCTCAAACTATTTATACAAAATTTCGATATTGTACATGCTTTTGTTTAAGAGATATCAGCATAAAAGTATGAAACGGACACCCTGTGCTTCTAGTTTTTAGCCCATAACTTTTTTTGAATGACAAAATCAATATACCCCCATCTTTTTTATGGTGGGTATAAAAATATGTGGACTAGATGGAATTCCAAATGCTACACTCGAACCTGCTTTCAATTTCTCCCATCAGTTCGAGATTTTTTTTTATGGTTGTGTCTAATATTGCGCTCTAAATAAGCCGATTACTCTAATATATTTCACTATAACTCGAGAACGATATGCACGATTTATATAAATAATACACCAAAAGTGGAATAAAACTGGTTTTAAGTCGTTTTACTAACAAATTTTTATCCGCTCAATAGTTTTGGAGATATTTCGAAATAAGTGTCCGAAAAAATTTGTTCATGCCGAATTCAAGATTTCTTTTTTTTTATTAAAACTTCTTTTTAAAAGTGAAAACATCAAAAATGTTTCAGTTTATCATCTTTATCTCAAAGCTGGCAAAACTAAGAGTAAATAAAGCCACGTATCATAAAAATTGATGCACAAATCATGATTACATGCACAGTTAAGTTAGGATACCCATGCATACCTACAGTTAAGTGTAGATACACTAGTGGGCAAACAAATTTTTTTTTTCGTCTTAAATAAAAAAAAAAAATAGGTGGATTAGATGGAATTTAAGGTGCTAAATAAGAATCAGCTTTTACTTTATTTCTATCACGTATCGATTTTTTTTATGGGCATGACTACTATGACCCCGCCTTTAGGAAGTCACACTTGTATAAGTCGAGAACGGTTTTTTCTATTACGATAAATTAAACTCCAATATATAGCAACTTAAATTGAGCTGAATTTACATAATTTTTTGTAAATATTTCCTTAGTTATTCGGTAATTACTTAGTAGCGAAAATTTTTTTTTTTTTTAAATCGTGAAAATTTTGATCCATAACACTGAAATTCTTGAGCGAATAAAAAATATTGTTGACACACCTTGAAGACTATTCTCGTATGCGTTTTTTGGTGTATCATTTATCAAAATCGTGTAAACGGTTCTTGAGTTATACCCTAAATTTGACAAACCATTCTCGAATTTTATAGTGTCACTGCTGAATAAGGTTATGATATTAGTCATGCCAATAAAAAGAAATCAGTACGTGATAGAAAAAAGTGAATGCAGATCCTTATTTAACTCGTCAAAATCCACTTAGTTCACCTATTTTTACTTCAAGAAAAAATAAAAAAAAAATTATTTTTTTATCCACCACTGTATTTCTATACAATTGTATGTAACATGGATATTTTTACTTAACTGTGAATAAAATAAAGATTTACTTATATTTTAAAGATATATGACTTATTTGATTCGCAGCATTACTAACTTTAAGATAAAGATGATAAACTTGAATATTTTTGATGTTTTGAATTATTAAAAAAATTTTAGTAAAAAAATAAATCTAAGATTTTTTTTTGACACTTATTTCAAAATAACTTCGAAACTATTGATAACATGAAAAATGAAGTTTGAAGGATTTGAAGATATTTTTAGTACGCATTTTTTGGTGTATCACTTATGTCAATCGTACACACCGTTCTTAAGTTATAACGAAATATACTGGAGTAATGGCCTTACTATGGGCGAGATATTAGACACGCAAATAAAAAAAAATCCAGACCTGATGAAAAAAAAACTGAAAGCAGATTTGTGTTAAGCACATAAAAAAACATCAAGTGCAACTATTCGTCTAAGGAGGTGTATTTTTTTTGTCGACCAGTGTAATTTAACTTTATTTTATTATCGAGCCAAAATTCAAGTTGGAGACTCTTTTGGCAAAATATGTTAAGAAGCAATTCTTTTTTTTTGTATGTAAAAATTTAAAATATAAAAAAAAAAAAAAATAATAAATTTTATATACAAAATTTGACTTTGGTTTATATTTTGTTATATAACTTCTAATCTAAAGGAGTGCCCAGTATGGACAAGTGTGTTAAAATTTATAATTTTTTTCAGAATTTGAAAAATATCGTTTTTGGAGATATAAAAATTTAATTTTTTAAGTCTAATTTTTACATTGAAATTTCGATTAAATAAACTTACTACATATTATTTTGAAGGCAATATCTTTATATTTTAAATGACACTAAAACTATTGTGTATAGTTTAGAAGTAATAACTAATTAGAATTTATTTTGCTCTATAACTTCTTAACTAAATGAGTCTTCAACTTGAAATTTTACATGCGTAGGAAGAAAAGTTACGTCAACATTAGATATTTTTTCAGAATTTAAAAATTCAGTTTGTTGAGATATAATGATTTGATTTATATATGTCTAAATTTGACCTTTTAACTTTTGATGTAAAAAAGCTTTGTAAATATTGTTATAAAGGTACAATCTTTGTCTTTAATATGAATGTAATACTGGATATCTACCAAGTATAGTTTAGTAGTTTTTAGTAATTAAAACAGTACACCTTATGTTAAGATTTCAGTTTTTTTTTTCGTTTTTCATATTTTTGGACCAGAAAGGAACATTAGTCTAATGATTTGAGAAACTCTTCTACTTTCGTTTTGATATGAAAATACTCTATAGACCTATAGATGAATTGGTTTTTCCTTAGTATGGACTTTAATTTTTGGTTCTCGAAATCCTAAACAGCTTTTGTTGAAAATTTTTAGCTTTTTACTTAAATAAAACTTAAATAAAACTAAGGTAGTTTATTTTGGAAAACTATTGTTACTCCTTATTTCTTAGCTACTGACTTTTAAATTACACTACATATGTGACAAATTTTGGGTCATCAAATATTGCCTCGACGATAGGTTGTTTTTCTAATAAAAAAAAACTATAATTTTGGAGCAGAAATCTGTTAGATTTAGTATTTAAAATTGTTAATTGTATTTCTTTAATTGTTTACAGATTTTAAAAAATTTAACGCTTAGACTTCCTATAAAACTGCAATAAAAAGTATAATAATTTTTTCATTATAATCTCTAAAAAACATTACATCAATAATAAAAACTTATTACATATTTGTATTAATCTGACATTTCTTTTGAATTTTTTTCATCTTCTATATACTTACCTCATAATTGTTATTGTTGTCTGTAAGTAATTTGAAGGTCATAATACTCTTAATCACAAAGGGCCATAAATGCTACACATGTTTAAAAGACCATTATGCCATAAACTTGTAAATCTGAAACTGAAGAGAAAAAAAGCCGCTGAGATAAATTTAAAGAAATGTAAAGAAATAATAAAATACAAAACAAAATTTCACACTAAGACTGACTTTGTGTGTATATTTTTTAATTTTCCTTAAAAAGTTTATTTGGGGAAATATTTCAACAGTTTTAATATGAAAAAAATAACAAAAACTGTAACAAATAATAACACCAGCAGACAATAACGCCATAAAAAATGTGTGTGGATGTAGTGTGATTTAAAAAAACCCGAAACAGTTGCACTAATTTGAAATACAATCAAAACAAAATCAAATTCAAATTTAACGAAAGATATATTAAAAACAAAAATATAAAAAATAAAGAAGAAGCAGTAAATGCAGCGAAGCATAAATGAATTGTTGAAAAAAAAAAAAAAAAAAACATTGTAAAACTTCCCACCTTAACACCGATTTAAGGTACGAACGAATACGTTACAGAAATTAACACATGCATGCAGATGTATAAGTAAATATATTTATGGTGATGTATGTATGGATGTACGTTATGGAAGTACCTACACCTGTGTGAAGACTGACAGTAAGTACTAAGCGGTATCATAGCGGTATTATCAAGTGCAATTAAATATAAAAGACATTATTGGTTACTTAAAAAAAATACTTTAATTATATATAAAAAATTTAGTTTTAGGGCTTAAACTACGATATATTTTTTTTCTAAAATTACCTTTAGATGAAGTATTTGTGACAAAATATTTAAAGAATTATTTCTAAAGATAACAGTCACATGACTATTTGAGTTCTTCTTTATCTAGGGATCAAAATCATCATATTAAGTTTATATTTGTAAAATTGATCAGTTCTTAAATATTTCTCATACTAACAATAGTAATTTTTGCTCCACTATCCAGAATAATTCCTTTTGCAGTTCTTTTCCCTTCTAGAGTTTTTATACCCTACACCACCATAGGTGGTTGGGGTATTATGCGTTTGTGCTGATGTTTGTAACGCATAGAAAAAGTTATCCAACACCCACCTTACCAATCGACTCAGAATCACTTTTTAAATCGATCTAATGAAATTTGTCACATGGGACTTTTATGATACAAGGACGAAGCCTATTGAAATTGGTTTTGATCTGTCCATTATATCACCTAGCCGCCATACAAAGGTCCCCACGGGTTTCAACACTCAAAACTGCCTTAAAAATAATAATATTTTAATAAAATTCGGTGCAAGGAAGTTCTGTACAAGTATCAATCTTTGTATAGCTTCCATATAAAACCCTCTTCCGAAAATCACTTTAACCTGTACAAATCCCATGCGAATGTTATGTATGTATTGTATATAAGTAGAAAGTTATGGTAAATCGGTCCATAATTTACCATAACTCCAATATAAACCCACTTCCGGGAATCGCCCTATAGTGTATAAAATCATCAAGATGTTATTATCAACGCATTATTCTGTATTTGTATATTTTGTTTTATATTTAGTAAAAGTGTTTGTCTACAATTGGCCATAGGTCTAATATAAAACCCCTTCTCGAATTTTTATGCTCATACACAATGGTGTAGGGTATCAGGGTATATGGGGTATTTTCTTGCTTTAATTTTAATTATTTTTAGCACTAATTTCTATTAAACTAAACTATTAATGTATTAACATTGAAAGGTTTTTTTCTTTTTTCAAAGTCAAATTTGTTCCACTGTATAGCCCACTGTGATTAAATTTGTTATTAAAGTTAATGTTCTTAAAGCCTTTCTTTATAGAAGTTTAAAAAATCAAATAAAACGGTTTAATAGTTTAAAAGGTTTTTAAAATAATTTATGAGGTTAAAGGTAAAAATTTCAAAATTTGCCATGAAAAATATTCAGAATTTTAAAATTTCATTTTTTACATAAAATATTTTAACGGAACTTGACCCTTTATATCTTCAGATCGAGTGTTAGGGTCTAAGGTTAAATTTAAAAATTAAATACGTTATATTTTTAAATTTTGTTCTAAATAGATTTCTATGAAGTTTTAAAAGAAAAAATTTATGTAAAATATTCAAAACAAATATTAGTAAAACATTTAATTCGCTACTATATTTTTCGACAGGAGCAGGATACAATTCTTCCTGATTCTATACAAAACAAATATTAATTATCGCATATCTCTGGAACTGTAGCAGCGAGAATCTTAAATTTTTACGAGAATAATTTTTTTTTATTAAGTTCTATAGTCGAAAATGTGAAGCGTAGGCCAAGGGGAAACATCTAGAGAACTTTAGTAGTGAAAGTTTTTAAGATTTTGATAATATAACTTTCTTATCAGGATTTATAATTGAATGAAGATAGGACGGAGAAGTCTAGGGTTAATGGTACCACCCACACAAAGCAAATTTAATGAGAGCCCTCAAACTTCGTGGAAACCACTATTTTATCATATCGCATTGGTTAATTAAAAATGGGGCGGATTACTTCAGGGTTGAGGTAACCCCATACAATTATAAATTTTCGCATATCTTAGGGAGTATAACAGTCTTAAAAGTTGTAGAAATAATTTTCATATAAAATTTCAGGTATGGTGGACAGGTTGAGCTGCCCCAATATAAAGTTAATATTATTTATCGAAACAGAGGAGGTAGAGAAACACCGGTAAATCTAGTAAATTTACAGATAATATTTAAAAAAATATATAATTTTTTTAATTTAATAATAACAATTCCAAATTTACCAATAATAGGTTGACCACAATTTTCATATAGGATCCTCTTCGAAAATCACTCTAACGCATATAAATAATTAAACTTCCGTTTAAGGAAATTTTTGGCAATCGAATTTAGTCGGTTGCATATACTAACCCATAATTCGATTGGGATATCTGTATTTTGTGATAGACACAACCAAATAATTCGTTTATTATGTTTTCAAAATATGTATTCATTGTATAGTATTAAAGTATACTTTTAGGCTTATGAAACTAAAAAATATATATTTACACTTTTTTTTTCATAAAAATGTTTATTATAATTATAAAGCAAATAATGGCACTTATTTTATACACACTTAATATGTTTCCTTTAAACTTGGTAGTGTATTTCATCCTCCTTCAGCGTTATACTTTATACGCCTAATGTTTGCGGATACTGAATAAACAATTCAAATTCCAGGACATTATTAATGGAACCCAAAGTTTATAACTTTATAGGGGTAATTAAAAAAGGATTTTGAAATTTATATTCCGCCAATCCAAACTATATAACACCTTAATTTTTACATTGGAGAAAAAGTTTACCTCACTTACTTATACAAAAGATTTATTTAAAGTTCGTCCTCCATATAACCTTATACAAAAAAGAGCAATAATGGAAAACGACGACATATTTAATTTATACCGATGTCGATATAGATTTTATACCTACTTTCTTATGTATTTGAAAGCGGATAATTAAAACAAAAAAAAAAGTCAAATTAGGATTTTACTTCTAGTTCTATAATGAGAATAAAAAAAGATAACTATGCCGTTTTTATACCCACCATGAAAAAGAGGGGGGGGATATTGATTTTGTCATTCCGTGTGTAACATGTCAAAGGAATCATCTAAGACCCCACAAAGTATATATTTTCTGGGCCGATATATATATATATATATATATATATATATATATATATATATATATATATATATATATATATATATATATATATATATATATATATATATATATATATATATATATCGGCGGGCGAAATTTTGCACAAATATTTATCTTATATAAGGTTTGTTTGGTATTGAAAATTGGCAAAATCGGTTAATAAACAAAAAAGTTATGGGCTAGAAACACAGGGTGTCCGTCTCATACATTTTTGCTGATATTTCTTCAATAAAAGTATGTACGACAACGAAATTTTGTACATATAGTTCGGGTGTCGATATAAACTCGGAAACTAAAAATGGGCGTGGTCCGCCCACTTTACCGCCCACCTCCTATATAAGGTGAAATTGTGTTCAAATAGCTCAAGGACCAATGTAAACTCGGAAACAAAATATGGGAGTGGTCCACCCACTTTACTTAGATTCGGCCGGGCCGAATATAACATTCGCTCTTGTTGTATTTTAAGAAGGACATATCATTCCCAGCAAAAATAAATAGAAGTAATTTTTAAGGAAGTACATTTTCATTATGTGTTCGTTTTCTTGCGCTTAAGAATAATCCTAAGATGTTAAAAAAAACGATTTAAATAAAATTGTCTACTTTAAAACGTTGATATTCTATTATTATTGTTGCAAATACTAAACAAATTGTTTTAATAAATTTTAAATAGGATCTTGTTGTCTTCTTCGGATGTTCTTTTTTTTTTTTTTTTTTGCTAGGTTGATGCTGCTAATCAACTAACGTCACTTGGCTGACATTTTGTGATCTGTTTTAAAACATTAAACTCGAACTGAAAAGTCGAATAAAAAAAAACACTTTTGATTTCTTTTTAATACCTTTTCGGAAATCACCCTTTAATACTTTTAAGATAATAAAACAAAGGTTAACAAGTATTTTAAAGATTTTTTTTAACCAAAACAGAATTCATTCATTTCCTAATACTATTACCCCAAAGATGTGATGTTTCTGATATAAACTCATTTACTCAAAGCTGTTGTTGTTGATTACCTCCTTGATAAGAATATGAGAGTTAGAAAAAAGATCTATTTCTTTAACGAATTCGTAACTTCTACATAGTTTTTTTTTCATTCATTATTTTTTTTTTTTAATTTTTATTTTGTTCAATTATTTGGGAGTAATGTGATCTGCGTGTGTTTGTTGTAAAAATAAACAAAGCATGACGACAAAAACCGGACCACAATGATAATAATATTGACAACGACAACAACAACTGTTTAAGAAGCAACTAGTACGTGCATTAATTTACTTATTTACTTACATACATGTTTAATATCGTTGTTGTCTTTACTGAGTTACTTAGAAGTCGGTATAAATAGAAATAGAAAAAAAAAAAAAAAAAAAACTCTTGAAAAGTGCGAACATTAGGGAGATGATTTAACACTGGATTTTGTAACTAACTCTTTATTTTTACTCTACTACTACTCTCAGTAAGAGTATTTGTAAGTGAGGAGTGATGAGAGTTAAATTGTAATATATTTTTTACAGCGAAACTAGATTTTTACCAAGAACCTACTATTTTTCTCCAAAATTTGCTTTTCACCACAAAGTTTGTTTTTTTAGGAAAATTTTTTTGAAGTGAGATCGAAAAAATCCTAACACACGTTTTGCCCCTTAACTTTTTTCGGAAGCAATATTAATTTTTTTTGATCTAGTTATATTTGAAAAATATTCCAGTTATTATTTTGATGACAACTATATTGATTTGTTATGAGTTTGATTAAAATGAGTGTCAAAAAAAAGTACGTGCTAAAATTATTAAAAATTTTCAAAAAAAAAAAAAAAAAAAAAAAAAATTAAAATTGGACCTACAAAAATTGGCCAAAGAATTAAAGGTCTGCCATCAAACTGTTTCCAATGTTAAAGTATCAGGAGGTTCAGCAAGAAAAAAAGGTCTACATGATATTGGCAAGGCCAAGAAAATTTAATGCATATTGCTAATGCTCGAAGAAATTTTGAAGACAAGTTTAGGATTTAAAAGCAGACAAAATTTCCTAAAAAAAATCCTTAACATAGTTTTTGTACCAAGAGAGGTCAATCCTCTAAATTGTCTGGAGCTAAGGCAAGTGGAAAGATATTGAACTCTTGTGGAAAGAGAATTGAAGAGCAGAAAAGAGGTGTCACAAAATATCGCATATTTTAAAAGGAGATGTGCAAACTGTTCCAAAAAAGTGACTGAAAAAACTATCAAATCTCACCATTTCCAAATTTTTGAATTTTATATATGTTTTTTTGATTTTTACGATCGCATTTCTTATAAGGTTGGTTTACGTGGTAACCCGTTCAACTTACGGGCAATCAATTAGACTCGTTAGATTCCGTTTTGATGAGATCACACTACTCGCCAGGTGAATTAGTTGAATTGAGTCTGTAATGAGATAGAAGTGTATGGAAGAAAAATGAGAACATAAATTAATTAGATCCAGCCAGTAGCATTGAGATATTTAACAATGTCACTGAGTTTAGTGGCAGATATCTCACAGAGGTTGTCTAATTGGCACCTTTCTAGAAATTTATGTCTGATTGTGTATAAGGCTGGGTATTCGCATAGAAGATGATGTACTATCTCCTCCTTCTCGCGATTGCCACAACTACGACAGTATTCATTGTAAGGGAGACCAAGTGTGCTTGCATGTTTTCCGATCGTCTAGTGACCTGTAAACAATGCTATTAGTCTCGAGATGTCTTTGCGTTTGTAGCTAATGAGTTGCAGTAGGTAGGCCACGTTTCCTTCGCGACTCTATATTTGACCAAGATTTCACCATCTATTTTTCGCCTTTTCAAGATAGTGTTTTTGGATTCTGCTTTTGACTGATCCTAACGGGATTGCGATAGAAACCGATAAGGAGGAATTCATAGCAGAGCCTGCCCGGGCTAATTCGTATTAGGTATTTTTTTTTTACAATGAAGCTGTTTTTTACCACATTTTTTTTTCATACAATTAATTTTTTTTTAGCACAAAACTAGTTTTTTTTAATTAACAGATTTATTTTTCATTACAAAAACATCTGCTGACCCTGATCATAGTTTTAACTACGAGACTAGTTTGTACCTCACCACAAAACTAATTTTCTAGTTTTTTTCTATAAAAAAAGTTTACTTATGACCATTTTTCATCATGAAGTTAGTTTTCCACCACGAAACTAAAGCTTGACCTTAAAATCACAAAAGTTACTATTTCACCACGGAAATAATTTTTCAACACAAAATAATTGTTCACCACCAAACTAATTTTTCTCCACAAATCAGTATTTTCACCACAAATAATTTCAAAGCTAACCAAGTTTTTCCCACAAAACTAATTTATCACCAAAAAAATAATTGTTCACCACAAAACTTGTTTGTCATCTCAAAATTGTTTTTTCACCACTAAAATTAAACTTAAATAAATTAAGTTTTTCACCATTAAGCTAGATTTTCATTACTAAACTAGTTTTTCATAACAAGCCTAGATTTTTCACAATTAATCTGGCTTTTCACCGCAACTATAATTTTACACCAAAAATAAAATTTTTCACCACAAAACTAATTTTTTTGTTGTATAAAATTGTTTTAACCATTAAAATAATTTTTCACCACGAAACAAATTTTTTACCTCACTTTAAAATTAGTTTTTCACCTCAAAATTATTATTCATTTCAAAATTAGGTCTTCATCCCAAAAATTTATTTTTCACCTCAAAATATATTTTCGTCCCAAAACTAATATTTTAACTCACTTATTTTTTCAATTAAAATTTTTTTTTTCACCCCAAAATTAGTTTTTCAGCAAAAATACTTTTCACCACAAATTTTTTATTTTTTTTTACCAAAAATATTATTTTGCTTTACAAAACTAGTTCTTTATTATGAAAATTTGTTTTTTACCACTAAAATAATGTTTTACCATTAAACAAGTTTTTCACCACAAAAGTAGCTTTTCATCTCAAAATTACTTTTTCAACTCAAAACATGTTATTTACCTCAAAATTTGTTTTTTTAATTTTTTTAAATGCAAATTGGTTTTCTCTTCAAAATTAGTTTTCACTACAAATGTTTGTTTTTTACCACAACAAATGTTTTTATACTAAACTAGTTTCTAATTTAAAAATTTGTTTGTCTTCCAAAAATTAGTTTTTCATTATTTTTTTCATCACTAAAATAATTTTTCACCATTAAACTAGTTTTTCATCACAATTAATTTTTCACATCAAGTGTAGTTTTTCACCACAAAATTAATTTTTCACCTTAAAACTATTTTTTCAAATAAACATTTATTTTTCACTTCAAAATTAATATTTCATCACAAAATACGCGTTTACCAGTAAACTAGTTTTTTTAATTTCAAAATTTGTTTTTCTCCCCAAAAATTATTTTTTACTAAAAGTATAATTTTTTCACCATACAATTATTCATTATTGGTTTTTTAATTCAAATTAGTATTTCACCATCAACATTTTTTTTAAATATAATTTTTCACTACAAAATTAGTTTATCATTATAAAAATTAGTTTTTTATTCATCACCTCAAAATTTGTTTTTTATCCTAAAATTAATTTTAAACCTCAAAATAATTATTTCAAATAATAAGTGGGTTTTTACTTCAAAATAAGTTTTTTACCTCAAATATTAGAATTTCACCATCAAATATTCCTATTAAAAAAATAATATTTTTCACTACAAAGGTAGCTTATAACTATAGGAATTTTTTTTATCATTAAATTCACCACATAATTAGTTTTTCACCTCAAAAGTAGTTTTTTTGTATCTCAAATTTATTATTCATCCCAAAATAAATTTTTCACCTCAAAATTTGTTTTTCACCTCAAAATAAATGTTTCACCTCAAAATTTGATTTTCACCTCAAAACTAATTTTTCACCTCAAAATTTGTTTTTCACCATAAAATTTATTTTTAACGTCAAAATATGTTTTTCAAAATTTGTTTTTCATTTCAAAATTAACTTTTCATCTTAAAATTAGTTTTTCACCTCAAAATTTATTTTTCACCTCAAAATATGTTTTTCAAATAAAAATTAGTTTTATAAATAAAAATTAGCTTGATCTCCCTCCTTATAAACATCGTTGGCGTCTAGAGCTGGCAAATTACTCTGAAACTTGGTAAGACCGGTTACCAAATAAAAATCTCTCCCATCTAAACAAGCAAATACTTACGTCTAGCATAAGAAAATGTTTAAGTTAAAAGAGAGTCTATCTAGCTACAAGTTTTTGTTAATACACAAGTCCATACGTATCTGTGAGTTTTAAGGTTGTTTTCAGTATCTCAATATAAATTATTTTTGTATGTATGTGTTAGCTGCCATATGGTTTGTGTGTTAATGTGTGTTTTAAGACTTTTGTAACTTGTCTTACTCGTGCCAAACATTTAGTCTGAGCCAGGTTGGTGTGTTGAGCACAACATTTACGTTAAACTCTAAGCGCGGTTAACGAAAATGAAATACTAAAAAAATTCTATTAGACATAAATTTATAAAAAAACATAAAACATATTTAACATCTTCAATTCTAATCAGAATTTAGAAATAGTAGTAAAAAAATAAAGGTGTGTGTTAAGTTGTATTATTAACTTATAATAAAAAGCAAAGAAATAAATAATTTTCTTAACAAAATATTAAAAAAAATTAAATTTTTCTTGCAAATTTTTTTATTTAAAAAATTATGTGAAAAAACCCTAGTGCAAATATTTTTTTTCTACGTTTTGCCTGTTGGTTATAAAAACAGGAAATTATTTAAAGTCTCTGAATGTTAATGTGTGCGTTGTTTTTTTTTTTTTTTTTTTTTTTGAAAGTGCTAAAATTTGTTTGATGGTATTAGTGAGAGTTTTGCATTTAGTCAAGATTTTTGTATGTATGAGTGTGTTAGTTAAACTAACCTTGCTTTTAAGCTGGATTTATAATAACAACATCTTGACTACAAATACTAAAAATTTAACAAAAACAAAATTAAAAAAAGAAACAAAATATACACAAAAATGATATCATTTTAATATAATTTGAGCAAAATTTAAACCAAAATTTATAAATTTGAAAAAAATGTACAAAATTAAAAATGAAATATGTTTGAAGATTTAAACAAATTAATCAAAAAGGAAATAAATGTTTAAATAAATAATTTTGCAATAAATATATAACAAAATTTTGAAAAAGAAAAATCAAACAATTAAGCAACAAAATAAACAAAAACAAAAAGTGTTAAAACAGTAACAATATTTTATATAGTTTATTTAAAATGTATACATTTATTAAGAAAAAAAGTTAATTGTTGAATTAAAATAAAATAAAATTAAAAACAAAAGACTTAAGATACAATCATAGTTAACAAAATTACGTTTTTTTGAGTAGTAATTTTCCAAAAATATATAAAAATAATACTAATAAATATTAATTTATAAAATATTTAATAATAATTAGAAAATATGTATAAATATATTTTCTTTTTTATTTAAGTTATGTGTTCTATAAACGTCTCCTCTACTGCCAATTATCTCATTAAATTTGCAATATTTCAAAATTTTTATTTTAAAATTATAAGTAAACATTTGAGTATTAAAAAAAATATATTTCTCCATATTTTTAAGTTTGTTGCTTAAGTCTTTTGATTTGTTAATAAATTTAAATCTTAAAACGAATTTTTTATAAACCACAAAATCAACAGTTAAATAAAATTTGCTAATTTTTAAAATAAACTTAATGAACTTGACCAAAAACCAAAAAAATAAAATTATTTTATATAAAAAATTTGAAATAAAATCTAAATAAATAAAAGATAAAAATGGCCCTGAAAACTTGCATAAAAAATGACAAAAATTAATCAAATATTATTAAAATTTAACAAAAAAAAAAAATAAAAAAATAATAATGAAGTAAATAAAATATGTGACAAAAACGTTAAAAAAATACTTGATTTAGACAAAATAATAATAATAATAATAATAATAATAATAATAATAATAATAATAATAATAATAATTACAAAAAAATAAATAACCATTAGAAATAAAATGAAATTCTGGAACTTATAAAAAAAAAATTTAATAATAATTAAATTATATTTAAAAAATTATCAAATATATTTAAATGTATTTAAATAAATATTTTCTCTATATTTTCTTAAACACTTCAAATCATATTGCAAATAATGAGTCATAACAAGTTTTAAACTTCCCCAAAAAATACAGACAAATTCATTTTTCTTTTCAGTAAATGAACATTTTTAACCAAATTTGAAATATTTTTTGTATAAAAATAGTTCGAACATGCAATAAAGTAAAAGATTTACTATATGTAATAATGCAAGCACTTATGGACTAATGTCCATAATTTTCAATATCAAATTCTTAAGGTATGTTCAGACTAGTAAAATATTTGACCAAAATGACGTAACCACTATATAAAATATTTTTTATCTTCTTCATTTTAATGAGAAAATATTTTTTACTTATCATTAATCATAGCTGATAATTTACCGAATCTTGTTTGACGCTGTTTTTTTTTTTTGCAAAACATTTGCAAGATAAATTTTTTAGAATTAGTGGTCACGCAAATTTGGTCAAATATTTGACAAATGTGAACATAGCTTTAGAAGTATTTTCCATATTCTGACGTATCTTATGCCTCTAGGTCATTTGGCTTCGAAAAGTTGATTTCTGCAGACATTTATAATATAAACTCCTACTATAGTATGTGAAAATTAATATTATAGATTTACAATTATAAGGTGGACAATTGTAATCGGGCAATTCAGAATTGGTATTTTTAGGAGAAAAATATCTTTAATTGTACTCATTTAATTTATAAGAATTTCAGCCTTGAATCCAGTGTCAAGTATTGAATTAAATTTCTATTAACGTATGCGGAATAAAATTGCTACAAAATTTTCGGAGCCGGTAAAAAATATTTTATTTATGATACCGAGATTTTATCGTCAATTTTGGATGACCACGTGTCATCACATTATCTTGTATGGAAAGTTTATGGAAATCGGACTTCCAGTTCTTTTAAAATATTGACAAAAAGAGAACTACCTCGAAAAAAATTTTAATTTTCTCGATTATTTTTATATTTACCCCATACAGAATGATTAATATTTTAATTTAGATAGTAATGAGGATGAGAGAAAATATTTTTTTTTGATAGATATAAATTCACTAAAAATAACAATACAAAAATGTTGACTAAAAAATTTTTCGAAGATAAAAATTTGTATGGTTGAAGTCAATTTTTGTGAAAAGGCTTTTTGGAATCTAAAATTACTGCATTTTTTGGTTAATATATTTAGCTATGTAAAATAAAAGTTTATTGATTTCACAAAAATAAGCATCGAGGTTAGGGCTGCCAGATTCGAATTGTGATCAAACTTGACATACCTCAAAAACGAACTTTAATTCCACAAAGAAATCGGCTTCAGCCAAAAATTTTTTTACTTTTTATATGAAATCAGTATAGAAGTACATACATAGGCATATAAATATATCGGAAAAAATTAACAAATATAAAGAAACGCCGTGTTGGATAGAGACACTAGGTAACTACAAATTGTTTTCAACTTGACAAATTACATTTTAACTTGTATCTTGACAGCACCTAAAATATCATGACAATCAAGTTTATTCAAGGCCGTTTGGCAACCCTAATCGAGGTATATTATCCAATAAATATATATGATTTTGAGGGGTTGGGAAAATCCATAAATTTAATAAAATTGTAAAATTTCAAAATCTCTTAATATTTCTAAATTAAAAACGGCTAATAAGTTTTGGACCAATTTAACCTGAGTAGAGTTAGTAAAATCTTATGGACAACATTTCAAGACAAACTAGGGAATAATAACCGAATAGAAAAGTCCGGAAAAGTCCAACATCGAGTTTTTAAGCACGTGATTAAAAAATACTTCATAATTGCTCTAAAAGTATACAATAGGGATCCGAATTTTTCGAAATTTTTTTTAATCACATCAACGCTATTTGGTATCAATATTTATTTGGACTCTCGTGGAGCACATATATGTTCGCATGAATGATATTTACCGAACTGCGTCAATTTTATGGAGGTTTAAGATAATATATAAAAAAATTGCCAAAATTCTATTTATAGTCATAAATAACAAATTATTGCATTTATGTACTCTACAATGGTGTATCTATTAGCGATTGATTATTAAACCTTCTTATAAAATTTGCAAAGTTCAGTTTTTAGTGATGTAGTCTAGTTCAACCATTTATTGCTAAATTCATCTTTCTTTTTAAACAAGTCATAAGAAAATGTCATTTATATATATTATTTATTTGCATTTAACTTAACTTTCGAACGCCATATTGATTTTGATATAGAGTATTAAAGCAGCTACAGATTGACATACATCATCGCCAATTTTAATTAGCGCCTTGGGTGTGCCTTGGCGATTAATTTAAAACTAAAAACTTCGCGTTCTTATCTCATAAAAAAACCGTTGTTGAATATTTTCAGTGAAATCATATTTTTTGCGTAAGTAAAACTTATCACAATAAACTTATTTCAGATTAAAATTGACTTATAACGCCAAAATCCGCTACAACAAAATATGCAAAATTTCAAATTAATATTTTAAAATGCCACAATGATTTTAAAATGTAATTTAGATTAGAGTATCTTTGATTACTCGATACTCTAGCTTCACTGAATTTAGCAATACCCGAAACGGCGTAAAATCCTTAGTGAAAAAACTGCAAAAATTTGGTTTACTCAATTTTTTTAAAAGTGTTTATAGCCTACATTAGAAGAATTGGACACTTACGCTAAAATCCTCGATTACAGCAATCAAAAAAACGAAAAAAAAAGTTGTTAGTTTCAAACACTTTTTTTAGATTTTTTTGATTTTGAGTGCTTGCCGGCATCACATGGAACCGTTTCGGGTCTTGAATTTTTGTTCTGTTACACCACCAAGTGTTTTTAACATAACTGCATCAAAAGTTATTTAAAAAAATCAGAAGTTAAAACAATATTTGTGGTTGAATAAGAATGTTATTCCTAATACGTTAATTTCGCACATTAGCGATTTATAGTGGTCTCATATAGAGTTTTTTTTTTTTTCAAAATTGATTTAAGTTAATCACATCGAAAGTTATAGAAAGTAATAGCTTGACAAATTTTTATTGTAAAATAAAATTTGTTCCCAAGGATATTTAATAGTTAATCTCTCATATTGTTTCGAAAAAATTTCAGTTCTTGGGACCACACCAAACGACCTATTGACCACATAGTTCGAAATATAAAAATTATCTTCCCTATTAATTTTATTACCAGTAGCTGATTTTCCATTATTACTTAGTGCAGTAGAGGGATTATGGGGAAAAGTTAGTAAAAAAACTGCTGCCTCTTTTGGGGCCAGATAGACAACCAGGTAACATTAATATGAAACAGTCGTTTTATGGATCGGAATTCCGACATTGAGCTTATAATTTTATTGAATGTTTTTGTTTAATACTTATTTATTGCTTTTGAAGTTTTTTGTGTTAAATTAATGTTTAAATATCTCTCTTTGTTGGGTAATACTTCTTTACAAATAAATCACACACACTTGAGAATGTTAAGGCAAATTTTTTCGTTTGAATCGCTTTTTAATAATATTTTTGGATGCTGTTTACATTATTTCTCAAGCACAAGAAAACGCACATTTATTGATATTTTGGAAGTAATAAAAAAGTACTAAATTAATTTATTTTATTTCATAGCGAAACAACAAATCTGAAAAATATTATAAATTTATGCGCAGAAGATGAATAAATAATCTGCGTTGCCGTTTTGATCCAATTGGACAAAAATTTAAAAATTTATTTTAATCTTCGAAGTTTGAAAATAATATTCAGTTTTTTTGGTAAACTTTGTATTACTTTTTTGTAAGAAGAAATAAATAAAAATTTTCAAAGAAAATAACAAAAATAATGAATCGCTAGTAAAAAACGAAAAAGTGCTTTACAAAAATTAACATATTTACCACTTTAAAAGTAGAACTAAGTGCATACTTTGCACTGTTTTTTTAAATAAACAAATTTGTTACTTTATCCCATTTTAACTTAAGTCATCTATTTCCAAATTTTAAAAAATTATGTATTCATATTTTGCAGAACAAGTTTATTTTAAATGTTGGTACATTTTGGCAGTTTTTAAAGAAATTTTGATAGGAAAAATATTTTCTCTATGATAAAGTTTTATATAATACTAAATTTCCGATTTACATTCAAAAGTCACTAAAATGAAACATGTGGATATTTGGCGAGACTATTTTTTATATTTTCAATTTTATTTTAAGTTTACACAAAATTTTGTTTCAGCTTTATTTTCTTTATTTCTTTCTCTTGCTCACTCTCTCTCAACAATGAGGACGATCGAAAGAATTTTAGCTATAAATGTGTATCTCCTAAGCTACTGGTTGGATCGAACTGATATCTGGGTATTATTCTTGATAGGGAACTATCTTGGGACAAAATATCCAGGGCTGATAAAGCCATTAATACCTGCAGGAAAGCTATACTTGGGGTATAAATCCAATGGGTATGAAGTGTATCTTTGATGCAATAGTTAAACCTATACTATTGTATGGTGCTATAGTCTGATGGGAAGTGATGGATAAAGACATCCATCGTAAGATTTTTGTGAAGGTTTCCAGGTCGGTGGCCATCCTCACAGCTACCAGATGCATAGAGTGTGCTTCAGGCGGAAATATCTGCCATAAAAAGGGCAGCAAACTGGCTGAAGTATCATAAGCAGGGCAAGTTTTTCTAGCTTTTCGCTTGGAAAGTAAGCATTTGCATATTTCAAAAGAATTTCACAAAAATGCTTGTTTTTTAAATTTTTGCATAAATTTGCATATAATGGATACAAAAGTTAGTTTTCTTAACAAAAAGACATTTTTTGGTGATTTTTTTGGAGTTCAGTCAAATGATTTCTAAAATTTTTTTGTGAGTATTTTGAGTACATTGTAAATATTGTAAAGAAAAAAATTTAACGCCTCAAATATGATATTTAAAATTAAAATAGTTATATTTTTATAAAAATCTAAATCCATCAGAAATAGAAAATTAAAAAAATGCATATTTGTGCATATTTTTTACATATTAATATATAAGAATGCATAAATTCGTTGGTTTTTATATACATATTCATGCTTTAATTGCATATTTCTGTGCATATTTTCAAGCGCATATTTTAATTTTTTTTTGTGCATATTTAAACTTGCCCTGATCATAAGATATCGAGGGTGTCTATACGACATCTTTGTTAACAACTGAATGCCGGGTATCTCTAAACAAGATAGCGAGACTTTCAAATGTTAAGCTAATCTGGGTTCCTGGACACAGTGAGTGTGCTGGGAATAACATGGTGGACGCTACTGCCAAAAAGTGTTGACTCTTAGTGGTGAGTCCATCGATCAGTTGTTAGGCATTCTCTTAGTAGAATGTAAATCAAGGTTCAATCTGGATTTTTTAGTATTGCTGAGACTAGATGGGAGAATGAACCCACTTGTCGAATTGCAGGTACTATCTCACCCACTTATGATGGGCACAGGACCAAAACAATTTATTCGTTCTCCAGAACACAAGTGAGACTGTTAGTGTCAGTAATTACTGGCCATTGCATCTTAGAGACTCATGCGCGAAGAATGGGTCTTCCTTACTATAACTTCTGTAAAAGTGGAATGATGAGACTGAAAAAGAATCAGTCTTTCATCTGCTATGCGATTGTCAGGCATTATGAGAGCTAAAGTCTGCTACAATAGGCTCTTCTACTTTTAATTACGGTGACTTAGGCACACAGAAGTTAAAGTCACTATTTTCTTTTCTTACAGTTACAGGATGGTTGGTGCAGCATCGATGCAGTCAATTTAGTATAAACAACTGCAAACCTTTATTGGGGCATCACAATGGGATCAGATCCTCATCATGGACCCACGTGAGATGTCTATCAAAGACACTGCCCGTAGAATCTAACCTAATATAAGATATTGAAGGGGGTGATCTAACTAGTCTGTTGCTTTACTAAAATCAACATAAGTTTTCAGTTCAAATAATTTCTTTTTTTTTCTTTAGCCTTTGTCTCCTAGCAAATCATATGTAATTTTTTTTTTATTTCTGCATAATTTATCCATTATTTTATTTTAAATTTCTTATGTATGAGAGAGTTGTAAAGGTAGAATTAAGCTTTCAATTAAATCACACGAAAAGGTCATTGTCTCACTAATAAATTACATTAACAACAATTAAACAAAAAATTAAATATGTTTTCTATGAACTTAAAAATAAATTATTCTAAAAATTTGATTATTTTCATTAAAAGTGCTCTCCGTTTCAATCTATATATGAGTTATTAAAATTATTTGTTTGAATTAGAAACATCTCGCGTGACTATTTCAAGCCTAATGAACATGAAATTTTGTTAAAAATGTCATTATTTTAATGCTGGACGAAGGGTGCAACTCTTAACCAAATCAAAATATTTTTTTTAAACATTTTTGAAGCCTTATTTTTTGAAATATGTGTAAAAATATTTTTTTATTTATTAAATTTGGAGGAAAAAGTGAAAGAAGACTTTATTTAAAAAAGTTTTCAAGATATTATTTTGAGATTATTGGGAGTCTTAGGATATTAAACAACAATTCACTGCTTTTTACAGAAATTAAATTCCAATTTCAAGCGAAAATATATTCTGATTCATAAGAGTTATCATAGGTATCATCATCTCATTAAGTTCTTTACATAGGACTTTTAATTCTTTGAGATCAGACTTGATATATTTTATTGGAAAAGTTCAAGTTTGATATCTTGTAGCTTACCTTGTATTACTACAGGGTGAATAGAAAATGATTTTTTTGGAAGTTTAAGTCCTTCTCTACAACTTTACCATACATTCCCATTCGATCCGACCATCAGTTTAGAAGATACAGATTTATAACCCAAATTTTTAGGATCGACCCCAATTTGGCAAGGAAAATTGCCTACTGTGAACACATGCTTGTCTGTATTATTATGTTTTGAATGTTTAAATTTGTATTTTAAATTTTTTAATAATAAAATTGTATTTTGAATTGTCTATATAAATTTTACAAGTGAAAAATAAAGTGTTTTAGAAAATATTACAAGAACAATTTTTTTCTAATACTTAATTATTTTATTTCTCGTAAAAAATACTAAATATTTTTGCAATTCCTTTTTATCTCTTTTCATTACAAATTATCCAAAAAAAATTAAACCTTAAACTTACATAAAATTTCAAATATTTATTCAACGTAACACTATGAACATAATCACTCAGTTTTGATAAATAAACCGCTGTATTGTAATTGTTGTTTGGTGGGCCGTTTGGAATTATAAAATTTTATTTGCACCAATCTTTATACCCGATATAATTAAAAAAAATAAAAGGTAAGTGTTTTATTTTTAAAAATTAAACAACTTTTTTTTAACATAATAATTTAAGGTTTTTGAAGGTATTATTTTTTTTTATTTTTAAAAGTAAGATTTGGCATTTGAAACTTGGCCAAATTGTATACAAACAAAAAAAAAAAAAAAAAAAAAAGACAATGGCCAAGTAATAGTGTTTTGTTTTTGTTGACGTATACATATCAGTTTGAGGTTTTTTGTGCAAAAAGGAAAAAGATAAAAACAAAACGTACTTATAACAATTGTATAACATTTGTTAATTATATTGAAAATTATGTCATGTCTAATTTACAATACATGGCAAGCAAATGTACAAACACCTACAATATTTTTTTTTTCTTGAGTTTGAAATTGAATTTTTTTTGTGGTGACAAATTTCTTAACTCTGCTCGACCACCAAACAAATAGCTAATTATACAGTGGGCGCTAAAGTAGAGAAATAAAAAATAATAATAAAAAACATACATTTTTGAAATATGAAATATAATATTGTGTTATACGTTGATTTAGGATTTGAATTTTTAAAAATTTATACATTTTTGTTTAATATTATTGTAGAATTTTAAAATCTTGGATCTTTAAATTTAGAAAAAAAAAAAAATAAATAATAATAATAATAATAATAATAAAATTAAAAATGTTTCTAAAATTAAATTTTATAATGCTTGATGTTTAGTATTTTTAGTTTCAAAAACAAAAGACTTAAACAACAAACTAATGTTTTTCATTATTTCCTTATATTTTTATTTGATGCCCTAGAAACAAAAGACTTAAGCAACAAACTTATTAATTTTTAATAATTTCCTTTTCCTTTTCATTTTGTTATTAATAACATATTTTTTTCAAATTTCCTTTTAAATATCTTCCTTATCTTTGGCTAAATCTTGTGTTTTATTTAAAATCAAGTTTTTTCCATTCAATTAAATCCTTTTATAACGAAAAGTGACATTGAAAACATCTTTTTATTAAGGCTTTAAATAAAAAAGACCATTTCCCCATTATAAAAATGATGTAATAATATTTATTTTTTTGCTAATTTAACTCCTTGTAAGTCTTTCTTTATAAACTGGACTTTTGCAAAAAAATTTATAAATAAAAACCACATTTGCTTGAAATGATTTTAACCTTGAGAAACAGGTTCAAATTAAAATGCCAACAAAATCGTAAAAAATAACCAAAAAAAAAAAAAAAAACTTACGCAAATCGAAAAACACTCACTCAGTCATATTTAAAGCCAAATCAAAATAAGACAAATAAACACAATCACCAGTTTTACTGGCTTTTTTCATCTTCAATTTTTAATCAAATAAAATCAAGCAACAAATAACGACAAAAAAAAAAAAAAAAAACCAATGCATGATAAAGTCTCATAAAATAATGATGATGAGTATTAACAAACAACTAATATTATAAGTAGCACGCTGAAATCAAATTTGGTCAAATGACCAAAAAGTAAACAAGTCAACATTATTAAGAGGAAGCTTAAATGATGGCTGTAATAATTATTTAAAATACATAATTAAGTTTGGAGTTATTGCTGATGAAGAAATTATAAACATAAATACAAATTTTAAATGGAACATAAATTTTAAGTAATAAAAATTTTATAAAAAATATTCAAAATTTAAAGAAATGTTTTGCAATCAATTTAGGAATAAATGCAACTCAATGCGAACCCGAGTTTTATGTCAAGAAATTAATTTAAAAGTCTTGGAATTATTTAAAATAAATCCAATTTAATATTTGTCTTTTATTTGCTTTATAAAAGTATGAAAAAGACTCGAGCAAATAAATCATATTTAAGAGAATAAAATTTATTTAAAAATTATTCATTAGCTTTGAAAAAATCCCACGCATTTAACATACCAATTTTAATTATTATTATTTTCCTTTTTAACAATAATTTCAACATTTTTCTAAGCTCGAAGATGTTATGAAAATTTAAATTTGATTAAAAAAATATTTTAAAATTTTCCTCAACTTTGTGAACATTTTAAATTTGAATATAAAAATCTTATTTTTATAAGAAATCTAAAAAAATTTTAAAAATTTAATAAAATTTCATATTTATTTCAAATGAACTAAAAAATGTTTTAAAATTAAATGGGTATACAATTTTTTATTTCAAAAATATTTTGACAGTTTTTAAATATAAATGTTTACGCCAAAAATAGTTATTGAGAAACATCATCTTCTTAAAAATTATTTAACTATAAATGAAGTCATCGTTTAATCATTTGTAAGAAAAGCAACAAACTTTGGCAGACATGCGGGTTTATTTTTTGTTAATAAGCTAAATTTTTTGAGGCGGTATTCGGCAAAAAAATAAAAAAAAATCTATGTTTTTTAAAAGTAAGGGAAAGTATCCCTAATAAAATACAATAAAAATGATTTTTTTATAAACATTTTTTTATTTATAATTTTTTTTACATAAGAATTGGTCTAATTAAAATTCTCTTATACAAGTGCAAGTGGCTAATTAAAACTAGACCTGTCGCGAAAACTAAATTCTGGTGACAACAGAACCCAAAATTTTATTGAAAAAATTATATGTTATTTTTAAAATTAGAATTGTTTTTATTGATATACATATTTACATTTTAAATATTTTTAAAGAAATTGATGAATTTGGCAAATTATTTTTTAAAATAACAGCTGAATCTCGTAGTTTATATAGTGCTGTTATCGGTTTATCATTTTCCAAAGCCCACTGTATGCTTATGTTTATCGATGTTATACAATGGTGCTTTTCAATTTTGTTTTCTTCATGACCACTATCGTATAAATCCTTCGATTTCGTATCTTATAATTCCATTTGCTCCTGATTACTCTCCACATGAAATTCTTCTTGAATCCAGCTGTTTATGTCAGCATTCTTGAAAAGATGTTCCGTACCAATTTGAGCTACAAGGGTACCAATATTTGAAAGATCTTCATTTTCTTCCTGAATTATATTTTGTAAAATATTTAAGGGCATGTTATCCTCTTCAGTCCATTCACTACTGAATTCGAGCAAGGCGTTCCAAGATTTTCGATATTGGACACTGATATTTTATCCCAGCTAGAATTTTAACTGCATTTTTGAGATTGAAGTTTTTTAGTTTGAGCTCCAAATTTGTTCCCATCTTGTCAAGCAAGTGTGTGAGCAGTTATTTTTTATAATTTAATTTGAACAAGTTGATAACGTTTTGATCTAACGGTTGAATAAGCGCAGTGCAATTGGGTGGTAGATTCATTGCTACAATTAAATCGTCATTATCTAAAAGCAAAACTGCTTTTTGCGGCAGACCTTTTGAAGACAAAAATTCTCGTACCTTAAAAATTTTTACTTATGAACAACTTACTGAAAATTAACTTATGTGGGGAACAAATTCATAATGGAACCAGTCTTTGGATATAAATGATGTCATCCAGGCGTTATTACTAGAGTGGTATATTACAGGGTTATCGAAAAAACATTTAAACATTAATTTCAGTCTGTGACATTCGCATTTAAACGGGACAAAGAAGTTATTCGCTCTTTACATATTTTTCTTCCGGAAGCGTTTTCTTATCACATGTAATAAGAGTATGATTTGAAAGCATACTATAATATAAAATGCATTCGTCGGAATTGTAAATTTGGTGAAGAGTCAATCCATGCTCATCAACGTAAGGCGTCGAGATAACCGGACCGTTGCAATGATGGATAGTTACACAAATTTCTGCATAAACTTCCGTTATAAATACTTTTTACATGAAATTTTCTATAGATAATTGTCTTATACGCAAAATAAAAATTATAAAATTATCTTATGGCCAAAATAAAATAAACTTATTTATAGAAAATTCTGCTATATACAATTTTCTATATAAAATTCCCTTTTTAGAGACAAAAATCCCTTATTCCCAAAAATGTTTGCACAAAATTTCTTTATATTCCTTTATATTCTCATACGTAAGAGAACATTTCTACAAAAAATGTTCAAAAGAAATCTTTTTATACGTAAAATTTACTATGGAAAATTCTCTTATACATATTGTTTTTAATCGTAAATGATCTTATACATAAAAAATTTTTGTAGAAAATTCTATTGATCGAATATTTTTTTATAGAACATTATTTTATACATAAAATTATTGAAAGAAATTTTGTTACACAAAATTTTCTCTTGAAAAGTTTCAAACATGGATTTTTTATAAAATATTCTCTTATACATAAAGTTTTCTATAGAAAATCTCTTATAAAAAAGGTTTTCGATAGAATATTTATCTTAGAAGGAAATATTTCTATGGACAATTTTATATAAGTACATTGTATTTTTTGTAGAAATTTCTCTTATACCTAAAAAGTTTTATAGAAATTTTGTTATACATTGAATTTTTATTAAAATATACACATTTTTTTAAATAGAATATCTTGTATAGAAACTTTCTTATATTCTTTTATACTTTAATTTTCTAAAATACTTACTCTTATCTTTCGATCTTTTATACAAAAAAATTTTATACACAAAATTTTCTACACAAATTTCAGTTAATTTCAGCAGAAAGTTCTCTTATACATACAGTTAGGGACAAAACTATTTGTATACCTCATATATTTCGTATACCTTCACGCACATTTTCAACAGATCCGCTGTTTTTATACTTGCTTACAATGTATTGTACTGTGGAATGTTGCAAATTTACTAAATTACTTATATTCCGGAGAGATTTTCCTTTTTTATGTTCATCAATAATTAAATTTTTAATATCCAAACTCAACTCTTTTCGCTTTCCCATTTTTGATGTGCTTATTATTCAAAACGTTAAAACCAACTTCTTATTTTGTAAAATAAAACTCGATTAACGAAGAAAATATAACGGTATTTAAAAAAATCATCATACAAGAGTCCAACGTACAAATAATTGTACAAAGTACTGATGTACAAATACTTTTGTCCCAAAGATTTTTACTTAAATTGTACTTTTTTTTAACAATGTGTTATATATTAATTTATTTTTTATCAAATAATTCAATAAAAATGGACCTGAATTAAAACTACATATAATAATTTTTTATTCTTTATAAATTATTGAAGATATACGAAATGCATGGGTGTACAAATAGTTTTGTCCCTAACTGTATAATTTTCTATACAAAATCATCTTATATTTCCAATAATCTTCTATAGAAGATTCGATAGAAAATCTCTTATACAGAAAATTTTCTAAAGAAAACTCCTTTTAACACAAAATTTTCGAAGGTAAATTACTTTATTAAAAGTAATAATAACAAAAAAATTACTTTATACATAAAATTTGCTATAAAAAATTCTCATACACAATATTTTCTATAGAAAATTTCTTTATATAAAAATTTTCTAAAAATAAATTGTAATATATTAACAATTTTCTAAAGAAAAATCACAATAATTTCTAACATTTCTATATATTAATTTCTTTATAGAAAGTTTTTTTGTATAAAAATTTTTCTATAGAAATTTTTTACAGAAAATTACACAATTTCTCTCTTATACTTTCATTTATAAACAAAATAAACAAATTATATTATTCAAAAAATGTTATACATAAAATTCTTTATATGTATTTGTTATGTAGTTCTCTTATATACCAATTTTATAAAGAAAATTCTCTTATACAAAAAATTTTCTATAGATAATTCTCTTGCGCTCAAAGAAATTTTTCTTATACACAAAGTAAAAAGTTTGAACATTTTTCTCATACGCAAAATGTTTTCTTATACATAGATTTTTTAAGGAAAAATCTCTTTTACACGAATTTTTCTAAAAAAATACTCCTTTAAACCCAAACTTTTCTTAAATTTTAAATATAATTTTATATATATAAAATAATCTAAAGATAATTCTCTTTTACATAAAACATTCTGAAGAAAATAATCTTATACAAAAAGTATTCAAATGAAAAGTATTTTATACACTATACATAACATTTTGTAAAGAAAATTCTCCTATACATTCTATTATGCAAAATTTGCTGTGGAAAACTCTCTTATACATATCATTTACCACAGAAAATAATTTTATAGTTAAAATACTCTATAGAACATTTTGTTATAAAGAAAATAATCATATATAAAATATTCTAAAGAAAATTATCTTATGCAATACATTTTCTAAAGATAATTCTATTTTACACAAAAATTTCTAAAGAAATTTCTCTTATAAATTTGTTAAAGAAAATTTTCTATTATGTAAAATTTGTTATGGAAAATTCTCTTATACATAACATTTTCTATAGAAAATCATCTTATACTTAAAATTTTCTATAGAAAATATTGTTATACATACAAAATTCTCTTACACAGTATTTTCTAAAGAAAATTTCTTTATACCCAAAATTTTCTTGTACATAGCATTTAAAATTTAATTTGTTATTTAATATTTAATATTTTATTTAATATAAAACAATATTTTTTTTTTTTTTAAATTAATGAAAATTACTTCTCCTCAAATTCTCATGAACCCAATTTCCCCATATATTTATTTTATAACTTGTAAAACAGATTGATAACATTGTTTTGAAATCCCCCCTCCCCAAAAAAACATAATCAAATTAAAATTTTTGTATGAATTAAGTCATAAGTCGCTTTAAATAATTATTACTTTATCTAAATCAAAATATTATCATTAACACTTGAAGATGAACTACAAAGCAAACGATTTAAAAGATTTTCTCATCAATCACACACCAATGAAGGTAACGAAAAGTGATCGTTTATGAGAGAAAAAAAAAAAAAACACAAAAAAAGATTGATGTCAAAATTGTTTAACATTTCATGATACTCTCACTCATTTTAGACACCTAAAGAAAAGGTCAGTTAATTTGTTAAGACAATTAAACTCTAAGGGAAATAGGTGTTAGATAAAAAAAGAACTTTCTTTGGAATATACTCAGGAAAATATGTGGTTAACCTTAAATATTAAAAGGAAAATAAAGATAACGTTAAGAAAAACAAATGAAAGGGGTGTATATGAAGAAAAGAAGGTAGGAATAAGAAATGAATAATATCAATAATAAAAGAAAACAAATAGTTGTTTTGATGTTTAAAATAAATAATAACATTCTTAAAAAGAAATATATCCAAAGTATAAGAAAAACAAAAAAAAAAAAAAAGAAGACGCCTTTATAAAACCCACCAAGTTTAGAGTTAAACTGGGCAGATATTTTTTCTAGGTAGGAGTTGCTTAATATAATTAGAAAAAAAAGAGTAGTTACTCTTAGTTGGAAATATGTTTTTCTAATAAAAATCTTTTGTTAGAATTTAAAAAAAAAGTATTTTCAAATTCTATTTTAAAAACATATTGTAAAGTTCGTAATACTGTTTGTTTAATTAACCCAAAAACAAATTACTTGCTGGGGGTTTTCTAATAATGTGCTTGTAAAGTTATAAAATGATTAATTATGAGGTTAACATTATGCTGGTAATTTAACGGTTGGTGTTTTTTTATTTTATTTCCAAAACGAGAAGAACATTCAAAAAGTGTACTTGTAATAATAAAAAAGTACTTTTTATTATTATTTTTTTTTTTTTTTTCAAAAAACCCTGTTGGTTACTTTTTAGGCATATGCTAGTAAGTATGTATATTTAAAAAAAATTCTTTTGGTTTTAAAGTTTGTATGTATTAAAAACTTTATCAAACGGATTTCCGTTTTTGGTCACGTTTGTGTATGTGTTATGTAGCTTCTAATGAGTTTTTTCTAAAAACATATTTAACGTGTGCATTTCATTGGAAGTTAATAATATAAAAAGAAATAAATGTACTATAAAAATTAAATAGTCAAGAGACTACTTCGTATCAGAATCAATTTAAGGTATAAAGAAAATTCTATATTTTTATTATAAAAAAATATATTTTAATATTTTTTGAAAATTTCCTAACATCTTTTTTATTCAAAATTATAAAAACTCCCACTTATGTACATTGTATTAAAAATTAGCCACACACATTTAACACACACAGTTAACAATATGCAGTTGTATAATTAATTGTTTATTTTCTAATTAATTATATAAGGTCGTTTAATGACTTTTGAACTGCAATAAGAAAAAAAAAAAAAAAAAAAATACGAAATTAGGACCGTAGGTGGTTTTATAAAAAATTGCTTTAAAATTAAAAAATCCCCATATCAAGCTGATGTTTTTTAATTTAAAAGAAATTAAATAAAATGAAATCTATGAAAAAAAGAAAAAAACGCTTCAAGCTTTTGCCAAAATTTATTTCATTTTTAGTCTCTATATAAAGAAGGCAATATATAATAAATCTTATAAAAAACATATTTTACCAATTAATTTTTTATTTCAACGTTAAATTAATTTAAAAATTTTGCTATTTTTTTTTAATAGAAAAAAAGTCTTAAAAGTTCATTGACTTCAATGTTAATATTTTGAAGGTACCCGCTTAATTTGTCTTCTTATTTTTAAACATTTGTACGTTTTTTTATTTAGTTTTTTATAAATTTAATTTTTTATATATATATTTCTACGCTTTTCTGGTTACAATTCTGTTTAACTTTTATAAGTAACTTAAAACTATACTTTAAGGTTGTTGCTTTTGTTATGCCGTTTTTTTTTTTTTGGCAATCAATTTAATTTACAGTTTAATTTTGTTTATGGTTGTTGGTGGTTTTAAATTTATATAATATAAAGACGTTTATAGTTTGTTTGTAAACAAATGTGTTTTTGTTTAACATTGACAGAAGCTTAAGATTGTCAAATTAAATTAAAAGAATTTAACTGTAAATATTTAAAAGATATAACAATATTTTATTGAATAATTTTGTTGAATAAAAATGTTAATAAAACAAAAGACTTAGGCAACGTACCTTACTATAGACTAGACTACAGAAAATTTACATATAGAAATAATATTCTATGAAACTTCTCTTATACAAAAATTTTTCTATGGAAATTTTTTGATATTAAATTTTCTTCTACATAAATCAATAAAATTGTTGGTAGAAAACTCTCTTATACAAAAATTATCTTAAGCAAAAATTAATATGTAAACAATTCACCTAAATATAAACTATATATAGAAATTTTTCTCACAAAATATGTTCGATAGAAAATGTTCTAATACATAAAATTTCTATATAAAATTCTATATGAAATTTTTGTTTTCAATAACAATTTTTATAGAAAATAGTGTCATTTTCAATACAAAATACTCTAATACATACAAATTTATGTAGATAAATCTCTTATAAACAAAAGTTTAAAAAAATCTCTTATATACAATATTTAATATGGAAAAATTTTCTTCTACAAGATATATAAAATATTCTTTATAAGATTCTATGATACATACAATTTTCTGCAGAAGATACATAAATATTTATGTGAAAAAAAAAACTTATAAAGAGAAATTTCTAAAGAAATTCTCTATTACAAAAAAATAGTTTTAGAAGTTTCTTTTATACACAAAATTTTCTATAGAAGATTATTTTATACACAAAATTTTCTATAAAAATTTTCTTATACACAAAATTTTCTATAGAAAATTCTCTTATACACAAAATTTTCTACAGAAAATCCTCTTATATACAAAATTGTCTACAGAAAATCTTCTTATACACAAAATTTTCTATAGAAAATCCTTTTATACACAAAATTTTCTATAGAAAATCCTCTTATACACAATATTTTCAATAAAAAATCCTCTAATACACTCTAATACCTCTAATTTTTTTTATAAAATTCTTTTATACACAAAATTTTCCATAGAAAATTTAATATATACACAAAATTTTCTACAGAAAATCTTCTTATACACAAAATTTTCTATAGAAAATCATGTTATACACAAAATTTTCTATATAAAATCCTCTTAGACACAAAATTTTCTATAGAAAATCCTCTAATGCACAAAATTTTCTGAAAATCATCTTGTATACACAATTTTCTACAGAAAATTATCTTATACATAATTTTCTATAGAAAATCTTCTTATACACAAAATTTTCTATAGAAAATCCTCTTATACACAAAATTTTCTATAGAAAATCCTTTTATACACCAAAATTTCTATAGAAAATTCTCTTATACAGAATATTTTCTATAGAAAATCTTATTATACACAGAATTTTTTATAGAAAATCCTCTTATACACAGAATTTTTTGAATAAAATTTTCTTATACACAAAATTTTCTTCAGAAAATTATCTTATACACCAAAATGTCTATAGAAAATTCTCTTGTTCGCAATATTTTCTATAGAAAATCCTCTTATACACAGAATTTTTTACAGAAAATCCTATTATACACAGAATTTTTTATAGAAAATTCTCTTATACACCAAAATTTCTATAGAAAATTCTCTTGTACACAATATTTTCTATAGAAAATCCTCTTATACACAGAATTTTTTATAGAAAATTCTCTTATGCACAACATTTTCTACAGAAAATCCTCTTATACACAATTTATTTTATAGAAAATCCTCTTATACACAGAATTTTTTATAGAAAATTCTGTTATACACTAAATTTTCTGTAGAAAATCCTTTTATACACTAAAATTTCTATAAAAAATCCTCTTATATATAGATTTTTTTATAGAAAATTCTCTTATACACAACATTTTCTATAGAAAATCCTCTTGTACACAGATTTTTTTATAGAAAATTCTCTTAAATTTTCTGTAGAAAAACCTCTTATACAAAAAATTTTCTGTAGAAAATCCTCTTATACACTAAAATTTCTATATAAAATTCTCTTATACCCAATATTTTTTTATACAAAATTCTCTTATACACAAAATTTTCCATAGAAAATCCTCATATACACAAAATTTTCTACAGAAAATCTTCTTATTTTCTATATAAAATCCAATTAGACACAAAATTTTCTATAGAAAATCCTTTTATACATCAAAATTTCTATAGAAAATCCTCTTACACATAATTTTTTATAGAAAATTCTCTTATGCACAATATTTTCCATAGAAAATCTTCTTATACACAGAAGTTTTTATAGAAAATCCTCTTATACACAAATTTTTTTAAAGAAAATTCTCTTTTACGCAATATTTTTTTATACACAGATTTTTTTATAGAAAATTCTCTTATGCACAAAATTTTCTACAAAAAATTGTCTTATACACAACATTATCTATACAAAATTTTCTATAGAAAATTCTTTTATACACAAATTTTTCTATAGAAAAATCTCTTATACACAAAATTTTTTGTAGAAAAATGTCTTATGCATAAAATTTTTTATAGAAAATTCTATTATGCAAGAAACTAAATAGAAGACAGTGAACTTAATATCGTATGCTAGACTCGACTCAAGAATATCGACCAATCCTTGGGGTAAACTGTAGAATAGAATATAGACTAAACTACCAAACTATACACAGAAAAAAGTCAACAATTAACAAATATATATGAAAATAATTCATTCAATTATAAACTTGTTTAAATTTGCACCTCTCACCAAAATGATTATATCAATTACTAAAAACTGTAAAAAATACAAAATAGAAAAAAAATTCCCAATTAATAAATTAATTAAATCAATCAAGTAGTTGACTGGATGAATTAAAAATGTATAAAGGATATAAAAGTATAGTTAAATTTTATGTTTATTTCATTTTTGCTTGAATAAATTTATTAAATTTCGATGCAAAATGAAACAACTATGTTAATTGTAAATAAGACCGTAATAATTTTTTCTGTGTAGGCTATATTATGTATTACATTATAGCGAAGACTGTTAATTAAAGAAGCAAAATCTTAAACAGGAAACTTTTTTTCTTATAAAATATCTCTCAATTAATGCAAATAAATAAAATTCGTATACAATTATTTATAAAATATCTAAAATCGCCTAAAGCTAAATACCAATTTTTGAACGATCAATACAAATGCTTAAACAAAAGATTTAAGAAACCAACTTTTTATATAAAAAAACGCAAAATAAATTTTGAAAAAAAAACCAACAACAACAAAGCAAACGGATATAAATTATTTAAACAAAAACTATAATAAAAAATCTGGTTTTATATAACACCTTTATAAAAATAAATTTTATAATTTTTTTTTTTGTTTTTATTTAACAAAAAACTTTAATAATACAAACTTTTAGCAAAATTGATTACTTAAAATTATATTTAATTGCTTACAATTTAACTTGGTGGCTAAATATTCATTGTTAATAATTTCAGTTTAAAGTTTACTTTAACTTTAAAATGTTTAAATATTCTTTTATTTTTGTTTGTATTAGGTTAAGTACTTTTTTTTAAGTATTTAACTATGTATTACATAAACTATTTTTGTTAGAAAAAGATCTTTTATTTTTTAAGTGATCTTTATGACACCTCATAACAATTGTTTTGAAAATATTTTTGCTTTAAAACACGTCTGTTTATTTTATTGTTATATGTTTGTCTGTATATATAGAAATTATGACGACTTTTTGTACTTATTTTTAATTTGTTTTCTTATTGTGTATATTTTTTGTATTTTTTTGAGCAGAATTTGAAGGTCATTTTTGTTCAGGTTATTGTTTAATGTTTGTTTATTTTTTTATGTACTAAACAAAATGTTGATGACTTTGTTTAGTTATAAATGTATTAAATATTTTACGCATAAATTTGTACAAATGCATACAATTTAAGAAAACTCTAATGAAACTGGATTAAATGTGGGAAGTTTATAAATATGATTTATTTGTTTTGTATATTTATGTTAAGAGTATTTTATTTATGCTCTCCACATAAATATAAAAACATTTTTAGATCTTGTTATAAGAATAGATTTAAATAAAATAGATTTATTTGTTATAAATATTTTCGAAATATTTGAGAATAATTGTTTGTTTTGTAATTGTGTTGTTTTCAAGGTTTAAGGAGTATAAATAAAAATCGTTAAGGTTTTTATCAGATTAATTGTTATACAATATTATATCGATTAACGGATTTTCATTTTGAAAGTCAAGTTTTTTGCAAATTTTAAAATTGTATTTACATAATTTTTTTATTTAAAAATAAAAGGTTATAAATTAAAAAAACTACCTTTCACCTTAATAGAAAAATAACATGAATGTTTTTGAAATTTATATTACTATGTCAAAAAAAAAAAAAAAAAATAGTATATGGCAACAATGATTCTGCGACTCGGAATTTCTTAGTCAATTTATAAAAAAAGTCAGCCTATAATCATAGAAAATTTTAGAAAAATGTTTGAGGTCGCAACATATATTGCATTTGTATTATTATATAATACTTATTGTTTTTATTCACTTTCGCTTTCTTTACACTTAAATCTATTAATATTGCCATACAAAATATTATTACCATCCCTACAATTTTATCTCATAACATTAATATCAAAGAAATTGTTTACCAAACAATTCATTCCATCATTTTTTTCCGTTGCATTTTATACTCTTTGCACTCTCAGCAACGATTAAATAAAGAGCATAAGAATACGTGTGAACTCAGCCAGCACAATTGTGCTATGAAATTGACATCCCTAGTTTATTTTTATTAATTATCTCTATTAAGATACTTTTCAGAAAAGTTCTTAAAGAAAATTTTATTTTAGAGAGAAAAAAAAAAAAGGGAGTGTAGAAAATTTTTCGGAAAGAAAATCATAACTTTTTTTTTTAATTTTCAAATTTAATATTATTTATTCTTAAACTCGTAAGAGATATGGATACAAATTTTAGAAAATAGGATAAAAATATTGGGCTATATGTAAAAAAAAAACTGGACTAAGATTTGGTAAAATTTAAATTTTAAAGGCAAATAACTTAAAAACTATGAGCGATTTTCCATACATCTTATCGAGGGCTTTAAGAAGTTGTAAAAATATTGGGATAAAATTCGGATTAAAAAAGTTTAACATAATAATAATAAAAACAAATATATCACCATTCCGAACATAAATGTAGGAACTGGGGAAAAAGAGAGGCGACGTTCAGCGTTTTTACAGGACCGAGACTTAGATTTGAGGTTTGGTTTTGGACAAATAGGAACATAGATATAAAAGACCGATTATTTGTGACAGAGAACAGAGTTAGATTGTGATTCGTATAGAGTCGACATCACTGGGAATTGAACAAGAGTTGACGTTCAATAGTGTTTTTAATATTTTACTAATGATAAGTTTAAATTTTAATGTTGTAAATAAATATTTATAAGATGAATGCGATACGAAAAGAGAACTCTTTGTGAAGAACTATTTATTTTTTATTCCCTATACCAATCGACTCCTTAAAACTTTTTTTAGATAATTTAACGACGCCTGTCCTAGTTGGTGGCTTCATGAAATTTGGCATAAACACATTGCACAGTGGTGCAAAATCAAAATTTTTTGGTAACAAATCTGTAATCTGACTGGTTAGATTTACATAAAATTTCACACAGACGTAGTAGGACGAAATTTTAAGTTTGTAAGGGAGGCCCACATACCCTTCAGGAGCGGAGCTTTCTGGAGCTCAAAATGGGGTACCTAGGACACTAAAAAATTTTCATCGCTTGCCAAATTTTTGCTTCTTATGCGATTTTAAATATTTTTACATCTTCTTAAAGCTCTTAATAAGGCATATGTTATTTATCTCCTATAGTTATCAAGTTATTTGCATTTGAAATTTTAACTATTTTATTTTCGCCAAATATTGGTCTAGTTTTTTCAATATTTTTATCCAATTTTCTTAAGTTTTTTCTTTTTAACGAATAGAGATAACTAGAAGTCGATATCTCTCCTGAGTTCAAAAATAAATGACTTTGAAATTGAAAATTGCAAAAATTATGTTTTTCTTTTGTGTGTTTTTTGACCCAAACGTGTCTACACACTTTTTTCTTTAAAATAAAATTTTACTTAAGAACATAGGTATCATAATTTTATACTTTTTTGAAAGGTATCTTTACAGAGTTGATTTAAGAATTAAAAAACAAGCTCAAACGCCTAAGAAACTATGTATAGACCAATCCGAATTTGATAAATTTTAAATTAAAATTTTGACTTTAACTTATATGTTTCTAAAATCTCAAAGGCTAGTTGCTATAAACGAATTCAGTTCTGAAACCCCTAATATGTTCTAAAGAGTTTGCCAATAGCTTCTGCAATAAATGTGGACTTTATGGGCAAAATTCAAACAAACTCCATTTTTGGGATTATCGTCGGTTTTTTGGAAATTGTGGGATGCCGTTTACAAAAATTTTATATTTGTCTATACCATTTTGAATGATAACAATCGAGAAAAATATCTTAACAAGCCAAGATTTTATTAGTCAAATATTTTTAGTTTCACAAAAAACCAATTTTTTACAAAAGTTATCCTTTAATTCCAAAAATCATGAACTTTTTTTTTCAAATAAACTTCTCTGCCTAGCTGACATAATTGTTAATTATATACAAAAAGAGTAAAGTAAGTATCTTTTATTGCAACCAAACTATATTTTTGTTCCTTAAAAGTTATTTTATGAAATGAAAACTGCATAAACATTCAGTTTAGATGCTTAAATCTAGATTATATTCAAAAATTAGTTAAAACATATTAATTATACTAATGGGCAGAAAAAAATAGGTAGACTATGTATATCGAATTTGACGTACTTAAAAAGAATTTGCTTTCAATTTTTTCTGATTTGTATTGATTTTTTTATGGGCATGACTCGAGAACGGTTTGTCTAATTGTGGTACATAAATCACCAACAATGCCGATTAAAATTATCTTAACATTATTTTTTATCTCTGCAATATTTTTGGAGTTATTCGGAAATTAGTGACGAAAAAAAACAAACAAAATTCACGAAAAATTAGAAAAACTTAAGAGAGGATTTTTCAGCGAATGATCTTTTTAATTTAAGTCCAGCCTGATTATCAATATGTGTAAGGATCTTTTCAAAGATTTCTTTCTAGTTAGTTGATTTCATTGATCTTTTGGTATTAAACCTTAGTTGACTTTGACAATTTGTAATTAAATTTTTTTAAATGTTTTTAAAGATTTGTTCTACTTTTTAATTTGAAGGTTGTATTTAATCTCTTTAAATAATTAAAAATTAAATCAAATTTAAACTTTGCTAATATTTCAAGTCTGTTTTAAAGATAAAAAAGAATGTATCGAAATGAATTTAATAAAAACCAGTTTTAAAAACTATGTAAGTAATAAGCAAAAATACGCATTTATTTATGATATTGGTCTTGCAAACTTTACATTGATTGATTTAAACTGCAATTACCAAAAAAAAAAAAAGCTACTATTAAACTAGTTATGATTTTAAAATAAATTTGTAAAACTCTCAAACTCCAAAAATTACACTCAATTCCTAATAACTTAAAAAAAAAGTTAAACAAACCAGCTTTTAATAAAAAAAAAACTCATAAACTGTTGAATATCACGTTATTTTATTTTAAGTTTAATTTTAAAAAGTTCTTAAAACTAAATTAAAATACAAATATTAAATTGTAGCAAGAGTCCACTTTGTTAAAACACTTCACGTTTTTCGTGTTTTCTTACTTTTTTCATTTATTTTTTTGTTTAAGCCTAAAGTATAAAAAAGTTTCTTTGGTTTTTTTGTATTTTTTTTTTAATAAAAAATAATAAAACGTAAGTTTTTGTTTTAATATTTGTTGGCCACATACTTTTGTTTTGGTGGTAAAGTAAATAAAAGTTTAGTGTGGCTTTTAAACTACTTAACTTAAAGGCAGACATACAATAGACCAAAAACTTGTTAAAAATGCTTTTTTTTTTTTTTTTTTTGCTTTAGTTCCGTTTATTGTTATAACGTTAAATAATACTAAAAATATATTGTTTATTTTTTTTTCTATTATAGTTTTACTAATTTTTTGCAATATATCATTTCAAGACAAACAATAAGTTTTTTTTTTTCTTATTTTTGGTTTGAATTTTATGTATTCAAGCCAACGAAAATGACCAACATTTAGTGACTGTAACACCAAATAGAGATTAACTTAAAGAGATATTACAAGTTATACCACAATTTTATATTTAGTTCAAGAGTCAATATATAAGATTTTGAAAGCAAAATACCACACCTTTGCAAATAAGTATGTATGTATGTATGAATGTAACGTATAAAATAATATTGAAACAAATCATTTGGTGTTTTGTTTTATTTTGAAAGTATAAATATATGAAAAATATGGGTGGGAGTTTGAAACTGTTTGAATTTATTTGTTAATACAATATGGTAACAACAATAATTAAAAGTTGTTACTACTTAGGATATATTTTTTGTTACTGTTTTGTAATTTGTAACAACAGTAGCCATGAATCAAAGTATAAATGAAAAGCAATTCTCACGCTTTTTATTTTAATTCAAAGAAAATTATTATTTAATTATTAGATGTTTGTTTATTTAATGGTTATAATAGTATTTTGTTTTAAGTTTCAACACCTCTTTTTGTTTGATTATAACTCTTTTTGAATTAATTAATTATTGCCTAATTAGAATACTTTCATTTAAAGAAAAATTGGACTTGAGTTTCTATTGCCATAAATAAAATATTTTCATTAGCTTTGGGAAAAGCTTTGAGTTTTTAGTATATTTCACATTGAAATTTTTAATTTTGAAGCACTTTTTTACTTCTTCAGATTTTGTTAAAATTTTTAAATAAAAAAATGTTAACAATTTTTATTTTCTGGTCTAAAGTTATTTAACACAGTTGGCAGAATTGACAATTTTTGGAAATAAATCTATAACTTCTAATCGACTGATTTTACATAGGCTTAGTGAAGGAGTGTTCAATTTTAAGTCGAAAGGGAACTACTTTAGGAGTAGAGCTATTGGAGTTCAAAATAGGGAAACTTTGACATAGAACATTTTTAATCGCTTGCAAATTTTTTGTTTCTTAATCGATTTAAAATATTTTTATATCTTCTTAAAGCTTTCAATATTCTATTTATTTCTTATAGTTTCAAGTTGTTTGCGTTTGCAATTTCAACTCTATCATTTTTCAAATCATTTTCAATATATATCCCAATATTTTTGTCCGATTTTGTAAAAATTTTAATCAATTCAACTAATTAAAAAAACAAAATTATCTATCAAAGCTTGATTTTTTTAATTTTGCCTATAAATTCCAGATTAGTTGCAGGTCTGGATAAAGCCTTTAGTAAATTCTTTGGAATATATTAGAGTTTTTTAAACTGCATTTGGTTTGCAGAACTAGTCTTTGGAATTTTAGAATATATGAGCTAAACTAAAAATTATTTTTATAAAATTGGTTAAATTAATTTCACTTTCAAAGTGTTGTATTCCACCTTGAAAGTTCTGAATCAAACGAAGTAAATATCGTTCAGAAAGGATAATGATTAAGCTATATATACTTCACATTCACTATTCTCTAAATTTGTTTTAACTATTTGCGCAAGATGAGGTCAAGTATTGTCATGGTAGAAAATGATGGACTCTTTTCGATTGATAGAAATTTTACTCTAACGTTATAATTTTATTTATGTCTCTCTATGATTGGAAGATTGTCGGATGAGAAGAAATATTTAATGTTCTTCAGGAACGAAAACTTATTTAATAATCTGTCAGCATTTTTCAGACCTCTAGATCATCTTGTAGATTCACATAAACATGAACCTATATAAAATATAGTGTGAGTTCTAATTCCCCAAAAGGAATTAAAATGGGCTACATTAACTGAATATAATATTTTTCGACTTTATGCTATATAGGATTTCCATTCATAACTTTTTAAATCTGAAACTTTTAAAGCTTAATTTGATGGATAAAGTTCAAAAAGCACCTCCTACTTTTATTCTATGGTCTTAAATCAAGTCTTATAAATTCGAGTCTCTTCACGCAAGAAAAAATATGGTTCTAGTGACCATAAACTTACTATGATTATAATATATGAATACAGTTAATAATAAGTATATTTGCACGTAATTATTATTATGATTCCATTTTATAATTTGTTCATTAAATGATTTGATTTAGTAAGGTTTATAACGTTTTCTTAAATATTGCTTCCAATTTTATCATATTTTTATCATATATATAAACCAATTTCATCATATATATAATCCCATTTTATCTTATATTTAGTCCATTTTATCATATGTATAATCCCAAGTTTTCATATTTGTATTCATTTGTATCACTATATGTAGAAATTTAACTGAATCGTTGTAGAATTAATTAAATAGTTGTAGAATTTACTAAATGTTTGGATTTTTCATAAATATGGTTTCATATAAAAATACTTAAATACATATTATAATTGCAGTCAACCATATTAACATTTTTATTATGGGTAATCATTAAATTATCAAACAGAAACATAAACGTTGCTATCATGAGCACGCTATTATTCAAATCAATGAAAAACGACTACACAAACATTGAATAGTTGTAGTGATCATGCTGTGACCATGTATTTTCTCTGCGTGTAGTCGAGAGTAGAAAAGTTTGTAGTCGAGTCTATAATCGAGTTAAATCTATAGTCAACTTTAAAGTCGAGTTTATATTCAAGTCTGTAGTCGACTCTATGGTCGAGATTGTAGTCGATTCTGCGGAATCTATAGTCGAATTTATAGACGAGTCTGTAGTCTATATACGTGCCTGTATTGGAGTACGTCGAATCTAGTCTTTAATAAAGTCTGCAGTGGTCTGCAGACCACAAACTCATCATATATATTCTATAATCGAATATATAGTTCAGTCTATAATAGAATCTGTAGTCGTTTCTGTAATCTATTTTGTATACGAGTCTGTAGTCGAATTTATAATTGAGTCTATATTCTATATATGAGCCTATAGAGTACTTCGAATACATAGTCGAATAGTTTAAATAAAGTCTGCAGTCATGTCTGTAGTCTAATCTATGATTGAATCCATAGTCAAATCTGTAGTCGAATCTATAGTCGAGTCGGTAGTCGAATTTATAGTCGAGTCTGTAGTCTATATAAGAGCCTGTAGAGAACGTTAAAAATATATTCGAATAGTTTAAATGAAGTCTGCAGTCATGTCTGTGGTCTATTCTATGGTCGAATCTATAGAAGAGTCTGTACTCGATTTTGTAATCGAATCTATAGTGCAGTCTATAATCGAGTCTGTAGTCGAATCTATATTCGAGTTTATAATCGATTCTGTAGCCGAATCTATAGCCGAAACTGTAGTTTAATCTGTTGACTCGTGTATCTAATCATGTAGTCGAATCTATGGCCGAATTTATAATCGAGTCTGTAGTCGATTGTGTATTCCAATCTATAGTTAAGACTTCAATCGAGTTTGTAGTAGAGCCTGTAGTCGAATCTGTAATCGAATTTATCGTCAAATTTATACTCGAGTCTATAATCCAGGTTATAATCGTGCCTGCAGTCGAATCTCTACTCGAATCTATGTTGATTTATAATCGCCTCTCTCAAACCAAGACTATAGTTAAATTTGACATAAATGTTCCGTTTCTTTTTTCAAAGGTTTTATGTTCATCCATTCGTCAGTCCATCTGTCTGTCTGCCTGGATGTTTGTATTATTTCCTGTAAGTTTATAGTCTTCTTGTCGACATTTAAATATATGTATATCATATTATTTTTGTGACACATATTTTGTGGTTATAGAACATTTAACATACTTTCTATGTAAATTTTTAATTAATTTCACAAATGTGATATTTTTTTCTATAACTCTTATGTTTAAAGTACTTTAAATTTATAGAAATTATTTTAAACTAATTTTTGAAAAGTGAAAAAAAAAAAATCTAAAATTCTAAAAAGAAATTATAAAATCATTTTCCATGAATTTAGAATTAAAATACAAATTTTGAATACCCTATAAAAATGTCATAAATTTATAAAGATTTCTATTTTTTCATCTAAAATCTTTTTGTTTCATTTTTTTTATAATATAAAATAAAAAAAATCTTTATTTCAACTGGCTAATTTGGCACATATCAGCATCATATCAGCAGCTATTAATCGCAAAATATAAAAACCTTTTTATGTAAATTGTTTTGGCATCAATACTTTTTCTTTTTCTTACACATAAGTTTCTATTATAAATGTGGTTTTGAAAGTAATAAAACTAAAAAACCAAAAATAGAAAAAAAAATCGAATAAAGGAACTTAACTTGACCTAATTTGTATATTGAAGTACTAGTAATTTAAGTATCAGAGTGTAAATGTGAGTGTTTAAGCTAATGGCATATAAGCCTTAAGTCTTTTGTTTGTTAGAAATAATTGAACTTTTTCTTTCAGCACTTTGTTAAACAAAAAAACAATAATTGGTTTATAAAATAGTAATTACTTATATGTAAGATAAATGTATGTTAATGTTTTTTTCTTTCCCCCAAAAGCTTTCTTCTATTCTTTTTTTGTATGCTGAGGAAAGGTTTTTTATTTAGAGGAAATTTCTTTCTAAACAATTAATAATCTTCATTAACTTTTATAAAGGTTTTTTGTATTGTTTTGTATAGTAGTTTTATGATCAAGTCTTTGTTTGATTTATACGGGTGGCTTTTGATAAAGAAAGATGTAGTTTATGAGCGATAAACTGTTACCTTCATCTTAAGCTTTAAGCGGACTTTGCATGTTCTAAATTATGTTAATTAGGCCAAATAAAGGTTTCTTTTGATTAAGTATTTTGTTAACAATTTGTTAAAAAAAGGAAATGAAATAGAAATTTTTTATTATAAATAAGACTTTAATTACTTGTATTAAAAATAGATTTATTTTGAAAAAAAAAAAAAATAAAATTAAAAAAAAAAACTTTTACTTTTTCTGGGTAAAAGAATTAAAGAGTTAAGAAAAAAAGAAAGGTATTTTGTATAATTATATGGGTCATTTGTTGTTCATAAATAAAACATTTGCTTACGTTATATATAATTTAAAATTAAAAGCATAAATTAACACCTTTTTTGTATTATTAATAATTTTGTTATTTTGATTTACCAATTTTCCGTTTAGTTAATTTCATTTAACTTCTGTTTTTTTTTTCTTTGTCTCTTTTTTCTTTTTTGGTTATTGTTATAGACAATTGTTTATATATTTTAAAACATTTTTATTAATTGTAACTATTATTTAGTGTTTTTTTTGGTGTTTAAATTGGGTGTTTAGTATGATACAATATCATGTTTAGATATGTCACGATTTATTTTGTTGTTGTTGCTTATTTTCAAACTATTTTATGTTAAACTAAATAATTTTCTTTGTTATTTTATTTAATTTAAATGTAATTCATTTATGTTGTTATATACATAGATAGCTGTTGTTTTTTATTGTTGCTATTTCCAACTCATGCATGAAGTTGTACGAGTTGTTTGATGTTGCCTATGTATTGTATGGTTTTAATACCAACTAATAAATACGCATACAAGGTCGTTTTACTTACATTAAATCTGATTATTTTATATATAAAAAAAGAAAAATAAAAAAAAAAAAAAAAACATTAAGATCAGTAGTTGCAAATAAATTAATTTAATGTGTCAATTTGTCATGACAAACCTAAATCTAAAGATATTTAACGGTTGCAACATTAAAAAGGAGGTTAAAATTGAAAAAAAAAAAAAATAAAATAAAAAACATACATACATACATAACAAATTGTAATAATTATTTTTAATGCTAAAGTTCTAAATAAGTTTTCAAACTCTACGGTTTAGACTATAGTCGGGTATAGGCTACAGTATAGTATACTGTAATTGGACTAGTTTATATTATAGTTTATTCTACCACCTAGTCTATATTCAAATCTTTAGTCGAATTTATAGTCGAAATTTTTTCAAATCTTTAGAATAATCAAAGGTGATTCGTCTCTATATTCGAATCTATAGTCTAGTTAATAGTAGAATCTGTAGTCGAATTTATAGTCGATTTTATAATTTATAGTTAAGTTTATGCTCTAGTATATAGTGAAGTTTACAGGCGAATCAATAGTCGAATCTGTGTTCAGTTTATAGGCTGACTTATAGTCTAGTTTATAGTTACGTTTATACTGTGTTTACGTCCGAGTCGGTACTTGAATGTATAGTCTAATCAAAAGTCAAATCTATAGTCTAGACGAGTTAATAATTCTTTATTTAATTTTTGAGTTCACATGTAATTTAAGTAAATATTCGATTTTATATTTCAGTCTGTAGTCGAAACTATAATCGAATCTATAGCCAAATTTATAGTCGAATCTGTAGTCATATATATATTCGATTCTATAGACAAATCTGTAGTAGAATCTATAGAAAAATCTGTAGTTGAATCTAAATATAGTCGAGTCTGTTAACAAATCTGTAGTCGAATCTTTAGTCGAATCTATAGTTAAATCTTAAGTCGAATCTATAGTCGAAACTATAGACGCATCTGTAGTAGAATCTATATGCAATTCTGTAGTCGACTCTATAGTCTATAGTCGAGTCTGTAGTTGAGTTTGTAGTCGAATCTATAGTCAAATCTTTAGTCGAATCTATAGTCGAATATATAGACGAATCTGTAGTAGAATCGTCGAGTTTGTAGTCTAATCTGAATCCGACTCTATAGTCAAGGCTGTGATTTAGTCTGTAGTTAAATCTATATTCGAATCTTTATTTGAGTTTGTATTCTAGTGTATAGATGAATCTATTTTCTAGTCTGTAGTCAATTTTATAGTCAATTCTGTAGTCGAGTTTGTACTTGAGATTGTAGTTTTAGTATATAGCCGAATCTGTTGTTGAAACTGTAGTCGAATTTATGGTCGAATCTATAGTCGAGTCTGTACTTGAGTCTATAGTCGAGTCCGTAAACGAATCTATAGTCTAGTTTAAAATCTAGTCTGTAGTTAAATATACAGTCGAATCTATAATTGAAGCTGCAGTCGAACTTTTAGTCGAATTTATAGTCGAGTCTTTAGTCGAGTCTGTAGGGGAATCTATAGTCGAGTCTATAGTCTAGTTTAGTTTGTAGTTAAATTTATAGTCGACTCTGTAGTCTAGTTTGTAATCTAGACTGGAGTTAAAAATATAGGCGAATCTGCAGTCGAATTTATAGTTGAAGCTATAGTCGAATCTTTAGTCAAATCTATAGTCGTGTCTTTAATCGAGTCGGTAGTCAAATCTATAGTCGATTTTATAGTCGAGCCTTTAGTCTAATCTGTAGTCGAATTTATTGCCAAATCTATAGTCGAGTATGTAGTCGAGCTTGCAGTCTAGTCTGTAATCTAATTTGTAGTCGAATCTATACTCAAATGTATAGTCAAGTCTATAATCTATAGTCTAGCCTATAGTTTAGTCTGTAGTCTAATCTATACTCTATTTTATAGTCAGATTTACATAGTCTATAGTGTAGTCTAGTAGTGAAATTTCTAATCTAGTCTATAGTATAGTCGCCTGTAATCTATTCCATAGTGTAGCCTACAGCTAAGTCTGGTCGATAGTCTAAAGTTTTTTTTCTAATCAGTTCTATAGCTAAATTTATAGTCTGGTCTATAATCGTGCATATTTTAATTAATAATTCCTTGCATTGTAACAGCTGCTGTTAAATCAATATTTATTTAAAAGCAAACCTTTGCTCCAAAGTGTTTAAGTCATTCTATTGAAAATAGTGAATGGTCTTTTAACTTCGTGCTAAATTAATTGACACCATGAACATTTTAAGAATCAAATAGTTTAATAAAAAAAAAAAACTAAAAACATTAATTGCAACACCTACATACAAAACATATTTGAACATAAATATGTTTAAAGTCTAAAAGACATTTAAAGTTTTTTTCTTTTAAAACCAATAAATTGATAGTTAAATTTTTTAAATCCTGGTATAGAAGCATATATTTTAAATACTTATAGACTAAATAAACAAATACACTAACTAAAGTTTACATAAAGGCAGCAGGAAATTGAAAATTAAGTTCAATATAAAGTAGCAAATCTCATTACTATAGGATTCGAGAATTAAATTTGGTTTAAAAAGATATTTTAACTTTTGTTTAATTACTAAACTATGTGTTAAGTGCTCTTAATCTTTTTACCCTTAGTGTCTCTGTTATATGCTCAGAAATCTACTTAAATATTCATGTTGTTATATTTATGTCTTGTATTTAGTTGTTGTTATATCCATTTTATTTTTCTTATTTAGTTTTACTTTATTCTTCTGGTACATTTTGTTGCATGTTGTTCATTTAGACATCATAATGAAAACTAAAGCACAAAAAAACAACGAACGTTTGTTGTCAGCCGGAGAGACTGAGCATATCAAAAGCCTAGTTTACACAGGAATTAATGTGAATGGACACAAACGGTTTTGGTAGTAAAAACAATTATTCGAACAAAAAAGAGATTGCAACATAACGGTGCATATAGTATATATGGGAACATGGCTACTGGCCATGTAGATTCTAAATTATAATGACAATTTGCAACATGAAAAGTGTAGCAGAAATTTAAAAGTAAATGAACATATAAAATTGTTTGTTAAACAATCTATAAAAACAATGTATTAATTTATTCTGAAGGTTTTACATATAAATATGTATAGGATAAAGTAGGAATCATGTGAATTGTGTTCCAGATATCATTTTAATTATATTAACCAAATGTTGAATCTGTAGGGCCAGAAACATATTTATTACAAATGTTAGAATGTTTTCTGTTTCTTATATGTATGAGAAATTTTTTATATAATTTTTCTCTTTTCCCTTATTTTACACCATAATTATTGCTTAATTCAGTTTTTTTTTTTTTTTTTTTTTTTTTTCTAAAACAAGTTTTACTTTATTTTTTTTTTTTTCAACTTAAATTATTGCTTATAAAGTAATTGTTTAATAAAGCGTTTGTTTTATATAAAAAAATAGCAACAAAATTAAAACTTGTTAAATAAAAAAAAAAAAAAAAATTAAATAAAAATCATTCGAGCGCATCCATATTTGTTGTTTGAAGGCATTAAAATGTCTAAATTCAAGGTTATTTCTATAAATAATGTCAGTAAGTACTAGAAATACTGAAAAATAAAACATCATTTTAATATTAGCTGATTATTAAAATTGCACATTTTACTTATAAACATCTTTTAAATAACGGTTTTCAAAGTAATCATTTTCATATTGCCAACACCTTTAAAGGTTTTAGCAAACTGGTTAATAAAGTCAATTAATAATTTATATTCAAATGTTATTGTGTTGTTATATTGCAATCACATATTTCTATACATATTATAAAATAATTAAAGAAATTGGTTTTTAAAAAAGGAAATATTTGTGTCCTGGTTGTTAATTGTAAAAAAAAATTGTTAAACATTTAATTTTAATAAATAAATATTCGTATTTCTTAATTTTAAGTTTAAACTTTTATTATTTATTTTATTATTTGTTTAAAGTATTTTTCAAATGACCTGTGTTAATTTTTTTAATAGATAACTTCAAATGAGTATTTCAATATGCGTTTTTTATTAAAGCTGCATTTAAAATTTAAGCTTAAAATTATTTCATTTAAGCTTAGGTTTAATTTATAACAAGCTAGTTAGACTTTTTTTATTACTGTTTAATATTAGGCGACTCAAAATATATTCGATTAAAATGTATTTAAATTAATATAAAGAATATTTTATAATTATTTTCACTAGTCTAATTTAAAGACATTACAGTTTACAGACGCTACAGTTAGTCTTATTTTTTTATCGGGACTATCGTCTACTCTTTGAGCTATTCTCTTGTCCGATCTTTAACCTAGTCTCTTGTTTAGTTTAGTCTTTATTCGAGTCTATAGTCAAGACTAAAGTAGAAACTATAGACGAGTCTAAAGTAGAGATTATAGTCCATAGCTAAATCTAAGGTTGAGTTTGTAGTCGTGTCTTTAGTTGAAACTATTTTCCAGTCTATAGTCGAGACCATGCTCGAGTTTATAGCTGAATCTAAAAGCGATACCATAGCTGAGTCTAAAGTTGAAACTATAGTCGAATCTACAGTCGAGAATATAATCGATTATGTAGTCGGGAGTAAGTAGTTGGGACTATATTCAATTTTGTGGTAGATAATAAAGTCTGCAGTCTATAGTCGAGATTACAGACAATTCTAAAGTCCAGACTATAGTCGAGTCTGTACTCGAAACTATTGTCGAGTTTATAGACCAGACTATAGACGAAATTAAAGCTAAATCTATAGTCGAATCTATATTTGAGTATTTAGTCGAAATTATAGACAAACCTGAAGTCTAAACTATAGTCGTGTCTAAAGTCGAAACTATAGTCGAGTCTGAAGTTGAATCTATAGTTTAGAATATAGTCGAGACTGTATTCGAGATTATTGTCGAGCTTATAGTCAAGTTTATAGGAGAGATTATAATCGAGTCTATAGTCTAGTTTATAGGCGTCTGTATAGTCAAGATTATAGGAGAGACTATAGTAGAGTCCATAGCCAAGTTTATATGCTATGCTATAATCGAGTCTGTACTCGAAATTATAGTCGAGTGTACAATCGAGACTAATTGAAATTGAGACATTAGTCTAGACTATAAAAGCGTCTAAAGTTTATAGTCGAGTTTATAGTCGAGTCTTTAGTCGAGATTGTAGCCAAATCTAATGTCGAGACTATAGCAAAAATTAAAGTCAAAACTATAGTCTAGACTATAAAGTCTATAGTCTTGTTTTTAGCTGAGACTATAGTCGAGACTAAAGTCGATCTTATTGGCGAGACTATAGTGGAGTCTATAGTTGTGTCTATAGCCTAGACTACAGTCGAGTCTGTACTTGAAATTATAGTCGAGTGTACAATCGAGACTGTAATTAAAATTGAGACTTTAGTTTAAACTATAAAAGCGTCCAAAGTTGAGATCAGATTCGAGTTTATAGTCGAGTCTTTAGTCGAGATTGTAGCCAAATCCAAAGTCGAGACTATAGCAGAAATTAAAGTCAAAACTATAGTCTACACTATAAAGTCTATAGTCTAGTTTTTAGCTGAGACTATAGTCGAGACTAAGGTCGATCTTATCGGCGAGACTATAGTGGAGTCTATAGTTGTGTCTATAGCCTAGACTACAGTCGAGTCTGTACTTGAAATTATAGTCGAGTCTGTATTGAAATTATAGTCAAGACTGTAATCGGATTTAAAGTCGAGGCTATAGTCTAGACTCTAGACAATAAACGAGTCCAAAGTTGTGACCATAGTCGAGTCTTTAGTCGTGATTGTAGCCAAATCTAAAGTCGAGACAATAGTCTTGACGAAAGTCTAATCTATAGTCTAGTATGTACTCGAAACTATAGTCAGTGAAACTATATAGCTGAGATTTAATTGAGGCTATAGTCGAATTTATAATTGAATCTATAGTCTATGTTCTCAAATAAGTATTCGGCTATGGTCTCAATTATAGCTTTTGTTCTGTCAAAATAAATTTCTTCCCAAATTTAATCGCAAAAACTTTAATACATTATTTAATCGTGCATCCTAAAATGTTCTTAATGCTCTAACATGATCAAACAATTAATCGCATTTTTTATTGTTATAGTCGTTTTGTTGTTTTATGAGGAGCTTCTTCTCATTTTATCTCTCTCTCCTAAACTGTCATTCATTTCAATTATTGTATTTAATGAGTTGGCGTTTATATTGGAAGCTTACGTCATTATGATCATTTTGTAGCAGTCATTTGATGTATATTTTTGTAGCTATTTAAAGTTTAAATTTATTGCAATTTATTGTTAAACAATTTCATGTTTTCATGAATTTTAAATGCGATTTTTTTTTATTGTAGCTAAACATCAGTCATGTAGTGAGTTTAGAGAAGATTATTTGCACAACTAAAAACTACGTAGACTAAACACTTGTTATGGGTTTTTTTTTAATTCTATGAAAATCGAGCTTAACGTGAGAGACTTTTATGGCATTTTGTGTGTTGCAATATATTTGAAATAAATATTAAATAAAATAATTTAGTTGTATTTTAAAAGAGTTACTAGAAAAATGTTAGAAAATTTGTAAAAAAATTTAATAAATTATCTTTTTTGGTATTTTATCGAATTGGGTAAGTATTTAAAATAATATTTTAGAAATTATTACTTTAGATTAAAAATACTTATTTGTTTGGAATTCACAAGGTCTTATACTAAGGAGAAATGACCTAAATAGTAAAATTAAAAAAAAAAACAAGTTTTATTTAAAGATTTTTATCATTTCAAGTGTTGATCATCATGTTCATTAGGGTGCTAACAGATTTTTGTTTTATCATTATTGTTGTTATCTTTAATTATAACTTATTCTAATTAACAATGATCTGTAATATTATGTATTCAAACTTACGGTCTTTTAAAGCTACCGTTACACCTCTTAACAATTCTTCTGTTTAGATCAATTGATGTAATTCATTGTTTTCTTCTAAATAAAAAAAAAATCTCTCACATTGTTGAATGATGCTGATGATGATGTTCATGATCATGTGACTCGTCGGCCACAATATTGTGTCATTTGATATGAATGGAATATATAGATTTTTTAATTCTTTAGATTTATTTTTCAACAACAACAATAAACATTAGAAAAAAAATGACTTTTTTTGAGTTCATGTATTTGTTTCATGTTTCCTATAGAAACAAAAAATATTTATATCAAAGTATTTTGTTTCTTGAAGAGCAGAGGCAGTGGTTTTGGAAGGGATTTGTTTAAAATGTGTTTGTAAGAAAATTAGCATTTGATGCTCTTATTAAAATAATTTAACTCTTAAAAAATTATTGTTTATAAAAATAGAATCTATATCTATAATTTTGATGCCTAACTTTTTCTTCCGCAGAACTAATATTGGTGATATTTAATAGCAAACTCCTTAGGATAATAATGAACAATCAAGCAGAATTTATTTTTTGTATTATAAAATATAACGCGTTCCCACTGCCAAAAGTTCTACAAATATTTTGTTACGATATTTTATCTGTCTTAACGAAAATTTCTTTCTATTCTCCCTAAAAATCTACCTCTCTGTTTTTTATTTTTATTTGCTACATAATTTGATCATCATCAACATCATCAACAACATTGTTTTTCTTAAGCTCTAGTTATTGTAACCATGATATTGTTATTATTACCATTGTTAGTTTTTGTATATAAATAGTTGTTCTTATTTTTGTTCTACATGTTTGAAAACCTAAAAAAGAAAATGATTAGGCTTTTTATATAAATTCTAATGCTAAGAATATTTCCAATAACTTAAATTTTCTTGAACACGTACATCATGATAACCATACATAGTTTTATGATTTACAATTTTATTTTAGAGGAAATTATGGTAATGTTAATAAAAATATTTTATTCTTTTTAATTTTAGAATCAACTGTAATTTTTTGTATTTGTACGATTATTGGCATGAGTAATCAATATTTTATATTTTTGTGGGAGTTTTTTATTTTAGGTGTAATATTGTGTTATTGTTGTGTTTTTTTTTTTTTTTTTTTGTTGGCGGTTATGGTTACGGGAACAATAATTAACTGTGAAATTTATAAAGAAGGAAATGAACTAGACAAAAAAAATGTTTAAGCTAAATTAGAATTTTTTTTTTTAAGATCTTGATATATAAGACTAATAAAATCTATTGAAAATAATTCTGCTATAAAAATATGACAAACATTAACTCTTAGCAAATATTTTATTGGAGTCTATAGGAGAGACTGTAGTTATGTTTATAGTCTAGTATATAGTTGAGTCTATAGAGGAGTCTATAGTCGACCAAATTTAACATCAATCTTTATTCTAGATCGAGTTCAATTTTAGGAAGCAATTATAATGTAATAGAGATATTTTATTTTTTAGATTTTTATTCCATTTTTTTTATTTTTTTTGCAAATTCGGCGAATTTTTTATTTTTTTTTTCATTATAGTGTTTTTTTGAATTGGCGATTTTTTTACATAATTTTTATTGTTTTTGCGTTGTAGCCATATCTTTGTATTTAGAAGATTTTTTATGGTTTTTGTTTGTTTTTTGTAAAGCAATTTAGTTTATATTTTTATCATATTCTTTGTAGCTTAGCGTTTTTTTAATGTAATTTTTTATTTTAGTCTTAGTCACTGGTCTTAGCTACGAACAATTTAGATGATTGACCTCTCTTGGTACAAAAACTATATTTTAGTTTTGGTAGCACTTCAGAACATTTTTACGTAGTGACATGATGCCAAATCAGGCCAAAAATATGTGGACACATTGTGCTCTTATTAAAGGAAGAAGATTTTTACGCAAACATTATTTGATGCATTTTTAGGTATTTATAGAGCCCACTGTAACAAATGACTTGCTTCTTTTACCACAACTGCAAAAGCCTTGTCAAACCAGGAATTCTTTAGGAAATTTCGTAAGCTTTTCGGTCCAAAACTTATCTTTAACATATCCTCTAGCATCAGCAATATACAAATTTTGGCTCGAAAGCTGCAAAATATCTGCCAGTTCATACGTTTCGTCATTCTTTATACAACATGAGTACTTTTGTATAAAATTGGATTTTAATTTCCATGCCCTGTTCTTGGCTTCTAAATAATTTGCAGACTGGAACTTTTTGGACTTTATATATTTTTAACTCCACATTAACTTTATCTTTTAGCACCATATAGTCTCAGCACTGAGTTAAGCTGGCTGCTTTTCTACCAGATGTGTGGAAATGAATTTTTTTATTTGAAATTTGTTGATTTTTTTAAATTAATTTTTTTCTATTTTAGCAATATTTTTTTAGCTTTTTTTAGTATGTGAAATATTGCATTTATTGTAATTTGGTGTTTTTTTTTGCATTTTAGCGATTTTTTCGAAATTAAATTTTTGTAATTTAACAACTTGAATTAGTATTAGGCGTTTTTTTTTCTTATAATTTGCTTGTTTTTTATTTAGTGTTTTTTAAATTTGCCAATTTTTATAGTTTTTTTCTTTTTTTTTAATTTTTTTTATTTTAAGGATTTGAAGTATTATTGCGAATCTTTAAATGTTTGAACATTTTTTGTATTCCAGTTGTTATTTTTTTTTTTTTTTTTGAATTCAACAGTTTTTAAAATATCATTTTGTGATTTTTTTTTATATTTAATTTTATGTTTCTTTTTTGTACCTTTTTAAAATTTTGTGAAACTGCAATTTTTTATTTAAGGTTTTTTTGTTTCTAAAAATTTTGTATTTTAGTTTTAGTAATTTGCTGATTTTTTTGTAAGCCACGATTGTTTAGTGTTTAAGAATTTAGTTTTTTTGATGTTATAAAGGTTTTTAGTGATTGGTAATTTATAATTTTTTTTTCGTAATATGACGACTTTTTTATATTCAAGGATTTTTGGTAGTTTAGCATTTTGTTAATTTTAGCGATTTATTTGAAAATTGGTAATTATTTGTTTTTTTTTTTTTTTAGCGATTTTTTGTCTATAACCCAGCTTTGGTGAATTGGTGAATTGCTTGTTTTCTTTAGCGACAAAAAAATATAAATAAAATATAAGATCCCCTTATATGTATTGCATTGTAGAAACGGAATTAAAATAGACTGGAAAAACAAGCTTCTGACAACAAACATTTTTCCAATTAAAAAAGAAATTCTAAGCATTAATTAAGTTAAATTACAAGCTTTTTAAACATTAAATTAAGAATATTAAAATATAAACTTGTTTAAAGAATTTTAATATTGTCATCAACATCAAACACTTTTAAGTTTAGAAAATTCAAAAGAAATGAAAAAAAAAAAAATCTAACTAATTTACATATTTACGGTTAGAAAAATTATAAACATTTATATTAAAGAAATTATTTACATATCTAGTAGCTAATAAATATCATTTTTATTTATTTATTTAGCATTTCTTTACTATTGTTAAAAGAAAGAATTTATTATTAGAACATCTCTATGTTTTTGTTTGTTGAAAGATCTATAAAAAATATGTTAATAAGGCCTTAACATCCACTTAAACATCTATAGAAAAGAAGAAATTTCTCCAATTTTTATGTTTTGCTAGAAAACAAATTTTCTTAGATTTAAAACTTGTTTTTTTTCTTTCTTCATTAGAGTAGATTTTGTATTTTTTAGGTTGTTTTGTTTGTTGTTTGGTTGCAGCCAAAGTTGAGGATACAACACGATTTTGACCCAAACATATAAAATAAAATTAAGATCTCATGATTTTTCTTTTTTTGGATAAACTATTTGTAAGGAAAATGAGATTTAGCTATTTAAATTGATCTTTGTTAGCCTTATTTTTATTTAAGACAGAAACAAATATTTTCTTTTATTGAATTTATAAATTTGTATTGTTTTAGTTTTATTTTAAGTAGCCTTTTGCTAGTAATGTCATTAATATTTTATTGTTGTATTTAATTTGAAATAAGGGTTTTGTTAAAGATTTTATTACAACAAGACAAATTTCTATTGTCTTTGAGTTTATGTTTTATGATTTTTATCAATAAAACTTGATTGTTATTAATGAGGAAATTTATCACAAATTAAGGTATTAATTGTTTTACTTTTAAAAATAGAAAACATTTCTTTGTGGATAAATATGAAAAAAAGTTTTATAGAAAATATATTAAATACCTAATTATATCCTACAGTAATTCAGAAAAGTATTTTTGAATTTCATTAAAATACGATTCCATTAAAGAGATTTATAAGCATTACTATTATACTTTGCTTTTCACAGATATTAAATTTGTTACATTCTATTATTTAGTTTAATTGCTAAATAATAAATGTCTGTTAAGTATTTTTAAACAACAAGTTTTCTAATATTATCCAACCTCTTTTATTTTATTTTTTTCTTTTAAATAGGTTATTCTTATTTGATTTGTATCTAATTAATGTTATCAGGTGCTATTTATCTAATTTATTTTCAAATTGTATTCTCATCAAATAAGAAAAAAAAGAAGAAATGAAAAAAAAAACATAATTTTGCGCGAATAGAAAAGAAATGCTTTTGATTAAACCAGCAAATATAGACAATCAAAAAGTCATTAGAGCTTAGCTGTGACTGTAACAGACCAAAAAAAATATATATATAAAAAATGTGTTAAATAAGATTTGGCATGAAAGAAATAGGAAATAATAGGGGTATTCATATAAATGAAATTACAAATTAATGAACACTAAAGATTTTTTGATTTTATTTAATTCTATTTAAAGATTTTGTTTATTTCTTGCTTTTCAATATTTTAATAAACTGTGATTACCCCTAATCTTATGGTTTTAATATATTTCATGCGATTTTTTGTTTTGTTTATAAATTATATAAAATGCAATTAAATAAAGTTTAATAATACAACTTTTATAATATTAAACATTAAATAAAATGTTTTGGTTTTCTTTTTTCGCGTTTTTTATGTTATATTAGGATTTTCCTAAGTTTCATGCGTTCTTTTTTAAATTATATAAAAAATAAATTATATTAAGTTTAATAATATAATTTTTATAAGAAATTTTTTTCTCTTTTATTACAGGCAACATGGGCTCTTCCACATTTAGACTATACACTTCCCTGCACATATTTGTGAGTATAAAAAAAAATTATTCGAAATTAATTTAATATATTAATTTATTAATTGTGTAAAATTTTCTTTTTCCTCAAATTGTAGTTAATAGTTCTGTTAACAGCAAAGGGTGCCCAAATACCAACAACAAGTAAGTAACTAAAAATAAGAAATTAATTTTATTAAAAAAAAAAATAATAATAATAAATAATTTATTTTTAAATTACTTAACATTTCTATTAAAAAATCCATTACTACTCAGACTATTAAGATAGACTATTATGGAGAAGTTCTAAGTTAGAACGTCGTAATAAAGTTCTAGGTCCATAAATGATTTTTTCTTTAATTGACTCTAGTTCTGGAGATAAACCTTTAAATAGAAAATTACAGAGATTGAACCCGCATATAGTAACATATCCTGACAACGATTTGATTTGATTGAATAAAATACCTAAATAATTATAATTCTTATTGTGTCCAAGTTATATTTACACTATTTATTTGTATTGTGAATAATTTTGGAGATATTGTGCTAAAAAAAGCTTAATATATTAAAAATATAATAACTCATACCCACCAAAAAAAGCAATGAAAATGTTATGATTTTAACATTGTGTTGTCATTGGAAGAAAGTACTTAGTGATGAAAAAGAGCTGTAGAAGTTCTTTTTTTAACCCATGGTTGTCATTGGTAGGATGTTATTGTTTTAAACTTCTTGTTCATTGCTTTTGAAGTACTTCTTTATAAACTGTTTATGTTTATACATTTTTTAAATAAAAATTCTGTTTTTACCCTATTAAATAATAATTTGAAAAATTTAAATTTTTTTTTAGAAATTATTACCATTTTTTCCCGCTAAAAATTCATTTATTTTCATTTTTTTGGAAGTAATTATTAAGAACTTTCAAAAAAGTTTAAAAAATGCATATTGTTCTACTTTTGAAGTTGTGAAAATGTTATTTTTTTGGACGAGCTTCATCGTTTTTTGTTGGGATATTTCATTAAAATCGATTTCTAAATTGTATTGAAATATTACTGAATTGTATAAAAAATCGACATTAATATACCAATTTTAATAGAATATACCCCATTTACTTTTTAACATATCCACCTTTTTAACAAAGAACAAGAACAAACATTTTTAACGATTTTTTTAAAAACTAAAAACTAAAATGTGTTCAAAATAATCTTTAAAATTTTCAATATGACAGTTTAAAAATAAGTTTTGGAATCAAGAATGAAAGTTCATTAAAATCACAGAATTTTAAGAGCAGGATTTATGTATAATTTCACCTTACTTTTCAAAAATAAAAAAAAAATAATAAAAAATTATCGAGAATTATCTGCATTTGAAATTCGAAAAATTTGCAAAAAATCGGTCACATGAAAAATACTGATTAGAATGAATGAGAAGAGAGATTGGGCTAAAAAAAATAAAAATTCATTGTATTTTCTAATAATTGGAAGGAATCTTTTCAGTCGTCACTTATTTCCATATATTTCTCTGTTAAAAGTGTCATTTGTTATGAAATATCTTCCCAGATCAAAAGTTTATTCGAAATTTTTTTTTTTTTTTACACAATATTAAACTGATACATTTCCCATAATATCTTTGATATGAAATTCATTACTAGGATATTGTAAAAAGTCCACAAGTACGTACTTTTTTTAACCCTTTAGCAACATTCATATTTTTGAAAAAAAAAAAAAAAAAAATTATATTTACCTCAAAAACTTTTGTCATTTATTTTGACTTCAGACTTTTAAGTCTAAGAATGTGTTAGTAAAAAATGTCATTGAAAACAAAAATTATTGTAGTACGTTTGCCTTTTTGAGTATTTTTGTTTTCAATTAAGTATTTTTAAGCTACATATTTATGTCAATAATCTATGGTTGAAACTCTATTTCGGGGGTACATTTGTATGGGTCCCTATCTAGCCGCCAGACGGTCTTGAATGAACTTGATTGTCAAGATATTTTACAAGTTACAAGTTCAAATATAATTTGTCAAGTTGTAAACAATTTGTAGTAACTTAGTGTCTATATAAGAAAAATGTTCATCAAGACACACGTTAAAAACAGTGCCAATGTATAAGACACTACCTTATGAAGAGTATTTTTTTGGTAGTGATAAGCCCAAGACATATTTTTATATTTTACTGGATACAATTTCTTCTGCTTTATTACACCCTGAAAGTAAAATTTTCACAGAACTACACATAATAATCACTAAATATACTGATTGTTAAGTTTATTTTAGGAAATCAAGCTTGTTTTTCAGGCGTGTCAAGTTAGATCACAGTTTGAATCTGGCAACCCTAGGGCTAGGTAAAAAATGGACCAATCATAACTAATATGCTTCGTCCTTGTATCGTAAAAGTCCTATATGTCAAATTTCATTGAAATATCTTAAAAATTGGTGTACTTTGTGCACAATTTTTTTATTTTTATGATAAATTTATGTAAACTACATTTTTTTAAGAGGTCTGCTTTAGAAGTAATAAAACAGGATCAAATATATAAATAGAAAGATTTAAATTAATTGTTCTGCTATAAGACGTTAATATTCGGATGTTATCGTTACAAAAAAAAAAAAAAAGAAACTGAAACAAATGAAAAACAATATTGATGCATAATTTTCTTTATTAAAATAATAATAAAAATTAAAAATAATTTCCTTGAGCCGTTAAAAAAATTTGATGTTTATTGCAATTTTGCACAAAATCGTGAACATGACATGACATAACACAGGTATCATAAAATTCAATTCATTTGAAAATTATACGAATTTGTACTATTTCTGCGTCACAAGTTCAGTATTGTACTGACTTCTTTGGATGCTTTTTTTGTTGGGATAGAATGTTCTATAAAAAACGACAAGAAAAGTTAATAATATTATAAAAAAAAACTTATATCAATAGAAATCCTTTAAACATTACTTTGAGTTAAGTAAATTCAAAGTTACACAAGTCATAATACTTTCAATTATCATCTAAGTAACTATTTCAATAGATTAAATGCTATAATTTGTATAATTTACATGTATAAAAATGTTATTCGGTTAATCGAATAATTTGTCAATAATCGGTTATTAACCGATCAACTTTTAGCCTCGAATAATTATTTGAATAAACCGATTAATATGAACACCCGAATAATTGGTTACCCTAATTTTTATATATAAAATTTTAATTTAATTCATTAGAAAACTTTGATTTTGAGTAATTTATTTAATTATAAAAATAATTTTAAAGCTTTGATTAATAATTTAATTGAATTTTTTTTTTCTGAGATATTAGAATATTTGTTTTTTACTTTGCAGGTCTTCAGTACTGCTTTTATATATAATCTTCTATCCTCAGTTATAAGGATTATTTTTCGATGATCGTAAAGCTTTTGTAATATATATAAAAAAAAAATATTTTCCCAATTCCTCTGCGTTTTTAGCAATTGTTCTATATTTTAACATGTGTTTCTATAATAAATTTGAATAATGTCTTTGAAGTTTTTTAAAAAATGAGTCAAGGAATTTTTGAAGAAATTTTGTTCAATTTTCATTTTATATAAAACTAATTACAGTATTACAACAAAATTTTGCATATAAATACACAGGCAGAAAAATACAACCAGGCCAATGTTGGCAAACGATTTTTCAAGGTGGTTCAAACGTTGGCAAAACGTGAGACGTTCTTCTATTAAATCGTTATGCCAACACTCAAATGATAACATCATTCTACCATTGGCCAATTGTTTTTTGAGTCGTTGGTAAAAACTTCTGAAAACTAAATAGCTAACACACTGTCAATATATGTATATCTTTTTTAACAGAATTTTCCCAAAACTCCAAAAATACGAAGTTTTCTTATCATTCGAATAATAAGAAATGAAATGCTTTACCAATTAACGATCTTTTGTTAACAAACGACTTATTTTGGTTTAAATAAAAACTTTATATTGGAAATAAATTATATTATTTAAAGTATTTTCAGACGATAATATTCCATATTAAGATTTGTCAAAAATTTGAATATTAAAATATTTACTTATCGTCTGAATACAAATTGTTTGATTATGAAAAATTACTTATGGGTTTTTTGAAAATACCAATGGTATTTTAAATTTTTTGAAATTGTTCAAAAACTTTTGATTTTCATATTATATTTTTAATAAACAAAAAGTAAAAACAATAAAATATTTATAAAAGGAATTTTAAATCAATATTCATCATGAATTTCATAAAGGTAAGAATTTGCAAAAATAATATAGAATATATGTATTAACGTGTAAACTACTTTAGGATTTTCTATTGGATTTTTTCACATGCCGACGTAATATTTTATTGTCGAAAAATCTTAATACTAAATATTATCGTCTGAAAGTACCTTTATTAATATAATTAACTTTCTAATTAGTTTACAATTTTTTTTTTTAATAAATTGACAGCTCTTAAAAAATATAAAGAAAAATGAAAAATTTGTCTATAAAAATATAGAAATAAAATAAATTTAAGTCAATTTCAAACAATTTTCAGTTCATTATTTCATATGTAATATTTAATATAATATTAAAAAGAAAGTATTTATAAAAAAACAAAAAAAAAAAAAAAAAAAAAAAAAACATCAGTTTTTTTGATTATCCTGTCATTCAATGAAATGGGATTATAAGTCGTTAAGTGTATTCTTACTAAATTTCATAATGATATAATTGTTATTAACCTTTTGCATTAATACTTTCAATATACATGTAAAATTAAACAAAATATACATATAAATAAAAATAAAACAAGTAAAAAAAAAAGAATTGGCAAATCATTTTACTAGATGTAAATTCAAACGTTGGCAAACCGCTTTGTTTTATTTATAAAAAATATTTTGCCAGCGCTTGATATTTCGTACGGTTGGCACTTTCTGCCTGGGTAGTTATTGAGAATAATAAAAAATGTTAACAAAATAACGGTACTTTTTTTAAGTATAATAAAAGATATAAGCTTTACAGTGTGCACGGATTTTTTAGTGCACAGTCCTTGTTTTTTCCAAATACCTTTAAAAAAAACTTCTTATGAAACAAAATTGTCATCAAAAATTGCAAAAAAAAACTGTGACTTTGACCGCGCATTAAATGGTAAATTAGAAAAATAAAGAAATTTTTTAACAGATAATAATGCAGAATTATGCCAATTTTTACCTAGAATAAATTATTTTTTGAAATATTTTTTTGCGACAATTAGGGGTCTGGAATATTGAGCCAGAGCAATTTTATAAACAAACCAAACAAGTATGTGTCTTAAGTCTTCGGAAATGCCTTTGTAAACAAATCCACCAAGTTTGTGTCTTAAGTTTTTTTTTATCAAATACCCTCTCTCTTTCCCTCTCAGGAATATTGAGCCAGAGCAAATTTGTAAACAAATCAAAATGTTTGTGTCTTAAGTCTTTCTAAGTACTTTTGTAAACAAACAAGAAATAAGGTATGTGTCTTAAGTCTTTCATATAATGCTCTCTCAGGAATATTGAGCTAATTTGTAAACAAATCAAAACAAATGCTTCTTTCTTAAGTCTTTTGCTTATAAATTAGGAAAAAATTCAAATTTACTATTTTTTTTTTAACTTATAAGGAAAATTTGAATTAATTTAAAGCAACATGAAGCATGAATCATGCAATTAAAATATTGAAATTTCAATATATTTTCAATATTTGTAGCAAATATTTTTGTTGCTGTTATTTTATACCAAAAAAGTGAATGGTAATATGGTGTGGTCTTTTTTGTTTTACTTTTTTGCAACTAAATTATTTTTTAATCCACATTCATTTGAACATGTTAACATTCATAGTTATAGGAGGTATTGAGTTGTATGTTGTAAATAAAATATTCAGGTTTCTTGTGTTTATTTTTTTGGTGTTTTTGCAAGAAATTGTTACAATTATTTGAAGATATGGTCACAAATAGTTAAACAAAAAATATACTAATGATTTTGTGTTTTTTTTTCTTTATTTGCTGGTGATTTTTCTTTCATTTACAATTTTGTAATTTTTTGTATTACTTTAGATAAAATTATTTTTAACCTTATTCGCAAAGTGTGGGGAATTTAATGTTTACATACATTAGTAAAACAACATTTCCAAGAAATTTTAGTAACATTAATCATTAAAAAGTGATAAATGGAAAAATGCAAATTATTGTTTTGAAAAAAGTAATTATTACAAGGGCAAAAATGTTATTAATTTTAGACATAATTTTAATATATTAATTAGCTAAAAAGAAGGCATTTATATGTTATTAATACAATGTTTTATTTAGTAAACGAACTAAACAGATTTCATAATATTTGTCATTTTCCATAAAAAAAAAAAACGTTTAAGTAAACAAAGCATCCTTTCATAACTTATTAAATCATGTAGAAAATCCTATAAATCATCTTATACAACACTTTATCAACTATTGTACTCAGAGTTTTATAGCTTCTTTATTTCCTTCATATGTATACGTATAACATGTCAAAGGTGCGGCAGTATATTTTTTAATCCGAAATGCGGAAGAAGTTCTCTTTAAAATAAATAATAATAAAAAGAAATATTATATATAAAAAGTTGCAAGTAATAGTTAACATCATGCAACGTTAATGACATTGAATACAAAAACAACAAAGATGGTAACAACAAATCAACAAAGAAAAAAACAAAAAAACTCAAACACGAACGAAACAAAGACATGTATGTATATATTGGATTGGAAAAATCTCATAAGCCCTGTTAAGCAGAAAACAGCCACTGTTAAACCAGAAATAAAGAAAAATAAATAAAAAAAGATGTCCCAAGATCATCATCAGCTTCACCAGCACCTACTAAAAGAAAAAAAAATGCTTTAGAAAGAAATAAACTGAAAGCTGAAAAGATCATCAAGATTAACTTAGCAAAGTTAGAGAAATAAACAAAATAAAATATTCTGAAAATATTTGTGTAAAAAATGTCTAAAGAGAGTTTAACCCATTAAGAGCAAATTCTTTGAAGCTTAATATAAAGGTTTAAAATTTTCTTCTTTTTGGCACTTAAAGGGTTAAATCTAACTAGCTATATACGATTAAAACGGTTTTGGGCCATCAAAGTTTCTTGAACCTTCTTCAACATACTACAAAGTTCTGTTCTGTTTTTGTTTTCTGCATTCTCAGTTTGTTAAGAACCTTTATTGTTTTTGTTGTTGTGCCACAAACTAACAGCACACCAAGCAATCAAGAATTGCAATTGGGCTTAAAAGTAATAAACTCACACAGCTACTCGCTAAAAGGCAGGCTAGCGATCAGGCAGGCAGACAGACAGACGGACGAACAAACAGACATATTTATGCCAATGTTATGCCTAAGGTAAATTTCTTAAAGTATCTTCTCGTGTTGTTGCTGTCTTCTTATACAGCTTTTTGTTATTTTTTTTTGCAACATTTCCTGGTTAGACAACATTTTTGTGGCAATGCTAAAGGTTCTTGGCGTCTTATTTTCTCAATAAAAAAAACTAAACACGTACAAGCATATATACATATATGTACACAAAAAGCCACAGAAGCCAGCCCAAAGAAGGTAGTCTTTTGTAGCTTGCTAGTTTTTTTTTATTAAGATCACCATTATTATCATCTTTGCTAATACAATTTTCTTGATAATGAAGTTAAAGGAATACTTACCAAAGCCTAATGTTAGCTGGAAATTTGTTATACATCTTAGATATTTAGATTTTTTTTGTTGTTGTTGCTGCTGCTTTTTAAGAAATCATGCAACCAACAACTTCCTTGATTTGTTAGTTGTATTTTAGTTATATATGTATGATTTATTTAGAAATGTTGATTTGTTTCTTTTTATAATTTTGTTTAAAAAATGGAAGAAACTTTTTATTTTTTTTTTGTTGCAAAAATTAGTTTCTTTTTGCTTTAGTTAGAAAAAGAGAAATCTGTGTTATGGCTGTTTAAAATAAATTGGAATTTATTTAAGGGGTCTGTGAAGTATTTTGTTTTTTTTTTTTTAATAAATTAGTCTTGGGGTTTTAAGTAGAATATAAGCTAAGGTCCTAAAGGAATTTGTGATTATTAAGTTTATGATGATTTAGGTTAAAATATGTTGTTAGTTTGGATTGTATAAAAAAGTAATTTTAAAATGATTAAGGCTTTAGATAAAAGCGTATAAAATAAGAATGATAATATAGTGCAACAAGGAAAGATTGCCTCAATAATTCCAACGTAAAATGAAAAAGTACCAATTGTCTGGCAAAACCCCCAAAGTGTTTTTCGAAGTTAGTTCGAATTTCGGTTTTATAGCCTTTATAGACTACTAACATTATTACACTAAATTTTTTCTGGATAACACTCCCTTTTTACGCTCATTTTTCTCATAATAATTTAAACTTTATTTACTGTCATGCCCAATTTTTTAAAGAAAGAATTGCTTTGTTTCGTAGGAAGTAAATTTCCAATTTTATAAACATTTTGATGACGATGGTAAAGAAATATTACAGTATAACAAAAGTGGGTGAAAAAGGGATGTGGCATCCATACGGGTTAAATTTTATAATACACAATATTTCAATCCTCGTGTATGTAAAATTTTATGTGAATTGTTTTAATATCATTACGGACAAACAATATTGTTATGAAAAGTGGGTGTAAAAAGAGAGGATCATTTGATAAAAATATATTTAAGGAAAGCTTTGTATTCTATTAAACCATAAAAACCCATAAATATCTTGAAATTTACAGATTTAAATATTTTTTTATTTACACACATTATGAAAAAAGTGATCAAAAATATCCGAAGTTATGTGTCCATAATATTTAAATTTGAACCAATTTTGCAAAACCCTTGGTAGATGTTACTAATCTTTATATACTTTAATTTTGTATTGAAACTATTGAGGCAATACGATATTCGATGACACAAATTTAGTCTCATAGTGTAATTTATGTACTAAACGATTTTTTAAATTATATTATATTCATTATAAAACTCAAAGAAAAATTTAAAAAGATAAGAATAAGATTCTTGTGTTAAGACTAATTTAATTTGCTTTATAAGGACTGCGCACGAAAATATTAGTGCAGGTTTTATGGCTTACAAATTTTATTAAAATTTGTTTACATTTGTTATTATTCTCAGTAGCTAAATGCTACATTCTGCTGTAATAGCCTAAAAAGGAGTTTATATAAGAGCTATGATAAGTTATGAACCGATCTTAATGAAGTTTGGTAAAAGATTGATAAATCTTCTTTACACCGAATTTCATTAAAAAATTGTTATATAAAAGGCATTGACGATCGCTAAACAGCTATTCCGGGAGTGCAATTGTATGGGGGCTAGGTGATATAATAGACTGATCATAATTTCAATAGGATTGGTCCTTGTACCAAAATAATTATTCGTGCCAAATTTCATCAACATATATCTAAAATTTCGATCTATACCTTGTTCACAAGGTTTACATGGAAATACAGCCAGCCAGCCAGCCAGCCAGCCAGCCGACCAGACAGACGGACGGACGGACATCTTTAAATTGTCTCAAAAAGTGATTCTTAGTTGAACGGTATATTTTAAGGTTAAAGTACAATGTGTTTTTCTGTACAATAAATTATTTAGCTTTTTTGCCGTTTCCTATTTTTTTAGAATTTTTTTAAAACCCAAAATATTTTCGCCAAAAATTTTATTTTTTTTAACATTTTTTTGTTTTAATTGGAAAAACATATCGCACTCCTATCTTTAAGCATACCGCTCAGCTTATAATTATTTTCTGGGTCCATTTAGCGATGTCTGTCCGTCTGGTCGGCTGGCTAGCAGTCTGTCCATATAAACTTTGTGAACAAGAAATAAAAGTAAATTTAGAAAAAATTTTAATAAAATCTTTGTGAGTTAATGAAATTTTCTATAAATATTCACATTCAAATAATAGCGTTCTTTTTTAATTTATAATCTTAAAATTCTATGAAAAAAATCAGCCAAAATCCATAAAATGCTATTTTCCGAGTTAAGCCCATAAAGTTCATATTTTGTGTAGAACTCTTAAAAGCCATTTATAAAAAGTTTAAAATACATTAGAATTTCTAAAATTATATTTTATTCGTTAAACTCAAAATTTTGATAAAAATAAATCAAATTCGAAATGTTATTAGATAATAGAACTTATTTTCTGTTTTAAAAATGAGTAATAAAATTTTAGATTTTCTTTTATATCTATTTAAAAATAAAGCATATAAACTTTAAATTTTTTTTAATTGTGTTAATTAACTGATTAATTGAAAATCATCTAAGTAAGTGAATATACAATTCTTTAGTAGGTTGAATTTCAATTAATAAAATAATAAAATTCGTAATTGAAATTGGATTTTAATTTTTTCTTTGTGAAATTAAATTTGTTAGAATACTTCGTTTTTGAGTAATTTATTTAATTATAAAAATATGTGAAATCATTTTAAATTCGAATTCACAGAAAAAAGTTTGTACATAAATATAAAAATTTTGTTTTATAGATTTAATTCATAATATTTAAGAATAATTTCTTAAATGCTAAAACTTTTTTCTATATAAAACAAAAGTCAAAAAGACTTAAATAAATTGTTTAAATTTTATTTAATATTTCCATTTGTAATGAAATATTTGAAATTTTCTTTAGGAAAATTTTTAGTTTTTAATTATTTTTAGCTACACATGTATTGGGATCATTCATAAAATTATGCTGCAGAATTGTATCAAATTTGAGCAAATTTCTAAACATTATTTTCTAGCGAATTTTTCTTGGTAAATTACATTTATTGCTAATATTTTCTATTTAAACTATTTTTATTTAGCATATGCATTAGAATCTTATAAAAATAAATCAAATTTTTTGCAAAATTTCTAAAATTTTCATAAAGAACAATTTAATAATACCTATGAAAAAAATCTTATTTTTTATGAAAAAAGTTTGGGAAAAAAAAGTCATGCTCGATTCATAATATTTATGTACAAAATTTTTAAATATTTTTTGTGTTAATAATTTAATAGTAATTTTTCCAAAAAAAAAATTTTTCTGTGGAAAAATTAAATTCAAATTTTACATTTAGAAATCTAAAATAAAATTTAGTTACGAATAATTTATATCAGGGGTTCTCACAAGATTTTGCTTTGCGACCCCCTTTTGCGTATACAAAATATAGAGGTTTTGCTTCTTTAAATTTTTAAGTCCTTTAGCAAAAATTTATTTTTATGGCCCGAAAACTTCCCTGCGAAATAAGCATTTAAAAGTCGCGACATTCAAGCAAAAGAACTCAATTTGGAGAAAAAAAAAATATCATCTCTTTTGTCTTTAATTTGGAAATGTTTTGTGTAATGATATCTTCCTATACTAGGGTTACCAGACGGGCTTGAATGAGCTTGATTGTCAAGATATTTTAGACCTTGTCAAGTTTCAAGCTAAAATAAAATTTGTCAAGCTAAAAATATTCTATACTACTTCAAAATCTCTACAATTTAAATTTCTTAAAAAATATAATACATTTTAGTCAAATATAAAATGTATGGTTTTCTCTGCATCTCTGATTGTATGCATTTTTGCCCATCACTGACAATAAATGCAAGAAATGATTGTAAAGCTTTATTTTATTGTGAAATTTATGAGTACTTAATATCAAATATATTTGTGATAAAAATTAAAATTAAAATGCGGCATCGTTCCAACAAATTTCAAAATCCATTTAAAATTTTTTAGTACCGGCAGTATTAAAGGATTCAAAGGCTGAATTATTACTTGTTTTTCATAATATACATAATATATGGACTTAGTTATAACAGTTTAGATTGTCATGTCAAATTATGTTCATATTTATACTGTGATAGTAATTGCAAGAAATGTATTGGCTCCATATTCACAAGAAAATATTCAAATATTTGAAATATAAAATCGTATCCATATGCAGTACAATATTTTAGTATTAAAAATGGTTTTCGTAGACAAATTGAAGATCCGAATGAAACTTCAGATAATAGACAGATATTTTAAAAAATATTAAAAGAATAACTATAGAAAATAAACTAGATCTTCGAAATTTTACTTCAACAGCGCCTATAGTGCAGCTGTAATAAAAACATTTATATGTTTTTGTTTAAATTAATTTTTTAGTTTCTAATAAAATTTTGTTGAAAAAATTATAAATTTGTTGGATATAATTCATGCGTCTACAATTTTCTTCAGTTTTAAATTTGTTTAACATTTGTGGTTATGTCAAGTTGATTTGTTTAAGATCAAGATCAATTTTTCGAAATGTCAAGCTAAACTACCAAGCAATTCTGGCAACCCTATCCTATACTTTCATTGGAGTTTTTATTTAAACTTCCAGCTAATATGTACATTAAAAAATTTTTTGTCCAAGAATATTTTTTAGAATCGCTTCGCGAATGTCCTTACGAACCCCTTGTATGTCGCGGACCCCCGTTGATATATATTATATACTATATTATTATTGAAATTCAACCTATTAAAAAAATTGTATATTTAGTTATTCAAATTATTACTTATTTTTATTCATATTTGATTAATTAATTAATTAATTAATACGATAAGAAAAATAATTGTTTTATTTTTAATTAAAATAAACTTGAATAATTGATACAAATAAAAAAGTAATTGGAATAGCTTTTATCTGTAATAAATCGTTTAATATCTTTTATATATCTTTTCTATGTATATGATTAATTTTCTAATGGGTTTACATTTTTTTTTAATATATTGACAGTTCTTAATAAAATGTAAAGGAAAAGTAGTAATAATAAAATCAATTGTTCTAGTTATTAATATTATCATTTTGATGATTGGAGCAAAATAAATTAAAAATTAATTAATATAAGCAATTTCGTAATTGAAGTCCATTTTTACTTTTTTTGTGCACATAAATTCCAAACATTTGAATAACTATGGTATTCTATCGTACTTAAATTAACTAATTTAAGCAGGGCAAGTTTTTATATGCACAAAAATAATTGAAATATGCGCTTGAAAAAGCACGAAAAAATGGTATAATATGTACAGAAATATGCAAAAATAGCATGAATATGTATATAAAAACCAACGAATTTATGCATTCTTATATATTAATGTGTAGAAAATATGCACAAATATGCATTTTTTAACTTTCATTCTCTAATAAATTTCGATGTTTATAAAAATAAAACTATTGCAATTTTAAGTATCATATTTGACGCTTCTGAATTTTTTCTTTACAATATTTACAATGTACTCAAAATACTTACAAAAAAATTTTAGAAATCATTTGATTGAACTCCAAAAAATCACAAAAAAAGTGTGTTTTTGTTAAGAAAACTAACTTTTGTATCCATTATATGCAAATTTATGCAAAGATTTAAAATATAAGCATTTTTTGTGAAATTCTTTTGAAATATGCAAATGCTTACTTTCCAAGCGAAAAGCTTGAAAAACTTGCCCTGATTATAAGCAATATTTAACACTTATTTAATTGGTGCCTAAGCTAAACCCAAAGTACTCGTAGTTTTTAATAAAACCTTCTCTTTTAGATCGATCATTGAACTCTTTATTCCTGCTTGGTATTCTCTAATATTCTTTCCACTTCGTTAGCATTTTTTATAAACTGCAATTTTTAGCTTCATTTCATTTTTATTTTCTTGTTCTTTGCTCTTTTATTGACTATAAAATGTCAGTAATTTATTTTATGGTGGTATAAATTATTTTAATTACAAACCAGTGTATGTTACATTCACCAGATAGTTTTAGCAAAAAAAAAAAAACATGAAGTTAAGAAATAGTAAGAAATTTGTTACGAGTATATAGAAAATATGTAACATATACTTTTAACTATAAAAAGTAAGATATAAGATGTTTCTTTTTCCATAAATAATTTAGAAACCTTTAACAATATATGAATTTAATGGATCCAATTAAAAAATAATAATACAGATTTTTTATTAATACTCGTTGTTTCATTTTATTGAATTAATATTTCATAAATAGCATTTTTCTATTTATAATATTTTAAAGTTAGCTAATTAAGGCATTTTCTTTGTCTTATAATTTGCTTCTTTAGTTTATTCATCCTTTTCTTCCTCGTTTTCTTGTTCCTTTTCTTCTTTATTGCAAGAAATTTGATTGGTAATTGTCAATTCATTTAAGGAAATATCATTATTCTTTAAAACACTTATAGCCTTTTCAATAATATCTGCATCGGGCAAAGGTTGGCGAGTTAAAATCCAAACAATAGCTAAAAAGTAAAAAACAAGTTAGATAAATTTAGAAATAGTAAACTCCACAGAAAAAAGAAAGTACTTACTGGCATGTGTATCGGCTGTCATAGGAACACAAGAATATACCACTGAATAATTATCATAATCGGTATCCAAAATCCAATAGTTACTAGAAACAGTTATTACTGGAGAAACTGGAAATTTAACCAATAATTTGGCATTGGATACAACAGTGGCCGAGCCCAAAATATCAGAATAGGCATTAGTCCTTTTTAGAAAAAATAATTTAAATTTGATTGAATGTTTTTTTGTGTTATTTTTTAATACCCATTACTTACTTTTCATTTATTAAAGCATTTTTAACCTTAACACTGTCTCCTTTATCGTTTAAAGAATATTGTGCTGAAATACATTTACCATTGGTCTCAAAATAGACAGGATATTTGGCATATTCATACCATTTACCCAAATACTTGTCAACACTAAAATCTGGCTTAACTTGTAAGTTATCGGGACAGGTACCTCTAGAAAAGACTTGAGCAGAGCTCAAGGCCAATAAGGTGGATACAAGTGTAAGGGTTAGATAACTAAAATAAAAAGTAAAGAATAAAATTTAATTATTTAAATTAGTTTAAAAAATTGTGTTGTTAACTTTTAATTTTAAAAATTTTTTAGAATTGGATTATTACGTTTTATTCATGATGATGTTAGTTATAATAAATATTATTTTATTTATACTTGTTGGCAGTTTGTAGTTCTCAGGAAAAGTGTTTAAATTTATTTTAATTTCTTTGGCTTTTATAGGGGAATCTACAAATTTGTTTGTAAATTAATTAACAAAATTGCTAATAATATATAAAAATACTTTAGTTATTCTGTTTAAATTGTTTAAGTATTTTATTTATAGTAAATAAAGTACAGTGGAATGAAATTTAATTGATTTAATTTAAATCAGCAAGATTTAAATCAGCAATAAAATGAATCGATGACACATTTTGAAAATTAATCTATAATAAAATAAAAAATATTTTAAAAATAAGTATAAAAAATAGACTTATTTCGCTAGTATATATATTTATATTTGTTTATATTATTATAAATAATAATTGTTATGCTTCTATTTTATTATATTGTGTCCTATTTTATGGTTCTTTTTGCAAGTTTAATTTTTCATATTATTATAACATCTACTTACCAGATTATGATTTAATTTTTTTATATTATTATTCCATTTTATCATTTTATTATTTAAAATTATCGCATCTTATTACATTATGATTTTAATTTATTATATTATTCTATCTTATCACATAATTATCCCATCTTTATAGAATCGTATCATATTATGATTACATTATATATTAAAACGAAAGATTAATCAAATTTTTATTATTTTTTAAATGTTTTATCGATTCCTTAACATTTGTCTCAAAATAATACAGAAAAGTGTTTATTAACCGAAAAAAAAAAAAAAAAAAATATATATATATATATATATATATATATATATATATATATATATATATATATATATATATATATATATATATATATATATATATATATATATATATATATATATATATATATATATATATATATATATATATATATATATATTAGGGTGATCGACGAGGTTTTCCAACCGGTTTTTTCAGTCAATGTGCTGTCGGTTTTTTCAAAATGTTCATTTTTCGAATGTCGAATAGACCGGTTTTTTATATACAAAAAAAACCGGTTTTAAAAATAGCATTTTATTTCAGAAAACATGTACTAAATAGTGATAGTGATATTTGAAAATTTAGGAATAATTTTTTAAATATTCATAAAGACTGATTTCTTATGTTTTTAAAATATAGTTTAAGTCTAAATTGGAATTTATTCTGTAATATTAAACAAATAAATAATTAATAATTATCCTGTATGACCCAATTTAATTTTTTTGATCCAATAATTCCTTTATTTTTTAAAGGTGTTGTGTTAAAAAAGTTTCACCCGCAGAATCGTTTCAATTGAGACAGGCTTCCGTATTAAGCCATGGTTTCTGTTTATGCTAACTAAAATTTTGATGATTTTTTCTACAATTTTGAAACATAATTATCTTCTAGTCATCTAGATATATAATTTGCTTAGCATTTTTTCTCTTTCCAGAGCTTTCTGAAGCTACTAAACGACGTAGAAAATTAAAATTTGGCTTAATTATAAAACTTTTTGTCCAACAAATCCTAATGGAGCCATATTTTGAAATTTTTATCAGGGAGCGGATATAAGAGGATTTATGTGTCTTTTTCTAAGATTTTTTTTCCAGAGCTTTCTAAAGCTCCCAGGAGACATAGAAAATTAAAATTCAGCTTAATTATAACCCTATTCGTCCTACAAATCCTAACGGAGCCAGATTTTGAAATCTCTATCAGGGAGCGAAAATACGTGGATCTATATATATGGATTTAAATATATTTTTCCTAAGCAATGTTTCCTTTCCAGAGCTTTCTGAAGCTCCCAGATGACGTAAAAAACTAAAAATCGGCATACTTATAAAACTATTCGTTCAACAAATTCTAACAGTACTAGATGTTTCTATCAGGGGCCAAAAAGTCTGTTTTGGTATTAAGAACTTTTGAGTTGCTATACTTATTGTTTGCTCTCCAAATCCTATAAAAAACTGATTCTGTATTTCGGCCAGGGAGTGCATTTACGACGATTTTTTTATTTTGAAAGGTTTACGAATTTAAAACTTTAATCAATATTATTCCAATAAATTTGAATGGCTTCAACTAATTGACTTCGATTAGGGAGAGGAAGGTGTCTAAATGTTGTTCATATTTTTTTCATTTAATTTTCGGATTTGTTTGTGCATATTTTCATTATTATATTATTTTTCCTGACATTGTCAGCCTTTTACGCTTGTATTTAATAAATTTTAACTTAATTATAAGAATTGATTTTTTTAAAGAAATGTAGTCTTCTGATATAAATATTAACTTCTGCAAAAAACCGGTTAACCGGTTTTTTCTGAATTTCAAAAAGTGCAACCGGTTTTTTAAAATACCAACTATTCGAACTATTCGAAAACCGGTTTCTCAAAAAAGTCGAATAATCGATCACCCTAATATATATATATATATATATATATATATATATATATATATATATATATATATATATATATATATATATATATATATATATATATATATATTCATATTATTTGTTCATTAATTATATATATTTTTTTTGTACCATCAAAAGTTGTGAATAATAAGATAATACAATATATTTTTTATTAACTAAACCTTTAATAGTAGTTAATCAATATCTTATATTGCTTGAATCATACCAAATTTAACAAAACTTTGTCTACTTATAGTTATTCATGTATAAACTAAATGAGAAATATAATGAAGATGGAAAACAAACATTAAAAACAAAATATATTTATTAATAAATAAGTTATAAATTTTTCAACAATATTTGTAAAAAGCATATATATTTATAACATTTTATTGTTATGGGAATAATATTAATATGGTTTAAGAACAAGAAAAAAGATTGTTAATATACATATGTAGAGTGCTTGTGGAAATAATACTATTTTTAATATTTATAAAATTTGTTTCTGATAAAAATATTGAAAAATATAAAATTTTTTTAGTCAACTATATTAAAATTTTTATTAAAGAAAACATTTAATGATAAAACTGAAACAAAAACATTATTATCATGAACACAATATTATTAAAATTAATGAAAATTAACAATGAGAACATAATATTGTTGTAATGACAATGCCGTAACCTTGTTTTTTTCTCAGCGTGATCACTCACGTTATTGTTAACACATACTGCATTGGATCTAAAGTTGTTAGGGTGACACTTTTGAGTATTTTATTTTTTGGGGAAAAAAATTATTCGATTTTTCTAAAGTCTGAAATTTTTTGCAAAACATATTACGCATTTTTAGTATTTTTATGAAAATTGTATCTTTTTACTGTAAGAAAGAATTTATTTTAATTTTTCTTATTCACTGTTCAATATTTTTAAAAACTATTTATAATTATCGTAAATTATAAAACTCAAGTTACATTTAAATGTTAATATGTACTTATTAATTTATCATTAGCTACTTCAAAACAATTGAAGCATAAAAAATGTGCTTCTAAACAACTGCCACTTTAAAAATAAAATAAAATAGTAGTAGGTATGAAATTTTTGAAACAAAAAGATATTGTTGACTAATATTAAACAATTTTATTTATCAATAAGACTAGACTAATTAAAAATAAACAAAGTTTTTAAAATAAGAATATATAGCAAATATCGATATTGATTAAATGCCGTAAACGAAATCGATATCAAAAAAATTTTGTGACACTATAGTGTCTCATAGGACAGCTAATTGCCCTAATTCCAAATTATGTACAAACAATTCTATTTCATGCAAAATAAAGTATATAAATAAAATATGCAATAATAAACCATTTAAATTGTTAAACTATGTTCTAAAATGAGGAATTTCTATGAAAACATTAAAAAAAAATGCTAATCACAAAGTATGCTGCGTAAACTAAAATCAAATTTATTATTATTATTTTTTTTTTTTTTTTTTTTTTTTTGTTTAGACATTTCTTTTATTTTGACAATTTTTACACTATGCGTTTCTTTTTAGCGTTTTTTTAGTTTTGGCGACTTTTTTTATTTTGACGATTTTTTATTTGTTTTGGTAAATTTTTCCGTTAACTTTTATATTGCTTAGAAAAAAATAATAATAATGAAAATCACAAAATAACTTTTATTTCTTTAATATGCCATTTATACCAAAGTAAAAACTAATTGGTTTTTGAAAACCCGAATCTCAAAAACCAGACTGTTTACATACTTTTTTTTTTCCTCCGTATGGTTTTTTATTGTTTGTATATTTCTTAATTACTTTTTAAACTATAATTATGTACACTTCTATTTTCTTATATTGCTTTTAATAATGTTTTCGAAATTGTTTGTTTAAAAAATACAAAAAAAAACGATTAAAATTAATTCAATTAATTTGACATTTTCTTTTCAACTGACATATACGAAAGCTTAATGATCTAAAACCTATGAACAGGCTATATCATAAACAATTATTTTAGTAGTTTTCGTTTAGTTTTTGACAAAAACTACATGAAAATGGTTTTTGATTTGTATTGAAAAACCAAATAAATTTATGTAGTTTTTCGTTCAAAAACTAAATGAAGCTAAAAACTACTAGTTTTTGTTTGGTGTAAATGACATATAAGATTGCACTTTTTATGTAAATTTTGTTGTCGAAAAATTTTCAATTTGTTCATGAACTGTTGGAGCTAAATAAATTACAAAATATTATTTTTTTTTAAATTACTATAATTTCATAATATCGTGTTAGAATATCTCATAGATATTTAAGGATTAAATATTTTAAAAACATTATTGATACTATAAAAGACCGAAAAGTTAAAACAGAAAAAAAAAAGAAAATATTTTAGAAAAAAAAAAATTCAATAAAAAAAAAAAAATGATTTCAATTACTTTTATAATCAAATATATTACTCAACATCAAAGTATTTTAACAATTTAAATTTCATTTATTATTATTTTAATAATACATATTCGATTATTTTATTAATTGAAATTCAACCAAGAAAAAAAATTGTATTCAAAAATTACACCGTACAGTTCTTATTAAAAGGACTATCAACTATGTATATCAAATGAAAACGGCAATAAAATATTTATTATTTAAATGTTAGAGCGCAAAAAATTAAGAAAATATCCTTTTGAAAATTTTCCTTTTTACTATTTTCATATATATAGCGACATGCAAAAATCAATCTCACGCGTCAAAAAATCGTTACATAGATAAAACTAGAGACCATGCATGGTAAAACTATTTTACAGCATGTCAAATTTCCTCTCAGAAGGTTTACAAAATTACGAAAAACGCTAAACTTTTTAAGAATAATCGGGTATGTGATGAAAACCGATCGTTTTAAAATCAAATCGGTTTGAAAAGTTGTGATGAATTTCGAACGATTTCAAAAATCATTTTTCAAAAATTATCTATTTTTTATTAAGAATATATAGCTCATGTGAAAAATAACAATTAATTTTAGAGAAATATAAAAAATTAAATAATAAAATCTAGTAGAAAGTGATTCAAGTATAATTTTTTTCATTAACAAAAACGAAAACATAAGTACATCACACATTTTTTCGATTTAAAATCGATTCGTTTTCGAAATCGTTTTCCTTCACATACCTGAATATAAAATATTTACAACGATTATATTGGCCCAATATGGATGTGAAATGAAAGCTACGAGTCCCTGCGATATAATTATATTTTTTATTTAAATGTTGAAATAAATATAGTAAAGAAAATGTCTTTTTGAAAATTTAACCCTTTATATTTACTTACTATTTAATTATAGTTATATTGCAAGGATTCTTATTAATATTTTATCCTTATAAATTTTTTATATTTTATTTTTAAGTTGTGTTATTTTCGAAACTTTAAAAAAATTAAAATTTTGATCAATTGAATAATTGATACAATTAAAAAAGTAAATGGAATAGTTTTTATCTTTGATAAATTTTTTAAAAGACCACATTTTTTCTGTTTTATAGCTTCTTAAATAAGACTTACGAGTGCTATTTATATGCCATTTATACCAAATTAAAAACTAATTGGTTTTTGAAAAACCGAAACTCAAAAACCAGACTGTTTACATACCTCGATTTTCCTCTATATCGTTTTTGATTGTTTGTAAATTTCTTAAAATTACTTTTTGAACTATAATTATGTACACTTCTATTTTTTATATTGTTTTTAATAATGTTTTAGAAATTATTTGTTTAAAAAATATAAAAAACGATTAAAATTAATTCAATTAATTTGACATTTTCTTTCAACTTACATATACGAAAGCTTAATGATCTAAAAGCTATGAACAGGCTGTTTCATAAATAATTATTTTAGTAGTTTTCGTCTAGTTTTTGATAAAAACTAGATGAAATTGGTTTTTGATTTCTATGGGAAAACCAAAGAAATTTATGTAGTTTTTCATTCAAAAACTAGATGAAGCCAAAAACTACTAGTTTTTGTTTGGTGTAAATGGCATATTAGACTTTACATTTTTCGCATTTAAAATATCAACTATCTCAATTTTGCAAGTTTTTACCATACATAACCTAACAATTCCGACCGATTTAATTATTATTATTATTTTTTTTTTTTTTGTAGTTAGTTAAAGAATAAAATTACTTTAAGTTTTTATGTAGTTTTTCAATCAAAAACCAATTGAAGCCAAAAACTACTAGTTTTTTTATGGTATAAATGGCATATTAAAATGAAATTCTATTATATTACGTTTACACCAAAATAAAACTGATTGGTTTTTGGGAAAACTAAATTTCAAAAACTAATTCGTTTACATACCTGTTTTGTTCCCTATGTAGTTTTTGTTGACGTTTTTATTTCTTGATAAATTTTTATTTCATTTGTATTTGGCTTTGAATTGTTTTTAAAAAGTTTATTAAAAATATTTAAAACATAATTTGTATAAAAAAATTATTATTTAAATGAAATCTTTCAAAAAATAATAACATTTGTATTTTTTCGTTTTATATAAAAGCATAGTGTTATGAAAACAATTGAACAGGATGTTTCATAAATAGTTATTTTTGTAGTTTGTATTTGATTTTCAACAAAAACTAAACGAAAATGGTTTTTGATTTGTATGGAAAAACAAAACAAATTTATGTAATTTTTCAATCTAAAACCGATTGAACCCAAAAACTACTAGTTTTTGTTTGGTGTAAGATTTTATATTTTTCATGAAGGTGATTTTAAAATTTAAAACCAGTCAATCTGAAAGAGATATAAAAACTATCTTTCTGTCATAGAAAAAAATTGTGATTATATTATTATTTATCAAATCATTATATTCCAACTAAGTAGAAAAACAAACCAGTGTTATTTATTATAACAACGGAAACCACCATCACTTAAATACTATATTATCCGTTTCAGGACAAACAAAGCATTTTGTTATCGGTTTGTAAGTGCTTATATTTTGCACATTTCACCCTCAATGGCATATTTTTGCATTTAGTGATTTTTAAAGTATATTTTACTGACATATTTTGTTATTTTTAGACCTTTTTTTTGACAAATTAAATATCATTTTTTTATACCTTATGGAAAGTTTTTAAAATTTCTTATGTTTTATTTTACACTTAATATGAGTATCGGCCCACAATTGGCCCTAAATCTAATTAAACATTTCTTAAATGGGGGTCCGCGAACCACAATTACGATTTTTAATAACTTTTACATACTCGAGGTAGTCAACTTTGATACCCTGTAGCTTATCTTGTGTTGTCACAAACTAAAAGATGATTTTTCTAAAGGCTTAGGTCCTCCTCTACAACTCTTCCATAAATTTTAATTTGATCCAAGCAGTAGTTTAGGAGATACAGATTTATTACCAAAAAAATTGCATTTGACCCCACTGTGACCCCCGGTAAAGACATTCCTAGGGGTCGAGAAGATATTCTGAAAAACATGTTAAGTAAACATACATAAATATTATGTAGGAGTTTAAATAAAAATTCCAATGAAAGTCTAAAATTATTTAAAAATGAAATCCCCAAATTAAAGGCAAAATTAAAGATTTTTTTTTATAAAATTATTTCTTTTAAGAATCAACTAGCATTAGCTGCAAGAAAATCCAATGAAAAAACTCTTGCTTTGATTTAAAATATTATGCTTGATAAAGCCCATAGTATAATAATAAAGTACTCGCACATCTACAAAAACAACAATTGCTAGTATTTTGTTAGTGTAAAACTACTGCCCACAATGTCAAAATGCTTTGAACGGAAAAATGAGAGAATGAAGGAGAGCAAGATTAAAAAAAAATCGAACAAAATTTTACATATGAACACAAAAACAATTTGACAGTGCCGCGAGGTTTGCCAATGAAAAAATTGTAAAACAGCTGTTCTTACGAGTATACTTTATAATTATACTATGATAAAGCCATACATTTTAACTAGTCGTAAGCTAATAAAGTTAATTTGAATACGCTGAATTGAATGATTTCTTGAATTCGCGATATTTGCATTTAAAATTTATTATGGAAGTAACACAAATACTAAAAAATTATAAGTAAATGGGACATTACTAGGGTTTTTAATTTCCCGACATTTTTCAACTCCCGGCAATCAGGATTTTATTTTAGGCATTCCCGGGTATTCGGGAATTATAAATGATCTGTAATTGTAATTGAAAATTTCAATTGCAAATTACTGGTTAATTGTAATTGTGCATGTAATAGATTACCTAAAGTAATGATTACCCCCTAACCCTGTTAAAAAGTATCAAAACAAAACATAAAAAAATTATATTTTTCATATAATTTGCTCACAAATATATGATTCTGTTTCTCAATTTAAAACATACATATGTCTGTAGACCACTTTTTGTTATAATATTGTACTGGAAGAATTTCTAATAAATACTTCTGTTGAATAATTAATAAATTTAGTATTTTCAAATCCCATAAATATATTTCCGAGTACTCGGATTTGAAATAAATTTTGTGCACTTTATTTCTTGTTGCTTAGAATTTGTTTTGTATAAAAAAATATTGATTTGGATTGAGAGAAAATTGTACATTTTCTTTTTCAAACTCTTGTTTACACTTTATTTATCTGAGACAAGGAAAAAGAAATACGTAAAATTATATGCAATACATTTGTTGATTTGTGTAATTTATCACTTCATTTTTGCTTTGTTTTTTAGAGTTTATAACTCAAATTTATGTAGAGTATTTCTTTAGATCTTTAAACCTCTTTTTATTTTTTAAAATTATATAAAATGAAAATTTGCTTAAACTTTCTAATTTAAAGAGGGAAAATCCTTTGAATATGAAAATTGATGAAAAACGAGATTCATTTCAAAAAAATTAAAATGTAATCCATAACTTTTGTGAAATGAATCGATCTTTTGTGGATGCAGAAAATGATATTATATATGCATTTCCTCTTAAATTAAAAATAAGATCTCGTGAAGCAAAATGTCATAAGTATTGATATTATTTCTAAATTTTTTTTATCTTTACATTATACTTTATCTGGTTTTTAAAGTAGTCAAAGTTGTAGTGGGTCGCGCTTCCATTGCAATGTCAAAAAGGGGTCGCGAAGCAAGATCTTATGAGAACCCCTGGTGTCGGGCTTGACCGACTATTTCTTTTTTTTCTCGTTAAAAATGTGTGTCGTTTTTTGAGATAAATTTATACATATTAAAAAATTCCCTCAAAAAAGGAAAATTTCCTCAATTTGACATCACTGACCTCTACTATAACTTTGTGAAATTACATTGAAATCGGACTAATCCTTTAGAAATTTAAATTTAAAATACGCGAAAAAAAAAAAAAAATAATTTGAATGGATCCCTCTAAAGTTCTTTAAAAATCTGTGAGGATCTTAAATCAGGACGAATAGCTTCTTCACTAGCCCGAATAGCATCAGATAATATTGTGAAAAAATATATATATTTTTTTAAAATAAATTTACATATGATTTTAATTTTTTATAGGCATATATAATGCTCATAAAACACTTCTTTTAGAGAATTTAGTTTCTCTGATTAAATATAACCTAAAAGTGTTTGTTGAACTTTCTGTTCCTGCCTGAATTCTCTAACTGTCTTTCCACTTTGTTAGCATTTCTTTAAAAGCAACTATAGTTTTTAGTTTCACTTCATTTTTATTTTCTTGTTCCTTGCTCTTTATTTACCATAAAATATCAGTAAATTAATTTATGATGGTGTACAATTTTTTTAATTACCAACCTTTGTGCATGTTACATTCATTTTAATAGGTTGCTTTGGCAAAAAATTGCCGTGAAGTAATGAGGAAAACCTAATTGGTTCTATTTAAATTTAAAACTTTTAAAAACTATTAAGAGTTTCTAAATTATTCCTGAAGAACCTTAATAAATGTTTTCTTTAAGTATAAAACTTATATTTTTAAATACTTGCTGTTTCTAACCAAAATATGTCTATAAAATTTATTATAATTTCGAGCTTCAATCTTCTATAAATAAATAAATAAAAAAAAAAAAAAATATTTAAATTTTTATTTTTCATTGCAAGAAGAAATATGGTTGGTAATTTGCAATTCATTTGTGGAGATACCATTATTCTCCAAAATTTGAACAGAAGCTAAAATAAAATATTCTTCGGGCAAAGGTTTGCGAGTTAAAATCCAAACATAAGCTAAAATATTTCAAAAAATAAGTAATTTGACAAGATAATAATAATATTCAAATACATACTTTCATGTTTATCATTTTTAATAGGAATACAAGAATAAACTACTGCATAGTTATAATAATCGGTACCCAAAATCCAATAGTTACTGGAAACATTTATTGGTGGAGCGTTTGGAAATTTAACAAACCATTTGGCATTGGAAACAACATAAGCCGTAGCTAAGATTTCAGAATAGGCATTAGTCCTTAAAGAAAATAAAATGTATCTATAAATTTTATATACATACAATTTTTTATGCTTACCAATCACTTACTTTTCATCGATTAAAGAATTTTTAATCTTAATAATGTCGCCTTTATCGTCTAAATAATATTCCGCTTTAATACATTTACCATTCTCTTCGAAAACAGTAGGATATTTAGCATATTCATACCATTTACCAATGTATATGTCAAGATTAAAAAATGGCTCAACTTGTATATTATCTGGACAGGGGCCTTTAGAAATAACTTGAGCTGAAGTTAATGCTAATAATACGATTGAAAGTGTTAAAGTTAGATAGCTAAAAGAAAATAATTTTTATTTTATTTTTTATTTATTTTAAGAATTTTATAGAATTTTATTATTACATTTTATTCATCATAACTTATGAGAGTTTTTAGTTGATAGTTTTTATCTAATTGTAGTTGTTGGGGAAGATTATTTAAATTTATTTAAACTTTTTTTGAGTTTTATAGAAGAATTCCGTGAAATTTTTCTTGTGAAAACTAATTAACAAAATAGTTAATGAAATATATTAAAGCAAACTTTAGTCATTCTATTTAAATTTTTGAACAAAGTAATTGGTAGTAAATATAAAAATGGGTACAGTGGGTTCAATTTAAGAGTTTTTTTTTTTTTTTAAGAGTACGAATATTAAATATTGACTTTTAAATAATTGAAATGTTTACTGCTGGCAATTTACTTAGTCAGGGTCACACACAGCAATTTTACTTTCTGCAATTCTGAGTTTATAGGAGAGAGAGGAGAAGGGAATACTAAACTTTTAAGGCTCCATTACTCTACCGTAAATGTAAACGGAACGTAAGTTGTTGGTTAATTAAAAAGCGTAAATGTAGCAAGTACTTTGTTGCTGTGTTGTACACATCAACATCAGTGATGCCAATTAAACATATTTCCAGTAAATCTCATGTAGTTTGAAAGCCATTAGATTTATTGGCTTTTATTTTAGCTATTTGTATACAAAACGAAATTTGTGCTTTCATAAAAAAATTTAATTTTAAATTATTGTTTCATCTCTACGCTTTTTTATATTATTTAAAAAAAAAAAATATAAAGTTTTTACAGCGATTGAAATAAAAAGCTTTCAACACTGTTCTGCCAGTTGTCACGTAAAAACGTAGAGCAGCCTAAAGGCAACCAGTCAACTTTGCGACGCAACGTAGAATGAAGAAAAGTAGCGTGAACTATTTTGTGCAAACAGTCAACAAAAGTAAACGTTTTATATGTTTTAGAACACTCATTGTGTTAACAACCCTGTTCTTTGGTTACTTTATAAAGAAAATAAACTGCAGAGTTGTCAAAATATCACGCAGCTACGTAAAAATCTATTTTCTATAGATTTCTACGATACGCTACTTATAATTTTTGTGTCAATAGCTACACACATCTGCATAAAGCAGGTTAAAACAGTTGATTACGATACGATGATTTTTTGTTCACTGGATGGGCCTTATCTCCCATAAGCAAAACGTGTCAGCTGATTCGTTACATTTACGATCGAATAATAGAGCCTTTATTTAGATTCTCTTTCGCCTCTCTCGCTTACAAATACAAGAAAAATTGTTGTGCATGAACTTCGACTTAACGATTAAGAAAATAAATCTTAGAAGGCTTTAGAAAATTCTTACTCAGTTTTTAAAATTTATTTTTAATAATGACATTTTAAATTAATTTTTAGAAATGCTATCGAAATTCATACATAGCAATTTTATTTGTTGCAACTCTTTATTCTTAGAAAAGAGAGGAGAAGAGAATACAAAGCTTTGACTTTATCTTTACCTCTCTTGCCTACGAACTCAGATTTGCGGCAAGAAAAATTGCTGTGTGTGAACACCGACTATTATTGATATTTTTTTTATACCCTACACCACCATAGGTGGTTAGAGTATTATGCGTTTGTGCTGATGTTTGTAACGCATAGTTATCCACCTTAAAGTATACCAATCGACTCAGAATCACTTTTTAAATCGATCTAAAGATGTCCGTCCATCTGGCTGGCTGCCGGTTGTCCATGTAAACCTTGTGCACAAAGTACAGGTCGTAATTTTGAAGATAATTCAATGAAAATTAGCACGTGGGACTTTTATAATACAGGACAAAGCCTATTGAAATTGGTTGTGATCGGTCCATTATTTCACCTCGCCCCCATACAAATGTCCCCAAGGAATTGAGTTTCAGCACTAAAAAATACTTTAAAAATAAGAATATTTTAATGAAATTCTGTGCAAAGAAGCTTTGTACAAGTATAAATATTTGTACCAAATTTTACGAAGATCGGTCCATAATTGACCATAGCTCCCATATAAACTCCTCTACCGAAAATCAATTTAATGTGAATAAATCCCATACGAATGTTAGTACAAAGTTAATATGCGACACAAATAATTTTTATATAAGTAGAAATAACATTGCCAAATTTTATTAGAATCGGTTCATAATTTATCATAGCTCCCATATAAACCCACTTCCGACAATCACCCTAAAGTGAATAAAATCATGTAGATGTTGGTATCAACGCATTATTCTATATTTTATATTTAGTAAAAGCGTTGGTCTACGATTAGCCACAGGTCTAATATAAGTCCCCCTCCCTAGTTTAATGGTGTAGGGTATCATATGGTCTGTCTTGACCGACTATATCTTTTTTTCTCGTTTATAATTTATTTATCTTTTTCATTATCATTAAATGTTTAACTGAATTTTCTATCAATAACGAAATAAAACCTAAATACAATTTCTTTACCCACTGTGCTAAATTTTTTTAAAACAATTTATGCTTTAATGAAAAATTTATACTTATTAATTTATTAATGAAAAATAAAGCATTAAAAATTGCCTCTTAAGAAAATAAAACAATAATTATTTACAATTCTATTTAACACTCTTCTGTATATTGATAAGGCTAGACTAATTCAAGAACTACTATTTATTTAGTTAGTGATATTAAGTTTTTTAGAAAATGAATCATATATTTGAGATAACATTACTAACTAAATTTATTGTTTTATTTTTATTTTTAATTTACAGAAGATCTATTTGCTGAATTGGAAGAAATTGAAAATTCATCCTCAAAACCCACAGTAGAGCCAACGGTGAGAATAAAATGTTTATCGGGTTCAATGTTAATAACAATCAAAGATGCCCCCGTTAATCATGAAAATAATCTATTTAGTGGCATGATATATCCCAAGGGTTTATCAAAGAATTCAACATGTCTAACGGAATACAGGTAAGGAAGAAGTAATTTTTTATATAAATTATAAACAATATTTTTTGGAATTATATTAAAAATATACTTTAAAATTTAGTTTGCACTATTTTAAGAAAATATTAAAACAATCATATTTCTTTTTTTATTCTTTATCTGCCTAAAGAAATCCTGAAATGTTTCTTGTTTTTCAATGTAGTTTAGAACTTATTTATTTAATGTAAAAATTTTAGTTTATATTTAATTAATTTATTTTTTTCACAGAGATCATGACGGTCCCTTACGTTATAAATTACCACTACGTAGTTGTAATACTATGCCTCAAGAGACGGTAAGTGTTTTTATCTATTGTTTGTTATATTTTCTAACGTATTTTTTAGACCTCTTAAATTATAATTAAAAATTTTTTGTTATTATTAATTACATAGTATAACTATTTTATTTTGAAAATAAATATTAGTTTTTATTGAAATGATAAGTTCTAGATGTATTTTTTTAACTAAATATATAAAATAACAGACAAACGTTTATAATTGAAATCACTTAAGTCGCAAAAATTATTGTTTTAACCCTTCAGTGCGCCATAATGCAAATATGAATCAACAAGGGACGGAAAATAAATGTTATTTTTGAATTTTAAAAAAAAGCAGTAACAACCAAATGTCAGAAAATTGATTTAAATACATCATTGTGATCTTTATGGAGTCTACTTTCACTTATTAAAAAAGGGTTATTAAAAATTATGGAAAATAAAATATTACACAGGTTGACAAAATGAAAAAAAAAAAAAAAAAAAAAAAATTGCGGCATGGGACATCTATTGTATACAGTGTAGGTTATCTCTTTTAGTTTAAGAGATATTCGCGTCGAAATAAATGTTTAATTAATTTTTAGCTTCTTTTTTAGTTTTTTTTTTAAATTAGCGTTAATTAAATCCGTTAAAAAGTTATATTAATCTGAAGTTAGTTCTTTAAAAAAAATTTAAATTTTTTGGGTTTTTTCCAAAAAGGTGACAATATTTATTCACTGATAAAATTTGTTTTTTGTTCTTGACTTTATCATTTTTTTAATGTTTTCAAAATAAATCTTAATGTAAATGCGTGTAAAGTAAATTCGGAGGAGTTTGGGGCAAAGGTCTGCCCACAAGCACTATCCAAATGTTGTCAATGTATGACAAAAAAAAAAAAAATGTAAAATTTTTTAAAATTTCTAAATTCAGATTAATATAACTTTTTAACGGATTTATTTATATATATGATTGTTACAGCAGTATTTTATTTTGTAAGGAATCTGGCGATTATTTTAAAAATAAAAAAAGACGAGGCTAAAAATGAGGTAAAAATTTATTTCGACCCGAATATCTCTTAAACTAATAGAGATAACCTACACATGCGTATTTTATGTATATATTTACAAGGTCTATCTATATGTAAAATTTCGTTTCTGTAATATCATAAATGAATTTTTGGCGATTTTTCAAAAAAATTACATGCCCAAGATGGCCAAATTTAGAGAGCCACCCCTCTGACCCCCTAGGAATCTGTACTTCTTCAAATTAACTCGAAAATACCTCAGCTCTGACCATGTGAAATTTTATTGAGATATCTCTAACCGTTCAATAGTTACTGAATTATTTAAAAAAAAAAATGTGGGGTAAAATGTGTCAAAAGTAGCGATTACTTGAATTTAAAAAATTTAAATTTTTGTAATAAAGTAGGGTACCGAATAAAATTAAACAAAATTATGTATCAATAGCAAAACTTTCAAGCTATGTTATGTTTTTTTCTTGTAAAAAGCTGTCAAAGTTAAACATTTTTTTTAAATTTTTGAAAAAGAGTAAAAAAATTCAATGTTCATCAATTTTCACTGTATTAATTTTAAATGAAAAGTCTTTTAAAGTAAAAATTTTAAATGGAACCATCAACTTTAGACATTTAAGTGTACTTCCCTTCAAGTATTTGTAATTTATATGTTGTCTAATATTTTTGTTATTTTTTTGAAAATTGTCCTAAAATACTCTAATTTTCAATTTTTGTGGAATGCAATTTAAAATATTACAGGATGTTTGTTCTGAAAATTTTCTGAAAAATAGTACATATTGTCCACTTTAATATTATGAAATAAAATCGTGCGCATATATAGTCCGATTTGAGAAATTAATATTTAAAAAAAAAAAAAAAACTAGTAGTTTTCATACAAAAAACAGCTTAATTGCGTGCAGACATTTTCTTTGCTTTATCGAACGTTAAACAGTGGGGCATAATCGAAATAAATCTGTAACTTCCAATCGTCTGATTTGATTTGCATGAAATTTCACACATTCGTAGAAGAGGATAGTAATATTTTAAGTTTAGAAGCAGGATCTCATATAGGCTTCAGGAGCGAAGCTATGGGGGTTCAAAATAGGGTACTAATGTCATAGAAAATGTTTAACCCCTAGCGAATTTTTATTCCTTACCCCATTTCAAAGATTTTTACATCAACTTAAAGTCCTTGATAAATCCTTTAGAAAACATGCTTGCATGTATTTCAACATTTTCAACCGATTTTATCATATTTTTTGCTATCTATTAAAGAACAAATTTGTCTATCGAATAAAAAAAAAGTTTAACCAATCTTTTGAACGATTTTGAATTGACAAGTTTGCAAAAATTTATAAATAGACGGACGGAAGGAGGGACATTAGAATTCTCTAAAAAAGTCCTATAATTCTAAAAATACATTATTTTTTACTTCTTGACCTACATTAAAACTAAATCTAAATATTGAAGTATTGGTGTCACCTTTCCCTGAATTAAGTGCCATTTTCGAACCATTTAACCCAAATACATAGACGACATTGCAATTCTGACAAGAAATATTTTAGTATTCCAAAAATGCTATTTTTACTAACTAATAAATAGAAAATAATAGAACATAGTCATCAAAATTCGGATATCACTTTTTCCTAAGTTAAGCGCCATTTTCAACCCCTTCAACTCAAATGTATAGACGGACGGATGGACATTACCTTTCTACCAAAAAATATCTTATAATTCTAAAAATATATTTTTTTACTTACTAATAAATAGGAAAATTAAACATGGTCATTAAAGTGTTTATATTACCTTTCCCTAAATTATGCATCATTTTCGAGCCATTTAACTCTAATGTATAGATGGACGGACATTACCATTCTGCAAAAAAAAAAAATCTTAAAATTCTAAAAATGAAAAGAAAATCATAAAACGTGATCATTAAAATATTAATATCAACTTTTCCTAAATTAATCGACCACTTTTACCACAATGTGCGTTAGAGGGAAAATTTGAATCTAAATTTCCATTAAAGAACGCCCAAAAATATAACGAGTTTTCTTTGATTAATTTGTTTATGGAATAAAGTATTGTATTAAAAGGTTTAAATATTGTTTAATTCGTTAAAAAAAATCCTCTTCTTTTTTTATAAAATCTTATGTTTATTTTAAGCCACCTTAAAAACTTTAGCTTTTATAGTAAAGTTGTATAATTTGTCAACCCAAAATAAATTATTTAACATTTAAGTAAAAAAAAAAAACAAGTACAATATTTTAGGCAAATAATTTCTCTTTTCATCTTTAACACAACCTTTTTGACATTTTTTAACATGGTACTTTTTTTTTTGCTATATATACTTATGTACATATATGTGCTTAAATTTATCTTAGATTAGAAAAAAGTTTGAAGCGTCTTTTTTTATAAATAAAAACAATTATCATATTTTATTACTATTTTGAATTTAACACATTTTGCTCTTTACTAATAAAACATGAGTTTTAGATTATTTTTTTAATTTGCCAGATAAAACTTTTTGTTTTAAAATTCTTGTTTGCAAACTTGATTTAATTATAATAATATAAATAAATTATCTTTAAATAATAAGAAAAAACATTACTTTCACTATCTCTATAAGATGCTTAACAAACAAATAAAAAAAAATCATCATATTAATCAAAATGAAATTTTATTTTTGAATGTTGATTTTTATTAAAAAATTCTTTGAGAAGTAGATTAAGTTTAAAACAAACAAACTTTCGCCGTCTGAAAAAATAAGCTACATTTTTTGTTGTTTTTACTTAAAATTAAAATTCCTCAACATTATTTGCAATTCTTAACTCATAGTTGTTGAGGCCAACTAAAATGCCGCCAGTTTATTTACGTGTTTAATTTTATTAATAAGAAGTAGATTTTATTTAATGAATTTAGAATTTAAATAAAAAAGAAGTTTTAAATATGTGTTAAACATAATAACAAAAAGAGAAAGAAAATTTATTTAAACTAAAATACTTTAGAAAAGAAAAACATGATTTTGATAACCAGCACACTTTAACTGGAAATTATAAATAAATAAAATTTTATGGCGCTTTTAAGACATTTTTTCATAACAATAAAAGAAAAAAAGAATGTTATAAATAGAAAAAGTGGGAGAGTCCCATAAATATTACAAGAATATTGATTATGGTTTTAATAAAGACATAAACATTTTATATAAAAAAAAAAAGACATTAAAATTATAATAGTAGTACAGTATAGAATATATAATAAATAAAAAAAAAGTTTCTTGGAAATATATAAATTTTCTATAATTTTTAATTAGTAAAATTAAAAGTATTTAGGGCAATAATTTAAAACAATAGAATTTTACAAAAATTATTTTGTATATTTAACAGCTTTGTTAAAAGAAAATAGAAATTGTTTTAAATTTATAAAATTTTAATTATCTTGGAAATTTTAAAGATTTTTTTCTAACAAAATATAATAACTTTTATTTTTACTTAAGTATTTATTAATAACTTCCAAAAAAGGGCAAAATATGTATTAAGTTCTACTTTTGGATGCCTTCAAAATTAGTAAAAAAATTGGATTCTAAAATTGTAATAAATTCATAATTCAGCTCATAAGTCATAATTTCAGAAAATAAATTTTATATATTTAATATAAAATTTTAATTTATTTTATTTAAAATTTTAGAATTTATTTTCTCAAAAAACAAAATTTATTCTAAAAATTTTATTTTTAGTAATATATTTTTTTTATATTTCCTTTCTCTAAATTTCCTCTAACTTTCTCTTTTTAACTTTAAAAAAAAAAAAAAAACGGAAGTCAAAACGTCTTTAGCCATTCATTCATTCTTGTTTAAATAAATAGCATTTTAATGATAGCACCTTTACTTAATTAACTAACATGAGAGCATAAGTAAAAAATAAAACAAAATACTGACGGAACTAATTTATATCAATTTATTTAAGGTTTTTTCTTTTGATTTCATTCATTTTTATACAAGATTTTTAGTTCATTTTATATTTATTTAAACTACAATTTTTGGTTAATATTCTAAACAGTTATTATGTTTTCTATATAAACATTTTTAAACATCAACTTTTTTGTTTAATATTCACAACTTGTAGAAGTTTGTGGTATAAAACAAAAGACTAAAGAAACAAAATTTATTTACTATAGAAGCTTGGATGATATGAAATCTAGATCAAATTATACATATTGAAAATAAATTAATAAGAAATATTTAAAGGCGAAAGTAATTGTAAAATAAGACTTTCAATACGAAAAGTATAAAAGTTTTTAAGGCAGTCCGGAACCATGTAAAGGTAGTTTTAATATATACTATTTTTGTAAAAATTTTCGAATATATTTAGATCAGGAAAAAGCGCCTGTAACACTCAGGAACCGAGTGTTTTCGGCATTTTCACATATACAACACGAATATTAACCAAGATAAATAATTGTGTATGAATATAAATCAAAAACAAAGCAAGATCATGTTGCATGTTTAAGCAAAAGCAAAAACAAATCGCAATACAAAGAGCGAATGAAAAAATTATTATTATTTTTTTATGTGCTAGATATACAAAACACATTCGCAACAAGTTTAGGTTAAAAGGGCAGCTGTAACTATTGGATATGAAAACAGCTCACATGGGTTCTATTTGCACCGTTGTGTTACCCTGGGGATCATGTGGAGTTGTTTCACATGTCCGTAAAAAGGTTCGGATCGAACCAATCTGACGCATGTATAAAAGATCTGATCTATCTGATGTCAATTATAGACAGATCTGATATCGCATACAAATACGGACTACTAAGTTCTGTAGTCCTAATACCATCAAGAGCAGGACATTGACATAGAAGATGCTCCACTGTCTCTTCCTCATCTAAGCAACTTCTACAAAAGTCATTGTAAGGGAGTCCTAATCTCCTAGCGTGCGCACCAGCTACCCAGTGCCCCGAGACAATTGTTCGATCGCAAGTGATCATACTGGGGCCATATCCTTCGCGAGGTAGAGCATGTGAACTCATTTGTCCATCTTTGCTTACTATCGGTACAGATTCGAATATCCTATAGTACATTAACCAATTTACCGCTCTCTTAATGGCCGAGATCACCGCCTGAAGAGCGCTGCAATAATCCGGCAATTTAAAGGAAATATGTATACTTTCCATATACAGGAATTGAAATTGGTTATGATCGGTCCATTAATTCAACTAGCGCCCATGTCTTTCCGAAATAGTCCTTCAACGATCATAAATGTTATAAATTTAGAAATATTTGGTGCAAAAATATTTTGTATAAATTCCATTCGAATGATAGCATCAAGTTAATAATCGATAGGAACAAGTTTTATATAAGTAAAGTTAACAGCCAATTTTTAGAGGATCAGATCTTTTATATAACACCCCTCCCCAATTTTAGTGCATAACACAATCTTCTATTTTCTATATATATATAAAAGAGTAACGTCTGAGTGATTGACTGACACCGCACAGCCCAAACGGTTAAAGCTAGAAAGATGAAATATATACTGTAGATTGGTCTCCTATCGATAATATCCACTAAGATGTGATTTAGAAATTCAAATGTTTAGGGGGTAAAAACGGGTAAAATCGGCAACCTTATATCTCCTATACTAATAGAAATACAAAAAAAAAGTAAAAAATAATTGGATAGGTGTCTGGTATTTTTTTTTAAATTCGTCTCTTTTAGGGAGAAAATGGGTAAAAACTTTAATTTGGTAGTTTTTTCCAACCCTATCTATCTTTTACTCTAGTAAGTATAGAAATAAAATATGCATAAAATTAGTATCTTATCGAAAATTGGAGAATATAAGTTTAGTACTTTTTGGAAATTCGAACGTTTAAGGGATAAAAATCGTACCTGATTTTGGTACTTTTTTTCACAAAATATTTTTTTTTTTACTGACACATACATATGAATATTTTAACATTAGATCCCAGTACAATTTAGAAATTCATTGCAATACAGTCTTTGTTGCATTCAGGGGGATTAAAATACCAAAAAGGGCATAAAATCGGGAAAAAAAAATTTTTATTTAAATTAAATAATGAATTTTTTTTTATGCTAAACTTAGAGACATGAACTTAACTACATGTAGTCCTAAGTGCGTGAGAATCAGTGATGCCAGATAAAATTTAAGAAAAATCCCTCTGTTTAGTTGAAAAATTCCCTTTATTCCCGTTTTTTTACAAAAAATTTTCCCTCCATTTTTCCGGCCTGCTTAAAATCGCTATTTTTAATAAAAACTAAACAAATTTTATTAAAAAAATGCATTGAAATTTACCTAAATATAGTTTTTCTTTGTAATTCAATAAAAAATATACAAAAATATTTTAAACAAAGAACGAAAACACTAAAAATATCCATTCGACAAATTAAGATTTCTTTTTTTAAATGACTATGTATGATAATACTGCGTTTTTTGAGATAAATTTAAAATTCCCTTTATTTTGACAAAAATTAAAATTCCCTCCCTCTTTCCCTTCGATTGAAATTTGCCTTAAAAATTCCCTCCATCTGACATCACTGGTGAGAATTCATAAGAGAGGAAATTCGTGGTACTTTTTTGATTGTACTCTTTGAATTTTCCATAATATTGAACTTAGAAACATGAAATTAGAGATATATGATCCTAAGTGAATGAAATTCCTTAAAAGCTGACTTTTTTGGGCATATTTCATTCTTCTAATGGTACTTTTTGAATTTTCTAATTTTACTTTTTCAATGGTACTTTTTGTTTTTTCTATAATATTGAACCAACAAATATGAAATTAAAAATATATGATCCTAAGTGAATAAGAATCCAGAAAATAGATTTTGTGGTACTTTTGCATTCTGCTAATGGTGCTTTTTAAATTTTCTAAAACATGGAAACATGAAATTAAATATATATAGTCCTAAGTGAATGAGAATCCATAAGAAGTTACTTTCTGGTACTTTTCGTTATTATATTACTTTGAATATTAACTTTTTAACATGAAACTAAAGATATACCGTTCTGTATTTAAAATCCACAAGTCCTATTGGTAACATTCTTCTCTACTAAAATTTAATAATAGAAATAATTTGGAATATTTTGAAACTTCGAATGTTAAAAATTTAAGAAGCTGGTAACTAACATATTTAAAAGTTTATTGTTATGAATGCTGTAAGAACACCAATATTAAACTGTTCCCAAGGATGATAGGAATTGTAGTTGAATTTTACGGGTTTCTTAATTTTTGGTATTTCATTTTGTTTTCTTCAAAATAAAATGGTACCAAGTTTTAATCTGGTCTATGTAAGATACAGTATGGTTTTTCTTAAAAATAATCTTTGCTAACGAAATAGCGTAAAATATATAACAGTGCTTGTAATATTTGGCAATTTTTGTTTTAAATACATAAAATTCAAATATCTTCGGGCCTATTTGTACGATTTAAATAATATTATTTTGCTCGAATTGATGCCTAATAATATTATATATATGTAATTATTTTTTTTATAAAAATACCATTTTTGAAAAGAAAAGGATAATGAAATCAATATTCATCCTTCTATCAAGAATATTTAAAAAATCATATCTTCCATTTTTATAATTTTTCCTTAAAATGTTCCTTGAAGTGTTAACAACAACATTTAAAAAAATGAGAGTGGAACCATGAGCGGGGGATGCTGAGAAAATTAACATTTAGTAACAAAAAAAAAAAATCATTTATTTCGGTAACAATTTGAACATTTGTAATGTTTTTAGAAAGAAACAATTATATTAATTTGAGAAATAGTAAAAAATGAATATATCTTGGTGTTCTCTAAAAAAAAGCAGTATTTTATATTTAATAAAAACGCTATAAAAATTACCTTGACCATCACATATTCTGAAATTTTCTTTTAAAATTGTTATAAATCCACAAAAGTGTCCCGTTATGAATTTTTGTTATAAATTTATTTAATAATTGACGTCAAATAAATGTATAGTAGTAGTGTGTTTATTTAAAAAATTTTGAGTAAATAATTTGCATTTAATCTGAAATAATAATTTTAAAATATTTAAAATATTAAATAAATCAACTGTATAGTTATAAAAATTGGCGTGAAAACACAACCAAATATATCGTGTCAAATATTTGCCTAATGTGAATTTAGTTTTATGTTTCTTTTTTACAAAACATAAGACTTAAAGAGCAAACATTATTTACTCTACAAAAAATTTTGAATCATAAAAACTTAACATTTCTAAGTACCACCAAATCTTAATCAATTTCCTCAAACAAAAGACTTAAGAACTAAACATTTTGTCTGTATACAAGTGTTAATAGCAACAAATTAGCTGTTAAATTATTTAGATTATTTCAAGATAAAAAATTCAAAACAAAGATTCTTTAACTCGCATCTGCTAGTTGTTAAGTAAATAATTGAAAGTGTAGGCGTATTTTTTATTGTTTTGATTTATTTAATGAATGAAATCAGGCCTTCATCAATTTTAAAATGTAAGTGACCATTTTTGGGATTTTCACGGTCAACTCTAACAAACACACAAACACAAACAAAGAAAACAACAACTGCACGTATTTATACTTAAACAAACAGGTGCAATGAACGTTTAAGTTAGAGGAAAAAACTGATAATAAGTTAATAACACGTTTATTAACTCTTTTCTGTTTAAATATTATAAATGAAAGAAAAATATATATTTTGTTTAAACTTTTGGTTATTAATACTCGTAAATTAAACAAAAAAAAGCAAAAAATACATTACATATTTTTAACATTTTAAATATATAAATAAATGATGTCATAGTTTAAAAAGTTGTTAAGATTTTTTTGTTTATTGCTTTTTTGTTACTTTTGTTATTTTACCTTAACTTTGACTTTGAACTTTTGTTTCTATAAACTTTTTTTTTTTTTTTACATAATGACTTCGTAAGAAATTCTTAAATTTTTTTTCTAATTATTTTCTTTATTTTTATATTTATCTTTTATTATGCATTTGATTATCATGAACTTTATATGTAGTGACTATTATAGTTACGTGTATTTAACTTATAATTAGTGTTTAATTTGGAAAATAAAAAAAAAATAAAAAACCTAAAACTAACTAAACTTAGTACAACATCTCACCTTTAATACACTATCATGTATTAAGTATGCATTCGTACTTGTTACTTAATAATGATCATCATGATCATTTCATACTATGACTTGAGTTTAAACTCATCTTTAAAAAATAAAATATAAAATAAAATAGAAAAAAAAAAAAAAACCTAATTTGTATAGATGTTTGGTAATTAAAATCTAATTATATAAAGTGAATAATCTGGCAGCCATGATCGTGTGGATTCCTCCTAAACCATGAACTTACATGTTTATGTTAAACAATAAAAATCAAGTATAAAAATAAAATTAAAATAAAACAAATAAATTTATGCAAAAAACAGCTAACAAAGTCATATGATTATTAGTGTTAGAGATCATTATAATTGATGGTTTTAAACCATGTAAGGAGTTTTTATTTTTAATTTTATTTATATGATTATAAGGTGTTTTGTAATTTAATTAGATAATAAAAAGATATAATTTATTTAAATTTATTTGAAAAAATTACAAAACATAAATAATGATTTATGACTGATGATGATTTATGACATAAACAAAACTCTAAAGAGAGGCTCAGGAAAAATTCTATCGTCAGCTTTTCTTTCTAAAAATAAAATCTTGTCTTGGTTACATATCACAAAGGCAAATACTAGTTACTTACGAAAATGTGTTTGAAGAGCATTTAGTTTTAAAATAATAATATAATATTTGCAAGTCATGTCAAATTTTATACATTCTTCACTTTAGCCTCATCTTTAAAAAATATTTTTAATAACCATAACCATACTTTTTTTTAATTAATGTTATAGGTATACCATTTATTTGAAAAATTATTATTATTATTATTGATGCTTATTTCTGAATTAGTACTTTGCATCTTCCATTACTTCTTTTTGGTGTTGGAAATTGGTTCTTTTTGTAAAAAGTTGGGATTTGTTATTAAATGGAATCATGTTTAACTTTTATTGGGAATAGGTAGGTGTTTTTAAAAAAAGTACTTTTTCTGAAAATGTATGATTTTTAGAAAACTTGAACTTTTTTAAATCAGGTTTTCTTTTGTGCAAAATTTAAAAACTTGATTTTTTTTTGGGAAATTCAAACTTTTTATAGGAAAATGTTTAAAATGGTATGTTTTGAAAATCGAACCTTTTTATAAATTTGTTACTTTTTTAAATTAAATAGTATTTATTTTCATTTTTTTAATTTTCTAGTTTCTTGTTCTTGTAATATAGTTTTTTTGAACACTTTGAAAAACGGTATTTATTTTGTAAATAACAATATAATGTTTTCTAAAGCTTAAACTTTCTTTCATATTAGCACTTTTTTAAAAATCTATATTTTTTAAATTTGTTAAAAAAAAACGCCAAAACGTAAAAATTGCAAAAAAAAATTAAAAATGTCCAAATCAAAAAATAGTAAAAAAAAACGAAAAAATCTTATTGTTAAATAAAACGTCAAAATAAGATAAAACTTGCGAAAAAAAATCTAAAACAAAAAAAGAAAAACCTACCAATATTTAAAAAATATTACCAAAGCAAATAATATTCGAAAAAAATTAAATAAAAATGAAATACTAAAATTGTCAAAATGAAAAAATTTTCCCAAAGTGTAGCCCTAAAACAAAGAATCCCAAAACGTAAAAATTGTAAAATAGAAAAAATCGCATGTACAAAAAATAATCACAAAAAAAAATATATATATATCGGCAAAATGGAAAAATCGCTAAAATTAAGAAAAAGTTAAAACAAAATTGAAATCGCGAAAAAAAATCAAAAAGAAAAAAATAAAAAAAATACAACATTTGAATAAATTGCCAAAACTTATAAACTAAAAAAAAAAAAAAAAACGCTAAAATAAATTTAAATCTGCTACATTTGTAAAAAAAAAAATATAAAAAGAGCGTTAAACGAAAAAAAGTTTAAATTAATTTGTTATTTCTTTCTAAGCCTAATTTTTTTATATTATTGCTTTTTTAAATCTTTGAAATGTTTACTTTAATTTGTTAAAACAAAAAATAATCCAAAACGTAAAAATTGTAAAACAGAAAAATTTTTCAAAACAAAAAAATCGAAAAATGAAAAAAAAGAAAAAAAAAATAAATAAATAAATAAATAAATAAATAAATCGACAAAACGAAAAATTCGCAAAAGCAAAAAAAAAACAACGTCAAAATAAAATAAAAATCGCGCAAACATCGAAAACAAAAAATAAAAAAACGTCAACATAAAAAACTGTGAAAACTAAAAAAACGCTAAAATGAATTTAAAACTGGTACGTTTGTTAAAAAATGCGGAAAATTAATAAAAACGTTAAACGAAAAAAACTGCAAAAAGAATTGCAAAAAGGAAAAAAATTGCAAAACCAAAGCTAAAATGACTTTGAAACCGAAAATGACTCTGAAAATTAAAAAAAAAAAAAACATTAAAACGAAGAAAAAAGTATAAATTGCGAAATGGAAAAAAAACGCGAAAAAATAAAAAATCGTCAAAATGGAAAAAAAAAATTACAGAACGTTAAAATTTTAAAAAAAGAATCCATTCTTTGTTTTTTGTTTGTTTCCGAGTTTATGTGACCCTCGAACTATCTGTACAAAATTTCGTTATCGTACATAAATTTGTTGAACAGATATTAGCAGAAAAGTATAAAATAAAGCTACAACAGACACCCTGTGTTTCTTTTAACTATGTTTGTTATTAACCAATTTTGCTCATTTTCAATACCAAAGAAACCTTATAAAAGTTAAATATTTGAGCCAAATTTGGTCCCCTAGGTTGTCCCGTTCGAGCCCTATCCTGATTTAAACAGACAGACAGACGGACGGACATAGCTAGATCGGGGTCTTAAATGATTATTTCGACATTTTACAAACGGAATGACAAAATCAATATCTAACTTGTAATTGCCAAAACGAAAAAAAAAATGCCAAAATGAAAAATTGCCAAAACTTTTGAAAATTTACAAAAAGAAAAACCTTGAAATGAATTTGGAACTAGTAAAATTGAAAAAAGAAAAAAATTTAAAAAATCGTAAAAATGAAAGCATTTTGCCGAAAAGTAGAAATTTCAAAAAACATGGCAAAACTTAAAAAATCGTTGATTTGTACAGTTTTTTACAATTTGGTAATTTTTGAAATTTAGAAAACTGATGCCCTTTCGAAAATTAATGCTCTATTGGAATTCATATTTTTGGAGAATTTAAACTTTATTTAAATTGATACTTTTTGTAAATAACGGTACTTTAAAAATATGTTTTTTAATTATTTGTCTTTTGATAACAAACATATCTACAAATTCCTGACAGCTTTTACACCCCTAGTAAATGAGAATGTTTTTTTTAAGAAAGGATATTTAAATAATTAAACCCTTCTGAAAATGAAATTACAATTATGTTGAATTACCCCTTTTCAATAAAGTCAAATATTATTGCTTTTCTAGAATCAATTTGAATGCTCCAGCATAGATAATTGGACTGAATGACGGACATTATTATTTTATTTGCTACATTTGTATTAGTATTCAGAATATAACGAACTGTTTTATAATACTTCTGAAATTTTAAACCAAATGACGAAAATCCTTTTACCAAATTAAGTGAATAATATAAAAGCAGATTATTGGATTTGCCTTATTCATAGTAAAATTTTAAAATTTATAATCATTTTGCTAAGTCGGGCTTCACACATAGCAATTTTACTTGCTACAATTCTGAGTTTATAGGAGAGAGAGGAAAAGTGAATATTAAAACTTTACATTTTCTTTACATCTCTCGCCTACGAAGTCAGAATTGTGGCACGAAAAATTGCTGTGTGTGAACTCCGACTAATCAAATTTGTATAGAATTTTTTTCTATAAAGATTTAATATACTTAAAAAAATTTATTATAAATAAGGCAGTTAAGCAATACATTTTACAAAAACATAAAACATTTTTGCTTATATTTAGTTGTCTTGTCTAAACATTTTCTTTATTTAGTTTTGCAATGACATATTTGTAAACCGCAACAAATTTGCAAATTGCATTTAATAAATAAAAAAAAAACATAAATAAAAATACCTAATTCCAACAAATGGTTTTACTTCTCTACATAATAAACATATAGACAAAAATAAACATGAGCTCATCCTCTAGAAAAAACCCATATAATTAGTAAATATTTTAATTGAAAAAGCTAATAGTAAAATAAATAAACCTTCACTTATTTAGTAGGTACTAAGTAATAATTAAAAAGCATAAAACTACAAATAAAGTAAACAAAAATTTTAAAACTTGAAAAAAAAAAAAACTATAAAAATAAAAAATAAATAAATGAATTTATAATTTACTTTAATAATTCAAGTAGAGAACAAAGGATAGGATGTTGAAAGATAGACAGACTTTTAAAATGACTTCATCTTGGCTACAGTTTTTATTTAACAAAAAAGATTTACAGATGTTTACAAAATAAATAATAATGACACCAAAATTATTATTAAACACTAAATGTGTGGTCTGTTGAAAAATTAATTTAAAATTCATTTTTAACTTGAGATGAGAGATTCTTTAGTTAAGAAAAAATAAAATAATAATAAAGAAAATATGCATAAAAATACATATTGATTATAAATTTATTTAATAAGCAAATAAAACACTTGAAGGATGACTGTTGTTAATTGAGTTTAAATAAAGAAAAAAAGCTAAAATTCTTATTTACATATTTCATAAGTTTGCTAAATGTTTTTTTTTTTTTTTTTTTTTTTTAAGGTTACTACTATTAATTTGTTTGCTATTTAATGTTTAATTTAATAATGAGTTAATAGAGTTATTTCATCATATTGCACCAGCAGCTGTCGATATATCTCCCTCATTGTTACCAACAATAATATAACACTTAAGGCAGCATGTGTAGAAAAACAAATTATAATAGTTGTGTTAAAATAAACTTAATTATTTCATTGACTATTGGGATTTTATGTTGTTTTTCTCTGTTTTAATGGTATTTAGAGCTTAGACTTTTAGACATTTCAAATTGAAATTAAAAGTGTTACAAACAATTTGTAATAGATTAAACTAAATATTTGTGTTGCACAAATAAAAAATGAGCTAATAAAATTTCATTAAATGGTATAAAAATTGCAACTTTTTTTTGAAATATTTTCAAAAGTTTATTTCTTAAGTCTTTTGTTTTTAAAAGAAAAATGTGTGATAATTTAGTGTTTTTAAACATCAATTTTAAAAATTGTTTAGGACTACAGCAATTTATATTTGTACTGATTACATTCCCATAAGTTTTATTATAATCAATTGTTAAGTTTTATTAGATTTTGTTGTATAAATCTTTTGCTAATGTATTGTATTTTTTTTTTTTCATATTCATTATTATCTAATTTCATATACATTGTATATGTTTCTTTAATAATTATTATATCTTCTTTAAACAAAGTTTCTTTCTTTAGTCTTTTGTTTCCTTTAGTTTCAAATTTAAACTTTTGTTCTTTCAAAAAAGCAAACAAAAAATAAAATTAGCTCATATTATTACGCCGGAAACATTAATGAGGGGGTAATATTCTTTAAACAAAAGAAAAAAACAAAAATTGGCGAAAATTATATTAAAATCATTTTTTTCTTTTTTGTTTTTCTTATTATTAAGAACTTTTTCTTAGAAGCTTTCAGCTCAAGATGTTCATGTGCTATAAACAACTACGTTCTAGGTTTAACAACATTTTGGTTGGTCACACTTAGTTAAGCATAAAATGTTAATGATGAAAAAAAATATCTTATTAAAATATATGTAGATACACACATCTGTTTATGACTATATGAAAAAAAAAAAAATCATTTTTCTTCTTTCTTCTAAATAAAAATATAAAAAACAGGCGATCACCTAACAAAGCAGCTACATGTATAAAAAGAGAAAAGTTCTAAATTATTAAGGTGAACTATAGATGAATACCCGTCTGTTCTATCATTAGACCTTTAAGTCAAGTTTATGCTGTTTTATGGTTCTTACTTCCAGGAAATGAGGAGTTGTTTGCTAGAAAACAACACAACAAAACATCATTAAAAAATATAAATATAAGAAAAATTAGATTTTTACCTGCTGGAGCTTTTGCTAATGATCTTCTTCTTTTTTTGTTTAAAGAACTTTAAGCAAATTTATTTTGTATAGAAATTAAATAATAAATAAAGTCTATAATCTTTGTAGGCAACCAACCATGCATTTCCAATTAGAATTCAATTGTTTTTAATAAAGTTTTTAATTATTATTTTTAATATTTTATTATAATATGAAAATTATAAATATTTAATATGAAAAATTGATTTGTTTTTTTTCTAATAGAATATATTTGTAAAGTATATGAGGAATTTCAAAGATTTCAAAATTTTTAAATAAAAATATTCTTCATATAAAAGATATCCGCGATATAAGCCTGCCAATGCCACACATAGAAAACGGATTTGTTATTGCAATCGAATTTTTTGCCAATCGAATTTAGGAGGTTCCAGGAATTATCTCATAATTCGATTCAAATAACTGAATTTCTTTTAAATAATATGATGCAAACAACCGATTTAAAACCAATTCGGTTGGAAGCATTGAATTCATTGTGAATTATAAAAATTTAAATATTTAAACATTTTTAAATAATGTTATTTAAAATAAAAAAGGAAAACGAAAGTTTATACAAAAATAGAAAAAACTAAAAATTATTTACTCTTTGGCGGTTTAATTCGAGATTTTCTTGATTCCATGGTATTATCACCCTTAGTGCATAGCATTACATTACATGACTACCACAAATGAATTTTTTACCCTGAAAATAATTGTAAAACAAAATCCTTTGTTAGAAAAAATAAAGCTGAAATCTTATTGGAATACAATATTACCTTTTGCCTTATAGTCGAAGCTAGCCTCTTATGAATTTAATTTCTCGTCATGATGTCCCAGCTCGGTGTGAAAAATCATACTTATGTATATCACAATAAATTACATAAATCCATGTTCTATTTCAGTCCAGCTGCAAAAAATAGGTCATATTTGGAAACTTTAATTGTACATGCGTTATTTATAAATTATGTAGATACTCTTACCTGTTTATATATCCAATTATGAATTATTTAGTGAATTTTCATTTTTTCGTATAAAATTGTTTAAAATAATTTAATTTGTTTCCTTTACAAAATTATTTTCAAATGTAAAAAAATATTCTATCGTATTTTATTTATTATCGATTATGTATATATATCGCAAAAAATTTTAATACAATCGAATTATTTATTGTTTAAGTTCAATTATTGGATACTATGTCTGAATGCAAAATTTAGTTCCGAAACCATTACTTAATTACCACTATGATTTTTTTTCTTTATACATGGAAAATAGTTTGAAGTTATCAACTTTTAATAAAAACATCTAATTTCAGTTTAACGAATTAAAAATTTAGAATGGTAACTGATTTCTAAATTTATTCTGTGTGCAGGAAATATAATATAATAATAAAAATATGCAAAAACAAATCCGAAAACCTTTAAAAAAATATATGTACAACATTTTGACGCTTTTTCTTTCCCTATTTGAAGTTAAAGAAAAGCTGTTAGAATCTGATGGCATAGTGATTATAGTATTAAATTAGTAAACTTTTTAAGACCAAAAAAATCTGGCTCTGTTAGGTTTTGTAGAATGAACAGATTTATAAGTAAGTTGATTTTTAGTTTTTTTAGCAAGTCCTTCCAGACACTGGAAAAAGAACAAATACTTAGAAAAAGTCTGATTATCTCCGCTCCCTGGTATAAATTTTAAAATCTTGCTCCATTAGGATTTGTAGGACGAATAGTTTTATAAGTGAGTCAAATTTTAATTTTTTACATCGGCTCGGAGCTTTTGAAAGCACTGGAAAGTGAAAAGGTGCTTAGCAAATTATATAGATGACCTTTTGCCAGGATTGTTTCATAATTTTATTGTTGCAAATTGTGGTAAAAGGGATAAAAAATGATCTTTAATTGAGGGTAGGATGTTATCAACACTTTAATGGTCCCGTTTTATTTTTTTTATTTAATAGTAAAAAAAAAATAACTTTTTTTATTATAAGATATTTTTTGGCTGAATGGTAATGTCCGTCCGGCCGTCTGTGTGTTTGGGTAAAATGGGTCAAAATGGAACTTACTTCAGGAAAATGTATTAGTATCTTAAAGATCACCTTTTATTTATTATTCAATAGCAGGTAAACCACAAATATACAATTGCATGTTTTTTCCTGAATGTTGAATGATGTCATCGATAAAATATTTATATAAATAATATATTTATTTAAGAACAAATGAATAATTTTGGCACCGATTTGTTAGTGCATATTTTTGCATATCTTACCCTTTACGGCATATATTTGCATCTGGCGATTTTTAGCGCATATTTATAGCATATCTTGTTATTTTTAGGTCATATTTAATCCTTTTAGACCATATTTTGACAATTTGAAAATATTTTTTTTTTCTAATTTGATTTTATAAAAAAAAATTAAAAAAAAAAAAAATTTTAATTTTATTGTTGAGAAGCTTGATTTGTAGCAACAAGATTTTTTTTACTGAAAACATATGATAATTATGATACTCTCTGAACAAATAATAATGTCTAGAATTAAATGGATAAAAAATAGCAGATCAATAACTTTTTTATGCGATACAATAAAAAAAAAACTGGGAATCAAATTTCGACACGGTTAATAAATTTCAGTTTTGCCTTATTTTATTGCCTTCTAATGAAAAACATAATTTTGTTAAAAAATTATAAAAAATCCTTGTTTTTTAAGTGCATATTGTCGCGTTTTTTTAAACATATTTTTCGTTTTTACCGCATATTTTTAATGCGCATAAAACTGATTTTTAGAGCATATTGTGGTTTTCCTGTTCATTAGTAAGTTATTAGAATTCTATTTTTTTAATAATTACAATAAATGTCATAAAATCGCTTGAAGATGTTGAGCTATATATGGAAAAAAACTTGACCAAGAACTTGCAAACTTGAGATTTTTGAAATTTTAAATGCATTTAACTCGAAAATATAAAAAAATAATAAGACATGCAAACAAATTTTCAAAGGTTTTAATATGATTAAAAAATCTTTGAAATCGGGTAAGAATCAAAAATTCGGTAGTTGTTAAACGTTTTTTATACACCTAGAGAAATATCAATCACATACGTGTTGAAAACGATACCATTATGTGTCAATAGTGAATCTACACCGTATGTGTTTAAATTAAATACCGCGTGTTCAATTCTTATTGAAAATCGATACCTAATTGGCACCAAGTTGAAACCATTTCGGTATCAAATTGTTAAATTACATATGTTTTCTATTAAATTTGTTAACAAAAGGTATTAAAAAGCTGTTACCGTAAATTACCAATGTGACCACAACCGTTGTTGATTTTGAATCGAATTTTTTCCCTTAGTGTATCATTACTCGTATTAACCTAATTTGAAGTTCTATCGCTCCGTTTCTGAGGGGTATGTGGAGTCCCTGTTTCAAATTAAAATTGTTATTCTCCTCTGCTACGACTATGTGAATCTAACTAGCCGATTAGAAGTTACAGATTTATATCCAAAAATGTTCGATTCTGCTCCAAAGAAAATAGTCTGCACTTAAGGTGTTTTTTGTATGAGGTCTACTTGAGTAGACTTGTGGCTACAGTATTAAAGCACACAATATGTATTTGTATTAAAAATAAAAGAAACAAAGAGTTTTTCTGCTTTTTCGAAAATTTGTGTTTTTTGAGATAGAGGGTTTTGAATATAGGCTATCGATAAAAAATTTCGGTTTAAGTCTTAAAGAAAATGATTCCTCAACCCCACTTTTAGCTTTAATTGCTTGCAGTTCCTTAAGACTTAATGTGAATGAAGAAAAATTTTGGATTTCTTAGTTATATTGTGAGATCTACCTAAATCCATCAACAGTTTTCCTGTTGTTTGAAATAAACTTTAGAAATTCGAAATTTTTTAAAATTCCTCTTATATAAATATATAAAAAATTTGTAAAATATACATTTATATAAAAAATAGTTCTATAAACCAATTACTTATAAATAAAATATGTTTGTGATGAATAAGACCTTTTAGTTTCAACTTCAAGCTGGATTATTTTGAACAAATCCTTCATGGATTGCTAGATATATTTATTTCATTGAAACAGCGAAATGTATTTTTTTAATTTTTTGTTATTAAAAATTAGCAATGAGATATTTCTATAATAATACGTGAAAGTTATTCTAAAGACATATAAGTTACAAATATGTAACTAATAATAAAAATAATAAATACTGCTAAACAATAACTAGAAGTTTAAACGTCTTGTATAGAAACTAAAATAAAACTATAACTAATTCTTAATATTACAACAAACTTTTATCAAGCCTTTATAATTTTATGTTTATTTATACATTTTCCATTCATAATTACAAAAAGATAATGCTGTATATGTGGTGCATTAAAATTGGTTCCAAAAAAAATTATATATATTTTTTTTTTTTTTTTTGCACTAAATAATAAACGTAGTCAGGGAAAAAGTTTATTACAGTTTTGCTTATGTACGTCATTATATGAATAAAAACCGTAATGTTTTTTAAGCTTGTATGTATGTATCTTAAGTCTTTTGTTTTACCTACAATGGTCATATAATTTTGTGTTTGTGTATTTTATTATTATTATGCCTTGAGGGTTTTACAACAAAAGAAAAAAAGCTTAAGTTTGGAGCATAGAATAGAAATGTATGGAATTGTGCATTTTAATGATAAACTGCAACAAAAAAATAAGCATTATTTCTACATATTAACAATAGAATGGGAGGAAAAAAAAACTATATAATAAAATGAATTATAATATTGGAAGAAGTAAAACAAACCAAACCAACGGTAAATGTAGGAAGTTGTTTATTCTTTTGGTTTTCTTTAATATGCATTTACATTATTCTAAATAAATAAATTATAAATAAAGAAAAAAAATCAAGAATAAACATAAGAAACCGTTATTTATTTGCATTAACAAAAATATTAAATGGAAAATTATAATAAAATAAATTTTGTATGGGAGGAGGTTATGGCTAGAAAAATAATTGCTCATTGAAAAAAATTAATAAATAAAAAAGTAAAATAAATGTATGCAAATTTAAAAAGGTAGAACAAAAAGATTTTATAATAAAGTTAAATAGAGTTTGTACTTGATTTTAAAACTACAAAGTTAAATAAAGGTCAATACTATGAAATATTGAGTCATATTTTGTATTTTAAATAAGCAGTAGTTGAAAGCCGAATATTTTGAAGAAAAAAACGTTCAACCTTTCAAGTGCACAGAAAAAAGTAAAATTGGACTTCAATTACGAAATTGTTTATATTAATTAATTTTTAATTGAATTTTGCCTCAATCATAAAAATGATAATATTATTAACTAGAGTAATTGATTTTATTATTACTACTTTTGTTAAAATAGATACAATGAGCTGAAAGTTTTTGGAAATTGACTTAAATTTATTTTATTTCTGTATTTTTAAAGAAAAATTGTTCATTTTTCTTTATTTTTTATTAACAGCTGTCAATTTGTTAAAAAACAAAATTGGAAACCAATTAGAAAATTAATTATATTAATAAATAAAATAATTAAATTCCAATATAAAGTTAATTAATAATTTTTTAAAAAAAATAATTTGAAATATTTTTTTTGCGTGGTATATTTTTTTCTTAAATCAGTTGCATACTTTGGATATAAAATGAAGTTAAAAAATGGGTTACTCCCTTAACCATATCATATTGAAATAAAAAGGTATAGTTTAAATTAAAGTTTTTTTTTTTTTGTATATAGAAATAATCTGTAAAGTAAAAAAAAAAAATACATTTCAAATATTTTTTTACCAATTTTTAAAAGTTGTAGATCCTGAAAAAAAACAGCGAAAACTCGAAGACCAATAAAACTTTAAAGGGGGTTTTACACTATTATACTTGGTATTAATATCAAAGTTTAATTTTCTGCAATACATATCGAAAAATGTATTAAGGAAAGTATTATTAAATGTTATATTTTTTATTTTCTTTATTAAAATATTTTTCAAAAAACTCAAAACAGAAAACTGAACAAAATTTAATAGAAATAAAACTACAAATGGAAAAGTTTGCCGAAATTTGCATTACATGATGCAATTACGTTTTCAAGATACAACGTTTTGAAGGTATTTACACCATCATGCATTTGAAAATATTATTTGTATTAATACAAGGTATTATAGTGTAAAAACCCCTTAAGTAACATTAAAAACTCTCTTACCTATTTTTTCCAGTTTGAAGATTATTTTTATAATTCATTAGCTTTTTACTGATTTCGTTTTTTTTTATGTTTTATTTTGTCGTTTTAACGATTTTTTAAAATTTTACCGTTTTTCACCCGATTTATTCCGTTTTGGCGTTTTTTTTTTTTCCTTTTGAGAATATTTATTTAAGTGATTTTTTATTTTAACACTCTTACGTTTTTTTGAGTTTAAAGAATATTTTTTTCATTCCATAGTTTTTACTTTTTTTTTAGTTTCTTTTCCATTTTAAGCCATTTTTTTATTTTTTAATTTTAACTATTTTTTTTAATATTGAATTTCTTTTTTGAGTTTTTGGGATTTTTCATTTTGGCGATTTTTCTATTTTTGTTTTGTCGACTTTTGTATGTTTTATTTTGTTGTTTTAACGATTTTTTTTTAATTTTTGCGTTTCTCACTTGATTTTTTCCGTTTAGGCTTTTTTCCTTAAATTAAAATTAAAGAATTTTTTTCATTCCATAGTTTTTGCTTTTTTTTTTGGTTTCTTTCTTTTACATTTTAAGCGAATTTTTATTTTTTAATTTTAAAGATTTTTTAATTTGGCATTCTTTTTTGTGTTTTTGTGATTTTTTGCCTTTTTGGCGATTTTTTTATTTTTGTTTTGTCGACTTTTTTATGTTTCATTTTGTCGTTTTAACGATTTCACTTTATTTTTTCCGTTTAGGCATATTTTTTTTCCTTTTGATAATATTTAAGCAATTTTTTATTTTGTTATTTTCTTATTTTAACACTCTTACGTTTTTTCTCAATTAAAGAACTTTTTTTCATTCCATAGTTTTTACGTTTTTTTGGTTTCTTTTCCATTTTAAGCGAATTTTTGTTTTTTCATTTTAACGATTTTTTTTAATTTTGGCATTCTTTTTTCCGATTTTTTTATTTTTATTTTGTCGACTTTTTTATGTTTTATTTTGTCGTTTTATAGATTTTTTTAAATTTTTGCGTTTTTTACTTGATTTTTTCATTTTGGCATTTCTTTCCTTTTGACAATATTTATTAAAGCGATTTTTTATTTTCTTATTTTAATGATTAACACTCTTACGGTTTTCCAGTTTAAATTTTTTTTTTTTTTTTCATCCCATAGTTCTTACGTGTTTTTTTTTTTTTTTGTTTTCTTTTCCATTTTAAGCGATTTTTTTTTATATTTTAATTTTAATGTTTTTTTTTAATTTTGGTATTTTTTGATTTTTTGGGTTTTTTTTCAATTTGGCGATTTTTGTTATTTCTATTTTGTCGCATTTTTTATGTTTTTTGAATTTTTCATTTTGGTGTTTTTTTTTTTTTTATTTCTATTTTGTCGACTTTTTTATGTTTTATTTTGTTGTTTTAACGATTTTTTAAATTTTTTGCGTTTTTCACTTGATTTTTTCCGTTTTTACATTTATTTTTTTTTTTCATTTTAACATTATTTTTATTTAATTTTAGCATTCTTTTCTCTGGCTTGATTTTTTCCATTTAGTATTTTTTTTTTTTTTTTTTTTTTTGATAATTTCCCAACAAACCAAGAAACGATACAGTATCATTAATGATATCATAATTTTAAAATTATGTAATAAAATATCTAAATTATTTTTTCTTAGAAAAAAACTTCAAACATTTTCAGGAAAATAAAATTAAATTGAAAATTTTTGTATTAGAACATTTTATGTTATGCATTATATGAAAATTATATTTTTAAAGAAAAATTTAGTGGAATCGCAAAAATAAATGAGGATAAGATAAAGGAACCATTATCAGCTCGGATTTATAGGGCAATTGTCTTTGGATTACAAAAGTTTCTATTACATGTAAAATAATTTGGAGCAGCATTTACTTCAGTATATTATTGATATTTTATTAATTTTTGAGAAAATATTTAGAAAATAATATATATATATATTCTGCAACATATTGCTAAATTATCGCGCTGCTTAAATTTAACGATATTATTATTAATATCGTTATTTTCCAAAATTATGATATCAATTTCGAGTGTACCTTTTAGAAAGCAACCTATATCATTTTAGAATTATAAATGATATCATTCTCGGGCTTCTGTATCACCGAAATGATATCGTTATGATATCATTACGATATCATTTGGTTTGTTGGGTTTATTCATTTTGATTAGAAATTTTTATTTAGGCGATTGTTTCTTTTTTGTCGTTTTATTTTTATTTTACTTTTTTTTGCTTTAGCGTTTTTTTTTTTTCGTTTGGCATTTTTTGGAGATTTTTTGGTGTTTTATAACACGACCAATAATAATCGGAAAATAGCTTTTATATTCCTTCGAAAAAAGTGACACATAACTTTTATTTATGCTCGAAAAATATATATTTTTTCGTTTTGGCGCTTTTATATTTTTTTCCAAACTTTTTTATTTTTTTCGCTTTAGCGTTTTTTATTAGTTTTAGCGATATTTTTGTGTTTTATAATACGCTCAATAATAATAACTTTTATTTTTGCTAGAAAAATATATATTTTTTCATTTTGACGTTTTTATATATTTTTTTCTAGCGATGTTTTTTATTTTGTCGTTTTAGCGATGTTTTTGTGAGTTTTTTGTAATTTCACGTTTTGTTTCGCTAAGCGATTTAATCGCTTGAGCGTTTTTTTTTTTCGTTTTATAGATATTTTCCAATTGATTTTCCAATTGAAAAATACTATCAATAGCAATCAGTAAATAACGTTTAAATTGTACTCCTTCAAAAAAAGTAAAAATCACATAATAAGTTATGCTCGATTTAAATATTTTCTTTAATTTTGTAGATTTTTTTTCGGTTGATCTTATTATTTAAAAAAATTATAATAATTTTTATATTGTAATCCTTCGCAGAAAGTAAAAACCACATAATAACTTTTATTTATGCACCAAAAGTAAAAATCAGTTTATAAATGTTACTTTTGGCTCAACAAAATATTAAAAAGTAAAATTTTAATCGCCTGACCTTTATGAAAAAGTCATAACAGTTACGATGCCTGATTTTAAATATCCAAAATAAAAGAACAAAAAAAAAAAATAATAAAAGAAAAAGTGAGCTTATCTTTTAAAAAAGTAACACAAATTGTTTAATTTTTTTGTTTTGTTTATAACTCCTCTCTTACAAATCTCTCAATTTAAATTGAAAAAAAGAACTCACAATAATGTTTTTTATATTACTACAACTTATACAGTTTGTTTTTGTAAAGAAATAACAACAATGATACCGATTTGAATTGAGAAAGTTGTCTGAGAGACATGAGAAATGAAATAGAGCAGAGTTTAATAATTTAAGTCGCACTTTTGTTCAAGACTTATACACATATGTATACCAGACAATGGTAAATCTATTAGTAGCAACTTTTATCTGAATAAGCTGCAAAATTAAATAAAATTTACATTCTGCACATTTAGGATAAAATACCTTTCTAATGCTCTATATCGGATGTATAGTTTGAGCATAAACGAGTTATGTGTTTGCCTATTAAATTTATAGATTAAAGATACATATAATTAAATATATAAGTATTAAAATTTTTTTTAGCAATTTTATGTTTTTTCTTCATTTCCCCTTAAAATAATAACTATTTTCTCTTTCATCTTCTTCCAGGATGATGGTGGCATTGAATTCTTCAACACCATAGTCTTACAGCCACATTTAAAACTCATCACTGATGCTGGTCGTGGTTATCATGTCCGTTGTGCCTATAAATCTCGAGATGCTGCCATGAATATGAAAAAGACTCATAATAAAATGGTTAAAGCCAGTGCTGGTGGTAAATATCCCCAGAAACCTCAAGCCTTTAGAAGTGCCGAAGCCGATAACACCGATCGTAGAGGTTATGGTAGATCTTTGGATAAATATCGGGCTGCTGGTGATGATTTCGATGAGGAAGATGTCTTAACTGAAGAGGAAGAAATGATGAATAACGAAACTGATATGGATAATGAGATACCGATGCCTGGTTGCCATATGAAAATATATAATGCAGAGCATAAAATAGCCAATGATGTAAAGATCGGAGATCCTTTGACCATTGTTATCAATATAGATAAACAGGATACATACGGCTTGCATGTAACCGATTGTATTGTAAGAGATGGTTTGGGTTGGGGTGAGCAGCGTTTAGTGGGTGACGATGGGTGAGTATTATAGATTTTATATAAAAAATTATTTTGTAATTAATAATTCTTTATGTTTTTTATAGATGCCCTATGGATAATGAAATTATGGGACAATTTAATTATACCTTAGATAGGTTGGCTGCAAATGTTACTTTCCCGGCTCATAAATTTCCCTATACTACTTCGGTTTATTATCAATGTAATGTTAAATTGTGTGCTTTAAAGGATCCCGAATGCCAAATGGTGAGATTTATTTATTTTTATTTTTTGGGTGAAAAAATATTTAAATTAAATATTTATTTTTTATTTATAAAGGCTCCCATTTGCGGAGGCAAACGACCCAAACGACAAACAAATAACGATAACAAAGACGAAGAAGGTTCTCCAGCTACCATTGAAGTCTTTTCTGGTCTTTATGTTAACGAAAATGTCGATGTTACCGAGGGAGATGATGATTCAATAACTAAAGAAAAGGTAAGCTTATGTAGATGTTAAATCAAATCTTTGTTAAAAGTAAAAGTTAAACAAAACGGGATACTTTCTTGAAATTTTTCAGGAAAAATTCTGTGACCAACATAAACATTTAATATACCTACGACACAGACATTTTTTCCTATCTATAAAAAAAACTCTGAGCTCCCGACACAGACATTTTTTCCGTCTAGAAAAAAATTCTGTGCTCACATTTATTTATCTATTTATTTATTTATTTTATTTTATTTTATTTTTTTTTATTTTATTTTATTTTATTTTATTTTATTTTATTTTATTTTATTTTATTTTATTTATTTATTTATTTATTTATTTATTTATTTATTTATTTATTTATTTCAATATATCTCTCTTCATTTTCAGACATTGGAAGATGCTCTCTGTATCTCTCAACGTGCTTTTGCCATAGCCATCGCTATAGCTGGCCTCATTTTAATGTTGGCTGTTGTTGCAGCCGTTCTATGTATAATGGCTAGACGCAGCACTAAGACCGTTTCCAATTCCGGCAGTTCCATTTACAGTGGCCCCTACACAAATACAGCATTCTCGCATAGCAGTTAAATTTTCCCATTTCCTCTCCCCCTCTTCCCTAATCACCATTAAATATATTTTATAAATAAAGAAAAACAAAAAATTAGGCCCCAGAATTAAGAAAAAAAAAAAAAAAAACCAACAAACAAATCCAAATTTTCTCTTTATGAAAAAAATGAACACTAAAAGTGTTTAAAAATTTGCTCTTAAAAACAAAAAAGAAATATTTTTGATAAAAAATATATATTTTTAAAATTTTTATCTAAACATTTATTTTGAAAATATAAGTCAGAAATTAACAATTTAGCTAGAAATTAAGTCACAAAAAAGCTGCCTTATAAAATTCGTTTAATTTAAGTTTAATGATTTTAAAGAAAAACTCTTATATATTTAATTATAAATTATTATAAATGTATAATTAAACAATTTATACTTAAGTTCTTTTCCAAAAAAAGCACTTTACTTAAAAAACAGCTTTTTTAAATATATATTTATGTAGATATTACAGGGTTTTTAAATTATTAACACTACTAAAGCTATGTATTTAAAACTTGGTTTTAGTAAAAATCCTTTTAAAAAAACCCTCTAATATCGCAGAGATTCTTACAAAATATAAACTTTTAAGTTTCTTTGTGGATAACAAGAATCTCTGTTTATTTGTACTTTAATTAAGGTTTAAGGGTCTATTTAACTTTCTCTTACTATTCTTCTTTTCTCTTTTACTCTTCTCTATACCTGTTAATTTTTCTAATTTAATTTAAGTTAGCTTTTTTACCGTTACGCCTCACTTCCCTCGGCAACAATCAGTAGTTTAGCTAACGCCTCAGGTGATAACTTTTAATATTTAAACTATTTAATTGTATAATTTAAACTATAATTTAACTACTTTATATGTTTTTTATTTAATTGTGTCTTTACTAAACTTTTAAATATTAATCAAGTACTAAACATTTTTTTAGGAAATTTTAAATTTTGTTGTGAAAAGAAAACTTTGTAAATGTTTAAAATTCCTTTAAAACTATGTTATCCTTAATAAACTTGTATGTATTTTATTTTCAGTCTTTTAGCCAAGAGCTTTTTTGAGTTAAGAAACTTTTGGCTAATAAAACAATACTTGTCATTATTTAAACTAAACTTAACTATCAATAATAATAAAAAATAATAAATATTTAAAAATAAAAAATTGTGTTAATTCATTTTAAACTTTCAGTGAGTTTTTATTTTTAATTTTTTTTTTTATATTTTATTCAAGTTGTTATTGGCACTGCAATGTAGTCTATTAAACGATTTATCAAAAATAAAAACTATTCCAATTATTTTTTTAGTTGCATCAATTATACAATTGATCAAAATTCAAATCTTTTAATATTTTTTATTAAAAATAAAACAATTTATAGGCTTTCAATTATTTTTCTTATTGTATCAATTAATAAATAAAACAAATATGTATAAATAAAAAAGAAATTAAATGATGATTTGAATAATTGAATACACAATATTTTCATAGATTGAATTTAAATTAATGAAATAATTGAATATGTATTATTCGTTATTGAAATTAGATTTTTTTATTTAAAATTTTAATTTAATTTGTTAGATTACTTTGATTTTGAATAATTGATTTAATTATAAAAATATTTGAAATCATTTTAAAATTCTAATTAATAATTTAATTAAAATTTGTTCGAAAATACTTTTTTCTGGATAGAGTTTTTATTAGTAGTATTATTTTCCTAAATTCAGTGTTTCCATTCTCCTTAGACGTCTGTGACCTTCAAATTTATGCAGATCAATTGCAAGGGGGTTTGTATGTTCCGCTAATTTATGATTCAGTTTTTTATCTCCTAATGAATTGCAAGAATATTGAAATCCTTGTGAATATTAATATTTATGCAAGCACCTGTTATTATTCTTAGAAGTTTCAACTGTCTTCTCTGTAATTTGTCAATGTTTTATGAAGTGGTTGTTCCCCAGAGCTGGATGCCATCCATATATGTAGGTTTTATTACAGCTTTATATAAGGGAACCTTATAGTCCAATGAATTTGGGCAGCATTTTGCTTCATTTGTGTAACTTTGGATACTATATGAGTCAATGATAAAAGTAATAATACAAATTTAACTATTTCTAAGTTCTTTTAAGGTGGTAAAATACTTAAATTGAGCAAATCTTAAAAGTATTGAATACAAACTAAATTGTTTTTAAATTTTGAATTTTAAAATAACTGGGATTTAAGGCCCAACTACATACAATACTTTTGCTTCAACTGCAACTGACAGCTGCAGTAAAATACATGCATTCATATGAAACAGAATTAAATCAGTACGTCAAACTTGTGCGTGAAGTACTTCAAAGATGAAAAATGTTCAACTTTGAAGTACCGAAGTACGTAAATACATTTTGTCGGTTGTTTTATTCTTATTTTAATATTTTTTCATTCAGTCAGAAATTTTAATTTGCAATTCATTATTTCAACTGCGAACATAATTTAATTTTTACATCATTATATTTTATTATATAAAATTTTAATAACAAAATAATGCAATGACTGGGTTAATATTATTTATGCGTTGCGTAGTATTCTATGTAGTTGAGCCTTTATGGCCAACTATAGAATCATAATATGATTAATATGTTCATTACCAAGTAATTTTAGACTTAAAATAATTTAAAACAATTTTAAATTATAATAAAAGGTGCCTTTAACAAAAGTTTGTATTTGATAAGAAACATAAAAAAAATGAAATTGAAAAAAGATTCGGCTGTGCCGAATCTTTGATACCCTTCACCATATTACCATCTTACTATGTTATCGACATCATATTACCATATTACCGATAATAAAATGTTCGCCTTAACGTATGCTTTCATATTTTCACATATTTAAATCCATGATAAAATAATAGAAGGTAGAATCATTAGAGAGAGTGCTCTCAATTTAATTTACCCTGAATTGTCAAACAATAAGAAATGAAAACAAAATGTAAAAAAATTAAAACAAAATATCAAAAAACTTAAACAAAAATAAAATAAAATATCAAAAAACTAAAAAAAAAAGTTGTTTTAAAGATTTGGTTCAATGAATAAATTATCTTCATGGACCGATTCTACGTTAACTACCAACAACTTTGAAGCCAAGTATATTCCTTGTCATTGGTAATTACTGGACCAGCCGGAACATCTACTTGCAGCTCCAGTAAACGTTCTTTTGCGATAACTCCATGGCAGGATATAGATGACATCATTGGAAGTTGTTGGTGGTGAGGTAGTAACCAGTTGTATGTTATTGTTTTTGTATGTATATTATACTTTAAACTACTTTTTTCCAGATAAATTTACAAAAAAGTTTCAATGACGGACGGACATGGTCCTATCGTCATCATTTCTTACAAGGATCCCGAAAATGTCAACTTTTTTGCTCTCCGACGAAAATTGTGGGAATTACAAACGGAATGACAAACTTATATATACCCTTTACACCTTTGGTGAAGGGTATAAAAACAGATGTCATAACATCATGTCAAATGTCAACATTGCAACAACTTGACAGGAATTGTTCATGAAAACAGACAATAAAATACGTATGTATATGCATATATTCTATTTAAAGTAAACTTAGTTATTTTAATAATACATATACTTATATCAATTTAATAAATTCCATTATTTAAATTTTCTCTATTCTTTTAGCATAAAAAATGATCATTATTAAATAATTTTATTTTATTTCAAATATGAAAAAAATGTTTTTAAAAAGTGTTTTAACATTTTTAATTATTTCAAGTTTATTGTATTCATTTATCAAAACCCACAATTGTTTTTATTCGAAAAAGCATTTAAATTTAAAATTTTCCTTATGGAGATTTTCGCAAAGATCCATGACAGAGAGATTGTTTGTGGATAATGTCAATAGTTTACAGGCTTGTGAGGAATTAGCTATAAAATATAAAGGTTTGGCTTTTAATTATTCGCCCAAAGAGAGATTTGAAAGGCATTATGAGGGTAAGTGATAAAGTTGACCGTAAGCTATAGATACAAAAGTGTTTCTATCATTTTTCACACTTAACATATACGATTTATGAAAATAAATTCTACTAAAACTCACCATGAAAAGGAATTTTATGAAAAAAATCAAGTTGAATAAGAGGTTCGTGTAAGTGTGGGACCAAAATACCAGTACAACGACAAAAAATTTGACCCAGAATAACAGCGCACGGCGCAGCGCGCCAATATAGTGATGTCTACTTAAAAAAAATGTTTTGAATTGAGCTGCAAAATAAATTAAATAAATATTATTACGTTTATACGAGTAGTTATTGCAAATTAACAATTCACTGTTTATACGCAAATTGCACAAATAAATATATTTCCTTATTTGTCGTGCCAGATGGGAACAATTTAACTATTATCATCGAAAATTTTATGAACGTAAAAGGAAGTGGCAACGCTGTACGTTTTATTTGCAATTAGCTTCACTAATCACGATTATTTTTTGTGAGTTACTAACTTACTTTGAGTCTATATTAGAGAAATTTGTATCAAGACAAACGTCAAATTTCTGTTTGAGTTGCAGATAATTTTTTATCACTGTCAATTATAGGGGAAAACGTATATCATAATAAACCATGCAAAAAGTACCAACAACAATCAAGATTGCGTCTTTTATCAAGCATTATCAAGACAAAGTTGTCAGGGCTCGAGCGCTGACAATTTTCTTTTAACGCTGCAATAATACTGACAAATTCAGTCTACATTAGACAAATTTTTATCAAGACAAACGTCAAAATTTTATCAAGATAAAGATTTGTCTAATGTAGACTGAATTTGTCAGTATTATTGCAGCGTTAAAAGAAAATTCTCAGCGCTCGAGCTCTGACAACGTTGTCTTGATAATGCTTGGTAAAAGACGCCATCTTGATTGTTGTTGGTGCTTTAATAAATAAATTTTATTCCATAGCGACAGTGAGCAACGTAGTTAACTGTCAAATTTGTATGCAAATGTCGCTGTCTCCGATATTCTCGGCTGATACTAATATAGCGATTAAATTTCAAAGACTCTTTTTTATTCGATTTTTAAAGAATTTATTATATGTTTCTCAAATTCATTTGTTTAATTAATTATCTGTAATCTTCAATATTATAAGGTTAGACCTTTCCAATAGAACCTTAACTGTGCTATGATATTCCGAATGGATATTCCAGGACTTCGAAATATGTACATATGTATGTGTAATAAAGTTGATTATCTTATAACGAACATTTCAATAATGCTATTGAAAGAAATCCATATTTTTAGAGAAAAACATTCAGATTGAATATTTTAAAAATTATTTAAAAAAAAAAATAATCTTCATTTCTATAGGGGTATATTTTAAAACTTTTTTCGTGACGCACTTTAATTATTTAATTATTATTTGAGTGGAATTTTCTGAAGTATTTTAATCAGTATATAGAGGAAATAATTTAAATACCTTTAACTTTTTCTAAGATCAAAAAGAACTTCGTGATTACTTTTGGAATCAGCCACACTTGTATTTTAATTGTCATATACTTCAATGTCCCGAGAATAAAACATTTAAAACTTTGGTAAATGATACATCATTTGATTACTTTTCACTTTATGAGAAACCTATGGGTAAGAAAATAAGTTGAAAAATCTTTCCTTAAATATTTCTTATGAAAAGGAAAATATTTAAATGTATGTTTAATGTTTACTAAATTTCAGATACCACTGATTATATTTGTCTACCTGAAGTTGGCTTATTTGTACTACAAACTGTATCACAAACATATGAAAATGCTAGTCTTAATTGTGGACATTTTCAAACCAATTGTGGAATCTTGGCCCATATAGCCTCACAAAAACGTACAGAAGGTTTAGCTCACCTAATTCAGAATTACAATGAACAACAATCGTTACAATTAAAATCAAAAGTATTTTTGGCCTACGTTGGTCTGCTGTATAATGCATCTTGGTCACATGAAGGGAATTTTTTCAATAGTGAAAGAGAAAATTTAAAATGTTTTCCCTACAGAGCCTGGGAAGCGGGAAATCCTAAGATAAGGTTGTATAATTAATATTTAAAACGTTTTAAGTGATTATATATGTACATTTGTATATGTTTTTTGTGCTATTGTAGTTCAGAGTTTGCGAATGCTAGCTGCGTAGCTTTAACTGTAAATCGTACTTGGAGGTCGGTGAAATGTGATAGAAAATTACCTTTTATATGCGAAATATTAACCTCATGTGGTGAAGGAAAGAGGAGATATTGAAAAAAATATTAAATAGAATTTTCTTTCATTTGTAAAAAATAATATAAAAACTTATCTACGTGTTTTTAATTCTGTGGTAATTGTGTTTTATCTGCGATTTTTTTAAACTTTACAAAACTATTTCTTTTATTACATCAAAATAATTTTAATATGTAATAAAAAAAAACACTTGAAATAAGTTATTTTTTCAGTTATTTAACGCAAATTTATTTATTATATTCCCGCTGCAGAGTCCTGCCCCGAACAATTTTAACCAATTTCCGAGTCGATTTACCCATGTTCGTCCGCCTTGCATGATGTCTGGCGTCTATGTAAAACATGTGCACAAGGAACAAGTCGTAATTTTAAAGATAATTTGATCGAATTTGGAAAATATGACTATTTTGGTATAACGCCGAAACCTAATGAAATTGATTAAGATCGTTCCATTATTTCACCTAGCCTCATTTCAAATGTTCCACCGGAATAGTATTTTAATACTCGTAAATACCTTATTTATGTCACAATTTCAATAAAATATGTTACAAATAAATTTTTTAAAGGAGTGAATCAGAATACCAAATTTTATCGGTCCATAATTAAGCATAGCTCCAATATAAGACACGAAAATTGCTTTAATTTGCATAAAAACTACATAAATGACAGTACTAAGATATTTGCTATATGACACAATTAGATTTTATATAAGAAGAAATCATAGTACCAAAGATTTATAAGGAATCAATTTTTAAGTAATATGTTTGATATTTAGTTAAAAAAATAATTTTTTGGAAAATTTGAATTTTTGATGATTATTAGCAAAGAATACAAAGAATGGAAAATAGTACTCTTTCCTACAACAACAACATTTCTCTCTTTTCACATACAAGTTCTGTGTGAATTCAACACACTTGTGAGAGAGAGAAACAACACAAAATAAACAAATATTTTCCTTAAAATTTAAGGAAAATTACAAACGCGACACATTTTTCCACTAACACACGATATTTTTATTATTTTTTCACACGCGTTTATAGTATGTTCACTACCGTAAACGAATATTTTCCACAAACTGAAAAATATTTTTTTATTTTATTTTTGACATTCCTTTTTTGTATGTTGAAATTTAAATTGAACGAACAATGTTGCTTCTTTTAGTATTAAAAATAAAACAGATTTTAAAATAATTTTAAATTATTTTTATATTCATCAACAAAAAGCCAAAAAATTTAATTATATTAATATTTGTGGATGTAACCCGCATTAAATGATGAAAACCTGCGAGTATAATTGTGATGAATTATATTTAATAATTTGTTAATACTCTTTTGTACAACTATGTATGATATTGATGTGTGGTGAAAGTGGTTTCAGCACTAATACATATAAATAAAATTTGACTAACAAAATCTTAAAGTTAGGTTTTTTTGACAACAGAATTAGGTTTTTTTGACAAGACTTCTTTTCTTAGTATTCTTTGATTAATAGTATTATTGGTGTGAAATTAGATTTTTGGTGTAAAATGTTGTACATTTTTTTCTTTTTTATATCAAATTAACAAATTTTGAAACAAAATAATTTTTAACAGAATTCATAAACATAGGTTTTACAATGTTCTTCTAAATTTTCATATAAATTTTCCAAAATTTTTAAAATATGTGTTATTTCAAATAACTTAAATAATATACATACTTTGTGAATTGGGTATATATTTTTAAACATAAGAAATCAGACTATTAATATTTAAAAAAAAAAAAAAAATATTTTTAAATTTCGATTCAATGAGTATGTATTTAGTATAAATTTTTGAAAATAAAAAACTACTTTTAAAACTGGTTTTTTGTGTTAAAAAATTCTGTCTAATCAACATTCGAAAAATTAACATTTTGAAAAAACCGACAGCAAATTGACTGAAAAAACAGTTCAAGAAATTGTTCATTGGAGCTTGTCGCCGACGTCATAAGGAAATTTATGAAATAATTTCTGAAAAAATTAATATATATATTGAATTTACTAAAGGTTTTACATTACATTTAGTAAAAGTTTATGTAGTGTAGTCATGTTTAAACCGAAACACGGTGGCGGCTCGACTCAACCGGCATAAAGCCCCAACCACTCAACTAAAAATCATCGTATCGCAATCAGCTGTTTCAACCAGCTTTTTGCAGATGTGAGTATGTAGCTATTGACACAAAGATTCTAGGTAGCGTATCGCAGAAATCTACAGAAAATAGATTTTTACGTAGCTGTGTGCGTTTTTAACAACCCTGTGGTTTATTTTGCTCACAAAATAACCGAAAAACAGGGTTGTTTACACAGTGAATGTTCAAAAACATATGATACGTTTAATTTAGTTGACTGGTTGTACAAAATGTCTCACGCTACTTTTTTTCATTCTACGTTGCGATGGGAAGTTGACTGGTTGGGGCTTAAAGCCGGTCGTCGCAGATCTCTGTCCCGCTGTACTTATTATTTTGTTTACATTTTAAGTTATAACAGTTTCATTTAAATTATAACAATAATTTCTGTTATTAACAGCAGAGTTTAAAATTACTACTAAAATATTCAAAAAATTGCATCATTTTTCATATTACTTGAAAGCAAATCAAAAAAATATTTCATCAACAAAAATTTTTATTATAAAAAAACTAAAAATATACCACAATCAACGAGCGCCATATATGTTTTCACTTGTACATTTACATATTTTTATTTTCAAAATATATGTTGAACAAAAATTATACAAAACAAATAATATGCAACATGACCAGTACGAACTGCGTAAAATATTTCAGCTTGTGCATTTTTTATTGCGAAGTAAATGTGTACGAATAAACAAAGACTTGCGAAGCTGACAACTTGAATATATGCGTACGAAATATGTGAAAAAATATGCAAAAAAATATGTTGGAAAAATATTCTTGTGCGTGGACATCATTAGTAATGTATAAACAGAAATAAAATGAATTAGAATTTAAAACAGAAATAAACAAAAACAAAGATGTTTGTTTTTGGGTATTTCTGTATTGGGTATTATGCAGAGTTTAAAATTACTACTAAAATATTCAAAATATTACTTGAAAGCAAATCAAAAAAATATTTCATCAACAAAAATTTTTATTATAAAAATACTAAAAATATACCACAATCAACGAGCGCCATATATCTTTTCACTTGTACATTTACATATTTTTATTTTCAAAATATATGTTGAACAAAAATTATACAAAACAAAAAATATGCAACATGACCAGTACGAACTGCGTAAAATATTTCAGCTTGTGCATTTTTTACTGCGAAGTAAATGTGTACGAATAAACGAAGACTTGCGAAGCTGACAAGGTGAATATATGTGTACGAAATATGTGAAAAAATATGTTGGAAAAATATTCTTGTGCGTGGACATCATTAGTAATGTATAAACAGAAATAAAATGAATTAGAATTTAAAACAGAAATTAACAAAAACAAAGATGTTTGTTTTTGGGTATTTCTGTATTGGGTATTATGACATAGAAATAGAATAACTAAATAAATATGAACAATAATTATGAAATAATATGTTTGTTCTTTAAATTATCGCTATTTAACTTAAACCGCTTGCTCGCTGGTTTATACATGGAATTAGAGTAAAAAATTAAAATAATAAAAACATAATTTAGTTACATATGTATGTAAGTACATATGTATATATTATAATTTAAGTCGGAGATATTAGTTAAAATAAATCAATTACTATATTGTGAAATTTGCTTTTGCGAGAAATTAATGGACAAATTTTTTCACAGAAAAAAGCCACTATATTAGTAAATAATTAATTCAATAATTTTTTCTGTTAATTTTCAACTCTAAGTTATTAAAACTTTTAAAAAGTTAAAAACAGAAATACTATGTTTTCAAAAAATTTTTTGGCAGTGATCGGAGATAAGCGTATTTATGCGTCATTTTCAAAAATTTGTTTAATCTGTCCAAAGATTTGTGAAGCTTCCAGACTTGGTGGAAAATTAAAATTAAGCTCTCTTCTTATTAAGCTATGCCTACCTCAAATCCTAGCTACGGTTGCCCGATTCGAATTGTGATCTAACTTTACATTCTAGAAAAATAAACTTGATTTATAAAACAAAAACTTGACGATCGAAATTCGCCAATAATATTTTACTTTATATATGAATTCTACGATTGCTCTTGAACATTTATTCACAACATTAAACAAGTGCTGTAAGCGAATGTGTTTTAGAAGTTTCTAAACAAGCCTAGAGGAACCCGTGATCGATGTATAACATATAGTAATCAGTTTATTCTGTAGATTTTTTAAAATTAAAATGATTCGTATATCTCATATAGATATGATTTCAAGATTGTTTAAAATTCAACCATTATGCAGTGTAATTCTGTGCACATTTAACTTTCAGGGTATAATAAATCAGATGGCATTCTATTATCTAAAATATATAGGATATATTTATGCTTCGGAATTATCGCTATAAAAAATCTTCATAACTATAAATTGTTTCAACTTGACAAATTTCATTTGAACTTATAACTTGAAAAGTTAAGTTTACATCTTGACAATCAAGTTCATTTAAGTCCATCTAGTAACCCTAATCCTAATGGAACTGGGTTTTTAATTTTTTATCGGAGGGCGGAAATACGTTGTTAATAATTACTTACTTAAAAACTCTTCGTCCTTCAAATTCTGGCAAAAGCAAATTTTAAAAGTGGATCGTATCATTTTCGAAGCATTTTTCCATCTCCAGAGCATTTTGAATCTCCCAGAGAACGAAGAAAATTATTCGTGCTAGAAAACTAATAGATATTTTTTTAAGTTTACTAATAGAATAAAAAAAAAAAAAATATTTATTCACATAAATATTTTTTTTAAGAATTTTGGAGGCTTCCGAAAAATGACCCAAAGCAAAACCGTGAATAATATAGAAAAATATATATTTTCATTCTAAATGTGGCTGATTTTGTGCAGAATTAATAATGAAATAATTATCTGAAAGAATTTTAATATTAAATTACAGGTGACCAGAAAGCAAAAAGGCTTCACAAAAGTTATAAGTAACTATTTATAATGAGGACTTTTATATAAACAAATTATTTACAAATTCGTAGTCTAGGACATATGAAACAAAAAATTCAGCAGTATTTTGTAATTCTACAATTATTTTGAACATTTTGTTATTCTCAACACAATTCGTACTGTAATGTGGTTATTTATTTGCTTCATCTTTGTTTTCCATACTAACATACACATGATGTTGTTGGTAAATTTGTCATCCCAAAGTTTGCATTATAATTTTCCTTTTTCCTTATTTTTTTCCACTCACGTTATAAACCTTAAATCGATCACTTTGATTTTAATTGTATGTTGTTATCCTTTTCAACATAAACAATACATGCAAAAATACATTGGTTAATTTGTATAAAACAATTTTTTCTTACTTAACACTTTATTGAGCTCCTATTTAAATTTTTAAGATTATTATAATCATCGTTATTATATTTCTATGTCATAATACCCAATACAGAAATACCCAAAAACAAACATCTTTGTTTTTGTTAATTTCTGTTTTAAATTCTAATTCATTTTATTTCTGTTTATACATTACTAATGATGTCCACGCACAAGAATATTTTTCCAACATATTTTTTTGCATATTTTTTCAACATATTTTTTCACATATTTCGTACACATATATTCAACTTGTCAGCTTCGCAAGTCTTCGTTTATTCGTACACATTTACTTCGCAGTAAAAAATGCACAAGTTGAAATATTTTACGCAGTTCGTATTGGTCATGTTGCATATTTTTTGTTTTGTATAATTTTTGTTCAACATATATTTTGAAAATAAAAATATGTAAATGTACAAGTGAAAACATATATGGCGTTCGTTGATTGTGGTATATTTTTAGTATGTTTCACATCAAAAAATGTTAATTATGCATATTTTCAAAATGGGCTGTCGTAGAAAAGAAAAAACTATTTACTAATTTTTAAACTCTGATTAACAGTATTAATAATACCATATTTTTTGTTACTGGCAATGCTCTATTAGGAAACTTTCCATTGGCAAGTCTTTTCCCAAAATAATATTGCCACACTAGTAATGTTGCCATCAATGTTCAGGGCTGCCAGATAATATTTTTGTCCAACCACAAAATTTTAAAAAATTTTGCCCACAAAAATTCCCAAGTAATAAAAAAGACGATTAATTATTCAAAATAATGACTTTTTTTAAGAAGTATTTTCTTCTTACACAAATATATATGCATTGGAAGGTATACATTATATATTTAATTTCAACTTGTAAATTAATCGAGTAAGTAAAACTCTTCAACATGTCGGATTAAATTCTTGGCAACAGATTTTATTAATATATTAATACTTTAATAGCCAATGTAATATACAGTAGAGATATTTGTGAAAATCATTTGTTTTATTAATGTTTACTTGATATATAAAAATTTAAAAAACTTAAAAAATAGATATATATAAGGCCCACTTTGTTTGAGTATTTCTAAGAAGATTTATTTTAAGGGGCCATTACATGCCCAACATGTTTTTAATATCCCCAATCCCCAAACAAAAAATTTCATGCTAAAAAACCCTAAATCTGGCAGCCCCATCATTGTTGACGTTTGTTTTTCTGCTGAATCAAAACATCTGGTTACACGTTTCTTTTTGGGTTTTGCGTCTCCTCGTGGTTGTTGTGCGCATTTAATACCCGTTTATTTTTCTTTTATTTTTATTTAAATACACGTGTAAAATAAAAGAAAAAATCTTACAAAATGAGTTTGTATAATTTTAAAAAAATTATGGTGGTTCCGCCAGCAAAGGTATGTATTTTTTGAAATATTTACCCCAAGGGATCACCCTCTGGAGTAAACATAACCTCAATTACTTTGTTTACAAATAATCACAATTTCATCATAATGCTTTCCAGGACTTTATCGATATTATGCTGTCGAAGACGCAGCGTAAAACCCCCACTGTTGTTCATAAAGGTTACAAAATCTCCCGTATTCGTGCCTTCTACACCCGTAAAGTGAAATATACCCAACAGAATTTCCATGATCGTCTTTCGCAGATTATTCAAGATTTCCCTAAGCTGGATGATGTTCATCCTTTCTATGCTGATTTAATGAATGTTTTATACGACAAAGATCATTACAAATTGGCTTTGGGTCAATTGAATACAGCACGTCATTTGATAGACAAGTAAGTGTTATGAATATTCTTATCTATTGGTTGAGATTAACAGTTTTGTTATTTTTTAGTGTTGCTAAGGATTATGTCCGTTTGCTGAAATATGGTGATTCTTTATATCGTTGTAAACAATTGAAAAAGGCCGCTTTGGGTCGTATGGCCACTATTATGAAGAGACAAGCTTCAAATTTAACTTATTTAGAACAAGTTCGTCAACATTTATCCCGTTTGCCAACAATTGATCCCTATTCTCGTACTATTATTATTTGTGGTTTCCCTAATGTTGGCAAATCTTCGTTTATTAATAAAATCACCAGAGCTGATGTTGAAGTGCAACCTTATGCCTTCACCACCAAATCATTGTATGTGGGACATACAGATTATAAATATTTGAGATGGCAGGTAAGTTGTCGATGGAACTGAAGTGATTAATAGAAATGTTTTCATAAAAAGGAAAATTTTCTATAAAAGTTAATTTATCGAAGAAAAGACAATTTATCAAAAACTATGTACATAAGTCAAGTCGAAAATTTTCTATAAAAAACCATTTATCTAAAATGTTCTCTTAAGATAATTAGAGAATTGATCATGATACAAAAAATAACAAGGTACAATTATTAGATAGAGTTGTCATATTCAAGTCTTGTAAAGTCAAATAATTGAAAAATTTAAAACAAAAATAGAAATGAAAAAATTTAAATATGTTTCGTTTACTATAATGTATTAATCTCGATTATAAATATAAAAAAATTACTCAAAATTTTCTGTAAATTATCGAGATTTTTCTCCATTATGAGAATTTATCAAAAAATTTCTATAAAATGAAAATTTCTAAAATGTTTTTTTCTTTTTGAAACTAAAGTTTTATTAAAAATGTTGTTTAAATCTAAAAAAAACAATAAATTTTTCTGAATTTTAATTTTATTCGAACTTTACAATTATGAATTTATTTAATTTGTTCTGGTTCGAGTTCATAATAAAAATTTTGTTACTCATTGAACTCTCTAACTCACTTAAAATCGTAAATATTTTATATAATATTTATCCGATGGAAAATATTAATGATGCATTTATAAAAATAAAATTAAAAAAAAAAACATAAAATTTTCATTACGCAACTTTTTTTTAATATTTTTTAATTTCTAGTGCAAAAAAAAAAAATTCTTCGGACCGAAGGGTTGTTAACTTTGTGGAATGTCCAAATTCGGCGTCGCTAACATAATTTTTCCTTCTACCTTCCTTTTTATATAACAAAAATTATTTGATATAAGTTTTATAGGGAAGTACGATTTTCAAAGCCCTATAAATTCCAAACTATTGACTTGCACTCAAAAATGTTACTTCATTATTATCAGCAAAAGTAAAAGTACAAGAATAAAAAATTTGGAGCTAAATCAGGCTATTCAATTTATACTAAAATGTTTAACAAAAATAAAATTTATTTAACATTTTTTATAAAAAGACAATTTTTTAAATTTTCCGAAAAATACAATTTATCCGAAACTTTCTATAAGAGAATTTATTGAAAATTATGTGTACAAAATAATTTATCAAATATTTTATTAGACAATTTATTGAAAACGAGAATTTTATAAACATTTTCTTAAAACAAGAATTTACAGAATTTTTCTAAAAAAAGAAATCGCAAATTTAGTATAATGATTTTTTTGTTGAAATTTTTGTATAAAAAGAAAAATAAATTATTAATTTCCATTTTTAATGTATTCTTTAGGTCATTGACACACCCGGTATTTTGGATCATCCTCTCGAAGAACGTAATGTCATTGAAATGCAGGCCATCACAGCTTTGGCTCATTTACGTGCTTGTGTTCTATACTTCATGGATATTTCCGAACAATGTGGTCATTCCTTGGAAGAACAAATAAAATTGTTTGAAAGTATCAAACCTTTGTTCACCAACAAACCCTTAATATTGGCTATTAACAAAATTGATATTCTCAATGTTGATGATTTGCCCGCTGAAAAGAGGCAGCTTATTGAAAAGTTACAAGAAGACAAAGCTGTTCCAGTAATGTTTATGTCCACCGTTCAAGAAACTGGTGTAATGGAGGTTAAAATTGAAGCCTGTGAACGTTTACTCTCCTACAGAGTAGATCAAAAGATGCGCACGAAGAAGGTAGACAATATCCTAAATCGTTTACATGTTGCAATGCCTGCTCCTCGTGATGATAAGGCCAGAGCTCCTTGCATACCCGAACAGGCATTGGCTAGATTGGAAAAGAATGCTGCCAAGGCTGAACGTAAACGCAAATTGGAAAAGGAAATCGAAGAAGAAATGGGTGATGATTATACTTTGGATTTGAAAAAGAATTACACCGAAATTCCCGAAGAAGAACGTTACGATATTATACCTGAATTCTGGGAAGGTCATAATATTGCGGATTACATTGATCCCGATATCTTTGAGAAATTGGAAGAACTTGAAAGAGCCGAAGGTATACGTGAGGAAGGTGGTGTTTATGATATACCCGATATGTCTATGGATGAAACTCTCAAGGAGATTCGTGAAATGGCCAAGAAAATTCGCGAAAAACGTTTTATGTTGCGCGACGAAAAACGTCTACAGCCACGCAAAAACAAACCCATCATACCCAGACACAAACAGCCCAAGGTGCGTGATCGTTCTGTTACAAAATTGGTGGAAACTATGGAAAATCTTGGTGTCGATATGTCTGGCTCTTCCAATGCCAACTTTACCAAATCTGTGGTCGATTTGAGACGTGGTCAAATTGCTGTCGGCTCAAAGAAAGAACTCAAGAAACCTCTATTGGACAAAGAATCCTCGGCTATTGTTAAGAAGACTGGCCAGCCATTGAAACGTAAACCACCACGTGATACTATGGGCATTAAGAATACTGCCATGAAGAAGAAGGCCCAAGTGATGGCTAAGAAAGATATTGCTAAGAAAGTGGGACGTTTGTGTCTTAAGGGTGAAGCCGATCGTTTTATTGGTACTAAAATGCCCAAACATTTGTATGCGGGCAAGAGAGGCAGTGGTACAGCCGATAGACGTTAAATTATACTACGTCATACACTATCAATGGGGGGCACTACTTTAGTTAATACGGGAATATTTTATTTTTTATTAACATGATAAAATTGTGAAGTTTTTACAAGAGCTTTATTATTTTTTTTTCTTATGTTTTAATTTACAAACTCTATTGTAATAAATGAAAATTAATAAAACAACGTGTATTAGTTTATGTATTTAATTGAATTATAAATATGTAAATTATAGACAAAAATTAATACTGTATGAGTTTTTTTCTATTCTGAAAAATTAGGAGTTGGATCAAGATGAAATGCGTAGATTAAAAAATGTCTCTTATTTAACTACATTTTACCCTAAATCATAATAAATTCAAATATAATGCTACAATGCTGTGGTAACGGTTTCTATTGACAACTTATTTATTTCTTAAGTAAAAATTTATTTCGCTTTTAAATTTGTAACATTTGCAAGAAAATTCTTTCGGGGAAATGTCTAAAGCTACTACTATAAAGGAAGCTCTTAAACGTTGGGAAGAACGGGAACAACAAAGTGCAACTCAGGCTACTGTTATAGAATTGCAATTTCAATGGCCGCCCATAGAAAAAATGGACAATACATTAGGTTCATTGGTTAATTGCGAGTAAGTACACATTTTATTAATACATACTTTTTTTATAATTTAGATTATGATTTTCACATTTCAACATGAAAATCGAATTGGACATAAAAATAAGTTTTCTTTATAATTTCAAAAATATTGGCTAGTTTTATTTTATATAAAATTTGTATTGGAATATTTTGCTTAAAAATAAACTTCAGCGTTTTGATAAATGGACTCAGACCAATTTAAAAATAGTTGTCGTTCATTTCTTGAAGTAAACGGATATGTCTAAATACCAAATATTCTTGATTTGTAGTTTCCACCCCAAAAGATTTCTTCGTTTCATTTTTTTTTTTTTTTTTTTTGAAGAAACAAAGTACGGAATTAATTCCACTTTCGATCGGAATGGTTTTCTGTGACAGGCCTGATATTAACAAATGTAATGATTTTCTTAAGTCAAAATAACGTAACATCACATTTGTTAGATTGCAAATTATTAAAAATATAATAAATATTAAAATTTTGGAGTAAAAGTTATCTTTTTAATTATAATTTTTAATAAAATTTTTATTGATGTTACGTTATTTTGGCTTCAGAAAATTGAAATCTTGAAAAACGTAAACCTTTTAATAAAAGCATTCATCATCAATATACTGTGAGCGTCAAAAAAAAGTAAACAGCTCATTCCCTTTTAAACGAAGCCTTGTGAGAAGTAGATAAATAATGATGTAAAAATAGTGATATGCCAAAATTCTTTGGTAATTATGTAGAAATTGAACTCATAAAAACAATTTTCGAAAATAAATCTGAATAACGATAAAATTTAATTTTTAATAAAATACAGTCAAACAAACTATGGCTATAGCGAACACTTTTCTTCGGTCCCATTGATTTTACCAAAATTTCCCATACAAATAACTACTTTTATAACGAACACGGTTATAGCGAACTTTTTTTTATAACGAACACATTTTTATGGTCTCAAGAAGAATTTTTCATACAAAAAACTACGTTTTTAACGAACTCCCACAAATACTTGTTTTAGAAAAATAAAATTACACATTTCAAAAAAGTTCCAAAAATTTAAAAACTTATTTATTTCCATTTAAATTATTGGACAAATGGAAATAATTTTCATTGATTTTAATTTACATTATCGGCAAATAAAAGATGAATTTTACATTTATAGTTGCTGACCTTTTTAACATAACATACATTTATCGAAAATAGCTAATAATATAACTGAAATTATTTGAGGATTAAATACCAAATATTAGAAAATCACTATTCCTCAAAAATCTCAAAACATCTGTAATAAAAGAAATCATTGAATTAGTATAAAAATATAATTAATCTCAGTTTGACATTTGTGAAATAAATGATGAATGCAAAAAATATTATTCCTGAAATATTAATCATTAATATTTAAAAATCACAAATACCGCAAATTTTTAAAGGAAAGAAATACGCTTTAATTCCAAATATTAGTATTGTAATGAAAAAGTGTGTTTCTAACAAATATATATATATATATACGGATATAACGAACTACGTTTATAACGAACTAAATTTGTCGGTCCCTTCGAGTTCGTTATAACCGTGTTCAACTGTATAACAATTTTTACGCGTCAAAAAAAAGTAAACAGTTGTACCTTTCTTTTATAAAAAGGTCAGTAAATTATAAAAGTGGGAGAAGATCTTACACTTTTTTTAGTTTAAGTTTCAGGGAAGGACCAAGTTATAATCTTAAATGTGTTTCTTGCTTTAAAACGAGGTAAAAAGTGATTGTTTAACAATAGAAAAACAAACTTCAGTTCAAACACGAAAATAATATCAGATTTATATGAAAAAGGAAAAAATCCTTGAGTGTAATTGCAAAAATTGTTTTAAGAAATTATTGCGGAATAATATATAAATATACCAAACATCATACTGCAGATAATTTTCCTCGGGCAAGATGGTCAAATCATTTACAGACACAAAGAAAAAAGCTATAGTTTGCGAAGTCAAAGAAAGTCCTTCTTCTAGTACCTTAAAAAAGTAACGTTAATTTCCTCTTATTATTTTAGGGCTAGTACCATTAGGAACACTACACAAAAAAGGCTCCATAGAAGAACACCACGTAAGAACACTACATATCGTAAGCCAGCGAAACTAAATGTTTGAATCTCGCCCAAAAGTATAAAAATGAGTGTTAAACCTCCAGGAAAAATCCAGGAAACCGTTTTACTCAATGACAAAAGTAAATTTAAATATTTGGCGCCAAAAAAAAAAAACGAAAAATATTGCAAGGATGGAATGAAGGCGTCAATGTCACATGTGTGGTTGAGATAGTTGAACCTAATCGAGACCCGGTAATGGTCTGAGGATGTCAGGAGGTTTCATGAATCAGTTATTTCATATTTATAGAATCGACAATGAAATAGAAGATCATAAAAATAGTTTTAAACATAATATGGATCCTAGTGTGCGAAAATTTTGCTTATTGCACAACTACTTATTCCAAAATGACAAAGATCCCACGCATTTTTCCAAAATTGTGAGAGAATGGTTGCTTTATCGTACTCCCAAACCTATTTGTAATGCTCTGAAATCCCCACACTTTAATCCAATCGGATATCTGTTGGAACATATTGGCAAAAAATTAGAAGTATTACCATTATCATCTCTAGCTGGCATTACAGAAAGAGTAACCAATACAATAAAGCCAAATGGAAAATATACAAAGTATTAAATACAATTTTTTTGCATTTAATTATAAAACTGTTTTTTTTTTTGACCCGTAAAAAAAGATATTGATTCACAAAAAGTGCATTATTTTTTAATGTGCTGCTGTTTTATAATTTTTTTCTTATGAAATCCATATTTAGTTAATTACCAAACAAATGTGCATTAATCTCTTCTATATAGCATTTTTAATATAAATATCAAATAACTTTTTTTTTAAGAATACTTGCTGTTTACTTTTTTTGAAGCTCACAGTATTAGGCGATATTTAAGGATGTAATAACCCAAAATTCTTGATGGTTGGACAATTTATTTTGATTTTATAGTTTTTTGTGCCTCTTGTGAAGTTATGAAAAATGATGTTACGTTGTTTTGCATTTTCGGTGACGATTTGTAATTCTTATCATTTACAAAGTCTTACCGCGCCTTTAGCTGGAGTTACAAGTGAAATAAACTTGCTTTGGAATGACTGTTTATTCGAAAAATAAAAACTTTCAGGTATGTGATGGAAAACGATTTCAAAAACGAATCGATTTCAAATAGAAAAAATGTGTGAAGCACTGATATTTTCGTTTTTGTTATTGATAAAAATTATATTTTAATCACTTTCTTTTAGATTTTATTAAATAATTTTTTTATATTTGCCTAAAAATAATTGTTATTTTTCACATGAAATTCATCACAATTTTTCAAACCGATTCGTTTTTAAAACGATCGGTTTTCATCACATACCTGTTTACTTCTGAAGGTATGTAGTAGGGTATCCAATCGATTAACCGTCATTCGGTTATCCGGTTAATTTTTGTCGATTAACTGTCCGAATAATTTAAAACTGTTTATTTTCGAATAACAAATAAACCGAATAATTTGTGTCGAATAACCGGTTAACCGAAATGTAGTTTTCTTGAGTTATAAATTAGAAAATTTTCCATTTTTATGATAAATCTATGTAAAGAACATTTTTTTAAGAGGCCTGTTACATTCAGTAAAAATAAATAAAAATAATTTTTAGTGAGGTACTTTTTCTTCTGTTTTAAAAGTAATAAACCAGGATCCAATATATAAAGAAAGTTTTTAATTAATTGTTTTGCTATAAGACGTTAATATTCGGATGCTATCTTTACAAAAAATATAAAAAAACTGAAACAAATGAAAAACAATGTTGTGAATAATCTTCTTTATTAAAATAATAATAAAAATTAAAACTAATTTCATTGAGCCGTTAAAAAAAAAAAAAAAAAAAAAAATTGGATGTTCATTGCAATTTTGGACAAAATCGTGAACATAACTAACACAGGTATCAAAAAATTCAATTCATTGAAAATTATACGAATTTGTACTATTTCTGGGTTACAAGTTCAGTATCTTATTGAATTCTTTGGATGCTTTTTTTGTTGGGATAGAATGTTTTATAAATATCGACAAGAAAAGGTAATAATATTATATCTACATAAATAATTAAACTTGTATCAATAGAAATCCTTAAAACATTACTCTGAGTAAAGTAAATTCAAAGTTACACAAGCCACAACACTTTCAATTATCATCTAAATATACACAAAAAATATTAATTTAGACTCTTTTAACAAAATATCATTCTTACATGGAAAATATGTACACTTACATGAAAAATGTGTTAAATAAAGCGGAATTAGGAGAATATTTTATAGTATTAGCTAAAAAATGAAAATTTTTCATACAAATAGGAGAAAATAATTACGAAATGATCCCCTTGTAAAAGAATTTTATCTTATATTATGTTTCTAAGTAACTATTTCAATATATTAAATGCGATAATTTGTGTAATTTACATGTTTTACATGTATTAAAATGCTATTCGGTTAATCGAATAATTTGTCGATAATCGGTTATTAACCGATCAACTTTTAACCTCGAATAATTATTTGTCGAATAAACCGATTAATATGAACACCCGAATAATTGGATACCCTAGTATGTAGTCAAATATTGGGAGAAAATGACGTAACCACTGCATAAAATATTTTCTAACTTCTCCATTTCAGAAAGAGTAACCAATACAATAAAAATATTTTTTACTTATCATTGGTCATTGCTGCCTTTTAACCGAATTTTGTTTGAAGCTGTTTTTTCTTACAAAACGTTTGCAAGATCAAGCAACGGCAAACAATTTTTTTGTACAATTAGTGGTCACGCAAATTTGGTCAAATATTTGACAAATGTGAACATAGCTTGACGCATAAAAAGTGTAAAAATTAATTAAATTGTTATGATGCAAAATAAATGAAATATGATTGGGATGAAAATCAAAAAAGTTTAACGATTTTCATCGCAATCATACACAACACATTTTTTTCAATTTTGATAATATTGACCAAAAAAAGTGGTCAACGAAACGAAAGTTAATCGGGAGCACAAAAGCTTAGTAGGGCAGAATTGATAATATTCGTAAATAAACACTGGCAACACTAGCGAAAATTATGATTTTTTTTGCCGAAAAAGTATTTATACTCTTTTTTCTCTTAAACAATTTTTTTTAAGAACATATAATAATTTTATGTTTTTAGAATTAAAAAAAAATTTATACACTCAATAGGAATAAGTGTAGACTCGAACTGAAACTATTTTATATCAAAATTTTTACTTTAGTCAATATGCTCTTAAATCCCAACTCATGTATCCCGAAACAGGTTGCACTTTCGGAAACTCCGATGTTTTCTAAAGAGGTTGGCAAAATATTTTTCTGGACCTCTACCAACTGTGTACTTAATGAGGAAAATTTAATAAAATCTCTTTTATGCTATTTTTCGGGAATTGCGGGATTTTTTTTATTAAGCACTGTTTTGTGACGAATAAGAAACATTTACGACAATTACATAAAATAGTATGTCACCAAAAATTATATTTTTCATTATAAATTGTTTTTCTTTTTTCAGACGCTTAAGCTTGTCCACAAATATGATAGAGAAAATTTTTGGTCTAAATGGCATGAAAAATTTAAGAGTTTTATCGCTAGCCAGAAATTATATAAAACAAATATCGGGATTGGTAAGATTTTTTTCAATTATTTTAAAAATCAACTTAAGGTATGTTCAGACTAGTCAAATATTTGATCAAAATGACATAACCACTATACAAAATATTTTCTAACTTATTCACTTTAATGGGAAAATAATTTTTACTTATAATCAATCATAGCTGACATTTTACTGAATCTTGTTTGAGGTTATTTCTCTTACAAAACATTTTAAAGATAAACCAAGGGCAAACAATTTTTTGTAGAACCAGTGGTTACGAAAATTTGGTCAAATATTTGACAAATGTGAACATAGCTTTAGTCATCCAGCAAAAAAAGTGCTTCAACTTCAAATTAGATTAGTAATTATTAATCTCAGTAAAAAAAAAAATGAAAATAACTTGTGTAGCTCTTTTCCACACTATTTACATCCTTTCAATGACAACTAGGGTTTAGGGTCCGGGAATTCCCGGGCGGGAAATCCCGGGAATTCCCGGAAATTTTTCATCGGGAATTCCCGGGATTTTTTTTCCAATTTTCCCGGGAAAACGGGAAATTTAATATTCACGTAGTTTTATAATCCTATAGCAAAAAGTGTTACTGTTTATATCACCTCAGTGAAAATTTTACATTAATTTAAACATACTACTTACTAAAGGCATTTTTAGATGTTAACAAATTAATATAAAATTCGATTCAAGTTATATTTTATTATTGAAAAACATTTCATCGGTGCGCTGATGAAGTCCTATTTTACTACTTTTCACTAGGAAAAAATAAAACGTTTTATTTTTGTCAATTCACATTACGAATACACGAGTTTTAAACTGGGTTTTTAAGCTGTGTAAATATGTAAACATTTTTTATATGAAAAATGGATAAGAACTTTTCTTTTAACATCAGAAATAAATGCCGCTACTTTTTAAAAAATTATTACAATTCTACTTTTAAAATGTGTAAATATATTTGACTACGAATGTATTTTTCAAAAGTATTCGTCTTGAAATGATTAACAATGTTTTTGAAATGTTAAATGAAAAATAATTTTTATCAGATTTCCGAACACTATATCATTGGACCTCAAAATATTGTTGGGAACCAATTTTTAAAGTGTTTTAGAATTGTGTTTTAAAACGAATCAATAAGATAAGAAAAACCATTTATACTAATATTTATGCCATAGATTAGGGTTTATCTTTTTTAAATTTTTAGCGTGAAAAGTATTTAACCTAAAAATCTGGAGTATACAGTTTTTAATTAAATATTAGAAATACTAATTTTTCATTCCATAACACCATTCACAAAAGCATACTTCTACTGACTCAATTTATAAAGAAGTCATTGAATTTTTTTTTTAATTCAAATTTTCTGCAAATTGAATGGAAATATAAATATTTTTTTTATGTGTATTTTTTTCATCATATTTTATTTTTTAATAAGTTTGTTCCCGGAATTTTTGGGATAAAATTAGAAAAGCTTGAAGTTTCTCTCAAAAATGTACAAAAAACTATTTGTTTAGCCATAATGAAAACTCCAATCTATTTGGAAATTCATCAGTGAATGTTATTTTATTTTTTAGTATATATGAACGTTCTTAATTTTTTTAATTGAAACTTTCTTCTTAGTAACAAGAGCAAAATATGTTTTATTTATTTTCATTCAAAGTTTTTATTTTTATTTTTTGTTTATTTGACAATTTACTAAGTCTATTCAAAGAAATAGTCTGGGCTGTTTCGTGCAAGACGTTGAACATTATTCTCTCAAAATCACTCTTATTTCCTAATTTTCGAGTACGGGAACACTTTTGGGTAAAATAGGGATCCTGCATGCTCCCAATTTAGAGTACAGGAACAAAGTTAATATTTTACTAAATGAATAAAAAAATATTTTCTAAAGCTAATTCGTAATAGATTTGAATAGAAGAAAATTTTAATGATTCAAAATATTTTTTAAGCTTGAATTGTATAATTGGTAGTGAATTCTTTAAGCAATTAATTCTTATGAAGTCAAAGAATTTAAGTCTATGAATTAAATTGTTATGAATGCTTTAAAGAAATAACTGGGAAAATAAATTTAATTCGATTTTGAAAAGTGAATTAAAGAATTAAACCTATGGAACCTCTTCTTACAATAGGCATTTATTTTATTTGAAATGTTAAAAATTGTTTAAATTTTTAATTAGAAGTCATACTTTAATATTATTTTTTTATGTTAAAAAAAAATAATACTTTGTATTAATACAAAAATTATTTAAAATGTCTTAAAGCTAATTTCGGCACATTATTTTATTTTTAGTTCTATTTGCGGTCAATTCTGTTCAATTTTTTGTTTTTAATTTTTTAAAAAATATTTTAATAAAGAAAATGAAAAATGTGACATTTAATAATACCTTTTTTGATATGTATTATAGAAAATGAAACTCTGGTATTAATACAAAGTATTATAGTATAAAACCACCTGAACTAATCGTAAATTTGATTTATAATGTTGTTTTAAAGTATTGAATAGAAAAAATTAAATTTTTTATATGAAATCATTGCTTTTTTCTTATAATTAAAATTTCCCGGGATTCCCGGGAATTCCCGGGAAATCGAATTTTTTATTCCCGTTTCCCGGGAAACAAAATATCACGGGAAACCCCAAACCCTAATGACAACACAATGTTAAAATTAGACTTTTTGAGTTTATTTTTCACTGGACACTTAAAGAAATTTCAATTCTGAACAAATCTTAAAACAGAATTGTTAAAATTCTGACTAAATAATTTCATTAATATTTTCCTTTATAGGAGGCCGTTGCTGACACACTTCAAGAACTTTGGATCAGTTATAATCTCATAGAAAAAATTAAAGGTCTTTCTGCTCTGCGCAATTTAAAAGTTCTCTATATTAGCAATAATCTTATTAAAGATTGGGCTGAATTTAATCGTTTGCAAGAATTGGAATCTCTAGAAGATTTAGTAGTGGTGGGTAATCCTATAGCTGATGGTCTGGATGAGGCTACCTGGAGGGCTGAGTGTATAAAACGTTTGCCGACTATTAAAAAATTGGATGGTGAACCGGTGGTGTTAAATGAAGAGCCACAATTGTAAAATAAACAAATAACAATTAAATATTAATTGCTAAAAGACAAGGTGTTAAAAATGGTGAAAAACTAAATAAAATGTTTAATAAATAATAAGTTATTACAAAATAATTACATTTATATAATAATTGCTGTAAATATTTTGTAATTGTGCTGTACATATTTGATTAAAGAATTTATAATTACTTAGTCGCTTTTTATTTTTTTCATATATAAATAGTAAGGATGTTTTAAGGAACTCAGTTAGTTTAAATTTTGTCAACATAAGTATTGGAAAGAATTGGAAAAATAATGCCAAAATTACAAGACTTACAAGTGCCTGAAGATGTATTTTCAAATTCTCTAATCAGTTTACATTTAAAGTGCATGAAATTATTTGGTTATATTGTATCCACCCAACAACACAATAAACGTTTTAGTTTACGTAAAGGTGCTACATTTACAGCCTCATTTGCGGTGTCCTGTTGCTTAATTGTAAGTTAACAAAGTTAATGTAAAAATTTGTGAATGTTTAAAATTCTTTTAGGAACAATTAATGTAAAATAATTTACAGCGAAACTTGTAAAATGTTTGATTATTTTTATTTATTTTGCTTTTTGTTTTGTGAAAAGTTTATAAAAATATCAAGGGGATTTACTAGTTTGGCCGATGGTGCTACTAGTTGTGCTACAGCATTTTTATATCTATCCACATCGATTGCAACGGCAAATGCATTCTTTGAAAGGACACGTAAGTTTAAAAAAATATTTAGTTTAAAATATCACAGATTAGCAAAGAAATCCTTCTTCAAACATACTAGACTAGATGGAATTTGAATTGCTAAACTAAAGTCTGCTGATTTTTTATGAACATAACTAATATGATCTCTAGTGTTACCAGAAAATGTTCTCATTCTTCAAAGTGAAGCTCTGACCTCAATAACCATCACTTTAAATCTATATATAAAAGAGTAACGTCACTGAGTGATTGTCTAACTGACTTACTTGATGATTCATCATCGCACAGCCCAAACGGTTAAAGCAAGAAAGATGAAATATGGACTGTATATTGGTCTCCTACCGAATAGATCCACTAAGATGTGATTTTTGGAAATTCGAATGTTTAGGGGGTAAAAAAGGGTAAAATCGGTAACCTTATCTCTTAAACTAATAAATATAAAAAAGTTGAATAGTTATTGTTTTTCATTTAAAAAGTAATCGGATAGGTTTCTGGTACTTTTTTGAAGTTCGGCTCTTTTAGGGAGAAAACGGGAAAAACTTTTACTTTTTGTGGCAACCTATCTATATTTTAATCCAGTAAGCATAGAAATAAAATGTGCATCAATTCAGTACCTTATCGAAAATTTGCGAACACAAGTTTGGTACTTTTTGGAAACTCGAACATTTAAATGGTAAAAATCGTACCTGTTTTTAGCATTTTTTCTCAAAATATTTTTTTCTTTTTACTGACACATACATATGAATATTTTAACATTAGATACAAGTACAATTTAGAAATTCATTGGAATACAATCTTTTTTACAACCAGGGGGAATAAAAAGCACCAAAAAAAGGGACAAAATCGGGAAATTAAATTTGAATTTTAAATAATGCATTTTTATTATATTAAACATATAAACATGAACTTAACTACATGTTGTTCTAAGTGAATGAGAATTCACAAGATGGGGCTTTGTGGTACATTTTTGTTCTTTAATGGTACTTTTTGTATAATATTGAACCTAGAAAAATTTAATTAAAAATACATGGGTAAGAATTCAAGAGGGAGACTTTGTGGTACTTTTTCGTTCTTCCAATTGTACTTTTTTAATTTTCTATAATAATGTACATACAAATATGAAATTAAAAACATATGGTCCTAAAATTAATGAGAATCCAGAAAAGATGATTTGTGGTACTTTTTCGTTCTTCTAATAGTGCTTTTTGAATTTTCTAAAATATTGAACCTAAAAACATGAAATTAAATTAAAGATATATGGACCTATGTGAATGAAAATCCGTAAGATGGGACTTTGTGGTAATTTTTCGTACTTACAATGGTACTTTTTGAATTTTCTATAAGATCTAAAATGGTACTTTTCGTTATTATAATATTACTGTATGGTTCTATGTTGAGAATCCACAGGAAGAATGTGACTAATAAACATTCTTCTCTATTAATATATAACAATAGAAATAATTTGGTAGTTCGAACGCTAAATATGTAAGAAACAGGTAACTAAAATATTTAAGAAGTTTATTGCTCGTAATGCCGACAGAGCACCAATATTATAACTGTTCTTAAGGGAGTTGGGAATCATAGTTTAATTTTACGTGTTTTTTCACTTTTGGTATTTCATTTTATTTTTTCGACCAAGTTTTTATTTGGTCTATGTTAGAGTACTGCAAGATCGGGTTAAATGTTATCTATATAAAAGTGAATCTGTGTTTATTAGTCTGTCAGTTTTTGAATTTTATTTCGATGTTTTTATTTTATTTCAATAGTATTATTTAAAAATTTATAGTTATATAATTCTGGTTCTGGTCGATTGACAGGATGGCTTTTCATTAGATAGTGCCGAGGAAACGCTTTTTTGAGATTTCGATGTAGGAAGATCAAACGATGCGTATTTATGATCTGAATACGGAAAAAATATTTTTAATATTTTTTAAATTCATCTTTAGTTACCTACCAGCGCATGTTGGGTTTAAGAATACTGATAATGATGTTTAATTCAAAATTTGATGTTTGGATTTTATAATAACTTTTGATATCGGGTAATATAAATTAAAATTCGTTATCACTTACTGTAAAATTTTTTGTCATATATTGCCTACTTGCTTGTGTAATAAGAAAAAAAATTTTGCCAATATTTGCTTAAACAAAAAATATTTAAGTTTATATTAAAACAAACTAATTGAAATTGTACAAAAATACAATATATTAAGCAATTCAAGCCATAAAAAGTGTAATAAACACATTTTTAATAGGTCCATTTTTAGATAGGGCCTGCTAATTGCCAAAAATATATCTTAAACGAATCGCAAATTTTTGATTTTCTGCGTTATTTATCGAACAACATTAATTGTCATATAAAACGCATTTGTCTGCTCTTTCCTTGTCTGCTCGAAAAACAAAAACATATTTTTATTTTAAACTAGCTAATACCTGGTGTGCTTAGCCACCCCCCGAAATGAAATACATAGTAATTAAAGGATTAAAAAATATATTTATTTAGTAATTAAAATATAACATTTTTCTTAAAAATTAGATAGATAGATAGATAGATAGATAGATAGATAGATAGATACACACAGAAAAAAGATTAGTTGGAAAATGGTTACGAAGCCGGATATTTGATAAACTATATAAAAACTTAATTGCAGCTATTAAAATTTTATTAGTTCTATAGATTTTCCTCTTTTGTATTTTTAAAAACATATACTTAAAATATAGTTCTTTTAATTCAGTTACTGTAATCAATTATGCTTGGTTAAAATATATTAAGCAAATTCAGGGGAAACAAATGCATTGAATTCATATTTCATAACGAATTGTTAAGATTTGAAATTAAAAATATATTGTATTGTGACAATTTAACTAATAACTGAACTTTCAGTTACATTAACAATTAAAATTCGATTATAGTAACAAAAAAGAAATCAATTCGTTATTTACAAACGAAATATTTTTATACTGATCAAAGAAGATATGAAAATACATATATTTGTCATTTATTTAAACAAAAATTAAAAATACATAAAATAGATAAATTTAAATCAATAAAAAATAAACTAAAATTAAAACAATACACAAAGAAGAAAATACAGGGACTACAATTTATTTCCATATGGACCAAACACTTGGTAAGTCCTCTTTTATTAAGAGGAATTTGAATTAATTTGTTGATTCCCATAAACATTTTTAAATAGACAACATTTTATATCAGTAATAGCTCAGCCACCATTCAAGATCAAATATCCTTTTTGGTAAAGAATCCTTAAACAAATTCATGGAATACTCAAGAATTCTTCATTTTCTTATTGGTTGATCTTGTGTTAAACGAGTTTAGTTTCTAGTCAATCTACTGTTTTGTGAGATAGTGACCATTTTTATACCTTGACTTATTTTTCGGTTGTGTGGCTTCCAAAGTTATTTTTTAAACTCTTGAGGACTTAATTCTTTTCCAGGTTTCCTTTTGTGAACTATAATGGTAAAGTAATTTTATTTCGCAGCAATATTGAATGAAAATTTTAAAATTATTTATTTTTTTATAGACTATATCATTAATAAATCCTTATAGAATTGCCATTATCTGCGTTTTATTTGATGGTGGCACGTTAAACCTTGTGTATGTGTTCCTATTTTCTTGGAAGGAAGTTCTATATGATGTGCCGGGTCTAAATTCAATTAGTTAAAAAAAGTACAATTGCTTAGTCTTTCCAGTAGATATTTCTGTGAGTTGTTATCAATTATTTTTTTCATATTTGTATCCAGTATAAATGTTTGCAATAAAATAAGGAGAAAAAATAAAATATAACAAAAAAAATTTTTAATGAAAGCTAATAAAAGAAAAACTACAGTCCTCCCAATCGATATATTCAGTGCCTTTCATCGAATCGATATTTTAAAACGGTTATAAGTACCATTAATTCAGCAATGGATAGTACTTGCAACCGAATTTAAGATAGTAATTGTAACCGACAAAATTCGTTTGGCAAAAAATTCGGTTGCTGCAACAAATCCGTTTTCTCTGTGTAGATAGATAGATGTTTCCGGTGCAAAATTTGAAAATTCATGCTCTAATAGTTTTCCAGATATACTAATTTTTGTATTTAATATTTATGGAAGCGACCATACCCCCATAATCCATTATTAGACAAATGTTTTCATGGATGTCAAAATTCTTTGTGCAAAATTTGAGCATTCCAAATCCAATAGTTTCCCAGATATACGAATTTTTTCATTTAATTTATATGGGAGGTACCATGCCCCCTACTTCTAGTCCGCCCATATTTTTCTTAAATATTAATATTGATACCAAAGTGGCTCCGACAAAATTTTATAACTCTAACTGTTATATTTTCTCAGATATGATAATTTAATATTTTTTTTATATGGGAAGTGCCACGCCCACATGTGCTAGTAATTTTTGTCCAAAATATTCACATTGAAGCTAATGCTAGTCGTACAAAATTTGAGCTCTCTAACTTTTATAGTTTCCCAGATATAAAAATTTTGGTATTAACTTTATATGAGAGATGACACGCCCATTATTTATTTTCCTCCCATTTTTGCACAAAATGTTCACATTGACACTTAAGTTTATTGTACAAAATTTGGGAAATGTAACTGTTATAGTTTTCTAAATTTACGGCATTTGGTATTGGCAAGCAATATTAGGCGTCGGATATGCCACACCCCCTATTGCTAGTTCTCCTATTTTTTTCCAGAATGTTCAAATAGGTGTCAAAGTTGTTCGTGCAAAATTTGAAGACTCTAGTATTAATTGTTATTTAGTAAGTGGGCGTGGCACCTCGCCCACATGGAATTTCAAAATAAAAAGTAGCCTATTTTTCCTTCCAGGCATATAGGAACACACTGTGAAAAATTCAAGAAAATCGGTTTAGCCGTTTAGGCGGCTATAGACTTCAAACAAACATACATACATACACACAAACAAACACACATTAATTTTTATATATATAGATTATAGCATTTTATTTATTTATGAATATCCATTAAAAAGATATATCTTTTAAAATTAAGCTTCTCCGAATTAATCACCATTTTCACTATCGTTCAACCCACTGTACAGCGATTGAAATCGCATGCCTGTTATATTTTGGCCAATGAAAGTTTCGAGTTTTTTTGCGAATAATGATGATCTTTTTTCGCATGATTCACTAAAATAATGGTTTATTAAAAAAATTTCGAGACAAAATTTAAAACTTTTTTTTGTTAAAAGGTTCTAGACTCGTGACTTTCAATCGATGCACAGTGGGGCCAAAACTACTAAACTACTCAGATCGAATTGAAATGTATGGAAGAGATGTAGAGGAGGACCTAAGCAAAATTTCCATACAGGGAAGAAATATTTAGTATTTGTAGTACATAGAAATTTGTTGAAAACAGAATTTGTAAAAATTGTCAAACAGTTTAAAAACAAAAAATTAAAAATTATGAATGAAAATTATATTTCTTCATAAATTTTATTTGCTTAATAATTTTATTTTTTGAATTAAAAAGTGTTTGTATGTCCGGGTTCACACACAGCAATTTTTCTTGTCGCAATTCTGAATTTATAGAAGAGAGAGTAGAAGGGAAGTGTAAACTTTTACATTCTCTTTGCTTCTCTCGCTTACGAAGTCAGAATTGCGGCAAGAAAAATTGCTGTTTGTGAACAAAATTTGTGAAAATATTTTGTCAGACGAAAAACAGACCAATAAAATGATATATGAGCAGTGATGTTTAATTTCATGGTGTTTTCCAAAAAACGAGTCAAAAACTTGTGTATGTGAACATAATATTACTCAGCTAAGTTATCGAAAAAATTTTTCAGCATTTTACTTCGAAATACTATATTCCAAATTACACATTATTTAAAAAAAAATGTTCCATCATACCCCAGTCAAATAATTATATGTGCATACCTATAAAATAATTTGTTTTCTTCAAAAATAGGATTTTCAAATTCAAATCTTTTTTATACTTTTTATGTTTATTAGAGCTTTATAAGTCAAATGAAAAATTTATTTCTTTTGGGTATTTTGTGGCAAAATTTAATTGATTTTAAAATTGTTCATACACGCAAAGAAAAAATATGGTTCCTGTGACCATAAACTAAGAGCAACATACTATGATTGTAATATATGATTCCAGGTTACAATAAGTATATTTGTACGTAATCATTATTATGATTCCAATTTATAATTTATTAGTAAGGTTCATAACCTTATTAATAACTTTTAGTAAGTTTTATAACTTTTTCTTAAGTATTGCTTTCAATTTCATCATGTTTTTATCATTTAATAATTCCATGTTATCATATATACTATTCCATTCTATCATATATATGAACTAAATCCATCATAAGTATAATTCCATTTTATAGTATATATAATCCCATGTTATCATGTATATAATTATATTTTATCATATATATGAACTAATTTCATCATATATATAATCCCATTTTATCATATATATGATCCCATATTTTCATATTTATATTCATTTGTACCACGATATGTGGTACATTCATTATACTGAATAAAAACTTGTCAATTTATATTTGTTCATATATAAACTAAATGAGAATTATAACTACTGGACTGATACACAAAAATGTGTATTCTAAAGGCATTGAAAGTTAATGGCTTAATGGTTGTAGAATTAACCAAATTTGTAAAATGAAATGAATGGTTATGTAATTAACTAAATTGTTGTAGAATGGACTAAATGATTGGATTTATTCACAAATATGATTTCATATAAACATATTTAAATACATATTATAATTCTGTGAACCATATTAAAATTTTGATTGTGGGTAATCATTAAATAATTAAACAGAATCATAAACGTTGCTATCATGAACACAGTATATTTAAATCAATGAAAAACGACTATATAATCATTGAGTAGTTGTGGTGATCATGCTGTAACCATGTTTTTTCTCTGCGTGTAGAAAATAATTATATGTGTACGACAGGAATTTTATAAAAATCCTTTATTTAAATAAAGTTAATTTTCAATATTCATGATAGTTGTTAAGGAATTGTGTTGTCCTAATATAACGTTACCAGATATCATAACGTTTGACCATATATAGGTCAAAACTGTAGTATACTAATACAAAATCAATTTGAAACATTTAATATTGTCATATATCTCTGAATCTAAATATATCTCAGCAGGAATTATTCTTTGGAAATCCTTATGTGATAAAGGTCTTAAGATCATTGCTGGTCGCTGCAGAAATATGATATTTTGTGACTTAAAAACAGATTTTGAAACCCGATATAGTACACTAAGGGAAAAAATTCGATTCAAAATCAACAACGGTTGTGCTCACATTGGTAATTTACGGTAACAGCTTTTTAATACCTTTCGTTAACAAATTTAATAGAAAACATATGTAATTTAACAATTTGATACCGAAATGGTTTCAACTTGGTACCAAATTAAGTATTGATTTTCAATAAGAATTGAACACGCAGTGTTTAATTTAAACACATACGGTGTAGATACACTATTGACACAGAATGGTATCGTTTTCAACACGTATGTGATTGATATTTCTCTGGGTGTAACATCGTCACATTAATTTACTGAAAAATCTAATTTAAGTACGAAATTCATTAACGAAGCTATTTGAATTTTTGTCCAGTAAATTTATGTTGTGCTGTAAATTAATTTTGCTACATCTAATAAATATTTTCAAATTCTATCTATAACTAAAATTGACTTACATTATGAGCGATTCAACACTATGATTACGCTTCAAGCATGTCTTTTGTAGACGTCGAATACCCATGTAGAATTTATGATAAACACTTGGATGATTTAAATATAATATTTTTCATCTCTTATACACATGAACTCATGGTGTAATTAAAGTTTTTAACCAAAAAAGTATATTAATCATAAAATCCTGCTTGTGTATTTTTGTACCGCTCTATAAGTTATGTTTTTGCCACCCAAGAGTTATAATTTTAATCTAAAACCTCTTTTATTAATTTAAGCACACATCCATTTATTAAAAACCGTTCATTTCGCCTTTATTTGTCTGTAACAAATGCTGTTCTCTTCGAAAAATGTCATTAAGTCCCACTAATTAGCAATCGATTATGGGTTACCGCTCCTAGAATCATAGCAATTTCTCAGATTTTTTGAAAATTATCAACAGTATTATGATAAACATTTTCTATATACACCATTTTTCGGAATTTTACATAAATATTCGTCTTATTTTAATGATTTCAGCACTTCAACTGACAGTTCACGTCTTGGTGACTTGTTTTGGCTATAAATTTAACTAAAAAATAAAAAAAATTTGGTTTTTTAGGTCCAATCGTCTTAAATATTCTCCAAATAACTTTAATTTTAACTTTAATTGGTTAAATGGTTCAAACTGTGAATTTTATGTCAGTCTGGTGAGTAAAAAAGTCAATTTGCACATATAATTATTTTCCATTAAAATTTAGAGAATGATTTGTTTATTATAACGGTACTTCGAATACAATGCCAAGAGGAACCTAACATTTTGCAAATAGGGACAGTAGATAAGAGTGAAAAAAAAATATAAACCAAAAAAATGTTTATCACTCTTGGAATATATAAAAACCAGAAAACAAATATTGCACATATAATTATTTGACAGGGGTATACCTCGAGACAAAAAATTTAAATTCAAGCGTAAATATTTTTTTAACTGTAAGACATTATGTTTTTCTTTATCTTGTCAAAACAAAAAGTGCAATTTTTTCGTAATTTTCAAAAAGTCCATAAAATTTTTGTATTAAATTTATTTTTAATGCTCCGATTTTATTATATACAATGTCCGTTTAAATCAAAAGGTATAATCCCGCGGACAAAAAGTGTAGAAGAATGCGAAAAATTTAAGTAATTTTTAGCAATCTATTAGTTTCTAGTCTTGTGAGTTCAGACCTGTAACCAAATTTTTTAAAATATCAATACCACAAAACTTATTAAGGATTTAAATCAGTTTCAGCCATATAAATTCATTTAAAAATTCTCATATTTTCTTAAAATCCCCAAATGGAAGTTAATTTTTCAATTTGGGAACAAATCCCCTTATCTAGCGACACTTAATAGGGAGGTTACACCAGTATAACTTGAGAACGGTTTGTCTTATTTAGATAAATATAACTCCAATAGAAGCCGACTACATTTACCTTCAAGTTATCTTAATATTATATTTTTATCCACTCAAAAGTTTCAGAGAAGAAGTATTGAGCAGTTAAAAAAAGTAATGTTAATATGACTTAAAGACAATTTTGGTCCGCATCTTTTTTTTATTTATGGAGGGTTAAACAAACTATTTATTGAATCAAAACATAAATTTAATTGTTTAATATAAATATTATTTTAACAACTTCACTTATTTAATTTAAAAATAAGTTTAACAGACTAGATCATATTATTCATCATTGGCCAATTTAAATTAATCCAAAGCTTCAATATTTTTTTTATTATAAAGTATTAAAATTTGAAATTTATTTTCTTGATTCAATACATTTTAATATTGTCTGAAAATAGAAAGTAGAAAATATACTGTGAAAAAGGACGAAATATCTTTACCGATTTAGAAGTTATGTCACAGAGAAAATTCTATTAAATGATTTATCAAAGATAAAACTTTTCCAATTACTTTTTTAATTGTATCAATTACACAGGTTTACAAAATGAAAAAAAAAAAAAAAATGTCTGCAGCACTTGAATAACACAGTTCCCTGTGTGCTGCTTGGCGGCACAGGGTTTCTCAGTTAATTCGATTTGGATTTTATTCACAAATTCGTGGATACTCATTTACAAATTACATAGAAATATAAAAAAATCAGAAAATAATTTTCATATTTTTTAATAACTTGAAGAGAAATTTAATTAGAATTCTTTGATATTGTTTTGAATAAAATAGGAGAAATGCTTCAGTATATGGTGCAACCTCCTTAATTTTGCAAATCACGATTTATCGAAAGAGCTAGAGTCAATTCAAAAGAAGTAAATTGGAGGCTTAGTACACGCAGAGAAAAAACATGGTTACAGCATGATCACCAGAGCTACTCAATGATTATATAGCCGTTTTTCATTGATTTAAATATACTGTGTTCATGATAGCAACGTTTATGATTCTGTTTAATCATTTAATGATTACCCACAATCAAAATTTTAATATGGTTCACTGAATTATAATATGTATTTAAATATGTTAATATGAAATCACATTTATGAATAAATCCAATCATTTAGTAAATTCTACAGCAATTTAGTTAATTACATAACCATTTATTTCATTTTACAAATTTGGTTAATTCTACAACCATTAAGCCATTAACTTTTAATGCCTTTTGAATACACATTTTTTTGTGTATCAGTCCAGTAGTTATAATTCTCATTTAGTTTATATATGAACAAATATAAATTGACAAGTTTTGCTTTTATTCAGTATGATGAATGTACATGTGGTGCAACCACCTTAATTTTGCAAATCGCGATTTATCGCAAGAACTAGAGTCAATTCAAAAGAAGTTGATTGGAGGCTTAGTACACGCAGAGAAAAAACATGGTTACAGCATGATCACCACAACTATTCAATGATTATATAGCCGTTTTTCATTGATTTAAATATATTGTGTTCATGATAGCAACGTTTATGATTCTGTTTAATCATTTAATGATTACCCACAATGAAAATTTGAATATGGTTCACTGAATTATAATATGTATTTAAATATGTTTATATGAAATAATATTTATGAATAAATCCAATCATTTAGTAAATTCTACAACAATTTAGTTAATAACATAACCATTCATTTCATTTTACAAATTTGGTTAATGCCTTTTGAATACACATTTTTGTGTATCAGTCCAGTAGTTATAATTCTCATTTAGTTTATATATGAACAAATATAAATTGACAAGTTTTGCTTTTATTCAGTATGATGAATGTACCACATATCGTGGTACAAATGAATATAAATATAAAAATATGGGATCATATATATGATAAAATAGGATTATATATATGATGAAATTAGTTCATATATATGATAAAATGGAATTATATATATGATAACATGGGATTATATATATGATAAAATGGAATTATATATATGATGAAATTAGTTTATATATATGATAACATGGAATTATTAAATGATAAAAACATGATGAAATTGAAAGCAATACTTAAGAAAAGCTTATAAAACTTACTAAAAGTTATAAGTTATAAGGTTATGAACATAGAATAGAACCAGTGTTGCCAAAACTTTGAAGCCATGTCCCACCAGATTGTGTTTGAAAAACCGCTAGAAACCGCCTACACTTAAAATAAAATCGCTGAGTTTTACCGTTAAAATATTTCTTAATTTTGAGTATCTGATTCAAATAAAATTTACAAACTTGTAATAAATTTGTTTGTTTAGATTTTATTATATTCGGCTGACATAGATATTTAGAGCGTACAAAACCAAATATTTGTAGCAATTGCAATAATGGACCTGTTTCTAAGTACCGTTTGAGTACCAATTGACACCTAACTCATCACCAAAGTTCCAGTTGAGAACCAGTTGACACCATCACACTCCAAAATATCTGTTGAGAGTCAATAACAGAAATTTTAAGTGTGAAATTATCAACTTGCGCGAAATAACAATCTGTTGGTTAGCGTTAAAGACTATAAAACGTAAGATACATCAGAAGAATTTGGGTTCGAATGCCTCCATCGACATTAACGAAAAATTATAAAATAAAAATATACCTATAATTTAATAGAAATAAAAAACAAAAAAGTTTATAAAATAAAATTTTTACTATATTAATTGAATCTTAACATGTTCTCTTGGACCAGTCTGTGACCTATCCTATGACCTGTTCCGAGGGGCTAATTAGCCACCCTCAATGACATTCACGTGTAAAAGTGACAGCTTCCTCCCATATAAAGTTCCGGAACTTGAACCGGTCACTAGCCCTGAGAACCTGTCACGTGACTAGTCTTGAACCGGTTCTCTTTCTTCTAGTGATATTTTCATTCTATAATGTTTTGGTGATTTAACATTTTGAGAAAAAAAATAATTTCATTGTCTTTTTTATAGAAAAACAGTTGATGTGAAAAAAAATTTCCGGGTAACTACTTATTTTTAATAAATTAGTTAGTTATAGAAGTTAAATAATACCTTTAAATTTTCTAATTTCTGTTTCAAACCATGTTTTTACAATAAAGAAAAGTCGCTAGAAGCCGCCAGCTAGAAAAATGTTGCAGCCAGAAAAATCACTTAGCGGTTTTTTACGAAAAGTACCCGCTATGTACAACAAAAAATCGCCAGATCTAGCGGGAAAACCGCCGTTTTGGCAACACTGAATAGAACTAGAAGTTTATGTGAGAGCCACTCTATACTAAATTTTAAAAAAATTTACTCATATTTTTGAAAATACAAAAACAAAATATATGTGACTATATGTATTTTGTTGTTGTATGAATTAGGTTTCTGACAATTGAATTAGGTTTTTTTCTCTCACAATATCTAGTTGTTAATCTATGGTTATGAACCTTACTAATAAATTATAAATTGGAATCATAATAATGATTACGTACAAATATACTTATTGTAATCTGGAATCATATATTACAATCATAGTATGTTGCTCTTAGTTTATGGTCACAGGAACCATATTTTTTCTTTGCGTGTACTTATTAATACCGTGCATCAGAATTGACCTAGAAATCCTGAAAATCTTCCCTCAAAGACGTATAGTTGAACTTGATGCATTTTGATGTGCTAAACACGAATCTGCTTCCAGTTTTTTTTTCCATCAAATCTGGATTTTTTATGGACGTGTCTAATATTTCGCCCATAGTAAGTATATTTCCTTATAACTCAAGAACGGTGTATATGATTGACACCAAAAGATGCGGACTAAAAATATCTTCAAATCAAAACATCATGTGCTCAATAGTTTCGAAGTTATTTTGAAATAAATGTCCAAAAAAACAAAACTTTTCATGCAAAATTTTAGATTTTTTTGTTACTAAAATTTCTTTTAATAAATGAAAACATCAAAAATGTTTCAGTTTATTATCTTTATCTTAAAGCTGGTAAGACTTCGAATAAAATAAGGCATGTATGTATCTTCAAAATTGATGCATAAATCTTGATTTTATTCACAGTTAAGTAAAAATACCCATGTTACATACAATTTGACAATGGTGGCAAAAAAAAAAAAAAAAATTTGCTTTCTCGAGAAGTTTTTTTTTAACTTTTTATTTATTTATTGAATCTGCCTTTTATAGGCCTCACAATAAGTAATTAAATCTTAAAACTAAATTAAAACTGTTTCTCTCCAGAGAGAGCCTAAATGGTTATATGATCCTCACATCAGCGGGGTGGTAAGTCGGCTCGACGAAGCCTTGAGTAGGTTTGTACTTCAGCAAGTCGTCTTGCTAGCGAGTTGAGGTGATTTTGTAGTTTAAGGATGTATTTTTCTCTAAATTTCCTGAATTCGTCTTTGACGGCACCTCTGGGTCTCTATGGATATTCTCATTTTTTATGTACCATGGTGCACCCGTCCACCCGTTTCCAGGTAATAGGTAGAGGAGATCATGTTTTATAGGCAATACATGGGGATATAAAAATTAAGTACTAGTCAATTCTCTAACTTGTGACACATAGCCCCTAGAAGTCTTTAAAGTTGTAAAAATCAAGAATTTCTTAATTAACCCTCATAAAACCATGGAAAAATAAGGGATAATGAGTGGGTGTATAGAAGAAATTTTATAACCTAAAAACTCATCACGTAACCATATTTTCTTTGGTCATCAATGTGCAATTTAATTGAAATTTTTTGTCGAAAATATTTTTTTCTGTGCATCTTTACTTTTACTGAATTTTTTTACATTCAAATATTAGAGGTTACTTAAAATTAAATTGCTCCATTTCTAGGTGTTGTTCGCATGGTTACATTTCTACACGAAGACATTACTGGACTTTTGCGTATAACCGATGAGATTGAACAAAAAATGCTAACGAAAACAGTTAAATATTTACGCATTGTAACGATTGTAATGTGGACACCATCCTTAGTAGCTGGTTTTATAGCCTACATTGATTGTTTCTATCGTACAGCATTTATGCCCGAAACCGTATTTAATATACCAGAGGTAAGTAGGAATTTTAAATATAAACATGAGATTATCGAAAATGATCTATTTGTTTTATGTCAACAGGACAAAATTAGAAAAAGTGTTAAAAATAATCTAAAATTCCAATTAAATTTAAAACATACATATGTATTTATAAATAAACAAATTCTTATTTAAATCTTATGGAAATAATTAAAAATTAATTAAATACTCACCATTTAAGGTTCTTAATGGCACGGCTCAGCCTATATTACTTTTTCAATTATTTCCATTTGGAGAGGTATATGATAATTTCATAGTTGGATATTTGGGGGCCTGTTATGCTTTATTTCTAGGCATTACTGCCATACCCTGTTGGCACACTTTTGTGACCTGTTTAATGAAATATATTGTTTTTAAATATGATATCATAAATAAAAGACTAAAGGATTATGATGTGAGTTAAAGAAAAAAACATTTCTATAATATAAATATTTTAATATTTTTTCTTAACAGCTACCTAAACTATCCACCCAACTTAGTGCAGAGAAATTGAAAACTCTTAATGATCGGGAGCTACTCTATTGGCATGGCAAAATGTGTGAATTTTGTGTTAAAGAACAAATCAAACTGAGATGGTTTTTATATACAAATATTTCTTTAACATTGAATATAATTTATTAATTATTATTATTTTTTTTACATTTCAGGTTTACAAATGAGTTACAATCTTTAATTAAGATTCCAGTATTTTTGGATTTTATAATATTTTCGGTGTTGATATGTTTTTTATTTTATGCCATAGCAGCGGGTGTAAGTGTTTTGATTTCAGTTACAAACATTTTGTTTTTATAGCTTGTTCTTTTCTTTTTTTTTATATTTTATTTTAAAGAATCCTTCAAATATGGATTATTTATTTTTTGCAATTTATTTATTTGTTATGTCTTTTATATTGTGGTTATATCACTGGCATGCCACATTGATAGCAGAAAGTGTAAGTAATTTTCATTTGTATAACATTAATTAAATATAAATTATAAATTGTGCAATTTCTTTAGAACGATGAACTTTGTTTGGCTCTCTACTCTAGCCCTTGGCATACATTTCCGGTTAACGTTCAAAAATCTATACGTTTAATGATGATGGAATCTAATACGCCCTTAATAATGAAAGCCATATTTGTTGAGCTGAATTTAAAAACCTTTATAGATGTATGTAGAATTTAGAGTATTTAGAAAGAAAAAAAGTTCTTAAATGTTCGATATATTTTAAAATTTTCTTTAGGTGGTTCGTGGTGCTTATAGTTATTTTAGCATTTTAAGAAATGCCAGTTTGGAACATGAAGACAACAATTAAATTTTGAATTAAAATTATTAAAACCCACAACACATTTTGTTAATCAAACTTGTTTAGTAGTTTTGGCACAATTAATATAATAATAATCTCACTTTAATAAAACTTGTTTATTTGCATTGCACTGTGGTTCAAAACGCTATTTTTTGGAAATAATTCTGTAACTTGTGAACTGTTGGAGATATTTTTAAGTTGATTTGAAAGAGTAAAAATCATTGGAGTAGTGGGTGACCCTCCAAAGTTGGCCATCTCGGGTATCTAATTAAAAAAAAAATTATTTCTGATATGATGGAAAATAAATTTTATATATAGATGGTCCTTGTATATCTCTTTAAAAATACGCTCTCTAATCTCTTTTAGTTTAAAAAATATTCAAGTCGAATTTAATATTCTTACAAAATTCTAAATAATATTACTGTAAGAAATATAAATATACGAATCCGATTAATCTGAAGTTGGAACTTTAAAAAAAAAAAAATAAATTGTTTTTTTGTTCTTAATTCTCAAAACTCACTTTTAAAAATTTCACTGGTTGCTAATGCCAGATCATTCGGAGAGCTTAGGGTAAAGGTCACCCAACAGGCTTTATCAGTGAGGAAGAATCGAAAAAAGTCTGTAACTTCTAATCGGCTGGTTGGATTTGCATGAAGTTTCACATAGGCGTAGCAGAGGACAGTAGCATTTTGAGTTTGGAAGCAGGATCCAATACACGCATCAGGAGTGGAACTATATCAAAATACTTACTAGTGTCAGGGAAAATGTTTAACCACTAGCGAATTTTTGTTCCTTACGCGATTTCCAAGATTTTTATATAACCTTAAAGTCCATGATAAATCCTTTAGAAAACATGCTTGCATATACTACTTATCTTATATATTTTACGAGTTATATACATTTGAAATTTCAAAAATCTCAATTTTACAAGATCTTGGTAGAGATTTTTCCATATATAGCCAAATATTTTCAACCGATTTTATAATATTTTATGCAGTTGATTAAAACGCAAAATTATCTATCGAACAAAGAAAACAAAGAGTTGTTATCTTTATTAAGTCAAAGGTTAAACGATTTTGAACTGGAAAGTTGGCAAAAATTAACAAACAGACGGACAGATGGACGGACATTAGAAATCTTACAAAAATTCTTAAAATCTGAAAAATATTTTTTTTTTACACTTTTCGATTAATATGAAAGCCAAATGAAAGTATTAAAATTTTGATATCGCCTTTCCCTAAATTAAGTGGCATTTTCGACCCATTTAACCCAAATATATAGACGGAAGGACGGACATTGTCATGCTGCCAAAAAATATTATAGAATTCTAAAAACGCATTTTTTTACTAACTAATAAATAAAAAAATCACGTTCTAGATCATCAAATGATATCCGGACATTAGCATTCAGCCAAAAAACTTTTTATAATTCTAAAAATTAATTTTTTTTACTTACTAATACATAAGAAAATTAAATGCGTTCGACATAGAGAAATAGGCTATTAAATTTCTAAAACTGATTTTTTTAGCTAATAATTAATAAAAATATAAAACGTGATCATTAAAATATTGATATCACCTTTCACTGAATTAATCGCCATTTTCGACCCCTTTTACCCTAACGTGCATCGTTTAATCGACTCAGAAAGTGATTCTAAGCCGATTGGTATAAAATAAGGTGGGTCTTAGAGCACCTTAAGTATTTCGTATTTGGTATATAATAAACAATAATATATTAAATTCGACCAATCTTCATCAGACAATGATCCGAAAGATGGAAAAATAAATCTTAGGTTCTTCTTTACAACTCTTCCGCCCATCCGTCTGACCGTCGGTACACATGTTTGGTTATGATCGGTCCATTATTTCACTTAGCCCCCATACAAATGTCCTCCCGGAAAAGAATTTAAAGATCATAAATCCCTTAAATATAACAATATTTTAATAAATTTTGGCACATAAAAGTTTCATATAAGTCTATATAAATGTGCCGATTTTTACAAAGACTGGTCCATAATTGACCACAGCTCCCATATAAACCCCTTTTCAGAAAATCACTTTAACGGGCATCCCATTAAAATGTTAGTTAGTAAGTTTATATTCGACACAAATAAGTTTTATATAAACGTAAATGATAGTGCCAAATTTTACTAAGTTCGGTTCATAATTTACCACAGTTCCCATATAAAGACCTCTTTGGGGAATCACCCAAAAGTGAATAAATTCATATAAATGTTAGCATCGACGTAATATTCTGTATTCGTATGTTTTATTTTACACTTAATATGAGTATCGGACCACATTTGGCTTCAAGTCTAATAAAAGACCTCTTCCCGAATTATAATGTACACAATGGTGTAAGGTATCATATGGTCGGGCTTGACCGACTATATCTCTTCCTCTCGTTTTTATTAAAATTAATACTAATTTTCAAAATTAGTTATTTTTTTGGTAATTTTTTTTTAATGTTTAATTTTGAAGATAATTTTTATAGATTCAAGAAAACCATAAATGATTTAAACTTTAAAGTTATATCTAATTTACTTTATTCAAACTTCACATATGAATCCAATCAAATATTATGTACGTATGTATGTAAATACATTAATATGGCCGCTTTTCTAAGGATTGGGAATGAAACCTTTTAATTTCTGAAGTTTTTTTAAATGGAGAAAATAAAGATTTTAATCATTTAGGTAAAATCGTAAACATTATTTCAAGTCATAATTTAAAAAACATCAATTTTAAAATAAAAAAAATCAGAAAAATGTTATTTGAAAGATTTACTAACCTCTTTTTTTGGGACCTTCCTAATACAATAGACGTACTATTTTAAATTTTAATATAAAAACTTTGCATATGTTTAATAAACAAAATAAACATGAACAACATGAAAATAAATGCCAGCAGCAACAAATTGTCAACAGTTCTTTTTCTCTTAATATTTCTACACTTGCTCAACAACAATTTCCTCTCCCTCTTTCTACCCGACAAGGAACACACCCACTATTATAAGAGTACAAAATTGAAATATGAACAACTTATAAAAGAATTGGTGCAGAACAACAAGACGGATAAGGAGAAGAGGAGAAAAAAAAAGGATGTTGGATCAAGAAAAACTTTATTTTCGTTTATTTAACAATTTATTTTTATTTTTGTAAATATTCTTTTTTTAACTTTTTTTTTCCAAATTTTATTTGTAGCAAAACATATTTATTCACATGAATTAAGTTGGAAACAAGACTACAAGCTAAATATGAGCATGCCAACAGCAACAAAATAAGGACAATAACAACGGCATTGAATAACAAAAAAAAAAAAAAAAAAAGAAAGAAAAAAAAAAGAAACTTGTAATTGAAAATTTACTAAGAAACGAATAAAAAAAAATTTAGAATACTAGTGAAATTATTTTTAAGATAGATACAATTGTAAAAGAGTTAAACTTTTTTGGTGATGAATGAAATGTTAAAAAAATTTTCCATGATGTTTTTTTTGTTACTTGTTTCACTAGAAAATAATTCTGTAATCAACAAGGTGAATATAATTAGCTGTTGATGTAATAAGAAGCATTTACATAATTTTAATAATGTGACGCAGAGAATATTTTGAATATTTTTCTAAATATACAAAATTATTGATAATTTACTTTTTTTATTTTTATTAATAGAAAATTTTCTTTTTATTGGAAATCTTTATTAACCGATTTTGCTCATTTTCAATACCAAACAAACCTTACATAAGGCAAATATTTAAGCTAAATTTGGTCCCCCTAGGTTGTCCCGTTCGTGCCCTATCCTGCTTTCAACAGACGGACATAGCTAGATCGACTCAGAATCTGACCAGGACCCAGAAAATATATACTTTGTGGCGTTTTAAATGATTCTTTCTACATGTTACACACGGAATGTACCCCCTATCTTTTTGATGGTGGATATAAAAATTATATAGCATTCAGTACTATACATCTTATCACGGGTGAAGTATAGATAAGATTCGGCATAGCCGATTATAGCATCATGTTTTTTCAAACATTTCTTTACGCTCCTTGAAGAAAATCTTTCAAGATTTCAAAAGCTTTTATGTATGAGTGTGCAACTGTAAGTGATGTTAACTTTATCTTCAAAAGAAAAAAAAAAAAAAAATATGTGAAAATAACAAGGACTGGAATGTCGCTTAAATACACAAAATACAACCTTATAAATATTTAGTTATGAATAAAAAAAATTTGTAAAGGATTCTTTAGATTCTATCTTATTCTCTACAAAAACTACAAAGTAATGAATGTGTATGAATAAAGGAAGAAACATTACTTGTGAATGTTTTATTTTTTTTTGTCTGAGAATTAGCAAAAAGTAACAACTTTTTATCAAAGTAAACGAATTTATTTTATTTCGCTGGCTTATTAAAGCTACAATGACAATTGTTAATGATGACGCTGTTATACAATTATAAAACATTAAATTTTTTTATCATGGAGGGAGTGATAACAAATAACTTATAAAGGCCTTACTATTTGTTCTCTATATAAAATGCCTCAACAATTTGCACTTAAGCAGGATCTGACTCTAAATCTAAATCTAGTGGAAAAAGGACAACACAACCGAATTAAGAATTAAAAACTTAGTTACAACCCATATATAGCTGACTGACAGTCGAAGCATTTATATTATTGGTTTGTAATTAGTAGCTACAGTAGCTTAGTACTTATTAAGCAATAATATTAAAGGCCTATTTAGTTAAGGCCTTTCATATTTTCCATTTTGTAATTAATATTTTTTGTATAAAAGTGTGTGTGCGTTTTTTAATAGTTGTTAAGTGGTAAATAGTATTTGCATTTATTCTTTATACATAAATTCAAAGACATTTCTTATTTTTTAAATCCGCAGTAAAAAGTATAAATAGTTTTGAAAGATTTAATAGTAGAAAAATAATGTAGACTTAGAGCAATCAACACTACTTTCTTTATATTTTATTAGTACAGAAACTAGTGATATGGGGTATCTTAAAGTCTTCCATTTAATTAAAAACTGTAGGGCTTTTTGAAAAAATTGCTCATGTATTTATGTTACCCAGCAGACACAGTCATGATATTTTAAACGCTTAAAACAATTATATTTCCCTTTTTTTGTTGAGATTGAAATTAATCTCAAATTTGAAAAAATCAAATATCTTTTTCAAATCACTCTTAACATTTGAAATCAAACCTTTGGTTTGCTGGGTAGTTACTATTTTCAGCGAATTGTAATAAATGTATGTATGTGTATTAGTTTTAAAACTCTCAACTATTATGTGAATATTTTAATTCCATTTACAACATCTTTTATTCTTTCTTGTAGTTCTTTTATCTTACAAGTACAAGTATCTTAAGTTGTTATGAGAACAAGTTAAACTTTTTGCTACTGACAGAGTCATGTTGTTGGGTTGACAGTAAGAAAGAAAAAAAAAAAGTTTTTCATAATTTTCCTTTTTAAATAAGAAAGCTCTTGACAACTAATAAGTTTTTATGTTAAGTATGTAGATGGATGTTGTTGTCTTTAGTTTATGTTTTTTTCTAATTACGTATAGTACACCCTTCACCATGTGCGTAAATAAATAATAATAAATAAATTTGTCTTCCCTTTTGTAATTTGTAATAAGAAAATTAAGCCAAATTTTTCTTAGAAAAGAAAATGAATCGAACTTCTTTTTAAAAAGAAAATTTATCAAAATTTTCTATTTAATCTAATATATAAAATATATAAAAAATTACCGGAAATTTTTATTTAAATGAAAATTTCCTATAAAATTGTTATATAAAAATAAAACTTATTGGAAGTTTAAAAAAAAAAAAAAAAATGAAAATTTTTTATAAAAAAAGAGAATTTATCTAAAATTTTCTATAAAAAAGAGAATTTTTCGAATTTTTTTTCTTTTAAAGAGAATTTATCGAAAATTCCCAAAAATAAAAATTTTATTGAAAATTTTCTATAAAAAAATAGAGAATTTATTTATTTTATTAAAAAAAAAAAAAACGGTTTTTCGAAAAATTTTTATAAAAAAGAAGAATTTATTAACAATTTTTTTTTTATAAAAAAAGAGAATTTATCTAAAATATTCTATAAAAAATAAAATTTTTCGAAAATTTCTTTTTTGAAAAGAGAAGTTATCAAAAATTTTCTATAAAAAAGAGGACATCGAAAATTTTCTATGAAAAAAAAGGAAAAAAAAGAATTTATCGCAAGTTTTCTACAAAAAGAAATTTATCGTAAATTTTCTACAATAAATTTAACAAAAAATTTATCGAAAATTTTCTATAAAAAATTTTATCAAAAATTTTCTATAAAAGAAATTTTATCAAAAATTTTCTATAAAAGGAAAATTGATCGAAAATTCTCTATAAAAAGAAAATTTATCGAAAACTTTCTTTAAAGAGAAAATTTATCTATAAAAAGAAAATTTTTTTAAAAAAATTTTATCAAAAATTTTCTATAAAAAAAAATTTTATAAAAAATTTTCTATAAAGGAAATTTTATTGAAAATTTTCTATAAAGGAAATTTTATTGAAAATTTTCTATAAAAGGAAAATTTATCCAAAATTTTCTATCAAAAGAAAATTTATCGAAAATTTTCTATCAAAAGAAAATTTATCAATAATTTTCTATAAAAGGAAAATTTATCCAAAATTTTCTATAAAAAGAAAATTTATCGAACATTTTCTATAAAAAGAAAATTTATCGAAAATTTTCTATTCAAAGAAAATTTATCGAAAATCTTCTATAAAAAAAAAATTTATCGAAAATGTTCTATGAAAAGAAAATTTATCGAAAATCTATAAAAAGAAAATTTTTCGAAAATTTTGTATAAAAAGAAAATTTTCTATAAAAAGAAAATTTATCTATAAAAAGAAAATTTTTTATCAAAAATTTTCTATAAAAGAAATTTTATCAAAAATTGTCTATAAAAAAAATTTTATCAAAAATTTTCTATAAAGGAAATTTTATTGAAAATTTTCTATAAAAGGAAAATTTTTCCAAAATTTTCTATCAAAAGAAAATTTATCGAAAATTTTCTATCAAAAGAAAATTTATCAAAAATTTTCTATAAAAGGAAAATTTATCGAAAATTTTCTATAAAAAGAAAAAATTTATCGAAAATCTTTATAAAAAAAAATATCGAAAATTTTCTATTAAAAGAAAATTTATCGAAAATCTTCTATAAAAAGAAAATTTATCGAAAATGTTCTATGATAAGAAAATTTATCGAAAATCTTCTATAAAAAGAAAATTTATAGAAAATTTTCTATAAAACAAAAATTTGTCGAAAATTTATCGTAAATTTTCTAAAAAAAAAAAAATATATAAAATTTTACATAAAAAGGAAATTTATTTAAAGTTTTATATTAAAGAAAATTTTCTATATAAAGAAAATTTATTGTAAGGAGTGAGGTAGACAAATTCTTAACATACATAATATTCAATAACTTGGAAACGGTTGATCTTAGAGTTTTCATTATTTTTTTAATCATTTGGTAATTTAACACAGATCACAGAAATATATAATTTTTATGGTTCTAACCACTAATTATAAAATTGTGGACCATTTTTTAAAACCCTTTCTATGGAGATTTGAATGTTGCTTCAGTCACTTTTTTGGAATAGTGTGCACATCTTCTGTTAAAATCTTCAGTATTTTGGGACACCTTTTTTGTGCTCTTGAATTCACTTTTCACAAGAGTTCAATATCTCTCCACTGGTCTAAGCTATGAACAATTTTGAAAATTTACCTCTCTTGGTACTAAAATTATGTTATTGATTTTGTACCACTCCAGAGTTTTCTTACCGTAGTGACATGATACCAAATGGGTCCAAAAATATGTGGACACGTTGTGCTTTCTTAAGAAAAGAAAAAGTCTTTTTTGCAAATATTCCTTTATGCATATTTTGGTATTTATAGATCCGAATGTATCAAATGACTTTCCTGTTTTGCTGCAACTGCAAAAAGCTTGTCATACCATGAATTTTGTGAGAAATTTTTGCTGCTTTTGGGTCTTAAACTTATCTCCAACATTGCTTCGAGCATTACCAATAAAAATTTTTGAGACACAAGCTGCCAGCACATACGTTTCTTCGTCAATTATACAGCTTGAGTATTTTTGTATGAAATTTAGTTTTAAATTCCGAGTCCTATTTTTGGCTTGTATTTTTTTTTTTGCAGAATTCCAGTTTGGAATTTTTTGAACTTTATATGTTATCAACTTTCCCATTAGCTTTAAATTTTCGCACCAAATAGTCGAAGCACTGAGAAAACTGAGCTGATTTTCTACCAGATGTATTTGGAGTTCCTTTCAATATGCCTTAAATTTTCTGGCCTTCCCAATATCATGTGGTCCTTTTTTCTTACCGAACTAGGTTTCACATCAATAGTCAAATTCTCCTGATACTGTTTAATAACATTAGAAACGGTTTTACGGACGACATTTAATTCTGTGGCCAATTATTTGTAAGACCTATTTGGACTTTTTGAAATTTTTTAATAACTTGTAGGACGTAAATCTTTTTCGTCACTTATTTTGATGAAAATAAGGACAAATTAACATGGTTGTTATTAAAAATAATAACTGAAGTATTTTTCCATGATAACTAGATCAAAAAAAATTTTGAATATTGATTTCAAAAAAAGTTATGAGGCAAAATGTGTGTTAAGATTTTTTCCATCTCACAGCTTAAATTTTCTATAAAAAGAAATTTTATCGTAAATTTTCTATAAAAAGAAAATTTATCAAAATTTTTTTATAAAACAAAAATTTTTCGAAAATTTTTTATAAAAAGAAAATTTTCTATAACAAAAAAATTTATCGAAAATTTTCTATAAAAACAAAATGTATCAAAAATTTTCTATAAAAAGAAATTTTATCGTAAATTTTCTATAAAAATAAAATTTATCGTAAATTTTTGCAAAATTTTCTTTAAATATAATATTGTATATTGAAAATATTTTTTTAGAGTGTTTTAAGGCCGATCTTGCTCTTTTACAACTTTTCTAATTGTTTATCTTTGTATACAATTTTAAAACAAATACATATCAACAAGATGGTGGATTCTTTATCTACAATAAATTATTTTAAGTGTTTATTTTAACTATTCATTAATTTACTTATTCATTCATTTAGTCATTCATTCATTCATTGGATGTTCTGTTGTGTTGATTTCATAAATATTTTAATAAGAAAATTCATCTTGTATATGTGTCTGTTTGTTTGTTTGTTTATTTATTGAATTGATTTCAATCATTGCTTTAAGGAATTTACTGTTATTTGTTATTGTTGGTGTTAATGCTGCTGCTACGACTTCTGTTGCTTTTGTTAATTGAGTTGTAGTTATTGTTATTGTTGTCATAAATAATTATAAAAACAAACAATATTATCAGAGCAAAAATTATTTGTGTTTATACATACATAAATATTTGAGTACATGTATGTGTGTCAGCAGTTATACATACATGGTGTTAAAGGGAATTATGTAATGTAAAATAGTGTTTTATTTTTTGTTTAAATAAAACAATTTAGATGACTGACTATACATATGTATGTATGAATTTTTAAAAAATTCATATTTTTTATGTTTTAGTAATTATTTTTTTTTTTATTTTTATTTATTATCTCTTAATTAAATACCCTATTTTAACGAAAACCATTCTAATGAAGTTTGCGAGTTTAGAATTTGTTATGTATTTAGCAGGAAAATAATTATCTAAATGCAAATACACATAATTAAAATTTTGAAATCTTTATAATTTCCTTTAATAAAGAGGACGCTGAAGGGAGATGGTATTTAATTGATAATATTTACATACAAACAATAATTAATATGTTGCAAATTAATATTGATTTAAACCATAATTTAAGTTGAATTTAGGATGAAAATTAACATAAATAAATTTAAATTGCTAAAGGTTTTGTGAAATAACAACAATTCTTAAATTTAAGTTTCTAATGTTATAATATATACAAATAGAATCTAAGATAGTTAGTTATACGACATAAAAATGTTGGCTATAATTATAAATTAAATACACAAGACGTATACTTTTTATTTTAAAAAATTCATTAATATCAATTATACGTCTACATAGTGATTAGTAGTTTTGTCTTTATTTAAATTTATTAAGCAAAATGTTGTAAATAAATTTATTACAAGCATCCCTCCCTTTTTCTTGGTAAAATTTTACACTAAATTTATAAAAAATAAATATATTTTTTAGGTATTATTTCCGCCAAGTAAACTAAAACCTATAGCCCTTCTAAAAAAAAGAAATAAAATAAAAACAAAAAACAACAGCTAACACAACAAGCTGACAAAAATCCTATAATAAAAACAAAATTTTATCCAACGACAAAAACTAAAAATACAGAGAGGGAAAAAAACACAGAAGATATGTATAAAGACCAGACAACGGTTCAGTGAATTGATAAAATTTATGTACTGGAAGTAAACAGCCAAGTCCAAACGAATCAGCATTAAAATACTAAAAAACAAATGCTCACAGTGGCAGATAGACAGATACAGCTATAGGAATTTACCTAAAACGGAAAAAAACAAAAAAATAAAAAGCATAACATAAAACAATAAAAATAACTAAATAAATAAGCTCTGGTAACAATCTGCAAAACAAATTAAAAAAATAAAATTAACATCTCAGCTCAACAGCTTGAAAACAATAGAATGAAAATATTTGCTTGTTATAAAATTTATTTTATTTTTAGTAAAATTCGTTAACAAATATTAGTGAGAGCGTGTTGTTTTTTATTATCACCAGAGAATTTAGAGGAAATTAAATAAATTAAAAAAAACGACAAACAAATCTGAAAAAAAAAACACATGTAAAACTTTTTTCAATTTTTCACAAAAAATAAAAAAAAAAAAAAAAATATATATTAATAAACAAAACATAAATAAAGCTTTAGTATTGACCACATGGTTTGGTGACCACATGGTTTGGTGACCACAACCAATACCATGACTGCTGCCACCATCATATACCAAACTTATATTTTATCATAAACAAACAACGCATTTTATTCAACCGTAAGTAACAAGGAAACTGTTAGATACATTTTCGCGATAAAAAACAGCAACTGAGCCACCAGCATTTACCAGCTGATGTAATTAATATTCCCTAGCTGAACAATAAATTTAAAGCCACTGATTAATCCTGCCAGAAAAATCCTGCTGCACAATATTATTCCAAAAAGGGAAACATTTCTCCCTTTTTCTGTCATAGCAATAAGGAAAGCAGATAAATTGTTAATACTGTGACTAATTTGTGTACTAAAAAATATGTTTTAAAATTTATTTTAAACTATAGACTATGGACTGTAAATTATACTATAGAGTTGGCTATAGGATATATTATAGACTTGGCTATAGACTAGACTATAGACTTCGATATAGTATAGACTATAGAGCTGAGTATAGGCTAGGCTAAAGATTTTGCTAAAATCTAGATTATATACTAAGCTACAGACAAGACTAGCAATGGACTATAGAGTTTTTTATAAGCTAGACTATAGAATTTTCTATAGGCTAAACTATAGATTTGTCTATAGGCTAGACTATAGATTTGTCTATAGGCTAGACTATAGAATTTTCTATAGGCTAGACTATAGAATTTTCTATAGGCTAGACTATAGAATTTTCTATAGGCTAGACTATAGAATTTTCTATATGCTAGACTATAGAATTTTCTATAGGCTAGACCATAGAATTTTCTATAGGCTAGACTATAGAATTTTCTATAGGCTAGACTATAGAATTTTTTATAGGCTAGACTATAGAATTTTCTTTAGGCTAGACTATAGAATTTTCTATAGGCTAGACTATAGAATTTTCTATAGGCTAGACTATAGATTTGTCTATAGGTTAGACTATAGAATTTTCTATAGGCTAAACTATAGATTTTTCTATAGGCTAAACTATAGATTTTTCTATAGGCTAGACTATAGAATTTTCTATAGGCTAAACTATAGAATTTTCTATAGGCTAGACTATAGAATTTTCTATAGGCTAGACTATAGAATTTTCTATAGGCTAAACTATAGAATTTTCTATAGGCTAGACTAAAGATTTGTCTATAGGCTAGACTATAGTTTTCTATAGCCTGGACTATAGAATTTTCTATAGGCTAAATTATAGAATTTTCTATAGACTAATCTATAGACTATCTATAGGCTAGACTATAGAGTTTCCTATAGGCTAGACTATAAATTCATCTATAGGCAAATGTGTTTTTGTTTTTGTTTTTTTTTTTTTTTTTTTGTAAAGAAACATGTGAAATGAAAAAATTAAAGTTGATATAAGAGATGTCAATGCAAAAACAAAATACATGGGTTTTTTTGTGTTGTTGTTGTAGAGTTGTCGTTATCTTCTGAATCTACCTTGGACTAGACTATAAATCTGTCTATAGACTAGACTATTGATTTGTCTATAGGCTAGATTATAGAGAATTGGCTATAGTTTAGACTTTATTATAAATGATTATAATTATTTCGCTCATTAAAATTCACTTCAATAAAGCATTTAGATGTAATAATCATTATTTCTGCATTTAATTTCTAAAGCATTAATCAATTACATTCTCTATATTCTTATAGAAAAAGAGAATATGAAAAAAAAAAAAAAAAAAACATATTAAATTAGAGGTGAAAATAAATGTAAATAATAATCATTATCATCGTCAGCATCAAAGTAATCACTACACTTTACCACTTCCGTCAATTGATTTTCTTTAATATTCTAACGTGTTACTTTTTTTCTTCGTTACTAAATTTCTTGATTCATATATTTTTTTCTCACTTGTACTTTGGCATTTAGCATTCTTTATTCGGTTTATTTGTGGAAAAATAAAATAAAGATTTATTATTCCTGGCTGAATGCTTGTTGCTAGAAGAAAGTCCACCCATATGTAGGTAAAATAAAAACGATTACAAAAATACTCGTAAACAGGGATGGAAAATGGTAGAGGATATACATATATATTTACATAGTTCAGCTTTAAGTTTTTTTTCTTCAAAAAGATTAATAAAAAAAGGTTTGACTTAAATTAAATAAGACTTTTGAAATGAAGAAATGTTATTTAAACTCTTAAGTTCCTGTAATTGTAGTAAATTATACACCCCTGCTTTTACGTCTTTATACACACACCTAGATAATACTTATACTAACTATAGTATCCGTCTCACCGATGACTTAAGTACGTTTTTACTATAAATTTTTTCTTTGCTATAACTAAAGCTGAGAAAAGGAAGTACCTCATTAAGTGTTTCTTAATGATGTCTTTCGCTCTCTCTTTCTTTGTACGTTTAAATGTATTAATAGTACAAGAGTGTGCTGATATCTCAGTTATACGTATGTGTGTGAATGTTTAAATCTTTGTATAGAAAATTTGTTAGAAATGATATGAAACCATCGAACAACAAAGTGAGTATATCAGCATTCAAACTAAAAGGTGTAGAAATAAAATGCTACTTGAATTTCTAAAAAAATGATTTTTCTTTTTTTACATTTTTTCTTTACTATTTTTTTTCGTTGTCAAACTGTTGAACAGTGGGGGGATTGTTAAACAAATACTCGTATTTATAATTAAAAATTTATTAAGTATAAGCTGCCTAATTATGAAAATATGCAACATATTTTGATAAAAATTTTAATTTTAAAGACACATTTATTATTTCCTAAAAGTACAAACATATGAAGTTTTAAATTCATACATATATAATGATTAAACTATTTAGAATTAAACGTTAACATTTCATTTGATTTTTTATCTTAGTATCATTTCCTTCTAGTCTTCCTTTCAACAAATTTCTGAAATTTTAGAACTTTTTCCTATTTTTCCTAATTTTTATATTTCTTATCATTTATTTAACCAATCAGACCCACTGTGTGCCATTACATTTCTTGTTATCGTCTTTGTTATTATTGTATTTTAGCAATAACAACAAACTACTTACGTGTTGGTTATACCAAAATAAGGTAAATTGTTAGAAAGATGATAAAGAAAAAAAATATACTCTTAAATTACACTCTAACATACGAGTATAACTGTACAATACTAATATGAATTGAAAAGTTCATGGGACACATACATATGTACAATTATAAGTATAAATAATTATTATTAACTTGATTGAAATAAATGTTTGAGACAACTATTAGAATTTTAAAATTGTGAGTTCTGTTAAAACTTGCAATTACCTAACTTTGTTATGAACAAGTTTGTCGTTTTATACGTAAATTTAAAAAATGCATCCAGGATATTAAAATTAAAAATATTAATGATTGTTGTAGCTAAAGTAACTTTTGTGAAATATTTGTCTGTCCGTCTGTATGTTGAAATTGAATTTTTTAAGCCCCTAGTTCAATAAATACATTGATTTTGCAATACACATATGGCGTATAGTCTCGCGAATCTTGGTATTGAAATTCAGCGAAATTAGTTCAGGAATGTTGGAGTTATAAACAATTATCCAGAACAGCCTCGTATATATTTTGTTAATTTCTTTCGCTCAAATTGAATATTTTTATTTCATATGCATTAATATTAAAAAAAATATATATAGGAAAGCTTTGAACTTTTATATCTCCACATCCCACAGTGCTTTTTTCCCATACAAAATATATATTTTTTTTAACTGGTCTGAATTTTACCAAAATTTGTGATTGTAGTTAAATATAGATAAGTTGTGAGTTTGCAAATTTTTATTTGAATCGGAAAAAGAACACCCCTACCTGAAATGAGAAAAACACATTTCTGGCTAAAATACTATTTTTAATTTTATAAAAATAGAAGATGTTGCAGAAAATTTGTACATATATCACTTTATACCCAAAGTAAATATATACAAAGTTTTGAAAAAATTCGAGCAAGAACACGCCTACCCCTCATATATTCTGAAATGAGTGAAACGGATTATCTTCTATAATACTGGTCAAAAGAATGTGATGATTATAGGGATATTACAAATTCTTCGCAAGCATCGGTTGGCAAATACCTGAACTGCGTCTATATCTCTGTTTGCTGAGTTCCATGATCGCATCCATAAAATAATGTAGATTTTATAAATGAATTTAAAATTTTCAGTTTATTATTAACAGAGATGAGTGAAGATCTCCACACAGGATTCAATCGGCAAAAAATTGGATTGCTGCATTTATTCTGTTCCTACAGTCGAACCGCCGGATGATGTTAAAATACTTCCCAGCAGAATGATGTAACGTTCTCGAAACATTGGTTGTTAATGTAAAGACTATTGATGTTTTCATTATTTTTTATCTTGAGATTTGCTGGATGCCTGTACATCACTTAATGTACTCTGCATATGATCGAAACCAGTTTTCTGTTCAGTCTCCAGGTTATTCCCCTGGTTATGGACAGGATTCTTTGCAGTACACAGTCAAGGACAGGCGCGGATCCACGGGGGGGGGGGAAATCGGAAATTTCCCCCCCCCAAAATGGATTTTCGACCTTAGAAAAATTAAAAATTTACAATAGGAAAAGGAAAAATTAAAAATTCTTTAAGAAAAATTTTCTTTACTGAAAATAAAAGAAGGCAGAATGAATTTATCTTCAATATAGTCTAGGAATGGCCAAACTATGTTTAGAAAAAAGTATTTATCGTATTTTTTCTTCGAAAAATTTAAAGCAAATAAATGGGTTTTTAAAAATAGAAAAAATATAGGAAATGCAATTCCTATATATTTTTTTTTCATTAAATTCAAGCTTAAACTTTACGTACAATTAAAAACTTATATGTCAAAAACAAAAAAAAAAAAAAAAAAAAAAAAATATTGTATAAGTGCTAGTTTCATGTCATATTGAAATTACACTAACTAATGTTTTAATATTACTTTTTATAAATCCGAATCTTTTCAAAATTTTATACGAAATAATTTTTTAACATCAAAAATTAACAAAAGCATTTTCACAGAAAAAATTTAATAAAAGTCAACCATTTATTAATAAATAACACAAAATTTTCCCAGTTCTTTTATACAAAATATAATATTTTTTTAGATTTAATAAATTTTACATATGATAGAAATTTTGGTTCACTACACAGATTTAATTTATAAATAAAATAATAAAGGTCTAAAAATTGTAATTTTTCATGAAAAAACTTTAATTTATTTTTATTGAAAATATTCACAATTTTGTGTTAAGAAAAAAAATTGTTTAAATTAAAAATTTGGAGTTATGCTTAAATTTTTTAGGTTCCTGTATTTTTTCTATTAAGATATTTTGAAAGTTTATTGTCGTATTTATTTCTTTTGTTTGAAATTTTTGGAGATTCAATGTATTAGAATTTTTCTGTAAGTCAACAAAAAATATGCAATCAATTTAAAAACATTTTTGTTGTAAATATAGCAAGATTTGGTTATTTTAGTTAGATAAAAACTGAAGAACTTATTAGATTTTATGTGAAATTCCCCAGAAGGTATGCTACAAATAAAGCTTAAAATGAAATAATTTGCTTAAAATAAATGAAAAATTTTTGATAAAATTTTTGTGTTTTTAAACGATTTTAAATATTGACATCTCATTTTATAGTAAACAAAATATCATTAAGACTTAAGAAAGAAATACGTAAAATAGAAAAGTATTTTAATATAGTTAAAAGGTATGTTTTTCCTAATAAAAAATCTAAAATTTATCTAAAATTTAGGGAGTTCCGAGATTTTTAGTTCAGCAACTAATCTCAAAATTGTTTTTTTCGAATTTTCTCGAAAATTGGTTGGTGATGTACTCAAGAAGATTTTTCTTTGAGTAAAACTACAAAAATATAAACATTCAGACTGAAGTAGTATGAAATTTTATAAAGTTATTTATTTACATAATTTTCACTAGATTTTCTTTTCCAGTTGACATATAATATATTCCAGTAAAAATTAAATTTAAGCGAGATTTTATTTCACATTTAAATGTTTAATTCATTCAATCATCTACTTAATTGATTTAATCAATTTTTAATTGAAAAATGTTTTCTATTTTTAATTTTTTGTAGTTATTAGTGATTGAAATAATAATTTTGGTGATTTATTGGATACTTGTTTTGGTGTTATCAGATTAACTTCAAATTTTCATCCAAGTAAAAAAATAAATTTTAAAAATTACTCACATAAAGAAGAGATATTTCAGTGTGCTTTAGGGAATGGTAAACAATGCCAAAACTCGATTTTACGATCAACTTTTTTCATTTCGATTTTCAAAACCGATTTATCGGTCCCCAAAATCGATTTTATTTTGAAGTCAATTTTTTATTGATAAATTTTAATTTATAAGATTTTTATAATTCTACATATTTTTTTTTTTAACTTTTTAAAACAAACTCGATTTTTGAAAATAAATAATCGATTTCAGTATAAAATAGTTGACATAAAATCGATTGCAAACAACCGACTTTTTTCCTATGAAAATCGACTAAAATCGAAATCGATTTACCATTCCCAAATGTGCTTGACCTCCTATCCAGATCTAAATAGCTTAGCATTTTGTGTTTTTCCAATGATGCATTCTTTATTTAAATTATTTTATTTTGAACTATTCAGTAGGATTACAAAAGTAAAAACACGGCTTTCATAATTAAAATCCTTTCAATATTCTCTGAGAAATGTTTATTTAAATACATATTTGTAATTTTGCATTTTTGTTTGTAATTAAAAATAATAATAATTATAAATAACCAGTTTTCTGGCAAAAAACAAAATTATATATAAGAACATAATTTTTCCAGTGATGATAAAAAAATTTCCCCCCCCAAATGCTTTGGCTGGATCCGCGCCTGGTCAAGGACAATGTTAAAAAGCATTGCCGAGAGTACACATCCCTGTCTAACTCCAGCTTTGATATTGATCTGGTCACTGACATTCCCGTAGTGGAGGATTTGGCATCTTGCGTTCGTATACAGAGCTTTTATAATATCAATAATCTTGTTGGGTGTTCCTTTACAGGTCAGTGCGTTATATATAGAGATTGCAACCCGGGATTTTCCGTCCTGGGATTTCCGGAAATTTTGCTATTTTTCTTGTCCCGATTTCCCTGAAATTTAATTTTAAAATCACTTAAATGGAAGAAAAAGGCACGAATTTTAACAAGAACTTATATATTTGAGTATTGTTCTAAAAAATATTAAGCTAAAAATCCAGGTCGGAACTATATCTTAACCACAATGTCGTTAATATGGTTTTACATACAATTCACTAGATGATTTTTATGGAATGATTCTGTAGCATGAATTCAATTTAATATTTTAATAAAATATCAGTACTAAAACCCAGCAACCCAACAAACCAAGAAACGATACAGTACCATTAATGATATCATAATTTTAAAATTATATGAGAAAATATCGAAATTATTTTTTCCTTAGTAAAAAACTTCAAACTTTTTCAGGAAAATTAAATTAAATTGAAAATATTTTTATTAGAAGAATATTTTATGTATGTTATGCATAATATGGAAATTATATTTTTACAGCTAAATTTAATGGAATTGCAAAAAATAAAAGAGGATAAGAAAACAATATCAGCCCGGATTTGAAGGGGAATTACAAAAGCTTCGTTACATATAAAATGATTTGGAGCAGGATGAACTTTAGTTTATTATGGTTATTTTATTAATCTTTGATAAAACATTTAGAATATTATATATTGACCCAATCTTAGCAGATATGTATTATATTCTGCAATTGCTAAATTATCGCGCTGCTTAAATTTAACGATATCATTACTAATATCGATATTTTCAAAAATTATGATATCGTTTTCGAGTGTACCTTTTAGAAAGCAACCTATATCATTTTAGAATTATAAATGATATCATTCTCGGGCTTCTATAACACCGAAATGATATCGTAATGATATCATTACGATATCATTTGGTTTGTTGGGAAGTGAAAAAGTATAACTGTTTGAAACAATCATGTACACATTTTAAACATACGAGTATATTATAAATTAGTCATTAATATAAACAACATGCGGAATTTATCTCATAAAAATTTTACAAAATACACTGGTCGACAAAAAAAAAAATTTTTTTGTGCTCCTTTAAAAAAAAAAAAAAAAAAAAATATGTGGACTAGATGGAATTCCGCATGCTAAACTCGAATCTGCTTTCAGTTTTTCCCATCAGGTCGAGATTTTTTTTAATGGGCGTATCTAATATTGCAACCTAAATAAGCCGATTATTCGAGTATATTTCATTATAACTCGAGAACGATATGCACGATTTATATAAATGATATACCAAAATATGTGGAATAAAATTAGCTTTAAGTTATATTAACAAATGCTACGTTATACTAACAAATTTTTATCCGCTCAATAGTTTAGGAGATATTTCGAAATAAGTGTCCGAAAAAAATTAAATGCTACATTCAAGACTTCTTTTTTTACTAAAACTTCCTTTTAGAAGTGAAAACATCAAAAATGTTTCAGTTTATCATCTTTATCTCAAAGCTGGTAAAACTGCGAGTAAATAAAGCCACGTAGAATAAAAATTGATGCACAAATCTTGATTGGATTCACAGTTAAGTTAGGATACCCATGCATACCTACAGTTAAGTGCAAATACACTAGTGCGCAAAAAAAATATTTTTTTCGTTTTAAATAAAGAAAATATGTGGATTAGATATAATTTAACGTGCTAATTAAGAATCAGCTTTTACTTTTTTTCTATCACGTATTGATTTTTTTTTTTATGAGCATGACTACTATGACCCCGCCTTTAGGCAGTCACACTTGTATAACTCGAGAACAGTTTGTCCAATTAAGATAAATTGAACTTTAATATATAGCGACTTAAATTGTCTTTGAGAATTTACATAATTTTTTGTCAAGTTAATATTTCCGTAGTTATTCGGTAATTAGTAGCGAAAAAATTTATTTTTTTTTTTTTGAAAAATGGTGAAAATTTTTTTGTTTCAGGAAAAAAAAAAAAAAACAAGCGCGAATTATATTCGGCCCGGCCAAATCTAAATACCCACCATCAAATTTTTCAAATTTTACGTTATATGGGAGGGGGCGGTAAAGGTGGCAGTAAAGTGGGCGGATCACGCCCATTTTTGGTTTCCGAGTTTTCATTAGTCCTTGAACTATTTGAACACAATTTCATCTAACATAGGAGGTGGGCGGACCACGCCCATTTTTTGTTTTCAAGTTTATATCGATCCTCAAACTATTTATACAAAAATTCGTTGTTGTACATGATTTTGTTTAAGAAATATCAGCAGAAAAGTATGAAATGGACACCCTGAATCTTTAGTTTTTAGCCCATAACTTTTTTGTTTATAAACCGATTTTGCCCATTTTCAATACCAAACAAACCTTATATAAGACAAATATTTGTGCTAAATTTCGTCCTCTTACGTTACCCCGTTCGAGCCCTATCCTGTTTTCAACAGACAGACAGACGGACATAGCTAGATCGACTCAGAATCTAACCAGGACCCAGAAAATATATTCTTTGTGGGGTCTTAGATGATTCCTTCGACATGTTACACACGGAATGACAAAATCAATATACCCCCATCTTTTTGATGGTGGGTATAATAAGCGTAAATGTTATATTCAGCTCGGCCGAATCTAAATACCCACCATCAACTTCTTCAAATTTTACGTTATATGGGAGGTGGGCGGTAAAGTGGGCGGACCACGCCTATTTTTTTCCGAGTTTACATTGGTCCTTGAACTATTTGAACACAATTTCGTGGAAGTTTCACCTAATATGGGAGGTGGGCGGACCACGCCCATTTTTTGTTTTCAAGTTTATATCGATCTTAAAACTATTTGTACAAAATTTCGTTGTTGTACATGCTTTTGTTTAAGAAATATCAGCAGAAAAGTATGAAATGGACACCCTGTGTTTCTAGTTTTTAGACCATAACTTTTTTGTTTATTAACCGATTTTGCCCATTTTCAATACCAAAGAAACCTTATATAAGATAAATATTTGCGCCAAATTTCGTCTCCCTACGTTGTCCCGCTCGAGCTCTATCCTGCTTTCAACAGACAGACAGACAGACGGACGGACGGACATAGATCGACATGTTACACACGGAATGACAAAATCAATATACCCCCCATCTTTTTGATGGTGGGTATACACATTTTTTCCCATCACTGTATTTTTACTCAATTGTATGTAACATGGGTATTTTTACTTAACTGTGAATAAAATCAAGATTTGTGCATCATTTTTAAGATACATACCTTATTTTATTCGCAGCATTACCAGATTTAAGATAAAGATGATAAATTGAAACATTTATGATGTTTTCATTTATTAAAACAAATTTTTTTCTTACTATATGCGAAATATTAGACACGCCCATAAAAAAGTCCAGACCTGAAAAAAAAAATAAAAAATGGAACCTCAACTATTCCTCTTTGGTGGAGAATTTTTTTGTCGACCAGTAATATTAAGAAAGATAATATGAAAAGTATGTAGTAAGTTTTATTACTATTATTTGTATTATAATGATCTTGTGATTATGTTTTAGTAAAATTTTGTGCGATAATATTTCACAACTCTTACTTTCCTAACAATATCATCGAAAAAGTAGAAGAAATTCTATAAATTTCTATAATCAGTTACTTTTATACAGTTACTTTTCTCGATTTAATACACAATGTCAAAAAAATGTTTTTTCTTCTTTCTTCCAATTTTTTTATAACATAGTATATCCGACTCCGACAAAAAGCACCTCGGACCACACTGTACCAAAAAGAAAAAAAAAAAAAAAAAAAAAAATGAAATTGTAATTGTAATGAAATTTAATTTTATTTCGATGACCGTGTAGGAAATTTAAATCAGTTCTAGAAATTATATATGATGTTCAAAACTTTATGAAAGTACGTTAAATTTTGCGATATATTTTTGATATTTTCATATAATCTTGAATTGAAGCTACAAACAATTTGAATTACCCCGAAGGTTTTCGGAAAAGACGATCTGCTTAATATTGTGTCGATATCAAAATAGCTCTTTCACGAAAGCATTCACTCGAGTCAATTAATCAGTAGACTAAGCGATTGATAAAATTTTTTTTTATACCACCATCAAAAAGATGGGGGGTATATTGATTTTGTCATTCCGTGTGTAACATGTGGAAGGAATCATCTAAGACCCCACAAAGTATATATTTTCTGGGTCCTGGTTGAATTCTGAGTCGATCTAGCTATGTCCGTCTGTCCGTCTGTTGAAAGCAGGATAGAGCTCGAACGGGGCAACGTAGGGAGACGAAATATTTATCTTATATAAGGTTTGTTTGGTATTGAAAATGGGCAAAATCGGTTAATAAACAAAAAAGTTATGGGCTAAAAACTAGAAACACAGGGTGTCCGTTTCATACTTTTTTGCTGATATTTCTTCAATAGAAGCATGTACGACAACAAAATTTTGTACGTGTAGTTCGGGGGTCGATATAAACTCGGAAACAAAAAATGGGCGTGGTCCGCCCACTTTACCACCGCCTCCCATATAACGTAAAATTTGAAAAAGTTGATGGTGGGTATATAGATTCGGCCGGGCCAAATATAACATTCGCGCTTGTTCTAAGTACATTTTCAATTCTGTTTTAAATCTGCTAATACATATCTCTTTGGGTCTAAGTTATTCTACTAATGAGAGTAGTATTACTTATAGTTTTTAATACGGGATCCCGGGAAGTCGAAAAATTATTCCGGGAAAACAAAAAGTCCGAAAATTGCGATCCGTAGTTCCATATTGCCGAATGAGCTTTATAAAAATCTATGGGTCAGACATAATTGATTTAATAGGAGCAAGGGCATATCTAACTCCCCAAAGCCTTATCAATTTCTAATATTATTTTAATTTCTGCACTTAAATTTTATTAATTTGCCAAAATTTGCCCGATTTCCGGTCCAACAACTTTTTTTTTACATTGAATACTCTTTGAAATTGCAGACACTTTTTCCATTTAACTTTTCTAAAGTTGTCTAAATTATACCAGATTTCAACACGCAGTGTTGTGGCAAATCATTACTGACACTGAACAGTATCGTTTTCAAATTTAATTTTTAGACCAAAGACTTTTTAAACCATGAATGTTAGTATGTATGAGCATAAGCAGTTAAACGAATTTATAGATTTATTTATATTTCATTTAAAAGTATTAAAGTTACAAATAATCATATATGAAAGAAACGTTTTCAACAAATTTTGTTTGCTTTCTTTTTTAGCCAAAGACTTTTTTTAATGCGATTTGATCACAATTTTCTCAGAAAAGCTACAAAAGGAAATTTTAATTATTTAAGGGGTTTCATAGAATGCTTTTTATAAATATTTAGAAAATTATAGAAAAGTGATAATAGGAAATATCAATTTTCTGGAATTTGAAGCTAAAAATTCCATTTTGTACACAAAGACTTGAAATGAAATCATATTGTATGGAATAAGATAACTATACACATAGAATATTCATACATATATTCTGCTTATAAATTAATTTTAAAACAAGCAAATTTATTTTCAATTTATAAATACAAACTTTTACTGCTACATGTGTGTGTGTGTTTTTTTTTCAAAATTTATTTAACTTCTATTTATCAATTATACTTTTGCATAAAAACAAAATAATCTTTAAACAAAAACACAATAGTTTAAACAATTCCCATTGTATTTTATAAATAGCTCATAGAAAAAACAAAAAAAATATAAAACATCTATACTTTCATACAAACAAAATAAAAAAGAGCAAAAATTTTATGTGAAAAGTTATTAAAAAAATTAAACTAAAAAAAGCTAAAACTTTGTTGTTTTTGATTATAAACTTTCATTTAAAAGACCAAAAAAAAAGGAAAAAAATATTAATAAAAAAAAAAACTAAAATAAAAGCTCATCTATAGAATATGTTCATAATGTCTTTATTGTTGTTGTTTCTATTGTTTGTATAGATGATGGTCTATACAAACAAAAGTTCAGAGAGAGAGAGAGAGAGAAAGAAAAAAGAGCACTTCCTTTAGTTATCGTTTCTACTTCCTGTATTCATTATAGACATGTTGCTGTTGTTGATTTTTTTGTTGTGTCCATAATAATTTTTATTTTTTTTACTTTAGCCAACGTGACCAAAATTGAACAATTCATAATTTTAATTTAAAAAGTTTATTTTAAGGGGGCAAAAGTTGTTTTTATGTGTATATTTTTTTCTTTTTGAATAAAAATGTTTTAAACTTTTACACCCACACAACATAAAATTTCCAAAAAAAGGATAAAACCCTTTAATATTTTAATATTCTCCCCAAAGCAAATTCACGTTTATATAGAAATTTAAATTTGCCAAAAAAAAAAAAAAAAAAGTATCATGTTAGTAGTATGAGTTGCATAAAGACAAATATAAATTGGTAAAAAGGTTGAGTTCCTTTCATTTTTTTTTATAATCAAAATATTTGCAGTTGTTGTAACAATTTTTCCACTCTTTTTTTTATTTATTTGCATGTAAATATCTATGTTTCTATGTATGTAAATAAATTGTTTTGTTATTTAAAAGTTATTTTTCAGTTGTTGGTCTTTTTCAGTCTATTTTTTTGCCCCTTACTATCAAATGTTTAGTCTAGGAGTAAGTATTATATTTATATTGGTATTGGTATGTGGCTATAGACGAAGGGTATTTTTAAGTTAAAATTTAGACAGAGTAGGAAGAACGCTCATTTTTTTGATTCGTTCAGAACATAATTTTAAGCAGCGAATTTAATCCTAGTTTTTAGAACGAATTTTATTTTTTTGTTTGCAAATTTAATTTTTAAATTTGTTCAAAGATCAAAAATTTTATTTTCGACAATAAAAATATTATTCAGGAATTAACACGAAACGAATTAATCGAATTGAAGTCGTGTAACGGTATAGAAATGTGTTGACTTATGTTGAATGAAAGATGTGTGGATGTTTAAAACATTTGCTGAATTGTTTAAAATAAAACAACAACACAATGTTTATAACATTAGTTAATTGATAGTGTGTGTTTTCTATTTGCATATGTACACGGAAAAAAATATTTCAAATTATTTTTTAATCAAATTAACTATCTTTATATCGGAATTTAATTATATTATTTATTAATATAATTCATTTTCTAATTGGTTTACATTTTTTTTCTGATAAATTAACAACTGTTAATAAAATATAAAGAAAAATGAAAAAATTGTTTATAAATAAACAGAAATAAGATTAAATTAAGTCAATTTCCAAAAATTTTATTTATTATATCTATTCAAAACAAAAGCAGTAATGATATAATCTATTATTCTACTTATTAATATGGTCAATTTGATGATTGGAGCAAAATCAATTAAAAATTAATTAATATAAGCAATTTCGTAATTGAAGTCGATTTTTGCTTTTTTCTGTGCATGTATGCATGTAAATATGTATGTAAATTAGAGTGCTCCAAGCTTGTATGAAGGAAAAAAAAAAAAATGTTATCCTACAGGTCGCAGGCCACCCCCACCCCCCTCTAAAATTGTTCTATGGGTTATAAAAATACATTGTGCAAAAAATTAGGGCAATAAGACTACGTTAACTGGTGCCGCAACAGCTCTGAAGTTTGAAGATGCATTTACAAGGGGAAAATATGAATTTTTTTCAGTTTTCACAAAAATTTTGTCATAAAATAATTAGTTTTGCATTTTATTGTAAAGGAATTGTAATATACATAGAATTAGTGTTACAAAAAGATATAAAACACAAAAATTGGTTGAAAAATATAAAAGTAATTGAAAATTCCCCAGGCCATTAACGTGTCTCAGAGCACTTGAATTCGAAATGTGACAAAAAAAGAAATTTATATTTTTGAAAATATTCGAATAAAACAATTGTATTACTTAAAATACATCTGTAGTTACTTGAATATGAGCTTTGTCCTTATAGAATAACGTAAACCTGTTCTCAGCTATGGTCAAAAAATTTTGATATTTTTAACGGTCGTTTCAAAACTCAAATTTCAGATTTTTTGATACTTTGTTAAACAAATTTCAATATTTTTGGGAGATCTCATAGGGATTTATGGACAACAGATTACGGAATAAAAAAGTAGAAAATAAGGTTAATACCTTTTATAGTTTGCCTGTACCTGCATTTTGAATTCAGCGGATTTCGAGAAAAACACAATTTTATGTAATATTTTGGCAAATCAGCCATTTTATTACATTGTTGTGTATTTTAAATGGAACTTTTTTAAAATTTTATAATCCACATAATTTTAAATATAAATCAAGAGTTTCATACAATTTGGACGACATTAACCCATAAACTTTAAAGTTGAAAGGTCAAATTTTGTAATATTTGCAATTTTTGATGGAAACTAGTCGAAATTTTATCTATTTTTCGGTAGATTATCATAAAACTTAAGAAATTTATTTACTAACAACCGATATTTACAATGACAGTGAAAAAAATTAAATTAACCCTTAAACGGCCTTGGGGTCAAAATGACCCCGATGTTTTAAAAACATACCATATATATATTTCAATAAAATCCGTTTCAATTCCATTAATTCAGCAAATTGATAAAAAAAAAAATTAGGCATTAACCCTTTTTGAATATGGTGTCTCATTAATTCAGCAAATTCATAAAAAAATTGGGTATTAACCCTTTTTGAAAGGTTCAGCAAATTGAAAATTTAAAGGTTTAATACCCAAATTTTTGTTATCAATTTGCTGAACCTTTTAAAAAGGGTTAATAATCGTAAAATAACGATCTTCCCCACAAATACAAATTTAAAAAAAGTTTTTTAAATTATTTTCGTAACTAAAATTATAAAAAGTAAAGAAATTTAATCCAAAAAGTGAATTTTATTTTTAATAAAATAATAGAATAGAAACTTAAAATTTAGTTCGAAATCCGAATTTTTCCGTACCTTTAATTTAGAGTTTGAAGTTAACTTTATAATCACGTAACTATTATTATGTTAATTTTTTTCGTTAGTATTCATCTAAAAAGAGGTGTGTACATGATGGACATTATAATTTGGTTAACATTAAAACCTATTATAAATTATTTTCTTTTTTTACGTTTGGAGTAATTTCAAAGGAAGTTTTATGAATTCATTATATAGTAGTTAAGCAGACTTGAAAGTGTAAAGTTTTATTCATATTGAGTTAATTTTTGTATGTATAAATTCAAATCATAACTGCATTTAAGATATTAATCGAAAAGTCTTTGTCCTAATAATAAAAGCACACTAAAATTCAATCGAATAAACTAAAGTACGTCTACCATACTAGGGAGGCGCACGCAAGAACTGGACATAATAGGTTTGTATATAATCTTTGGGTTTATGCTCCATTTTGATCATATTGTAAGCTTTATATATTCAGCTCTTAATGTTTTTGACTTTTCTTATATTTTGTATAGTTTTATTTTGGAAGGTTGGGTAGTCGTCTATCGATATTTTTATTTTTCTAGTAAAAATAAAAATTTCTGTTTTATCCGAGTTTAACATTGAGACATTGAGATCCGGTTAAATTTGGACCAGCTGTAGTAAAAAAAACTTTACTAAGGTACGTTAAGAAGTAAAAAATTTTGTAGCCTGTTTCTCTATGTCGAATGAAAGCTTTCTTTCGCCTTCTAAGCGAACGAAAACTGATTTGGGTTTCTCTAACTCACTTCTATGCGAACAATGAGTCGAACGACAAGTCGAAAGAAAACGTAAGTGTTTTCATATAAAATTGTGTTTCTGTATTTCGAACGATAAGAACAAAAATGTCAAAATCAGTCACTTGCTATTTTGCTTTCGACTGGTTGGATTTTTTAATAAAAACTATTAAAATTACTAATCAGGACACTGCAAAGTTCCTCAATCATGTTTCTTCTTCGTTTTATATATGTTATGTATCGATAAATAACGATTTTGCATCTAAAAAGAAATTTCTAAAGAAATATAAAAAAAAATTTTTGTTTTTTCATTTTTTTAAATTATTTTATTTTTGTTCGTTTATTTACTTGGTTGTATATACGTTTAAACAACTTATTAGTATTTTTAATATTTTTACGAAAAAAAGTTACTCTTAAAGAAAAATAAAACAACAACAATACGAAAAGACGTAACTCCATGCGAACAAAAGCGTAGGAAATACAAAAACCCAAAATGATTCGAATTCGTTCGACTTGCTTTCGTTCGCTTTGATTTTCGTTCGACATAGAGAAACATGCTATTAATCTCGTAAAATAAAAGTGTAAGACGATGTTAATTGTAGATCTGCCACAGCAAAACACTTTCATACAAAACATCAATTTTCATATCCGCTTCTAGGGACCACTTACGAATCCACAAAACTTAAGTAATAAAATGTTTGATTTACACTTTTTGGGGGTTAAAATAATTTTTATCTTTATTGAATATTTATATTACACAGAAAAAAGTAAAAATGGACTTCAATTACGAAATTTGTAATATTAATTAATTTTTAATTGATTTTGCTCCAATCATCAAAATGATAATATTAATAACTAGAATAATTGATATTATTATTACTTCTTTTCCTTAAATAGACGCAATGATCTAAAAATTTTTGAAATTTTACTTAAATTTATTTTATTTTTGTACTTTTATAGACAAATATTTAATATTTCTTTATATTTTATTAACATCTTACTTAAAGCTAATGTCTTTTTACTTTTCAAACTAGTGTTGCTACGCAGTTCTACGGGTTTATATTCTACTAAAACAGACGAGAAGAATTCACTCGTGAGAACGGTCAACTGAAGACAACTATGAGCAACACGAGGTTACTCCTGAGAACAGCCTGTGAGTCAACTGTGAGAACGAGCAACTGAAATCATTCGAACGAGAAACCGAAGGCACTCGAAAGCTAAGCGTATTCAACTGCGAAATTAATTTCGCACTCAACCTAAAAATGCGACTTAATTTCACTTTCACAAAATGAAGTCGGCACTTCAATTATATACAATAATTTCTGAGACTTATATGGCGTGTTCTTATCTTGTTTGAATCCCCCCAACTATTACCAAACCTTGTTTACTTATACTTATTCATGGATAAACTGAATGAGAATTATAACATCTGAACAAGCGCGAATGTTATATTCGGCTCGGCCGAATCTAAATACCCACCATCAACTTCTACTTATTTTTCGTTATATGGGGGATGTGCGGTAAAGTGGGCGGATTACGCCCATTTTTGGTTTCCAAGTCTATATTGACCCTCGAGCCATATCCTGCTTTCAACAGACATACGGACAGACATAGCTAAATCGACTAAGAATCGAACCAGGACCCAGAAAATAAATACTTTATGGGGTCTTAAATGATTCCTTCGACATGTTACACACGGAATGACTCCCAATTTACCCTCCATCTTTTTGATGGTGGGTATAATAACAAAACCAGTTATTACATCTGTGTGTGTGTATATTTGGCGTTCAATGCAATTTCTTGTAACTACCCAGCAGCTTTTTCAGTGTCAATTTACCCGCTTTTGTACAGTAAAGTTCATTTGTGACTACCCACCTAACTCATTCAAATGTGTACGTTTTTTTCATTACCCTAACTTCGCTATAGTTAAGCTGTCGCACCTTTTATTGACTCTTTAGAAAGCGTGGAGGTGGCGATATATACTTTATTGACCCTTTGGTGAGCGTCGGGGTGGCGATTGATTTTTTATAGGTTACAAAAACGTCAAAAATGTAAATAGTTCATCCATTAGCAGTACAGGTTGGGTTACTTGACTAACAGTAATAAATACATGGTAGGACATTTGGCTCGGATGCATCTTTTTTAGACGTGTGTAGTGTCAAATATCAATTTATTGACTCCTTGGTGTTTAACAGAGTCTTTAGTATTTTACTTTGTAAGAAAAAAAAGTTAATAATGTTGTTTTTTTTTTTTTTTTTTGTATATTTCTATGTTATGTGTACTACATTAATTAAATGTGTTTTTAATTTAAACACCTGGAATACATTCAATAGAAATGGAATACCTCTCAATTATTTTATATAATAAAGAACCTAGTCTTGTTAATTAGAATTTTCAATTTATTAAAGAAATCAATTATTCTGCATTTGTGTTTTTTTAAATTGACTTTTTCGTACTAGTCACAATATCGCCACTTTTTGGTCCTGTGGTGCCAATACACTTCCTCCTAGGACATCCCCATGTTAAAGTGACCAGTTAAAAAGATTGTCAGGTGAATGACTCAATTTCACCAGTAAAAGGATTTCTATGAATTGACTTTTTCGTACTAGTCACTATATCGCCACCTTTCGATCCTTTGTTGCCAATACACTACTTCCTAGGACATTCCCATGTTAAAGTGACTAGTCAGGTGGTTAGTAAAGTTACTAGTGGTGCCCTAATGTAGTCAGTCAAGTAACTGATTTCGGACAGTCACCATTGACTGCAGGGTAATGTATTATTTAACAAATTACAGAATATTTATTTATTTATTTATTTATTTATTTATTTATTTATTTATTTATTTATTTATTTATTTATTTATTTATTTATTTATTTATTTATTTATTTATTTATTTATTTATTTATTTATTTATTTATTTATTTATTTATTTATTTATTTATTTATTTATTTATTTATTTATTTATTTATTTATTTATTTATTTATTTATTTATTTATTTATTTATTTATTTATTTATTTATTTATTTATTTATTTATTTATTTATTTATTTATTTATTTATTTATTTATTTATTTATTTATTTATTTATTTATTTATTTATTTATTTATTTATTTATTTATTTATTTATTTATTTATTTATTTATTTATTTATTTATTTATTTATTTATTTATTTATTTATTTATTTATTTATTTATTTATTTATTTATTTATTTATTTATTTATTTATTTATTTATTTATTTATTTATTTATTTATTTATTTATTTATTTATTTATTTATTTATTTATTTATTTATTTATTTATTTATTTATTTATTTATTTATTTATTTATTTATTTATTTATTTATTTATTTATTTATTTATTTATTTATTTATTTATTTATTTATTTATTTATTTATTTATTTATTTATTTATTTATTTATTTATTTATTTATTTATTTATTTATTTATTTATTTATTTATTTATTTATTTATTTATTTATTTATTTATTTATTTATTTATTTATTTATTTATTTATTTATTTATTTATTTATTTATTTATTTATTTATTTATTTATTTATTTATTTATTTATTTATTTATTTATTTATTTATTTATTTATTTATTTATTTATTTATTTATTTATTTATTTATTTATTTATTTATTTATTTATTTATTTATTTATTTATTTATTTGTTTATTTATTTATTTATTTATTTATTTATTTATTTATTTATTTATTTATTTATTTATTTATTTATTTATTTATTTATTTATTTATTTATTTATTTATTTATTTATTTATTTTATTTTATTTTATTTTATTTTATTTTATTTTATTATTTTATTTTATTATTTTATTTTATTATTTTATTATTTTATTTAATATTTATTATACCCCAAGCTTATTTTTTTCAACTGTAAGAGATAACTTGGCGAGTAAGCTTATTTTTCTTTAACTTGCCAAGCGCTTTAAAGAAATATAAAAATCTTTGATTTGATTTGTAGAAGTTAAGTTTTTTTGAAACTTTTACATAGTTGAGGTAGTCAACTTTGACACCCTGTAGCTTATGTCTTTTATCACAGGGTGACTACAAGGTAAGTTTTATGAAATATTATGTCCCGCTCTACACTTTTTTTATACACTTCAATTCTATCCCACCAGTAGTTGAGGAGATACAGTTTTATTACCAAGAATTTTGCTATTGGCCCCATTGAGCTACGCTAGGTCTATATGGTCAAAACTCAAAACATAAACCTATGCGAAATTTTATTGAAATTTTACCAGCCGTTCCAAGACTTAATACATTTGTTCATTTAATCTCTCTTTCTCTCTGACGCACGAAACCATGGTGTAAAGTATGATAAGATTAACCGAATATTTTTTTATACCCACCATCAAAAAGATGGGGGGTATATTGATTTTGTCATTCCGTGTGTAACATGTCGAAGTAATCATTTAAGTATATATTTTCTGGGTCCTGGTTAGATTCTGAGTCGATCTAGCAATGTCCGTCCGTCTGTCTGTCTTTTGAAAGCTGTATAGGGCTCGAACGGGACAAAATATGGGGACGAAATTTTGCTCAAATATTTATCTTACATAAGGTTTATTTGGAGATGAAAATGAGCAAAATCGATTAAATTAAAAAGTTATGGGCAAAATACAAGAAACATTGGGTGTCCGTTGCAGCTTCATTTCATACTTTTCTGTTGATATCTCTTAAACAAAAGCATGTACGATAATGAAATTTTGTACGGATAGTTAGAGGGTCGATATAAACTTGGAAACCAAAAATGGGCGTGGTCATCCCACATACCATATAAGATGAACGTCAAAGAAATTTTGTACAAATAGTTTAAGGACCAATGTAAACTCGAAAACAAAAATTGGGCGTGGTCCGCCCACTTTACCGCCCACCTCTCGTATAACGAAAAATTTGAGAAAGTTGATGGTGGGTATATAGATTCGGCCGATCCGAATATAACATTCCCGCCTGTTACTTTAAATAGTCATCATCTTATGTGTACTTTTTTAAAAATTCGGATTCACGATATAAATAAATACAAAGCCTCTAATCCACTTTTTTGAATTGTTCAATTTTTTTTTGGAAAAAATATCTTTGTTGAACTTATGATGTTTACAGAGAACACCACTGTGAGACGCTGAAGAGTGCGGATGACGGTCTTGGCTGACTAGAAAATGCATTCCATTCCGCAGGTGTCCAATTGACTTTTACAATGTATTCTTCTACAACTATTCAACGAACTTGAATAAACCGAATAAATTAATAAAATTAAAAAAAAAACGAAATTGTTAAAAAATTTTAAGTGTCAAAAATTCAAATTTTTAATTTTTTAATCATAATTATAAATTTGTTAAAAAAAAATATATTTTATCCAAATCAATGCTTATATGTTGATTTTATTTACAAATTAATGAAGATACTTATTTACAAGTTACAAGAAAATGAGTTTTTGATTTTTTTCTATAAAGTATAGGGAAATTTGCATTCTATTTTAACCACCCAAATATTCTTTCTCAATTCTGTTACACACAGAGTAGCAAATATTTATCTACAATTCTCAATTATACTAGAAATTTTAATCGAAAAATCCCACTGTAGCTATAGAAAAGCTCAATCGTACTAAAGATGATTATGTCAAGTTCAAAAACGTATTTAGCGTATGTTTAGTACTGATAAGAATCGTTTCAATAAATCTATAGAAAATTTAACAAATAAAATCATCATCTAGAATTTAGTTATAAATAAATTATTCTAATAAAAACAATCAAAACAACAGCGGCACAATTTCATTCAACCGACTTGATTAAAAACAATTCAATAATTGAAAACTTTCAGTTTCAAAAACTAAAAACAAAGATTCAACTAAACATCAATCCATCCATCCATCCATTAATAAAGTTAAATTAAATTATGAAATGTTACATTATATACAGTAAGTTTTTAATTAACTAATATACATTTACATAAAACTAAGAGATGAACCTAATTAATTAACTACAAATATAAATTTATTTCTATAGTATTTCTAACTTTTACCACCCTTTGGGGCTTTACAAAATGCCATAAAATCACAGCTGAGGAATTTACTTGGAAATTAATAGAAAATTCTTTAAATTCAACTAAAAATACAGAAAATTTTGTTATAGCACCTTATGAGGCCTATCAAATGTATAAAGAATTATTTAATATTGAAGATGAAAGTAATGAAATTGAATCCAAGGAGGATGATAGAAGTGAACAAGAATTGACCACCATTATGCCAGCCATAAGAAAACAACAAAAGACTATAGTGTCTAATAAAACACAGCAACAGGATTTGTTGTCTTCTGTTTCACTAACTGCTAGATGGTCTTTTAATTTCCAAACTCGTGATACCCATAAGCGAATCTTTCATCAATATGGAAAACCAAATCAAAAAATGTGGGTTGATTTCTTGCGTAAAGATGATACTTTTTATTATGCCCATGATGAACAATTAAATGCTAGTATTTTGGAATTACCTTTAAATGTTAAGACTATTAAACTGATATTAATTTTACCCGATCAATGGGATGCTTTACCTCAGCTTAAGGATTATTTTTTGGAAAATATGGATGATTTTAGTGATTTTGTTAAGAAAGCAAATAGATTGACTTTGGTAAGAGTTTTATTGCCAAAATTTCATTTATCGTATAAAAAAGATTTAACAGATTTCTTTGAAGAGGTAAGTGTTAGAGTTATATACAGTATAAACTCAATAATACGGAGAATTGATTGTAGACCCCAATCCGTATTATCGAATTATCCGGATTATCGAGGTTTTTTCCTGGTACACTTTTGTTAAAAAAAAGTACTAAAATCTATTATTTATTTGATATGTGAAACATTTAAAGTATTAAGTCCAAATTTTTCTTCTAATAACATTCCATATTTTAAATTTTCCAAAGACACTTAAATTCAAATAAAAATATTGTTTTTTATATTAAACCCGGATTATAGAGCATGTAACGAGTTAGAAAATATCGTCTGGATTATCGACCCCCAGATTATCGAGTTTATACTGTATTTTTTTTATTTTTTTGATAAAATGTTTGAAAGAAGAATTTATTTTGTAGATTTCCTCTAAGGAAGTGGAAAATTATAAAAATGTTTATCAACAGTCTAATTTGGAATTTAATGAACGTGGCATTGGTCGTTTTGAAAGAACAAGTAAGTGAATTTAAGGAAATTCTATTAGAAAATCTTACATTTAGTTTAATAAGGCAGGGTGAATAAATTTAAAATTTTGTTTTGTGGTACAGGATTTTTAGATCAATTAAGATAAGCGTAAAGCTTATAAATAACTTTCTTGAATTGATATGATACGATACCTTACATCATTGTGTATGAGTATACAAATTAGGGAAGGAGACTTATATTAGACCTGTGACCAATTGTGGACCAATACTTTTATTAAGTGTAAAAAAATTTTTCGCCAATCGAATTTTTACGGTAACGAGAACTATCATACAATTCGGTTGTAAATATTGAATGTATTTTAAAAAATAATTCATTGCAATGAACAAAGAAATTTGTAAATTATTGTGAATGAAAAAATAAATTGCTTTAGAAATTTGCTTTATTGAAAAATAAGATAAAACGAGAGAGAAACACAGAAAAAAGTAAAAATGGACTTCAATTACGAAATTTGTAATATTAATTAATTTTTAATTGATTTTGCTTCAATCATCAAAATGATAATATTAATAACTATTATAATTGATATTATTATTACTTCTTTTCCTTAAGTAGATGCATTGAGCTGAAAATTTTTGAAAATTTACTTAAATTTATTTTATTTCTGTAATTTATAGACAAATATTTAATTTTACTTTATATTTTATTAACAGCTGTCAATTTATTAAAAAACAAAACTGTAAACCAATTAGAAAATTAATTATATTAATAAATCATATAATTAAATTCCAATACAAAGTTAATTAATAATTTTATTAAAAAACTATTTGAAATATTTTTTTCTGTGAACTATAGTCGGTCAAGACCGACCATATGATACCCTACACCATTCTGTATGAGCTAAAAATTAGACCTGTGGCTAATTGTAGACCAACACTTTTACTTAATGTAAAACAAATTATTTAAATACAGAACAATGCATTGATACTAACATCCACAGAAAAAAAGTAAAAATGGACTTCAATTACGAAATTTGTAATATTAATTAATTTTTAATTGATCTTGCTCCAATCATCAAAATGATAATATTAATAACTAGAATAATTGATATTATTATTACTTCTTTTCCTTAAATAGTAGAGTGATCGATTATTCGACTTTTTGGAGAAACCGGTTTTCGAATAGTTGGTATTTTGAAAAAACCGGTTGCACTTTTTTAAATTCAGAAAAAACCGGTTAACCGGTTTTTTTGCAGAAGTTAATATTTCTACTAAAAGACTATATTTCTTAAAGAAAAATCAATAAATATTATGATGTTCAAGTTAAAATATATTACACATAATTATTTTTGGAAATAACTATTAATCCAATAAGAACGAGAAAGAAATAGTCGGTCAAGTGCACCAAATTCGGTGAAGTGTCTTCTTTTCTAAACCTGTGGAATTGTGGGCCAATACTATGTTCAATTATGGACCGATTTTCATGAAATTCGGAACACAGATTTTAACTTATATGGAACTTACATGTGTAAAAGAAATTCTTACTACATTTAAGGGATTTATGATCGTTAAACCCCTTTTCCGGGAGGATATTTGCATGGCGCTAGTTTAAATAATGGAACGATCATAACCAATTTCAACACGCTTCATTCTTAGACTATAAGAAACCTGTGTGCCAAATTTCAAATTTAATACATGTTCAAAATTGTGACCTGTATTTTAATTAATTAATTAATTAATTATTTTTTTTTTTTATGAACAGACAGACGGACGGACGAACATCATCAAATCGACTTAAAGACGATTGGTACAAATTAAGGCGGATCTTAAACCAATATTTTTGGGTGTTACAAAGCATATGAACGAACGAATAATAAAATATAAAAATTTTAAGAAAATAATCATCAAAACAAACAAAACAGAAACCATGGGTTAATATGATAAGAGCCAGAATCAATTTTATTGAAACTTTTCTGTAGGAGAAACTTTTTTAAAACAAAATCTTTGAAAAATTAAGAAAATATTGAATAAAAAAAAGACTAAAACATTCAAATGTGTAAAAATATTACAGGTGTTACAATTGAAGTAATTATTACTAATTTATTTATTTAATATTACAATAATTAATTTCGTTTTAACCTTAAACTATATTTTTAAAACAATACAAATAATACTCTAAAAAATATTCATAAATTTCGATTCAAATATCAGTATTTTTAAAACCGGTTTTTTGTGTTTAAAAAAACCGGTCTATTCGACATTCGAAAAATTAACATTTTGAAAAAACCGACAGCATATTGACAGAAAAAACCGGTTTAAAAATCGGTTGGAAAACCGTATCGATCACCCTATTAAATAGATGCAATGAGCTGAACATTTTTGAAAATTTACTTAAATTTATTTTATTTCTGTAATTTATAGACAAATATTTAATTTTTCTTTATATTTTATTAACAGCTGTCAATTTATTAAAAAACAAAACTGAAAACCAATTAGAAAATTAATTATATTAATAAATCATATAATTAAATTCCAATATAAAGTTAATTAATAATTTTATTAAAAAATTATTTGAAATATTTTTTTCTGTGTCTATATGATTTTATGCCATTTAGGGTAATTCCCGGAAGTGGGTTTATATGGGAGCTATGGAATATTATGGACTGATTCTCATAAATTTTGTCAATGTTGTTTCAAATTATATAAAACTTATTAGTGTCGAATATTAACTTGATACTACGATTCGTATGGGATTTATACACGTTAAAGTGATTTTCGGAATTTGGTACAAGGATTTATACTTATACAAGACTCCTTTTTACCGAGTTTTATTAAAATATTTATATTTATTTATATTTACGGCATTTATGATCGTTAAACCCCTATTCCGGGAGGATATTTATATGGGGGCTAGGTGAAATAATAGACCTATCATAAACAATTTCAATAAGCTTTGTCCTTGTGTCAAAATAATTATTCATGCTAAATTTCATCAAGATATCTTTAAAATTTCGACCTATACTTTGTACACAAGATTTACATGGAAGATTTACGGACGGACTGACATCGTTAAATCAACTCAGAAAGTGATTCTTATTCGAACGGTATACTTTAAGGTGGTCAGGTATCAGCACAAACGCATAATACCCCAACGGCCTATGGTGGTGTAGGGTATAATGACTTGATTCCGTATCGTTTCAAATTTTATTTAGCAAAATCGAATAAATTTGTCTCGGAATATACCGAAACCCTTTCAATTTCACCTATAAATTTGTTGTATATCGAAAACTAAAATCAATTAAAAAAAATAATAATAAAAAAATTTAAATATATTTAGAATAGATTATAATCGCAAACTGTTTACAATTTGTTTAATTAAAAATTTTTAAAAAGCAGAAACTTAGTTCTTTTAAATGTATACAAATTTAATTTTAATGTTTTCCATTTTTGAAATATTATTATGATTATTTTTATGAAATTGAATTATATTTTATTATTATTTTTATTTTTTGCAGCTGTTTTATTTTGGAATTCCTATTCATATTTGAGAGTATCTCCGGAATTATTCGACATCAGTCATCCGTTTCTCTTTCTGATCACTAACAAAGATGGTATACAATTTTTTGGACAAGTAGTTAGAATGCAACATTAATAAGATTAATTACTATGACAAAAAATATATTTAATATTATATTTTAAAGAATGAATGATTTTAAATTTATTTCTTTATTTTATATTTTATTTAAAGTGTAAAAGAAAAGGGAATTTTATACTTAAATTTAACTATATAATTTAATGTGTAAATTTTTATTTTTTTAAAACTTTCCTTAACATTCTTGTATTAATCTTAATTTATATTATGTTCAGATTCAATGACAAAACGTTGATTAGATGTCATTTTTATTTTCAAAAAAGATGTATTTGGAATGAATTGTTTTCTTTTATTTCTTTATCACGTCTAAAAGAAACATTTCATTCTTTGTTTTGTTTAATAAAATAAAAATATTTAAATTACTTTTGCTGCTTTTTCAACATGAAATTACAAAACAAAGTGTGTTTTTTTTTTTTTTTTTTTTTGATTTCCAACAACAAAGGATTTAAAAAAATAAAATAAAAATTACGAAATTTTATAAAAATATGTGCAACAAACACAATATGCAAGCAACATTGTGTTAAAACCGTTTACACTAACACATACCAAAGACATTTATTTGTAAGATGAGGGTGAGCAGTGGAAGAAATAAGAAAAAATTGTCAACTACAATGAAATAAATGTCAATTGACCACACAATGTCAGTGTCATTGTTAATCTATACTCTCTCAACACAAGGAGACAAAATAACAACAACAAGAAGAATAACAACAATAAGAATAACAAAAATAAAATAACATCAATACAATACAAATGAAATGGCTGCAATAATAACCAACACATACATATAAACAAAACAACAAAGGATACTATAACCGTTAAAGTTCTTTCCAGGATCAGAACAATACCAAAGAATTTGTTTATTTTTTTTAAACTTAAGTTAAGTTTTAAAGAGAAAATGAAAAAAGTTGATTGCAATGCAATCGTTTTGGTACTTTCAGATCATAAGGGGGAGAATATTTAGGTACTAATGGAATTTACCAAAATAATCTGCAATTTTATATTTTTTTAATTTAATATTGCATTTTAAACAGAAACCAGAAGCGCCAAAAGGCATTGAGTTTTGTCGTGAAATGGATATAAAAAAATTCTTATTTTTGAGCCAGTTCATAAACCGTTGTTTTAGAACATCATCCAAAAAATCTCACTAAATTCACTATTTTGTGAGATAATATTCGTAATAATTGATTAAATTCATTCAACAAATTTTCTTATAAGATTTTTTCCATATATTTTTTCAAAATTCAAATGTATATAATTTTTGATTCCGTAAAGATTTAAAAATAGTTTTTTCTTTGCATAATTTTATTATTTGTTGTTAATAAAATAAATAATATTTTCAGAAAATCGGGTGAAATTTGGAACCTCTATAGAAAAAAAAACTTTACCAAGGTAAGTAAAAATGTAAATATTTTAATATTTAAAGCCCAATATCTCGTAAACTAAAAGAGATAATATATATAGACGAGGAGGTTTGTTTGTAGATCTTGTCTTGTAGAATCCTCTTATGCAAAAATCTTTGAAATCGATTTAGTTATAACGAATCAGGATTCTTTTTAAAAATGTTCATACCCGAGGTGTCCAACTTTGGGACCCTGTGGACGCGCCACTGGTAGGTCTATATGATCCAAGCTTAAAACTCGCCTACACCTCTACTATCATTGTATGAAATTTCATTGACATCGGACCAGCCCACGTTGGTGTAAAATGTGTCAAAAGTGGCTCTTAATTGAATTTTAAAATTTAAAGTTTTGTAATAAAGTTGGGTACCTAATAAAAATAGACAAAATTATGTACCAATATCAATTAAAACCTTAAAGCTAGGTTGTGTTGTTCTCTTATAAGGAGCTGTCGATATTAAGAATTTTTTAAAATTTTTGAAAAATAGTAAAAAAATTCGATTTTCATCAGTTTTCAGTGTATTTATTTTAAATAAAAAGTCTTTTAAGGTAAAAATTTAAAATGAAACCATCAACTTCAGATATTTAAGTGTACTTTTTTTCAAATATTTGTAAATTATATTTTGTCCTAATATTTTTGTTATTTTTTTGAAAATTGTCCTAAAATACACTAATCCAGTAGATTTCATACAAAAAACAGCTTAAGTGCAGACATTTTCTTTGCTTTATCAAACATTAAACAGTGAGAAAGAATCGAAATAAATCTGTCACTTCTAATCGGCTAGTTAGATTTGCTTAAAATTTCACGTAGTCGTAGCAGAGGACAGTAGCATTCTGAGTTTAGAAGTAGGATCCAATATACGTATCAGGACCGGAACTATGGGGTTTCAAAAGAGAGTACTAGTGTCATGTAAAAAGTTTAACCATTAGCGAATTTTTGTTCCTTACCTGATTTCCAAGATTTTTATACCATCTTAAAATCCTTGATAAATCTTTTAGAAAACATGCTTGTATGTACTACTTATCATATATATTTTTTGACTTATATACATGGGAAATTTCAAAAATCTAAATTTTACAAGATCTTGGTTAAGATTTTTCCATATATAGCCAAATATTTTCAACCGATTTTATTATATTTTATGCACTTGATTAAAAAGCAAAATTATCTAACGAACAAAGAAAATTTTGAGTCGTTATCTTTATTGAGTTAAAAGTTTAACGATTTTGAATTGGAAAGTTTGCAAAAATTAACAAACAGATGGACAGATGGACGGACATTAGAATTTATTAAAAAAACATCTTAAAATTCGAATAATACTTTTTCCACTTCTCGATTAATATGAAAACCAAATGAAAGTATTAAAATTTTGATGTCACCTTTCCCTGAGTTAAGTGGCATTTTCGACTCACTTAACCCAAATGTATAGACGGACGGACATTGCCATGCTGCCAAAAAATATTTTAGAATTCTAAAACTGCATTTTTTTTACTAACTAATAAATAGAAAAAATGGAACGTGATCATCAAAATTTGGATATCATCTTTTCCTTAATTAAGCGTCATTTTCGTCCCATTTAACCCAAATGTATAGACGGACGGACGGACATTATCATTTAGCCAAAAAAAACATTTTATAATTCTAAGAATGCATTTTTTTTACTTCCTAATAATTAGGAAAATTAAACGTGATCATTTCTCCGAATTATGCATAATTTTCGATCTATTTAACTCTAATGTATAGACGGACGGACAGACATTACCATTCTACAAAAAAAATCTTAAAATTCTAAAACTGATTTCTTTTAACAAATAATCAATAAAAATATAAAACTTGATCATTAAAATATTGATATCACCTTTCCCTGAATTAATCGCCATTTTCGACCCCTTTTACCCCAATGTGCAGCTGTTCGGAAATTCCAGATTTATTTCCATTTCATTTTTTGAATGAGACACTGTGCAATGCTGGATGTAGGGTGTAAACCTAAACAATTTCAAACTTCTTTGTTGATCATTTATGAAGCCTTGTCTTTTGGAATTATGTAAAGAAAACATTTGAGAAAAAAAAGAAAAAATAGTACCTACTAAGTATATTTTAAAAAAATATTTGATTTTGAAAATTTTTCATGTCAGGCCGAATTGAGATAAACCAAAAATTTTTTCAACATATTATTTCAGAATATATAACTAACAATAGAATATTTAAAAAAAAATTACCTTGTACACACCAGGACTTATTCCCGAAAAAAAAAAAAAATGGATAAAAAATCAAGGATTTAAAATTCAAGCGTAAATATCTATTTAACTGTAAGAGATAACTTAGTGTAGCAAGCTTATTTTTTTTTTTCTTTACCTTGCTATGCGCTTTACAGAAATATAAAACATTTTTGAAATCGGACTTGGTTTGTCAACTTTGATATCCTGTGGCTTAGCTTGTGTTATCACAGGGTGACTACCAAATGATTTGCGTTTAGCCCTACTCTTCATGAGTTTGAGACAAAGTTTTTTTAAATTGGACAAATAAGTTCGTAGATATAGTATTTTAAATTTCATTTATTAAAAAAAGTGAACTTTGAACCGCAATAAAAACTAAACTACAACGAATTTGATAATTTGATATTGATGAAGTATTTTCTCCCAAAAAAAGGACAAAATATGTCATACAAATCACTACAGTTTTGTGTTGGATTTTACATTGGTACTTTTGTTTTGGGTATCATATAAAAATCTGTTTTGTTTTTTCCTTTTTTTTACTTTTAAAATAGAAACAAAATTAAAACTAATTTTTTTATGTTGGCTCTAAAAAAAAATCCTTAAAAAAAAAAATGTCTTGAACTTAGCAAAAAAAAAAAGGACAACTTGGTAAGATTTTTTCCCAAAAAGTATAAAGTAAAACCAAAAAAATAATCTTGGTATTTTAAAAATTTCGTTAAGATTTCCAGTCACGTGTGTGCAATTGCACAATTGTATGGCATTGTCTGTGACGCTGTTTTTCTGTTAGATTTTCTTTATTTAACCCCTTTTTTTGTACAATTGCTGCTGTTCATTTGCAGTCGAACATGACTTTTTATGAAAAAAGAAAACAAGAACAACAATGATTTTAATGGTGGGTAAATTATAAAACGTTGCATGGTGTTGTTTGTTCTTTTTTTTATTAGAAACATTTTATGAAATCTTTAGCTGTCTTGTGTTTTTAGCTTTTTTAGTATTTTGCACTTTTTACATTTGTCAGCCATTTTTTGTGAGTTTTCTTAATGTTCTTTTCGTTGACATTCATCTAAAGTTTCATATGAAATCAAACCAACGGATACGCTAACGAACTTCAAGTGAACTTTTAAAAGTTTAAAATCAACGTCTTCTTTATCTTAGAAGGGGGGGGGGGGGGGGGGGGGGGGGGGTTAAAGGTAAAGAATGAATTTTGGTTGCTCACAATTATGGCTAAATATATACGTAATATACACGTCCTAGAGCTATTGTGAAAGAAGTTTCTAAATCTTTTGCAACTATTTGTGTATTTTTTTGTTTGTTTCTTTCTAGCATTTAAACAAACATTTACATTAAAAATTAAAAAAGTTTTTGGTTACTTGTGTGTAAAAATACGAAGATTAGTTTCTGCTAAAAGCGTGACCAATCGCACAGAAAATGGTGTTCAAATAGTTCACATAAGATAATAATATTTTTATATGTATAAATGTATAAAATTTTGTAGCAATTAGGTGTCTAAATATTTGATCTAAATTATTATGTTTATTAAATAATTTCACACCTTTTACCATTTTATTGTTGAAAATAATTCTAATAATTTAGTTAGACATTTAAGTGGATATATTTCAAAGTTTTTGTTAAATACAATAAACAGTTGCATGACAGTTAATATAAATGAAATATAAATAAAAAAAAGTTTGTAATAAAATAAAAATTCACCAGGGAGAATTTTACTTTACAGTTGTGTAAATTTTTCAACAAAAACTGTTCTGTTTTTAATCATAACTGGCAGGTTTGTTGTTTATTTTTTTTTCACAACTTCATATAATTTATTGAGGTAGTGTTAATAATGTTAATTAATTTTATTTATTATAAAAAACGTTTACCATAATAGAGGTTTGAGTAGTCAGGTGTAATGGAAAACTAATTGAATTTTGAATTGCAAACATGCCACAAAATACATACAAATTATTTGAAATACACACAAACTCATAAAAGTTTTTTTTTTATTAAAAAAAAAAGAAGAAACAAATGTGAAAATAATTTACACATACATACAAACATATTTATTTATGCAAATATAAACATATTAAAAAGTCATTTATAATTTATGATTAAAACACACACACACAAACATGTATACACACTTATAAACACAAACACTTTTGTATTAAAATTTAAAATATTTATTATAAAATACCCTAGAGCGTATGAGTGTTTTTATTTATTCATTTATTCAGTTTTTGTGCAATATTTTTTATTTGTTTATTTTTATTGCATTTCATTTGAAAATAATTGTAATAAATTTGTGATTTTGAAATCAATTTATTGTATTTTAATTAAATATTACAAAAATTTACAAAAAAATCATTTACATTTATTATAATTTTTCAAAAAATAAATCTCTTTTTTTATTTATTATCATTTTTTGTGAAGAGCAAAAAATAATAATTACAAAATTTCATACATAATTTAAATAAAATGTTAAATTTTGCATACACTTTGGTAAATATGTATTTTGTACTTAAGTGTTTATTTTTGGTTATAAAGGGGTAAAATTAAAAAAAAAAAAAAAAAAAAAAAATTAAATGAATAGTTTTGTTAAAAATAGTAACAGTGTTAACATTCTGTTAGAAACTTATTAATAACATTTATTTTCTGTAAAAAAATAATTTTCTATAGAGAATTTATCGATACTATAATTTTTTTTATACAAAATTTATCGATTACACAACATTTGTACAGAAAATTTATCAACAACAAGTTTTTTTTATAGAAAACTAATAAATAAAAAATTTATTTATCGATAACATATATTTTTAACAGAATATTTATCGAAAATGTATCGATAACAATAATTTTCTATAGGGAATATATCGATACCATCAACTTTTTATACGGACTTTTTGGGAGAACGAGAATTTGCCCAGCCAGCTGGTTGAGGACGTTATTATAAACATACCAAAAAAGGGAGACCTCATAGATCTTAACAACTGACGCGGTATTACAAAGCTTTGTGTGATTAACAAAGTGATTGCCCAGATAATTGCCAGAAGGATTTCAGATAGGGTGACACCAGCTTTAATGCAGGAGCAAGCTGGATTCCGTTCCCACAGGTCTACCATTGATCACATAAATAGTTTACGTGTTATCGTGGAACAATCTGTGGAATGGCACTGTATCTATGTTTCATAGACTTTGAGAAAGTCTTCGACAAACTGAATCACGATGTTATCTGGAGCGCACTGTTATGGAAGAAAATCTCACGCACTCGTACGCCTTATTGAGAGTCTATACCAGAGAAACAAGCCGATCGGCTTCAAGCCGGTTTTGAGCCGCCGACGCGTAATTTTCTATGTTATCGCCGCCGCTGTTTTCATCGGCTCACATCGACTCAAAATCAGCCGCCGAAATTTTAAAATTTTTATTTAAATTCAACCAAAAAAACATATTTTTCTATCTTATTCGAAGAAGTGAATGCAGTGGCTCCATCTATTATTATAATTTTACTCACAATGTAGTATTTACTATATCTTAGCCGAAAATTTAGCAGCCGCCAAATAAGTTTAATTTGCGCCGCTACCGTCGATCAAAAAGTGTTGTGCTGCTGCCGCCGAAAATTTTGTCTCGGCTTGTTTCTCTGGTCTATACCGCAATGCATCGTGTAGAATTAAACATGTCAAACTATTGAGTAGAACAGTGGAAGTTAGTATAGGTGTTCGGCAGGGCTGTGTTCTGTCATCAATACTATTTAACATAGTTTTAGATACGATCCTTGGAAAAGCCCTCAAAAACGACAAGGGGATAATGTGGGCTTTGCAAGGTCGTCTGAATGATCTTGACTACGCAGACGATATATGTCTTTTGATACACAGCTTCTCGGATTTTGCGAAGCTTGACGCTGGCTGCGGATGCAGCAGGTTTGAAAATCAATGTAGCGAATTAATGCGGATCGATTTTTAATAGGTACAAAAGAAATAGAGGATGTCACCTAGTTCTGTTATCTTGGGAGCATTATATCCACAAACGGAGGATCGGGCGAGAATATTGATAATCGTTTACAAAAAGTCCGTCAGACTTTTGGTCGCCTTAGAGCCATTTGGAGCTCATCATCTTTATTTCTGCGTACTAAAATTGCAATATTTAATGCAAACATTAAATCCACCCTTCTATACGGCTGCAAAACATGGAACGCTGCCACTGGCAATATGCGCAAGTTGCAAGTATTCGTAAAATCATCCGTGTATTCTAGCCGAAAACTATATCCAATCAGAGGCTCTGGCAAAGGACGTACCAACAGCCTTTATCGATCAAGATAAAGAGGCGCAAATGGCGTTGGATCGGACATACCCTTAGAAGGCAATCAAACGATATCACCAGAATTGCCATAGAATGAAATCCGCAAAAGGAACAGAAGAAGGGGACGACTTGCTCACACGTGAAGAAGACAAATTGAAACCGAAGAGAATAACATTGGAAAGAGTTGGAGTGAAGTGAAGGCGTTGGCACAAAATAGAGATTTGTTCAAGAAATTTATTCAGGCTCTATGCTCCTTGTAGGAACCACGGGAACTTATATATCAACTTTTTATGGAAAATTTTTCGATATAATAAATTTTCTCTATAGATTTATCGATAACATTTTCTCTATAGAAAATTTATCGATAACATTAATTATCTATAAAAAATGTATCGATAACATTAATTTTTTATAGAAAATTTATCGATAACATTAATTTTCTATAGAAAATTTATTGACAACATTAATTTTCTATAGAAAATTTATCGATAACATTACTTTTTCTATAGAAAACTCATCTATAACATTGATTTTCTATAAACAATTTATCGATAACAGTAATTATCTATTGCAAATTTATCGATAACATTAATTTTTATAGAAAATTTATCCATATCATAATTTTCTATTGAAAATTTATCGATAACATTAATTTTTCTATAGAAAACCCATCGATAACATTAATTTTCTATTGAAAATTTATCGATAACAATAATCGATATCGATATCATTAATTTTCTATAGAAAATTAATCGATAACATTAATTTTCTAAAGTAAATTTATCGATAACTTTAATTTTCTACAGAAAATTTATCGATAACATTAATTTTCTATAAAAAACTCATCGATAACATTAACTTTCTATAGAAAATTTATCGATAACGTTAATTTTCTATGCAAAATTGATCGATAACATTAATTTTCTTTAAAAAACTCATCGATAACATTAATTTTCTATTGAAAATTTATCGATAACAATAATCGATATCGATATCATTAATTTTCTATAGAAAATTAATCGATAACATTAATTTTCTATTGAAAATTTATCGATAACAATAATCGATATCGATATCATTAATTTTCTATAGAAAATTTATCGATAACATTAATTTTCTAAAGTAAATTTATCGATAACTTTAATTTTCTACAGAAAATTGATCGATAACATTAATTTTCTATAAAAAAAACTCATCGATAACATTAATTTTCTATAGATAATTTATCGATAATGTTCATTTTCTATAGAAAATTTATAGATAACATTAATTTTCTATAAAAAACTCTATATAGAAAATTTATTATTAATTTTCTATAGAAAATTGATCGATAACATTAATTTTCTATAAAAAAAACTCATCGATAACATTAATTTTCTATAGATAATTTATCGATAATGTTCATTTTCTATAGAAAATTTATAGATAACATTAATTTTCTATAAAAAACTCTATATAGAAAATTTATTATTAATTTTCTATAGAAAATTTATCGATAACATTAATTTACTATAGAAAATGTATCGATAGCAATAATTTTTTAATACAAAGTTTATCGATAACATTAATATTTTATAGAAAATTTATCGATAACATGATTATTTGTACGCAATTTATCGATAGCTTTAGTTTTCTACAATTATTATCTAATTTTAGTTTTGTTTAGAAAATTTATTAAATTTCAACTTATTTTTCATTTATTTTTCAATCGTTAATAAAATATTAAAACTAGTTTATATAACTTGTGTATTCACCATCCTTTAACTCTTGATTTTTTTTACTTGCCCCATTCAACTATAAAATTTAAACAAATTTTCTTCTTTCAAATTAATGTATATTTAAGTTCAACATTTAAAAGGATTTTATTAGGAATCTGGTTCAGTAGAGTAGTTATTTTTTCTCTTAACTTAAGACTTAACAGCAACATTGACACAACTGTCAACATAATTTTGTTATGCTTATTTTGCTTTATGTAAAAGCTAAGTTATTTTTCAAAACTTGCTCTTCAATAATGAAAATGTTGCCATATCGTTGTAACGCACTTTAAAGTTTTTTTTTTTTTTTTGCTTTAAGTTAATTTTTTTTTCTATTGTTTTCTTAAAAAGATTTCTACACTTTTCTTTTCTTGAGTTTTACAGCTGGTGTCGCATCCAATTATTTGATAATTACGTGCTTCATTGAAGCGCATAAGTGTGCTACTACTACAACCATTTTAGAGTAGATTTTGTTGTTGCCGTTACTATGCCACAATAGAGAAAAACTAATGCTACCTTTTTTATTGTAAAGAAATGGAAGACAAAGCTATTACTACACTTCTAATGCTTTTAAAACTACTTGAAAATATTGACTGTTTTATAGTACAAAAATTACTACACCATTTCCAGTTGTATTTCAGAAGTTTCTAATTATATTTCAGAGAATTCTATTTATATTTCAGAAAATTCCATTTATATTTTAGAAAATTCCATTTTTATTTTAGAAATTTCCATTTATATTTTCGAAATTTCTAATTATATTTCAGAATATTCTAATTATACTTCAGAAGTTTCTAATTATATTTCAGAAATTTCTATTTGTGTTTCGGAAGTTTCTAATTAGATTTTAGAAATTTCTATTTGTAGTTCAGAATTTTCTATTTGTAGTTCAAAAAATTCTAAATGTAATTAAGAAATTTCCATTTACATTTCAGAATTAAATAAATTCTATTTAAGAAATTTCCATTTGTATTTCAACATTTTCTAAATGTATTTCCGAAATTTCCATTTCTATTTCAGAAATTTCTAATTGTATTTAAGAACTTTTATACAGAAAGTATATGTTTAATTTTCTAAAATACAATTGGAAATTTCGGAAATACATTTAGAAAATGTTGAAATACAAATGGAAATTTCTTAAATAGAATTTGTTTAATTCTGAAATGTAAATAGAAATTTCTTAATTACATTTAGAATTTTCTGAACTACAAATAGAAAATTTCTAAAATACATTTAGAATTTTCTAAACTACAAATAGAAAATTCTGAACTACAAATAGAATTTCTGAAATGTAATTAGAAATTTCGGAAGTATAAATAGAAATTTCTGAAATATAATTAGAAACTTCTGAAGCATAATTAGAAAATTCTGAAATATAATTAGAAATTTCGAAAATATAAATGGAAATTTCTAAAATATAAATGGAATTTTCTGAAATATAAATAGAATTTTCTAAAATATAATTAGAAACTTCTTAAATACAACTGGAAATGGTGTAGTAAAGATGAAACTATAAATGAATTGAACAGTGAAGCAAACGGAAAGAAATTTGAAGAAATTTTTAATTGAAAATTATATTGGTAAAAGATGTAGCAGTTTGTGTTACTAGCTTTAAAGGTGGTAAGCTTTAATGTAAAAAGATTATTTTTTTCAGATAACTATTTAAAAAAAAAACTTTAAACATTTTAATTAATTATGATTAGTATTTAAAATGTCAGAATGTTTTCTATAGAGAGACGAACATAGCATGAAGTTATTTTCTCTTTTTTTACCATATTCAAAATTCTTATGACCTAATATTTATATAAAAGTTTATTGTAACTGCAATCACTGTAAGTCATTATATTTTTATTACTTCTATAGAAAATCGGCAAGAAAAAAATTCTAGAGAAATTTTATTTTTTTTTCTATTTAGTTTACAGCAACTTTATTTTTGTGCGTGTGGCATTCTTAAAAAAGAAATTATTTAATTTTTTAATATTCTTTTAGTTTGTCATTTACTCATTTTTCTAACTTTTATCTTAGTTTGCTTTCTTTCGTATAAAATAAAATTGACATAAAGTCTATTTTAAATAATTCCACTTGTCTTTCTACAATTTAATGAAAAACAATTTAATAACTTTAAACATTTTAATTTATAAAAGCTGCTTTATATTTCCCAGAAATCCTCTTTTCATATTTCACTATTAAAAAAAATTACGCAGACATACAAACAATTATTTACAAACAACCATACTCTAACATAAATTCTTATACACCTACACATTTTTCCTTAAAGGATCTAAATCAGCTTTTACTATAGAATTTTTGTTTTATTTTATCTTTTTATATTTGAACCAGTAAGTAAAATGATGATGAAGAAGATTTAATCGTATCTTTGTTGTTTTCTTCTTTTTGTATTACAAAATGAAAATTAAATAAAATTTTAAGTAACTCTTCTTCAATGAATTTGTTGTAAATTGTAAATTTGTTTTAGAATATAAATAAGAAGAAATTTTATGAGCAACCCATACAACAACTACATTAACAAATACAAATAAAATTAAATTTACTCTTTATGTGTGTATTTCTAGAAGTTGTAGAGTGCAAGGAAAAGAGACAGAAAAACAGTGATATAAAGGACATTTATCTAAAAGGTTGTATATTGGAACATATGTCGGATATTATCGATCATAATGTAAACATTTTGGATTCAATATTTTATCGCTAACAAACATTTTAATAATAATATAATCCTTTTACGAATACATAGTATATATATTAAAAGAATGAAGTGTAAGTTTGTTTGTATATCAACAGCTGAACCGATTTTCACAAAAATTGTACACACAAATAGTACCAGTGTCTCTAAGATTGTTATAGGATATGTTAGATCTCGATTGAATGTTATGTCTACATTTAACGATTACTTTTAAAAAATAATGTTTTTTTAAATCGTGCACGTTATCAAGTGCTTCCACTGGAGAATTTTAAAACCTATGTTCGATCTTGATAGGAAGTCATACCCACATTTTAGGCCTACATTTTTAAAACAGTCAAACGGTAAACAGATTTTGACTAAAATTTTCACAGAATCATCCTGTGTGTCCCAAAATTCAAATATGATGTTTTATTTTTCGATCGGAGCAGGAGAAGTAGTTCACCTCATACAAAGCATGTATTTGTTATGGTAAGTATATCTAAGGAACTATTATGGTGAAAGCCTTCAAAACTTAGTGTGAACATCTAGCTTATCATATCACATAGATAAAATGAAAATAAGACGGATAGTTTCAGGGGGAGAAGTAGCCCCCATACAAATAAAATATTAATTTTCGCATATCTAAAGGAGTATAACATAAAAAGTTGTAGAAGAAATTTTCATATCAAATCTCGAATAGGGCGAATAGGTGCAGTGGGAGTTGTAGCTCCCATATAAAATGAACGTTAGTTATTGCATCAAATGGAGTAGCGAAGCGCTCCGGGAAAAGCTAGTTTATTGATAATAAACTTTTTTTGTAAAAAATTAATGAAAATAATTTGGTACAAAATTTATGAATATTAAAAACTTTTTATATAAAAATTATTTTAATTAAAAAAAAAAAAAAAATATATAGAAAGTTTATCGATGACAGAAAGGTTTTCCTGTACAAAATTTTTGCATAACTCTATAAAAAAAACATATATTTTTAACAAGTAAATTTTGTTATCGATAAATTTTCAATAGAAAATTAAAGTAGTTTTCTACATAAAATTAAAGTAATCGATAAATTTCCCATAGAAAAATAAAAATATCGATAAATTTTCTTTAAAAAATTAAAGATATCGATAAATTAAAATTATCGATAAACTTTTCTATAGAAAATTGAAGTTATCGATAACTTTTTCTATAGAAAATACTATATAGAAATTAAATTTATCGATACATTTTTTATAGAAAATAAAAGTGATCGATAAATTCTATGTAGAATATTAAACTTATCGATAAATTAAAGTTATCGATAAATTTACTATAGAAAATTAATGTTATCGATAAATTTTCTATAGAAAATTAAAGTTATCGATGAATTTTCTATAGAAAATTAAAGATCGATAAATTTTCTATAGAAAATTAATGTTATCGATAAATCTTTTATAGCAAATTAATGTTATCGATAAATTTTCTATAAAAAATTAATGTTATGGATAAATCTTTTATAGAAAATTAATGTTATCGATAAATTTTCTATAGAAAACTAGTTATCGATAAATATTTTATAGAAAATAAATGATAAATCTTTTATTGCAAATTAATGTTATCGATAAATTTTCTATAGAAAACTAGTTATCGATAAATTTTTTATAGAAAATAAATGATAAATCTTTTATAGCAAATTAATGTTATCGATAAATTTTCTATAAAAAATTAATATTATAGATAAATCTTTTATAGAAAATTAATGTTATCGATAAATTTTCTACAGAAAACTAGTTATCGATAAATTTTTTATAGAAAATAAATGATAAATCTTTTATAGCAAATTAATGTTATCGATAAATTTTCTATAAAAAATTAATATTATAGATAAATCTTTTATAGAAAATTAATGTTATCGATAAATTTTCTACAGAAAACTAGTTATCGATAAATTTTTTATAGAAAATAAATGATAAATCTTTTATAGCAAATTAATGTTATCGATAAATTTTCTATAAATAATTAATGTTATAGATAAATCTTTTATAGAAAATTTATGTTATCGATAAATTTTCTATAGAAAATTAATGTTATCGATAAATTTTCTATAGAAAATTAATGTTATCGATAAATTTTCCATAGAAAAATTAATATTATCGATAAATTTTCTATACAAAAATTAATGTTATCGATAAATTTTATCTCGAAATAAAATTTATCGATAAATTTTATGTAGAAAATAAAAGTTATCGATAAATTTTATATAGAATTTTGATGTTACCGATAAATTTTCTATGGAAAATCAATGTTATCGATAAATTTTCGATAGAAAATCAATGTTACGATAAATTTTCTATAGAAAATCAATGTTACGATAAATTTTCTATAGAAAGTTAATGTTATCGATAAATTTTCTATAGAAACTTAATGTTATCGATAAATTTTCTATAGAAAATTAAAGTTATCGATAACTTTTCTTATAGAAGATCTATAAATTTTCTGCAGAAAATTAAAGTTATCGATAAATATTATCTCGAAATTAAATTTATCGATAAATTTTATGTAGAAAATAAAAGTTATCGATAAATTTTATATAGAATATTGATGTTACCGATAAATTTTCTATGGAAAATCAATGTTATCGATAAATTTTCTATAGAAATTCAATGTTATCGATAAATTTTCGATAGAAAATCAATGTTACGATAAATTTTCTATAGAAAGTTAATGTTATCGATAAATTTTCTATAGAAACTTAATGTTATCGATAAATTTTCTATAGAAAATTAAAGTTATCGATAACTTTTCTGTAGAAAATTAAAGTTATCGATAAATTTTATTTAAAAGATAAAAGTTATCGATAAATTTCATACAGAATATGAAAGTTATCGATACATTTTCTATAGAAAATTAATGTTATCGATAAATTTTTTATAGAAAAATAAAGTTATCGATAAATTTTCCATAGAAAATTTAGTTATCGAAAAATTTTCCATAGAAAAATTAATGTTATCGGTAAATTTTCTATAAAGAATTAATGTTATCGATAAATTTTCTTTAGAAGGTTAATGTTATAGAGAAATTTTCTATAGAAAATTATAAGAAATTATTGTTACCAAGTAGATTAGTTTTGTATAAGAAACAAATGTTATCGATAAAAAGATAATGCAAAATTTTGTATAAAAAATTAATTATCGATAAGTTTTTTTTTATAAAAATTTAATATTATCGATAAATTCTGTATAGAAAATTAATGTTATCGATGTTTTTTTTTTTGTTTTTTTTTTTACAGAAAAATTAATATTATTGATAAATTTTCTATAGAGGAATGACTTTTATCGATTAATATCCGATGGAATATCAACGTTATCGATGTACTTTCTTACGGAAACTAATGTTATCGATAGGTTTTATATAGAAAATTAGTGCTGTCGATAAATTTTAGTTGATTATAGTAGACAAATGTTATCGATTAATTTTCTATAGAAAATTAATGTTACCAACAAATTTTCTAAAGATAATTAATGTTATCGATAAATTTATTTATAGTTATTAACAATTTTCTATGAAATAGTAATCGGCAAGAATTTTTTGTGCAGAATTTAATGAGTTTTTTTTTTTTTTGCCTCCAATTAGTACTTTTGTAGCTACATTTTCATCCCATCCTCTGAACCACTAACAAATGTCCTTTAATGTTTGTCATAACCGTCTCCTTTAATGTTTGTCTCAAAAATTGAAATGAACAAAAATATTTTTTCTTAGTTGGCATTTCTTAACAGATGCTGATGAAGATATAAAATTTTAATGAAAAAGTTTTTAAATTTTCGGTTTTATTTCACATTTTGTTTTCCGTTTGTCGTTGTGTTTTAAACATTAAATGAACTTCAAAATTTGTCATTACAAGAAAATACTATTATCATTATGATGATTATGATTATTATTGTTATTATTTTCATATTTAAGTAATTTCAGTAAAGATTAGTTTTTTTTTTTTTTTTATTATTTCTTTGCTGAGACTTTTTCATATTTTTTATAACTTTGACATTGACTCATTATTAAGGAACGCCAAAGTTAATCCAATTGTATTTTAGAGCAAAAATGTTAATGGTTTGTTAGGACACCATTAACATGCCAAATAACTTGGAAAAATAAAAGTAACAATTCACTAATGAATGTAATGGCAAAGAAAGTGGGTCATAATCAGATTAAGTTAAAGATAATAAATTTTAGTAAAAATTTTCTCTCTAGAAAGGAGAGTTGATTATTGAAAGAATTATTAAGAAGATAGTTTAAGAGCAAGTTAAAATAATGCTAAAGCTAAAGACAAAATAATACGAGTATTAGCTAAAAAAGTAAAATATTATACAGTTTCCTTATAAAAATATACAAAATATTCCTTATGATCTGTTAGTTTTCAATATTCAAATCCATGTACTCTTATTCTCCTAAAGTTAAATGTTTAATTTGTTGACATGTTTTTCTCGCAAAAAAAAAAAAAAAAAAAAAAAGTTCAGATGTTACTTTGTACATTAAGCTGCAATGAAAACTATAAGTTCAACAAAACAAATTGCTTGTAAAGCTGTGTTTGTGCTGCATATGAAACGGATACAAATAAAAGAAAAGCCAGAAAAAAAAAGTTAAAAGGAATCTAGGACTTGAAATGATTTCATAATCTTTAACTAAGCGTACAGATACAAGACAATGACACGTTCCCGTTTTTTAGTTTTTCTTTTTTTCTCTCTATTACGAGGATTGTGTACGATTGTATATCATATTATAGTTAGTTGGATGCATACATATGAGAGGTACCTACTCTTTTTTTCCATAAGTATTAGTTTACTTATATGAGTGTGCCTGTGTGTGTGTGGGGGGTGGGAGGTTGGTATTAGTATAGATGTATAAGTTGGCATTCAACCTTGTTAATACGACATGATATGCAGTATTTACAGCTGCAACATACAAAATGTATGTTATATGTTGCAATAACAGAAATACTACACCGTCGTCATATCATGTTTTACTTTACAACTACGTCTGATGGTGATAAACTTTCAGTTTTTTTTTTTTATTTAAAGGGTGTTTTAAAAGGAGATAAATTGTGTGGTTAATTTCGGAATTTATTTGTTTGAAACATCAACTTAGACTCTAATTTAAAATCGGCTGGTTAATAGTTGAATTCGCAATGAATCTAAGTACTTGTTTGTAGATTCATTTGATAAGCTCTTGTTAGTGCGTATATCTGTGAGAGGAAGAATAGAGGAAACACTGACGGATATAGTATCTTACTTGCAATAATATCTGCTATTAAGGAAGTGACGAAATTGATATGGTATCACAGGAATTACGGAAGGAAGACTACTATCTCTAATAGGAAATCTTTCAATCTAAACTTTGATTCTCATGAATTCCGGGCATTAGTTTAGTTGACGAGACATATGAAAACGTTTTTGGGGTGGGTGATTGCACTTAGAGAAAAAACATGGTTACAGCATTATCACTAAGCTATAATATGTTCCTTCTGTTATTTTTTTTAAATTTAAATAACTCTGTGCTCATGATACTTATGTTTTTGTTAAAATTTTGTGATTTAATGTTTACACTCAATAAAAATTTTAATGTAATATGAAAAATATCATTACTTCTATAACCATTAAATATTTGCAGTATATTTCCATGTTCTTAAACCATATTCTGTTTTTAAACCATATTGATATTATCCCCATGACAATAAAATATTACAAATAAATAACATCTTATCCTTTTCACAAACCCAGTGGAAAAATACTTATTCTTTTCACAAAGGTAATGGAAATTCATAACTTTTTATACCCTACACCACCATAGGTGGTTGGCTGGCTGTCCATGTAAACTTTGTGCACAAAGTACAGGTCGCAATTTTGAAGATAATTCATTGAAATTTGGCACGTACGACTTTTATGATACAGAGACGAAGCCTATTGAAATTGGTTATGATCGGTCCATTATTTCATCTAGCCCCCATATAAATGTCCCCCCGGAATTGAGTTTCAAAAATGCCTTAAAAATAAAAATATTTGAATGAAATTCGATGCAAAGAAGTTTTGTATAAGTATCAATCAGTGTACCAAATTTTATGAAGATCGGTACACGATTAACCATAGCTCCCATATAAACCCCTGTTCTGAAAATCACTCTAACGTGCATAAATCCCATACTAATGTTAGTATAAAGTTAATATTCGACACAAATAAGTTCTATACAAGTGGAAACAACATTGCACAATTTCATTCGAATCGGTCTATAATTTACCATAGCTCCCATATAAAACCACTTCCGATAATCACCCTAAAGTGCATAAAATCAAGTAGATATTAGTATCAACGCATTATTATTTGTATATTTTATTTTAAATTTAGTAAAAGTGTTGGTAAAATATAAGTTCCCTTCCCGAAATTTTATGGTCATACATAATGGTGTAGGGCATCATATGGTCGGTCTTAACAGACTATACCTTTTTTTCTCGTTTGTTTTTAAATACACGCAGAGAAAAAACATGGTTAAAGCATGATCACCACAACTATTCTATGATTATATAGCTGTTTTTCATTGATTTAAATATACTGTGTTCATGATAGCTACGTTTATGATTCTGTTTAATCATTTAATGATTACCCACAATCAAAATTTTAATATGGTTCACTGAATTATAATATGTATTTAAATATGTTTATATGAAATCATATTTATGAATAAATCCAATCATTCAGTCAATTCTACAACAATTTAGTTAATTACATAACCACTCATTTCATTTTACAAATTTGGTTAATTCTTCAACCATTAAGCCATTAACTTTTAATGCCTTTTGAATACACATTTTTGTGTATCAGTCCAGTAATTATAATTCTCATTTAGTTTATATATGAACAAATATAAATTGAGAAGTTTTGTTTTTATTCAGTATGATGATTGTACCACATATCGTTGTACAAATGAATATAAATATATCATATATATGATAAAGTGGGATTATATATATGATGAAATTAGTTTGTATATATGATAACATAGAATTATTAAATGATAAAAACATGATGAAATTGAAAGCAATACTTAAGAAAAGGTTATAAAACTTACTAAAAGTTATTAATAAGGTTATGAACTTTACTAATAAATTATAAATTGGAATCATAATAATGATTACGTACAAATATACTTATTGTAACCTGGAATCATATATTACAATCATAGTATGTTGCTCTTAGTTTATGGTCACAGGAACCATATTTTTTCTTTGCGTGTATACTCTTCAATTTCATTGTAATTCTCATTTAGTTCAGCATCCACTCATGATCCAACTCTAAATTGTTGTTGCCACTTTAAGGAACAGTTTAAGAACAAATAATAAAAATGAAAGATATGATTTTTTAAATATCCTAGATACAAGGCCAAATATTGATTACAGTATCCTTTTCTTTTAAAAAATGACATTTTCAAAAAAAAAAAAAAAAAAAAAAAAAAAAATTCAAACTTGATTCATTAGGAATTAATTTGAGCCAAAGATTATATAAATCGGACAAATAGGTCCAGAAATTTATTGATTTAAACCTCAGTATTTAAAAAAGAAATCTGCAATAAGTGAACTTTGAACCGCGAAAAAATCTAAACTACAACGAATTTAATTTAATAAAATTTTGAAGAATTTTGAATTTTGTATTGACGTAATGAGGGTGTATACCGAATTTCATCGAAATCGGAGATGGTAATGTTCGTCTGGTGTTCGAAATTTTTTTTTTCTCCCTACAATAATTATTTACATACATACTAATTTTTAACTGTAATCATGTATTACAATTATAGTATTATGGTCACCAGAACCATATTTTTTCTCTGCGTGTGGTCATAGGGATATACAAAGTAACTGTAAAGGCTCCATAGCAACAAAATAAAATTTTGTCGATATACGTTTTTAAGTGACAGCTGTAAGACAAATCGGTCCATAACTGACCATAGCTCCCATATAAACCCCTTTTCATAAAATCACTTTAACGAACACAAATCCCATTAAAATGTTAGCATCGGTCTACAATTGGCCCCAAGTCTAATAAAAGACACCTCCCTGAATTTTTATGTACACAATGGTGTAGGGTATCATATGGCCGGGCTTGACCGACTATATCTTTCCTTCTCATTATGCTTACATTCACAGTACAGTAATGGAGTCCTAATGCAGATTCAGTGGCAAACCTGGCTCTTTATGGAATTGTTCAAACAAGATGGGTTTTTGTAAAAAAGCGAACGAATAAAAGGAGGAATTCTGAAAAAAATTGATGGGAGATTTTGAAAAGTTTTGTAAAAAAGTGTAATTTTCTATTTATACATGTATCAGTTTTAAACCCACTTGAGACGTTACAACTTGAGAAACACACACCGAATTTTTGAAGCAATAAATTACAATCTCAAACATTTAAATATGATAGTTTTAACGTATTTCTTGAAATGCTTTCAAAAAATTCCAAGTTAAATTTCAAGTTTAATTTATAAATGGGATTAAATAAAACTAACGTAATACTTTCTTAATTTAATACAAAAAGTTGTCTTAAATATTTTTTAAGCCTAAAAAAAATTAATACTACAAAGAAAAAAATTTAAAATTATATTTTCTCAATTTGGCATCAAATTAAAACGAGAGAAAAAGATATAGTCGGTCAAGCCCGACCATATGATAGCCTACACCATTGTGTACATTATAATTCGGGGAGGGGTATTTTATTAGACTTGGAGTCAAATGTGGACCGATACTCATAAGTGTAATATAAAACATACGAATACAGAATATTACTTTGATGCTGACATTTATATGAATTTATTATATTTTGGGTGATTCCTGAAATAGGGCCTTATATGGGAGCTATGGTAAATTATGGACCGATCTTTGTAACATTTAGCACTGTCAGTTATGTTCATATAAAACTTATTTGTGTCGAATGCTTCTCATGTAAATAATATTTTATTTCTTTATGAGAAAATGGGACTAAATACTCGTTTTTTAATTTTTGGTGATTTTAACTTAAATAATTTAGTGTGGTTAGATTCCAATAATAAATTAATACCATTCAATGTAAACAAAGATTATGAAATTAATCTAATCGATTCTTTTTTTGATATGGATCTTCTTCAAGTAAACAATATATTTAATAAATTAAATAAAATATTAGATTTAATATTTGTACAATCTAATTTTAAAACTAAAATTTATGAGTGTTTAATTTCATTTTCTCCAATTAATCTATATCATAATGCTTTAGTTTTAGAAATTGAAGATATTAAATTCTTAAGTGTTCAAATTCTTTACAATTTATTAATTTTGATTATAATAATTGTGATTTTGATGCTCTAAATTACGATTTGATTAATATTGACTGAAAAAAATTATTTTATGATAAGAATACGAATACATCATATGATATTTTTTTAAATACATTTTTAAATGTATGTTATCGACATATTCCAATGAAAGTTAAATTCTCATCTAGTCATCCTTGGTATTCTAAAGGGTTGAAAATGTTGAAAAATAAAAGAAATAGACTACATAAACGTTACTTAAAATCTAAATCAGATGAATTACTTTGCCAATATAAATGTTGTGCTAAAGAATTTAATTTCCTTAATAAATTCTTGTATAGACAGTATATAATGAAAATGGAAAATAGTATAAAAGTCAATTCTAAATATTTTTGGACTTTCATTCATTCTAAATCTGGTTCAACTGGTATTCCGTCTTCTATGGTTTATAAAAATATTTCTTCGGATAAACCTGAAGATATTGTAAATCTTTTCGCAATGTTTTTTAAATCTAACTTTGACTATTCCTCTGGCAATACATATTTTGACAATAATATAAATACAGATCTCAATTTGGGTCAATTCATATTAAGTATTGATGATATGTTAGATGCTATTAAATGTCTTAAAAATTCGTTTAAAATTGATGTTGATGGGTTGAGTTCATGTTTGATAAAGAAATGCTCTACATCAATAGCATCGCCGATTTTGGAAATTTTTAATAAATCCCTTTCTGAAGGAATATTTGCTGATCGTTGGAAATTTACTATTATTTCCCCTATTTTCAAATCTGGTAATCGAAATGATGTTTCTAATTACTGATCTATTTCTAAGTTGTCAACATTTTCAAAAATGTTTGAATACGCTATATATAAAATTTTATATTTTAATACTAGATCATATATAATCAGCCAACAGCATGGTTTTCGCAATAATAAATCCACAATTTCTAATCTCGCTGTTTTTACGGATTATTGTATGTCACAATTGGAAAATGGGTATCAAGTTGATGCTATATATACTGATTTTTCGAAAGCTTTTGATAAAATTTCACATTTTATATTATTGAATAAATTATTTTATTTGGGTATTCATTCTTCTTTTTATTCATGACTGTCATCATATTTGGATGGTAGGATTTGGTGTGCCAATAATCACCTAAAATTCAATTTCAATAAATGCTTTCATGTTTCGTATTCACGCTCACATAATC